>OX463839.1:39419250-39697378 GCA_949825065.1 Odontocerum albicorne | reverse complement strand
GAAGGGTTGAAGAGAAGCGCATGCTTCTTAGACCATATCATCAGCCGCTCGAGATCATCATTTATGTGTTGAGTGGCAGACTGAACCACATCACTTCCAAATGAATAATAAAGTGGAGAATCGTCCGCATACATGTGGAAGCTACAGTTCCTTATCACATCTGGAAGATCGGATGTATATAGGCTTAAGAGTAGGGGACTCAATATTGACCCTTGGGGGCATCCATTTTTAAGGCTCGTGGAGTGGGACAACACCCGTAGTCCAGCCCGGTTTTTAGTTGTAACTCGCTGACTCCTACCAGTTAGGAAACTCTTTAGCCACTGGCATGCACTCTCTGAGAACCCCAAAAGGGATAGTTCAGAGACCAGGAGATCTGTATTGACAGTATCAAAAACTCTTGAATAATCCAGCAGAAGCAGATCAGTAACCCTTCCCTTATCTGATTCCCGTAATATGTCATCCACCACACAGCTCAGTGCCGTCGTTGTGCTATATTTAGTCCTGAAGCCAGATTGATACTTGGGCAATAGGTCATTGGATAGAAGATAACCTGATATCTGGAGGAACACCAATCACTCCAAAATCTTTGATATGACTGGGAGAATACTTATTGGGCGTAGATCCTTAAAATCAACGACGTTTTGTTTCTTTGGAATTGGGACGACTAGAGCAGACTTCCAAACATATGGAAAAATTTTCCCCTGAAGAGATGTACTCGTATTAAAAATTTCCGCAAGTATGTCCTTAATAAATAGCAAACAGAGTCATATCAATTTTATCGGAATACCACCAGCACCCACTGCATTCGATTTAATAAATTCAAGAGCTTTTCGAGAAGCAGGATCAAATCAAACATCATTCTACGATCAGCAAGTTGAGGCGTGATTGCAACATATTAAAGTTTACATAATCATTTCTAAGCCTAAACTTCATGAGCTGCAAAAATGTGTGCTGCTCCCTTTTCATAGCATTCGAGTGAAATGTGTAATTATATTATAGTTCATTCCTTACCAGATGCAATAGAGAATCTTGGTTGCGCGTACTCCCATAAATTTCTTCGAGTGTCTCATTATAAAGCCTGAAACTCTCTAACAACAAGCTGTATTTTTTTCTACATGGGTTGAAAAAGACAGGACACAGTCGAAAAACACTCCCAGATTTCGCATGACGCAATCACTACACAACATATCAGAAGATACTCGTATAGTGTAAACGAAGGTAATTGGGTAATAATTATTTTCCATGTTTCACATTGTGTTGAATGAAGGGCTTTTTGTAATACTCGTAGTAGATTTGTACCAGTCTTCATTTGTTCTGTTCATCGGATAAGAGATCTTCTTCAGCATCTCCGACCTTAAAATTTTACCAGTTACCAAAAACCTCCCGATGTTTTTGCTAGCTCGCCGTGTAATCATCCGACTTCCGTGGCCTAGTTGATAAGAAGTGTAGCTTCTAACCTGGAGGTTCAATTCCCGTCGGTATCCTTTTTTTTTTAAATAATTCCAGTCTGGTTTTCACTTAATACCACATCGATACATCCCGAGTTGGTTGACAAAGGTTGCTAGCCAGGTTGTACTCTATACAACGAAAGTGTAATACAATGTGACCGAAGAATTGTAGAACCAGTCTGAGACAAATGTTCGATATTTGCTCACGGATAGTCAGCCAATATTTTAGTCAGCCAATTATTTTCAATAAAATATTTACATTTGCCCCTTCTCCACCTATACTGTCTCTAGGAACAAATCTGTGGCGTTATGGTAGAAGTTGATATGTCCGTTTTACCTTAGTTTACAGAAGAAGCAATATCAACTTTGATAAGCTGTTAAAATCAGTATAAATAAGCATTTTTTAAGTTTTTCCAAACAATATATCTTTTGTTTGGATAATGACTGACACACCAAGTTTTGCCACAAAATGCTGAGAAATATTTTCTATAAATTGGGAGAATAAACACAAAATGACAAAAAACGAACATATCAACTTCTGCCATAACGTTACAGAAATAAAGTTCCCTTACAATAAGTGATACACACGTAAGAAAATGGAATATTGTCATAATTTGATTAAAGAGCTGTCATTGGGGGTGGAATCCCTCTCCTGATGACGCCAAATTGGAGTGTGAAAAGGATTGCGGTGGAGTGATTCACCAACTTTTTCACAATTGGAAAAGGATGTAGAATTATTCTTGGTCTACGCAAGGCCAGAGTAGTCAATCGGGGCGAAGGCCATCCGACGCACAGCTCCATAGAGTTTCTCCCTATTTTGAAAGACTTTCATCACAGTCCCACTAAATGTGGTCAGCAGATTGATCTGGGTGGCTACATAATTTGAATTGCCCAAAGAATCCTTACCATAACTGCGTTAATTCTCTGCCTGTTCCTCGTCTTGATCGCCCATATATTTGATCCATACGTGGGATCTTATAAAATGCGTATTTTAGTGCATAATGGCTATGTCTATTTCTATAAGGATATTTTGTTTCTTAAATGTGTAAAGCTAGAGATTTTTGGATCCTATATGACTGAAAAAATATTTTTTGATCAAACACCTTGAGTATGATTACGAGTAAATATATGAAAAACTCTATCACGTATTTTGACTGTTCGAAATACTCCTCGAGCTATAACATATGTATTAGGTATTTACATAAGTTGTGTCCGTTTTATCCAATTTAAAAATGAGCACCAAAAGTAAAACAAAATGGTAAAAGTTACACGTCATTCAAAAGACAATTTTCTGCTCTACAAGATGTTGTGTTTGCTTTTACGTTACATATATTATTTTATTTGATTACAAGCCTTCAAAATGGAATGTCAAGTAGACGAAAGTGAGCATTTTCGAGACCTCATTCTGTTCGCGTTCAATCGAGGGAATAAAGCTGCCAAAGCTACTCGCGATATTTGCAAGTGTACGGTGAAGATGCTATGAATGAAAGGACAGCTTGTCGATGGTTTTTGTGTTTCAAAAATGGTAATTTCGACCTAAAAGATATGGAGCGTTCCGGACGACCAGTGGACTTCGATGAGGACCGCTTAAACCATATTATTCATGAAGACCCCCTTCAAACTACGGTAGAATTGGCTGAGCAGATGAATTGTAGTCACATGACTGTATACCACCATCTTAAATCATTGGGAATAGTCCATAAGTTCGGCGCTTGGGTTCCACATGTTTTGAGTGAAACCAACAAAAATCAACGTTCGACAATTTCTGCTGGTTTGCTCGCGCGTCATCGAGATACGCATGGCCACAAGCAAATGTTCGTTTACCGCATCATTACTGGTGATGAAAAACGGTGCTTTATGTTATGTGAATATGAAGAAACGGAGAGAATGAGTGAGTTATGGTTAACAAGCAACGCCCAGAGCGAAACAAGGTTTGCATCCGCCCAAGACGATGATTTGGGACGATGATCTGGTGATGACCAGATCTTTCATGTCCAAGACGATGATCTGGTGGGATTGGCAAGGCGTCATCCACAACGAGATACTTGAACGCAATCGGACAATCAACGCAGAGCAATACATTCTGCAAATGCAGCGGCTCAACACTGCAATTCAACAAAAAAGGCCGGATCGGCAATATAGCGTTATTCTGCAACACGATAACGCCCGCCCTCATATCGCCAACATTACGAAAAATGCCATTCAAATGCTATTTGAATGGCATTTTTACAATGGCATTTTTTAATGGCATTTACTATTGATATGCTTATTTGGTTCCCATTACATACAATGGCGTGCCGACTTCAATAAAGGTAAAGGTAGGAAAACCATTTAGACAGTCGATCGGAGCGTGGTTGTTATTGCGACAGGGTTTTGAGTACTTGGGCTTTCAGGATGAATGACGAGTGGAAAGGATTTATGTGAGCTCGTGAGTGTGGGTTTCTTCTTGTTGTTTTAATTTTGGTTGTTTTTGTATTTGTGTTTCTGTGTATTTTTTTTTTGTTTTGATTTTAATTTTTATTCGTATGATTGTGTGCGGTATGGTGTGTGATGAATATTTTTGGTCTTTCTGGAGTGATGATGTGTGAGGAGTTGAATTTCGCAAGATGTTTCCAGTTGTAGTTGAGTGTCACTGTCAGGTTGATGAGAGCGTGCAACGGGGTTTTGTTTTTGTGTAATCAAAAATCGGAAAGAAGTATCGATTTATTTTTTCATGTTAAATATCCTCAGTGAGATACAGGCAAAAGCCTAGTTTACTGGGGATACGACAAATGAAAGGCAACAAACCCAGATCCATTAAAATTGTATGTCCAAATCAAATTATCTGTTGTTTTTCTCAAATTGTGTATATTTCTTGTCATGTGTAATAATAAATAAATAAATAAAATAAATAAATAAATGCTTGGTTGGGAAGTCCTGCCGCACCCTCTATATTCTCCAGACCTCGCGCCGTGGGCTTTCCACCTTTTCCGGTCAATTTGCGCGGCGTTTCTTTCAATAATGACGTCGATTTGCGGACATGGTTAGACGAATTCTTCGAGTCAAGACCGGATGGTTTTTACCGCACAGGCATTGCATAACTTGTAGAACGTAGGCAAGAAGCTATAAATAATGAAGGAGAATACATTATTGACTAATTTGTTGTAAAATAATGAAGGAGATTACATTATTGACTAATTTGTTGTATTTTTTTTGTTGTGTCCTCTTGTTCTCTTCATTTAGAAAAAAAACGGACACAACTTATGTTAACACCCAATATAGTACAACCTACTTATTAAAATTATTCCCCGTTACCCTCGCAGTATTGCATATCTTTTGTCCCTTAACAATCCAAATGTTTTAGCAGTTTTTTTCAAAATTGTTTTCCAATAGCGACATTAACATCGCAGTTTAACAAAAAAATTTATTCCGCATTTATGAAATAAATCAAAAGGGCACAAAGCGCTTTCAGCACTTTTAAGTGCTTAAACAAAAAAAGGGCTTCCTTTGAGAAAACAATTATAAATTATTTTAGAAATGTTTCAAAAAAGATAACAGTCCTTTACGTTTTTATGATGTAATTTAGATATCTGTGACAATCATTTAGATGAAAATACATTTGGTGATATCCTCGCTTTTATGATGTAATTTAGATATCTGTGACAATCATTTAGATGAAAATACATTTGGTGATATCCTCGCTTTTTATAGCATTCATTATTAGAATCTTTTGATAACATATTGTAGAATTTTCAAACAAATAATTTTCCATTTTCTTTTTTGAGATGAACAGCCATTGGAAGAATTAGCAGAATCATTTTTAAATGTAAAATTTATCCTTAAATTCCCTATGTTTTAGTCTTTTTGTCCTTAAATTCTTAATTAAATTATTTGTTCAATCGGTTTCCATTGCAAAAACGAAGAAAGAACTTTAAACCTTTTTTTGGTTCAATAAAACTTCTGATTTTAGTCAGTGAACTAGATATCAATTTTATTGTAATTTCAATTACCAAACATTTTTTTCATTCAAAAGTATTATCGAATGTCTCGACTAATTACGTTTTGAAACAACTTTTAACCTTAAGATTTCAAGTTTTGATCATAAAATAATTCATAATTCTTGATTTTTAGTCAATTTATCGAAAGGGGATATAAAGGGTGAAACAAGGACATGTAAAGTTATTCTGGCTATTCAATTTATCGAAAGGTGACATAAAGGATGAAACAAGGATATTCAATTTATTGACAGGTGACATAAAACCGTCGAACGATAATAAATGTGGACTGCTGTATGCTGATGACATGGTTATATTAGCGGCCATTGAAAATTAATTAGAACAAATTATGACGTGAAATATAAAGAAAAATATCTTAGAATTAATGTTGTAAAATCTAAAGTCATAGCAATTAAAAAAAGTGAAAGTGATATTTGTGTGTACAATGAAAGATTGAAAAACTTAGTTTTGGTATTTGGGACGTATGCTCTCAGATGACGGAAAGGTGGAAAGAGATATTAAACGGCGAATTGCAATAGGAAAAAAATCAATGGGACACTAAAACACATATAACATACTCAAACTTTAAAATATCAAGATCTGCCAAAATGATGATTTAAAACAGCGTATTCTTGAAAAAATTGACCTATGGAAGTGAAACATGGACATTGAAAATTGATAAAACGAGCCGAGTAGATGTGGTGAAAATGTGTGTGTTAAGAATAATATGTGTATGTAGTAAATTGATGTCAAGACGGAATAAAAGGGTAATCACTTGTGATAAATGTGAGATAAAAGCTTATATGTTAAGTAAAAAAATAACACGTGGAGGTAGTATAGATACGTTGAACGGATGGGTGACGAAAGACTGACTAAAAATGTACAATATTAGCATGAGTAGGAGTCATAGTAGAGGACTATCTAGAAAAGTTTGGTTGAATCAAATCAATAAAATTTTGAAGAAAGGTAAGGTAAGTAATCGGAGAAATGGAAATAAAGTGTATTAGAAGATATATGGATGTAGATTAGGGGAAGAAAATATGTCGTCATAGGTAAGTGAGCGCTGTGTTATCCCTGCCTATACCAACAGGGAAATAGTGTTATGGTATGCACGTATTTATGTAAGATGCTTTTTTTTTTAAATTTTCGAACACATGGAGATTAAAACATTTTAACAATAATATGATTGCACAAGTAATTATATAAGTTTGTAAAAAATATGTCATTATAATGAAGGAAGTGGCATACGAGTATAATCAGTATTTTGTCTCATTATAAAAGTTTTATTCAAACAGAATGTATTTCTTTGTAAAACATACGTTGAGTTTTTAATATAATAACCGATTTATTTACTTGAGTCTTTTCATATGTAGATATTGGACGTATATGTAAATTGTAATTTTTTCATAAATATAACATAAAAAGTAGAATTCGAATAGTCTCACTTGAACTACATACTCGTAACAGGCCGACACATTTCTTCAGCCGTGAACTCAAGCTCGAAGGTAAAACTTGTCTGATAATCATTTATATGTATAATATAGACTTACGCAATTTCCTCGACCAAAAAGATTTTAACATGCACATTTATAAACTGTGAACTTACAGCTACACGTAAATCTGGGTTTTAAATTTAGGTTTGTAGAGCTGTAGTATATTCACGATATAAAAAAATGTCTTTCTTTAAGTAATTTTTAACCTACAATAAAATTGATCGATACATAACAATCAAGTATATTCAATGTCTCAAGTGAGTTGTTCCAGATAGAAAGTAATTTTTTGTAGAAATAAAATTTTAAAGCTCTCCGACATCTTTAAAAAATATAATGTATTTCTTATCTCACTGGGAGTCCGGGCCATGTGTAAATATTTATGATTTGGTATTAATGATGACGGTGGAATTGAAACTCGAAATCTTTTTAGTTTTTATATACGAGTATATGGTTTAAACTTAATTTAAAATTATAAATATACCAATATTAATCCTTATAATTCTTTCAATATCAGCATTTTCATACCGATTTTTATCATACATTACGAAACTTAATATTGTTTAAAATTAAAAATCAAATTTGAACGTTTTTTTTCAAGAGTTGCATTTTGTGTTTTCTTGTATTTTTTTCTGACAGTGCAGATAAAAATACGAAATATTCCCGACCAGTACTCGTATATTATATTTTTTTATGCCGGTAGCAAGCTTTATTAACCAATATAACATGTAAATTTTTGTCAATCACTCAATTTGCTAATCTGCCTGTCGATAATGTGTTGTAGTTGAGAACTCTGAAAATTTCAGAAAAATAAAGGTAATCGACGATTTCACATACGAATATTTTTATGCACAAATAAATAACATTACATAAATTACCAATTTAAAAAAATTGTATTGATGCTGCACAATGACTAAGAAAACAATAAACTGTAATTCATTTTAAAAAACACACATACTCGTATAATCACCGAAATATGGTATCTCAAGATTAAACGAGCCTTCAATATTACCGAGAAAATAAACTAAACTTTTATCTCTGTCTTACAGTATTCAAGAATTTCTAACTAATTTAAGTTATAGGAAATAACGCTTAATTAATTTTTAGCTAAAAATGGCATGTGTCAGTTATAGGAATGCTTTTGAATTTGGTTGTAGATCTGTCAGATATACGAGTATTATTTTTTTTAATGATTTCGAGTTGTTTATATTCGAAATATGAGGAAAAAGTATTTAAGTGAGCGAAATATTAAAATTTAAATACTTTATAAAATAAAGAAAAATTAAAGAGAAGAACGGAATTATATGCTAAGCCATTTCTTTCCTTAACCTTATGAAAAAATTAATAAAGTAATGAAGGGAAAAAATTGATTCTTAAAACGATTTTTTTAATATTATTAGAATGCTGAACAATAAAACCCCGGAATTCATTTGCATTTAAGAATATCGAAATTATGTTTGAATTTATATCAAAACATCGTTGTCATTATCCGTTAATATCATTGGGAACGGATAAGTTATTTTAATTACTCAAAACATTTAAAAAAATATCCGAAGATGAATTGTTTCCTGTCATTAAATATGATAAACTAATATGTTTGACACCGATTATAGTAGTCATATTTGCCATGAAATAAATTATTTGTAAAGCGAGGACTTAAAAGAATACTTAATTTTACAAAAAAAAACAATGCTTTTGTCCGCAGGAATATTTCCCCCCCACATATATTTTATTTCGCATAAATTTGTTTTATTCCTGGGTAACTGAATATTTTATTTTCATTATGGAAATTTTGTTTATAGTTTGAGTACTTGAAGTAAAAATATTAAATACTTAACATGTTTTTTTTTGTCATCATCGAATGATGATGTTTTGCCTGATGGATATATAATATTTAAAATATTTTAACATTACCAAATTTAACACAACTGGTATTCGAAAAATGTATGTTTTAGATAAAAAAAAATTTTTTTTCATTTTTAATCCATTTAAATGACCCTTAACAAAAATATATCTTTAAAAAGTTTAACGGAAGAGTTCAAGCATTTCTTAACTTCAAATCAACACATCGTTAAGCTAAGCACTAGCGTTTTGGGGGAAAATGGGTTCTTATTATTTACGAAATTGCCATTATCGAGTTTATATTGCCATAAAGGAAATATCTTAAATCACATTACTTTTCGAGTAATGAAATATAAAAGCTATTGTATTTTCACACCACACTTTAGAAAAAAAAAACAAGATGAACGAGGTTGTTAAAATCTGAAAATGGAAAAATAATCGTCCATATATTGATTATTTTTATGTATAGTTATTTAAATTAACAAAGAAATCTGAAAAACGTTCTCCTGTCAAGTAACAAACTAACATAATGCAGTTTGCGCTTTGTACGTAATACGATATAGTATAAAATATATGTTTAAAAAAAAAGTACCCTAAAATAAGTAAACTTAATAAAATTAAGGTTATAATTAAATATATAGTTCAGATAAACGTCAACGGCTTACAACCATATAAACTTAAATACTTAATATAAATGAAGGAAAAATATTATTAAAAATCCGTGCCAATCACACAACACCACCTTACCGCTGCAAACCGTGTATAGTACATATAAAACAGAATCACCGACGGTCCAGTAACCCGTTGTCATCACTTCAAGAAAGTTGGTCGCCGAGTGAACTGTACAGTGTATTCAATGACATCTCTTATTGACTTAAAATTTTACACATTAAAATAGTTTGTGCCACTAATAAAGATATTAATTTGTTGACTGCATTGTGCGTTGTAGAAGATAACGTACACCGATTGTTATCGACTGACGAGTTTTATTTATCGCACCGGTCGAACTTGAACTTGAGGTTAGTTTGTTTGGTTATTGGGCATATATTTTATTAGTTACATATTTTGTATTGAGTATCATAACTAATTATCTTTATGGTTATTTGTTTTAAATAAGTCAGTATTTAATTCTAATTGACGTGTGTATTTTCATTAGAATGCACGCAAGTTTCTTGATATGGAAAACCAATGACTATATCAATGAAAAACAAGAGAATAAAACATCACTTTACCAATGCTTCAACATTTTCATTGAATTACAATACAAAACTAGATAAAACAGTTTCGGACTCTTTTATCTTATATAACCCTATTTTTGTATTAATATGGATTGCATCACGTCCACCATATATTTTATGGACCATTAATTTAAATAAAAAATAAAGAACCTATAAATTAAGCTTAAACTTAATTTAACTGTCTGGTAAATACGTACATACTTAATTAATGTTTTATTCAGCATGTAATTTTTTTCAAATAAATCAAAAAACAATATCACATAAAATCCTCGGCATTTGGAAAATACAAATGCATGATGAACCATGCATTCTGATATGGTTATATAATTTGTATAAATAACAAGTTTCAAAATATGGTAAAACATAATATTATATTCAAGGTTATGCTAAATACGTGTATCAAATGAAGTATTCATTAAAATGTTGGCATATTTACGAGCAATTATAAAAAAAATAATTGAACGATGGGAAAACATTTTAATAATTGGTGATAAAGTTTTGAAATCAACCTTAAATATGGATTTATGACTATGAATTGAACCTTAAATATGGATTTATGACTATGAATTGAACCTTAAATATGGATTTATAACTATGAATTAATTGCATTTTTCGATATGTTGTGTAATTCCAAATTGAAAATTTGTCGGTTGTGAGGAAATAATAATATAAAAAATATTAAATAAAAATGAAAATTCATACATATTGAAAGCGAAAAATATTTTGTGATTACAACTTAATTTAATTACAATTAGAAAGAACGAAAAATGAGTTGTTTTGTAACTTAAAACAAACTTTCTTAACCTATGAGTCACGATGAAAAATTACTTTTTAACACTATAAATAATTTCATATTGTTTTATAATAACGTATTTTATCAATATTAAAAAGTGACGTCGCATTTTCCAAAAGTTTTAACTAAAGTGTTTTGGTATATTCTGGTTAAACCTAAAAAGCAAACATCCAACATACTCGTAAGTAAACGAAGCACTGAAATAATAATAATACCACCAATTTAACATAATACATGTGCTAGTCAGGGGTTTTCGACTCACATTATGACAAAAACCCAATTGTGAAACAGACTGTATTTGTTGATGACCTAACATATCTAACACTAAGATTTGACGAACTTTCAAAACTTATTCAAAGCCACGGTTAACATTAAGAATTAATGTAGTCGCTAATATAAGCGATGTATTTGGTATAATTAAAAAAATCATTATTTAATTGCCATCCGTACGTGATGTTTTAATAATATTTACTTGGATCGTGAAACCAAAGCGAATACCCTAAACTGGGCCATGGCTTAAAAATATTAAAAAACCCTGCTTTTAAATACACAAAACAATATAGCTTAGTGTTTTAATCAAAGCATACATGAATATAGATTGCTAATGACTTGAAAACGTGGTTTTTTATAATAGACAGCCTATGATAACGACGCGCCACGTGATTGCTAAAAATTCGTGACAAATATATTTCAAATGTCGTTTAAAGTAGATACGTATTGATTTCTACGACCCATGACATTCCTTGATTACAAATGACAAAGCATGGTGGCGTATATTGGAAATTAAAAGATTAATTAATGTAAGATAATAAATTATGTGGTCTTAAAGGAGCTGGTAACTACCCCTGCCTCAAATTAAAGAAAATTTTATACATTATCAATTGCTATACTGTTTCTGTCAATTTATGCAAATAATTGGTTTGATTATTTAAATGGTATTTTCACTGTATAGTGTACAATATACCAGGTTCATTGCAATGTAGCGATCTCCCCAAACCTACCAAAAAATGTTAAAGATGCCTTAAGTGAAACCAGACAAGAATCATTTAAAAAGAACTGGGTTCCAATGTGAACCAAAACCGCAATCCCTGGGTCGGAAGACTGACGTTATGTCAATTACTCGTAGGTCACAAAAGTTTAAGAATTTGACGTAAAATATTTTAAAATTATCAATAAAATGAAATATGATTGTGAATAAAGGTACGGTATTTAGCATTATACTCTATTTCTAAAGTTTGTATTCATGTTGGTTATAAGGCCAAGGAACCCTTAAAACATGCAACCGGTTTGGCAATGCAGTGCAGTGACAGTAAGTTTTCGTAAAGTTTTAGTTAAAGTTTGCATAAGCTTGCATTTAAATATAAAATGACCATCAAAATTGAATTGTTAAAACTACATAACGTTTGTTCTGAGTTTCAGCAGTTGAAAATATAAGATAATAATCCATAAGTTAGTGATTTTAAGGGTATAAAATATCTTACCTGATCTGGATTTTAAGGGTATAAAATATCTTACCTGATCTGGATTTTAAGGGTATAAAATATCTTATCTGATCTGGATTTTAAGGGTATAAAATATCTTACCTGATCTGGATTTTTTTTGGTGTAAAAATCTAAAACAGATTAAATAAATGTATTTTTTCCCTAAAATGGAGAAATTGAATTACAAATTTTTTTTATGTCTTCAAATTGTTATATGCATCGTGTTTCAGTTTTAGATCAGTTTACAATATAACAAATATTTTTTGTTTCCCATTTCAACATCTTTTTAAATCATATTCGAATAAAGGCAAAACTTTTTTCTACCAAAGGGTTGAAACCAATGTTTTTCAATTATAATGATGAAGCTACAATTAATCTATTTTTGGGGCGATTCGTTTTTACCATCCAATTAACCGAAGGGTCGGCAATTCGAGTGTGGCAATACATACAAAGCATATGTGAAGCTGAACTAACAAGACCCTTTGGAGTTGACAAAAATTAACACTTGTATATACTCCTTCAAATAAAGAAGTTCACAGTCATTTCCCAAGAGAGAGAAAAAGATTTCTGTGAATTTATTTGGAGGTTGAAAGTACTGAGCTGAATATATTTTTTCAAGTTTATATATATATATTTTTTTAGATAAAGAGCTTATGCCCTATCATGAGTCTTAATTTGCTATAGTATTATTAATTTCATAATTATTTCTCTGGTTCATAAAATATTTTGCAAATCAAAACTTTTTTTGTTGATCTGTTGTGTAAAAATGCAGCACTAATTTATACATTACACAAATTACAGACAAAAAGTAGATTAAATTACAAATGTAACGTCTCATTTATTTTTCCTTGTGTAGTAAAATTAGGATGGTTGCAAACTATTGTCTTCCGTTAGTTAATTCTTTCGCAATCTTCTTAAAAATAAAAATAGGTTGAATAATTAAAGAGCGTTACTTTGTACACTTAATATTTTTATCATTAAGTAAACATTGCGTGATATTTCGCTTTATTCACTTGAATACATAATATACAGTCAAAGGAACAAACACTAACTTTCCGAAGGCTTTTTAGATAAAGGTAAATAAATTGAATCATTGTGACACACACATATTTCTTTAGCAATATTTCATTTTAAGCATGACATAATCATAATATATTCTTGACCAGTTTTCAGCGTCTCTATAATTTTCTTATAATAATAATATTAGACGCTTTTTGATTTAGATTGGATGGATTTATTCGTAAAAAGGCCTTATTTTAATTTTAGGTATTGTTTTATATGTACTTTCGTTGTAAACAGTAACATCTGACGAATTTATTGCCTTGGTTTTATCAATATAATCTTTTATTTGATCTTATTGTATTTTACTAGTTAAATATTTCTTAAATTATTCATATAGTTAGTATATGCTCACAAAAGGTGTTATTCTTTCAAATATCAATTCATTTAAAACAATATACAAGGAAACTGACACTTGCTAAGACATTGAAATAGGTGTAAGAAAAGAAAAATCCAACAAAAAATTTGATTGGGGTATCAATTCTCAACCGTTATACAAAATAGACAAATATTGAAAAAATAAAATAAGTCTTTATATGCTTGAATACTTCCGTATATCTCATTGGGTACACATTTCTTTGGTCGACTTATACGAATGTTGGGAGAGCGGCTGGTACTTTATTTCAGTACATTTAATATCATACTTAAAAAAGCTTTGCAATTGACAACTCATGTCATATATACATTTGTACAGAAGCCGGTCGCCATAAACGAGTTCATGTGATGTTACATATAAATATAAAGTTCAGTCCAGCAGATTTAAAAAAAAATATGAATTTAAAATTCCCGGCAGGTCTTTAGTGATCCTTACTGTGGAAATTTTATCTCATATTAAGTATACCTTTTTGGTATGGCTTGTTAGATATCATAAGGATTTTTTTGAAAAAAAATGTAATGCAAATAGAGTTTTTAAAAGTAAAAATACTAAATCTTAATGAAGTTTAATTGTTTATAAGGTGATGTAATAAGCATTTATTAACATTTTAAATTATAAGAGGGACAATATTAAGAAAATTAATATCCTTACGAAGTAAATTTTTGGCGTGATTCGTGTCAAGAATTTGTATAATATTCCATTTAACTATCAAAATAGTAATGCACTTAAACAAAACAAACAAACTGTATCGAGGTCAATATTGGAAAACGAGGGGTTTAAAAGCTTTTGAGCTAGAAGTGATTTCAGATTTTACCTTATTTTTTAAATTAAGATCTGACGTTTGGTAAAGTCAATTCAAGTTTTGTCTGGAATTGGACGTCAGCAAAGCTGGAGTGTCCACATACTATATGTGGCAAATATAGTATATAGCACGTGTGAAGTTTTTTTTTGTCTAGGAACTGGTTTAAAATTTATACAAAAAGGCATGTGAGTAAAACAAGTATACAGTTTAATAGATAACACAATGTTTTCATAAGCGAAGTATATCACACAATGTAATATATCAGTTAGATTTCAGCGTAGCTGTCTTGACAATAGAAATACTCGTATACCTGTTTGCCTAAAGAAAACCTTGGAAGAAAAATCCTGAGGCAGTGATTTGATGTTCAATTAATAAAAAATAAATATTGAATTTAAGTAATTCTTAATCTGGTTATATTTAAAAACGTTTTTACCGATTAAAGAAGCAAAATAAGAAATAAAATCTGGACCACGATAAATTTTGGGTATTTTTTACGAGTTTGCTTTTTTTGCTTGTTGAAAAGGGGAAACTTTACATTCATAGATAAATGAAGGTAATAAAATGTTTACGAGTAAGAAAATAAAATCAAATAATTTTTATTCGATTAAAATTTTGTTTTTTTATTGTAGTTGAAAATTTGTTTTATGATTGATTTTAAACATTTCTTTATTTTAATGAGCATTATTTTTTATATTAATTTTTTTTTCATTTAATTGGAATAATTTTCCGTAATACTTATTTATGTGTAAGTATCTCCACTAACGGTAACATTTAACAATATCATAATTCACGCTTTGTTATAAGGTGTCCAAGTACGAGTATGTCAGTATTTTGTGTATGTAAACTATGAATGTAGAGTGCATGCAATGTAATGCATAACATTACAAAAGATCTTAATGTTTTACATTCTGTTTCATAAAACCTGTTTGTCTTTTACAAAGATTAGCGGTTTCTTAAAGGTCGTCGACACAAATTTAAACCGAAAATTGTGTCCGATAGATAATTTCTACGCGTATTCACGTTTTTGGGTAATTTAGATAAAACTAACGGTTCAATACGAAACCAAATTTGTCTGATTTATTGAATCAATTAACAAAATTTAAGGGCTTTTGAGAGAACGCCGCACTATTATTTAAAGACACACAGTTACGAAAAATTGGGATACTTTTAAATAAGGTCAATTTATTCCGTATATCTTAACGGTATATATTTTGATTTCCAATGCTATTTATAATGAATTGTGATAGATAACTGTTTTTTTAATAATTTTATAAAAGTAAAGTAAAGTAGTCCATGGAAGATATATCAAATTATCTTAATTGGTATAGGTTTTAATTTAAATTTCTTGTAAAATATTGCGATTTTTTTACACTTTCGACGTATATAGAACAGCCTGTTAGGCTTATTGTCACGTGACATTCTCTTACAATAAATCAGAAATATGTTTAAATCCTTTTTAGTCTGGGTTCTAACGGGGATCAAACCCATAATCCTGGGCTGGAAGACAGTCTTCTTACCGACTAGGTTACGAAGGATTTTTACTCTCAATTGTAAAAAAATACATTAAAATGAACATGGTTTATGAAATGTTCTTTTTGAAGGGAAAAATCATTTATACTGCGATATTTTCTTTTTCGTAAGGAAGATTCGTTTAACATAACTCAAATCGAACCATTTAAATATAAACGATTATCTTTTAAACTTTTTTAAATGCTAAGAACTACTTACTCTTTTTCTGGATAAACAAAACATATTTTATTAAAGTTATCGGTTTTAACTTTGTAGAACTCCATATTAGAATATTGAACAATAAATTACTTTGTCGTTCCACTTATTAAATTAATCCTCGCACACATATTTCAACATTCAAATATAGTGAAGTTCAAGTTTAACGTACATAACAAAAATTATACACATAAAACAATGATAAACATTAGATATACACTAAGCCATAATAACCAAATAATGTAAAATGTTTCGCCTTTTAAAGATTTTTCCTTTGCGTCAATAGAACACACACACCTTATTTCAGAGATCATTCCTCCTGAAGAGAGCTTTGGGACAGGAGGTAGAAACACATTTAATCAGTGGAAGAGCAAAGTTATTTATTGTTTAATATTAAAATATTTTTTCCATGAAAAAATAACATTTTTTATAATAAGGAACTAGATTTGCTTGTAATAATATGTTTTACTTTTTCAGAAAAATGTATCAAATCATCTACATCATGTTGATGCTGGTGGTTGCATCGCAAGCCCAAGTCCCATTCATTGGTGGGTGCCCAAGGAACGTAGTTTCGAAGCAGAACTTCAATGGTGCAGCGGTAATTTTTCTGTTAAATCATAAACGTAAAAAAAAGAAGTATATTTTCCCTTTCGGAAACCAATCGTTTACTACATTGGGCCAAAACGGGCAATGATGAAGCGTGAGTTCCGTGCCTACTCCAGTGGTCTTAAGCTCGTAAGATCGATCACTGGGGTCGAAGACAATATAGTCTACCGGTCACGCTCTTCAATATGGCACAATAACCAATTCAATATTTTGAAGGGTACCACACTTTTGTTTTTGAAATTGAGTAAGAAACGTTTAAAAAAAAGGTTTTTTTTTCCTTTCATATAACCTCTCTCATAATGTGCAATATATATCATAACCTAGGCTTCTCCCCATGCACCAGTCTCCGGGTAGTCGAATGGATTTTCTAAAATGCTATGGGGAATCAATTTTTTATTTAATTTTCATACAATTTAGTCAGACCTTAAAGAAATAACTGCCAATAAATTTTTTTAATAGTTCAACAAATCATTGTGGTACGGTTTTGGAAAATTCTATTAAAATTATTTCGTATTATACTTTAGTTGCATATCAAATAATCTGGAGGGTTTGTTGTAAAGCAGTTATGTTTTTCAATCAACCAGACAGGTGTTTAAGCAAGCCTTAAGGGAAATTAAGACTGGAAACCATTTTCAAAATCTGAGTTCGAATCGGAAGAATGGCATCTTACCAATTAGGCTATGGAGGTATATTGGTCTAAGAAAAAAATGAAACGTCCACTTAAAATATGAAAAATTAACGAGGAAGGTTTTTGAAATTGTATAAGAAATGTTTTAAAAAAAAAGACGAAAAATGACAAAATTATATTGCCTAGTGACTTGAATGCATAGGTAGGCGTCAAAAGGGATGGGTTTGTATCAATGCTAGGCAAGTTTGGTGATAGACAAACAAATGATGATGAAGGTAGAATTATGCAAATGTGCTTGAACGATGATCTTTTAGTGTCAAATGCGATTTTTTACCACAAAAAGAATCATATGTATACGAGGAAAAGAGGAAATGAAAGATCGTTAATTGACTATATGTGCGTGAATTATTCACTGCAAAAGAGCATTCTCGATACAAGAATATATAGAGGAGCAGATATCGGTTCAGACTATTATTTAATGGTGAGCACAATAAATAGTTTCCGTGGGTGGTGATCTGGTATACGCAAATAAGTGCCGTTCGTGAAAATCAGACGTAAGAAAATGCAAGATGACGAGACGAATAGGAATTTAGAAAGAGTGTGGAAGTAAACATGAGAATGATAAGTGATGGATTGGGTATTGAAGAATGTGTGAGTATGAAAAATATACTGGTGGACACAGCAAAAGACATTTGTGGCACGGTGAAAGTTGGATATAAAAAAGGGGATGCACGGTAGGATAAGGAAGTTCAAGACTAAGAGAAGAAAAAAAGAACATGTAGAATATATGTCGAAGCAAGGAAGGGTAATAGTGATGAATCAATGAAAAAAAGAGAGAGTACGAAGAATAGAATAAAAATAATACAACTGATCGAGGAAGAGAAACTTATATATGAAGAAGAAGTATGTATTAGAATGAATGGTGCCTTGACTAAATGGTTAAATATTTCAAAAGAAGTAAAACATGGATGCATTATATCACTCTGGTTGTTCAATATTTAAAAATATTCACGTGTGAAGAAGCTACAGAGGTCAATTGGTGTCGAGAATATAGAATTAAGTGATTAGGGATGTACGAGTATATGAACTTAAGGCTGATGAAAAAGAGCACGCTGAGATTGTTTCGGCTTGTGGAACGAATGAACGAAGAAAGGCTAACAAAGCAGATACAGAGTGCAAATATGAATGGAAGAAGGGTGAGAAGAAGACTGAGGAAAGTATGGTTGGATAAAGTGAATTTGAAAAAAAAAATCTAAAAGGAGGAAACGTAGAAAGATACAGAAGATGCTAAGGATATGTGTCAAGATATGAGAGTTTGGTGCTCTGTCCTCTAAGACTAATCCGACAGGAAAATGGCGTGATGATATGTATGTAGATATATGTTTTTGTTAAGTGTTTATTTTTACCACGAAATAAAATTAAAAAAAAAAACAGTTGTCAAAAAGTACAAAAATGACGCATTCTCAATGGGTGATCCATGAAAACATGATTATTATAGATATTATGTAAATTAAATTCTACTACATGATATACTCGTATACTATATATAGGTTAAAATTATGGATGTGGCATAATTTTCTCATGAAAACGTATTTATTGATATATTTTAGTATTATTACACTCGTAGTTGGTGTTTTCACAAATTTTTATAAAATTTTATTCATTTTTTCAGTATTTAGGAAAATGGTATGAACAAGAGAAATACTTCGCCATTTTCCAACTTGGTGGGAAATGCGTTACAGCTAATTACGGCTCAGTGAGTGCAAACAGCATTTCCGTCTTGAACAAACAATTAAATATTATGTAAGTATATAACTTAATTATACTAATATACAACTATACATTTTTACTACTACTCGTATATAACATTGTTATGTCATCTCCTTAAGATATAAAAAAATCGTTTCTGATTATTTTGAACTATTTGGATGTTTCACAACGTTTCCAGTTGTTTTGTGCAATAAAGTAAACCAAATTTAATTAATATTAATATTAATGAGTAAAAAAATATTGTTTTGCAGGAAATGTTATATTGTGGCACTTTCAATAAAAATTTGTTTGATCCGTTAAATCAATATGCATAATTATGATTATTTACTTGTACTCGTAATTTTTCTCTAACTTCTAAGCCAATTACTTCGTCTTGGTACCTATATGAATTCTTCTCCAGCTTCTTAGCTAATTATTTCTTCTTAGTACCGTTCTGAATTATTTTGCAACTTCTAAGTCAATATCTTCCTCATGACTAAGTGTCAAAATTCTGTTTCGTTTACCCAGCACTGACCACGACGATTCCCAATATCTCCACATTTTGTGCCTCTCGGAATACTGCTGTTACAGAGGACCCTGTTGCATTACTGATATGACCAGTCTAACGGGTTGGTGGTCTCTCCCTGCCTCATCGCATTTTCACAGTCCATGTTAGCATGAATTTTTCCAAGTTCTCATATTCTCTGCATACTATATGACCAAATAATTGGAGTACTTGTCACAGACGAAAGTCAATCACTTTCGTCTGTATCGGCATATCTTTAAACATATTATTTTAATTCATCTTAATAACAATAAAGATATAAAACTAAAAATTTTGAGATTCTTTTGATTATGTACTTTGGAATTAAAACATGACATAATATCTGAATACAACTTCAATCATATTATAGTTTCCACCGAATTATTGAATAACAGAGTTTAATGTTACACGGTTGTTTGCCCTGAGATTCCAGGCTGGTTTTCACTTAGGGGCCATTAAAACACCTTTCAGGTTGGTTGGAAGAGATTGTCACATGGCAATAAGCTCGCCAGGTTAAAAACCGGTACTGATGAAATACAATGCATTGTTTATTTGTAGTTTACAATTACTTTTTATTGCAAATACACTTCTTGTGAGTCAATACACTACTGAAAGTGGTTGTAAAATTTTCTGAAGCACTCCTAAAGCTCATTCTTCGGAACTGCCTCCATAATCGCGGTCGAAGCCTTCTGGATGTCTAAAATAGTTTCGAAACGCTTTCCTTTCATCGCAAATTTTAGTTTCGGGAATAGCCAGAAGTCACATGGAGCGAAATCAGGCGAATACGGGGGATTATCGATACTTTTTTTGGCCATGAAATCGCGTACAATCTTGCTTTTGTGCGCCTGTACATTTTCGTGCAACAAAGACCATGCCCCTTTTTCCCAGTATTCGGGTCGAACTCGGAAAATTCTGGCCTATAAACGATTCAATATACCCAAGTACACTTCAGCGTTCACCATTTGATTTTCTGGCGTGACTTCCTTATGGATGTGAATTTCTTTGGAATCAAAGAAAACGGTGAGCAGTCTTGATTTAGTCTCTTTTGCATGCGCACTTTTTCGGTTTCGGAGTTTGTGAACCCTTCCATTCCGAGCTTTGGCTCTTTGTAAGTGGCTCACACTGAAATCACTATGTTTTATCCCCTGTTATAATGCTTGACATGAAGTCTGAATCCATATCAGCCACTGTTTTCATGTATCTGCAGTGCTCCACTCTGTAAACTTTTTGATCGTCAGCCAGTGTGTGACCTATCGTTTATCTTAATTTTCCGTTAAAATGAGATGGCAAGTGAATTTAAGAATTCCAGTGAGCTCCTCGATGAGTCTAGTAGTAAGTTAATGTTCGCGTCGTATTCTGTGAGTCAACTAATTAGAGGGTTTGGGTAGCTCGGGAGTGAACTATGGAACCTCTCGGCCAGAGAGATCGTGTAATCTCGGATGGTGGGGAGACCTGTGTCTTTGTGAAGCCGTATATTGCTAACAAAGTACGGTGCATCCATAATGGTGCGCGTAACTTTGTTTTGCAAAACCTGGAGTTTGCGCATGTGGGCTTCGGCCGCGTGGCCCCAGACCTGAATGGCGTACGTTATCTGAGGACGTATGATGGCCTTGTACAAGTTTAACTTGTTACGAAGTGACATCTTATTGTGTCTGCCCAAGAGTGGAGAGAGGGCTTTCAGAGAACCGTACACCTTCCCAGTGCTCCTTCCTGGAAAGCTATGCATCGAGGGTGAAGCCGAGGTATTTCATCTCGTCGCACCACGGACCGCTCTGGCTGAAAAAAATTAAGGGTCGGATGAAGTCCAGACGTCTTCTGGAACAACGGACTGCTGCACTCTTGGAAGGTTTTATTTTATTTAACCTTCTTGTCTCTACACCAGCTTTCCAATCTTGTAATTAATTCCTATATGCAAGAGTGCGAATGTCACGAGTGCTTGGAGGTCTAGAGAAAAGCCGTATCATCCGCGTATTGCACGGTGATAGATCGGTTGGTCTGAAAAGAGTACGTACTGTGTCACTGGTGTATGCGTTATATAGTGTAGGAGAAAGGAAGGCTCCTTGCGGAGCCCTCGCTAGTATGGGACGGTGGGATGAATTTATACCGCGAACCTTAAAGGAGAAGGTGCGGTCACTTAAAAATGAAGCTATGAGCTGCACGAGGCGGAGAGAGATTCCGGCCTTGTATTGTTTGAAGAGCAGTTCGTTGTGCCAAACCGTGCTGAAAGCTTTCACCACGTCTAGCGAGAGAAGATAGTTTGGTGTTTTTTTTTATTAAAACCTGCATATACTTTACATTTTACGACACGAAGAAGTTGATGGGAGGTCGAGTGACGTGACTGAAAACCGTGTTGCGTGTCTGGAAATATGTTATGCGAGGTTATCTCATTTGAAGGCGATTGAGGATAAGTCGTTCGAGCTCTTTACCTAGGATAGCCCATAAGCTAATCGGGCGGTAATTTTCGGGGAGTGCTATTTTTTACCCGGTTTAGGAAGCATTATGACGTCTGTGCATTAGAGAGTGGAAGAGAAGAATTTATGTCTGTAACAGGCATTGAATATTGATGTTTTAGCGCAGACAGTTTTGTTGGGGAGTTTCTTTAGGGTGAAAAGCTGTTTATAGAATTTGAACCGGGGGCTCTCTAATTTTGTAGATTTTAAATATTTTTTGGATTTCTTACGGAGTGAAGAAATTCGAAGTCGGGAGAGGTCGTGAGGCGAAAATTTTACGGACCTTTCTGTCAACTGAGGCAGAGTGCCTCGGGTTGATAAAGTCCGTATTTGGGGTGAAAATGAGAGCCAGCGAACCGGCAAAGATTTCGGCGCGATCGCGTGCCGAGAAGACTGTGCCGTTCGCGCCCTGCAGGTGGAAGCAAACTTAGCTAAGACACGTCTCATTTGAAGTTTCCTTACTTCTTCATCAATAAGAATGTCATATTATACTTTTGTTTCATAAGCTGTCATTAATTGCATATTTTTTTATATTTATTTTCATCTAAATAATAATTGTAACTCATCATGATATCAGTATTTGCTTAGTACGAGTATTCCATTTTACAAAAAAAACTAACCATTTTTAATAAGTTATCAAAAATGTAATTCAAATTTTAGGGAATAACGTATTTTATTTTACTTAAGAATCATGACTAACAAAATTTTGGATATTTAAATAAATTAAAATTAAAACACGCACCTTCTTAAGTAAATCTTTGCGATTTTAAACATATTCTATACTACATTGACTGAATAAATAACAAAAAAATATCACTGAAATGTTGTCAAGGTGGACGATTTCGAAAAAAAGTAAACAATAAATTTCCCAAGCATCAAATAATGACAACGTTTTTTTAGCTGACATAACATGGTTATACATACCATATACATATGTATAAATATTTTGTTTCGGAAGTATGGTTGTCCGTAAAATTTTCATTAAAGGCACTATATATTGGAATAATTGCAGTATTACAATATAAAATGTGAATTGATGCATGACCCCGTTTGAGGTCAGACCATAACAAGTTCAATGTAAATACAAGGTTAAAACCAATTTAGCCTATTTTAATACTTTTTAGCAACAAACCTTTTATAGTAGTGTTCTTTTATGGAAATTACTTGCTAAATCATATGTTTTGAAACAAGACTCGTGTGCGTTTTAAGGAAGTCTAGTATAATATTGAATATGATATTCTTAAATATGTTTTTGATTGAAGTGTACAGAGAAAATTAAAGGATGGGCAGTGAATTTCTTTGAATTGACGCAGTACGCCAAGGGTTAACTCACGTGGTACATATTCGTTATTAGGTCTCCCAACTTATTAAGTAAATGAGATTTTTTGACTAAGGATTAAGAAAATAATCAACAATCGGAAAAAAGTATCAACCTATTTTTACATAATTATAAGACCTCAGTAATATACTATACAGACAAAAGTCTAGTTTACTGGGGTCACGAAAAAATGTCAGGCAACAAACCGGGATCCATACACTTGTGAGTGAGTGACCACATAATATTACTTGTTTTTTGTTAATCTTATTTATTTCCATTCCATTCCTTATGTGTAAAATGAATAAACAAATACACCAATATTTGTTTATTCTACAGATTAGCGACAAAAAATTACATTTAATAACATAGCCCCCGTTACACGTGTTTCTATCTCCTATCTCAGGGCTCTCTATCGCCTGGGTGGAATGTGGAAGAAAACTTCGGGATATGAATAAGAAACATAAGTATCGGGGATTAATGTAATTTGTGGAAAAACAAAGTATGTAATATATTATTAAATATTCTAATATCGATATTCACAAAGTTCAAGTCGAAATCTTTGAAAAATGTTTTTTTTTATAGTTAGAATTATATAATAGTTGCAAGAGATGATACGAAAATGGTACACGATTTTCTTGTGCAAAAATATAAAATATTTTTTTTCTATGTTATTGTATATTGATACAATTACGGAGATCTCACTAACCTTGGGATTATCAGCAGGTCTCTTTTTAATTGTATTTTTAATCATTCGGATACATTATCAATACAATTAACAAATTATAATAAAATATTATATTTTTCAGAGAAAAAAATTGAAATTTAGTTTTATTTTTATATAATGTATAAATAGGTATATCGTGGTTAAATTCCATTAAAAATGTTATACACACACTCATGAAAAGCAGTTTCCTCAATTATTTCAAAATATGTTAAGTGTGAGCTGGGTAATTTTTGCATAATTACGTCCAATTCAATTACGTCCAATTCCAGTTCTATACTAGTTAGAATTTGGGAGATCATTCTGAAAATAATTTCAATGCGAGGTTTCTTTGTTACTGCGTGCTTTTTGGAAAAAATATAATATCAGCCTTATTATTAATGAGGGAGAGCGAGAAGCGAAGAGTTTTTAGAGGTCTTTACGTAAGTATGAGAGTGAATGACTGATACGAATGTTGAATGTGTTACGAGGATATCATTTTGATGTGGTTAAGATTATGATGATTTTGAATGTTTCAGTTGCATGTTTTATAATTTAGGTCAAATATATATGCATGATTCAGAAATGTTTTAGAATTTAGGTAAAATATATATGCATGACTCAAAAATTAGTATTTCGTCACAGGTCTTGCTTAGTGAAATGGTTCTTAATATCCACAAAATGGAGGTTTTTTGCATTGGTATATGCTTGTACTCGATGGTTCGCCTTTTCATTAAAACGATGTAAATTTTAAATAGTGTATTGAGGATAATATTAAAAAATGATCCATAAAAAATACTTTGAGTAAGTACTAAGTTATTTTAAGGTATTTTATCGATACACGCATCATTCTGATTTTTTTACGGACGTCATAACCGACTGTTGTAATTAAAATTATTTGTACGATGATCTTATATGCCAAGGTGAGTGACATTGAAGAATTGTTTATTATGTAAATTTCTTTGAATTTATTTTCAATAAGATACATGCTTATATAACTGAGAACATATGAAACGTGTTATCTAAGTCTGAGGAATAGAATGTCGTTAAATTGATTTTAAGCCGTGAGATGACATTTGAAGTATAGAAATCGAAAAACTTAAATGGGTTGAAATAGTTAAATATCAACCCATTTAAGTTTTTCGATTTCTCAAATGAAATGATAAATGTTATTTTTAGTTTGGAATTTTTCGGTGTTAATAAGTTTTTATTATTAACAATCCTACTTCAAGTTCTGTGTTAGCCAAACAAAATCTTGATATTTAATTATGCGCTAAGAAACAGTTGTTTACTTCGATCCTACTACTAGCCATGTTGTTAGGGGGCTAAATTATGTCCCCGTCCAGCACGATCTACACTAGAAAAATCAAAACCTACTTTATTTTTTATGAGCGTGACCCCAATGGCGTTTTATGGTATCTCTGTGTTCCTGATGGAACATTTAGGGCGATAATAACATTATTAATGATTAACAAAAAGCTCCAGGAAGGGGATCAAAACACGTGATTAGCCAAAAAAATATTGAAAATAGAATTTTTGCAAGTAAAATCGATGAAAATATTAAGTTTTAATATATTAAATTCCTATGTCCTCCATAAAGGTAAAACATGGGGTCGTGACTTAATACACTGTAATTGCGAACTTTTATATTTCAAAATAGTCTGTCGGATGTCTAATGTTAAAAATTTCGTTAAAGATTTTTAAAAAACATTCTAAATTAAAAAAGACGTATTATTTTTCTCAGCCCCGTGTTTTTTTCATCCAGTGTCTCATATAATTAAAAACAAATTTCTAAGTACCACTTAATTTATTTGGAGTAAAAATATACATCACCGCAATAATATATTTATGGCTGGTACAAAGGGTCAGTACAACAATAAATTCAGATGAAAAAAAAGCAAGTAAATAAAATCAGTCCAACGTTCTCTTAGGAAAGTTTAATAAAACTGCACTTCTAATTCCTCAGTTTTATTACCATTATTGGAAGGCAATATGATCCACCTGAAACCTCCGATGTCAACATTTTATTTAAAAGCCTGTAATTTAAAAAAAATCATACTCTTTATCGAAATCATCGCAAATCGAACTCCAAACCTGCAGCTGGAAGATATTTATTCTAATAAATTTACCACTGAGGTTGTTCATAACATCCCAACCACAAAATATCATCAAAATGCTCGGAAATTTGGTCTTCCATATAATGTACACTACAAGCATCTGATCCAACCACAAGGCTGATTGGGTCAGATAGGAAGAATTTCTGACTTCTGCATACTTTAAGGTGAGAGTGTAAGCGATAGTAATATAGATGATAGTTTATATTGAAATTTATTATATTATTTCAGCACCAATCAACCCACTCAGATATCTGGAACTGCCACTTTCACTGGAGCAACTAACGTGGGCAGCCTCTCTGTGGTCTTCCCGACTGTTCCATTCCAAATTCCTGCACCCTACAATATCTTGGACACAGATTATACCACTTACGCTGTCGTGTACTCTTGCAATGACTTCATCCTTTTCCATACTAGTGAGTATAAATAAAACATTCAAGTTAAATTCATGTAAATAAAAATCTAAGTATAAAACATTCGAATCAAATTCATGTAAAACAAAATATTTAAACCATATATCCCCCAATATTAAACGGTAAACAATCATGTTTTGAAGCTGTTTCTTAAAAAAAAATAATCAAAAAGGTTAAATTAAACTTCATTGACAACATTTGAAATACTCATATTTATTTTAAGAAGATAATAATTTGAAAAACAAATTTAGTTTCAAAGGGACAATGTCAATAAAGACAATACTTTTAAGGATGGATGATATGAAAAATTTTACTTGAGGAAATCAATACCAGAATTCCTCACACACTGTTACGATTCAACTGATATTGAAACTATTATTCACATTACAGGTCAAGATTATACATTGTCTTTCTTGTCGTTATATTGTCAGTTTGTATCAAATATCAACAATTATTGACACGGACTCAATTTTAAAGTCACATCCTGGAACACCATACCAAGAGGGGGAAAATATACCTCTCTGTCTTCTGTAAATTTTAAAATGTTTGTTCAGATCGTTTGAATATCTTCACACCTTTTGTCCATTAGTCAATATTTTTTTAATTTTTTTTAGTTAACTCTCAACATTCTTTTGATCAAATGGATTAATTCTTTTGATCAAATCAAATATTTAACTCATTAATTAATATTTTTATTTTTTTTCAGAATTTGTCTGGTTGTTGACCAGAGATGCCAATCCATCAGTGGCTGTTATGAACAACGCTTTTCGTGTTTTGGACGTAAATGGAATCAGCCGTGCTTACCTCTTAAGAACTGATCAAACTAATTGTCCAGCGGGAAATTAATGTTGTTTTTGAATATCCTTAAAAAGACTCTTTTCCTTACATCAAATTTATCTTCATTGTGAATCAGTTTATGCTACTTGCTGGGTCCATCTTTTAGAGCGCCATGGCTCTCAAAAAGATTGAGCCAAGAAAAAAGAAATATCCAAAATAATGATAAAACACCATGTGCTGGAAAATAGGTTCAAATTAGTAAATTGAGTCAATCTAAAGTGTTTGATAAAAATTGACTGGCAAATTATTAAGTAGCCTTATTTGAAATGTTTTAACATTTTTATTAAATAAACACACAAATGCTTGTGAAAGGGTGTTTTTTTTTAATTTTTTGATCCATTTATTAAATAAACTATTTTCAATGATTTCAAAACAATCTGTTCAAGTTAATGTAATAAAAATAAAATAGTATCAAAATGATAACATTAATAACACTTTAGTTTTGCTAGAACTATTTGAATTATTTTGTACTTTCTAAAGATATGTTGAATAAATTCGAGGGATAGTTAACATTCAAGTATCATTTTTAAATTCATTTAAGTGTTATATAATAAATTATTTATAAGTTATTCTTGGGACAGTTAGTAATTACATTCATCAATTTTATTATTCTAGGGACTATACAAATATTCTGCTATTAATTCGATTTGTATCCATTGGTAACGGTATCACGTGACTTTATTACCTTAAAATATGCAGTCATATTAAAATGTCGCAATCAGAATTAAAGTAATTTACTAGAAGATCGAATAAACTCTTTGACATTACATAACATCGGGATTAAGAACCAACTTTGTTAGACACACCCATACTAAGAAGACAGGTGCGCCAGTCAGGAACAGATAAACTGCATCATTCCTCGTGTTCCTATTTAATTCATCCTCGCGACCTGTTAAATAAAAAGTATATTAAAAATTTATTTGATTGTTCTCAAAATATAGTTTTTCTCACTAAGGGAATATTTTGGAAAAGATATATATTTTGGAAAAGATCAAAACTAAGTAACTGTTTTTTATTAAATTAGTTTTTTGTTCACTAATTAAATTCTCTAAATTCTGGTTATGACATTTTTTATAAGGTTTTATATATTTATTCATTTAAACATATTTTCCCCCCTTAGATATAAACATTATACTTGAAATACAGCATTTATTTAATGTTAAGTTTATTTTTTATTACTAATTTTGAATGAATTAGAATAATATTCTAGTCATGATGAGATGCTTATTACAACCTTAAGCATGACTGTCTGATATAGAAAGGGGAAACAATTATTCCGCATGGGAAAATTATATAATAATAATTTATGTTTCAATATATACGTTTCAATTAATAAATATTTTTGAGATGAAAGATGTGTTTCATTTCATTATTTTTCTTGTTTTTTTACTATAAACTTGGAATTGTGTGCCTCTTAAAATTTCTGTTCTGTTCTGATTTAGATTACCAGCTACTCTTTCATATTTTCAGTGGTCTGCCAGGAAGTTGGCGGATCACCTAGCATAAGATGTGGTGAATTAAAACAATATATCAGGATTAAAATGTAATGCGCTACATGCACTTTTTTGGAAGTTAGCATGACATTCTTCTTCATTGTTCAATTTTCTTATACTGTAACCATATGATATATAGTTGAAAACCTTTCACAAAAAGTATTTATACACATTATTATGATGAAAATTGCATTAAAATTGGTAAAGTTGATCTCAAGTTTTAAATGAAATACACACAAATAGACAATTCTTGAATTTATTTTGTACTGTTTTTTAATATTCCTAGTATGTAGATTGTGAGATATTTTCCATACTTTATTTGTTCTGTCATAATCGGCTAACAGAAAAAATAGATGACCCAGATTGCAAATTATTTTGAATTTATATTAGAAATAAAAACTTCCACTTTGCGTCACAATTTTTTTGGAATTATTAACGATTTATAGGATTTGTGCATTTCATTAGTATTTGGATAACCAATACACAGTTGATTTAATTTCAAATTAGGAGTTATCGATTATAATGCCATCTCTTAATGCTTTTTAAAAGTAGAAAAAGGAATTTTCGTAATTGAAGAATAAATTTAAAGATGGTAATGAATTCTGAGTAAAGTTTAAAGTTTTATTCGTAGTTTGTAAATTTCCCTATTAGAATGTTATGATAAGAGTTTAAGATTGAGTGTGTCTCATAAGTGTTGGCGGGTTTCTAGAAATATAAAACATTTAATCCAAACTGCTAACAAAGCAAGCTAGGAAAAATGCCATGCATGACTACATTTGCATGGTAAACAATACCGGTGATAATTTGTAAAATGTATTCATTGAATCATTTGATAAATAACACTAAGCTTCAGTTTAATTTTCAAAATACTTATTTACTAGCTGTAACCAGCATATCATATACCTACTCTTCTATCAGATATATTTTAACTGTACCCGGTGCATCATACACTCTTCTACCAGATATTTATTAGCTGTAACCGGCGTATCATACACCCTTCTATCAGATATTTACTAGCTGTATCCGGCGTATTAAACAACCTTCTATCAGATATTTATTAGCTGTACCTGGCGTATCATATACCCTTTTATCAGACATTTACTAGCTGTACCCGGCGTATCATACACTTTTCTATCAGATATATACTAGCTGTACCCGGTACATCATACACCTTTGTATCAGACATTTACTAGTTGTACCTGGTGTATCATACACCCTTCTATCAGATATTTACTAGCTGTACCCGGCATTTCATACACCTGTACTAGCTGTACCCGGTATATCATATCATACATATCAGATATTTAAGATATACATGTAGTAAATGAAAAGGAAGAACATACACGTACATACAAACCATTATGTAATTTCCCTGTTGGGATGGGTAAAAGGGACAGAGTATCAGAATTTCCTATGTCAATACATATATTTTACCTCTTCCACATCCATACACCCTCTCATACAATCTTATGATTTCTCTGAGTTTTACTTTTTTTTTCTTTCAAAATATTCACTTGGAGAAGGTAGTTCAAAACATTAGGAATTTATATAATTTCACAGATTGTATTCTTTCAGGATAGTACATACATTGTAATAATTACATGATACAATGAAATAATGTCCATGAGACTCGGCAAATTGATATACTTGTAAAGCATCTTATCCAATTGTTGTATTATTTCAGGTATAAGTTCTTTGTTTAATGAATTTTTTAAATGTTTTGATTATACTTCTGCAGAATCAGGAATATAAAGTTATACATAACTCGGCTTATTTGTTTCACTTTGGTATACTCGTAGTGGTTAGATTCATGATTATTTTTTCCTGTATTGTAAACTATCATACTCGTATATGGGGCTTTTCCTGGTGGACATTGAATATCAGCACCCTTTAATGCAAACACAATTATATTCTCTCATTTTTTCTGTAGTTATTTGTCATTTGTATATCCTCTGTAAGTATGTCTTGTTATAATTTGTGACTTAGATAATGGCTAAAGTGAAATATTTCCATTGTGGCAGGATTTAGTTAAATTATTCGATGTGTTAATTTCTTCTATCCAATATCTTGCATTGCAATTTTGGAGTTGGATGCTTTTTTTCTATATTGTACTCTTGAATGCTAAAAGTAATTGTTGATTGACAATATAAGAAGCTTCAATTTGATTACACCTACCCCTACAGGGTTTTAAATACTCTAGGTGTAATCAAATTGAAGTTTTTTATATTACCCATCAACAATTCTTATATATTCGCTTTTCACAATGGTCTCCGTCTCCCTTTGTTTACTTAGAGTTTCATTTTCGAGTTTTTTTCTGATGTTATCTTATTTTTAATCACCATTCTGTTGTTATCTAACTAAGGCAAATGTCATTTTGGTTCAGCCATTTCTATTCCCCTGAATTTTCTATCTATACTTCGGAAATTCTAGGATGGGTTCTTTGACAGATGACAAATTTGCCCCAATACAACCTTGGAACGACGTTCAGTAATTTTAATTATTTTATCAACTTTAATATAAGCCTCAATTCTAATAAATAGCAAGTTATTTAGGTCCATACATTACATAAAACTAACAATAATGATAAATATTTGGTGACATTGGGCATTGGACTAGGGATGGGGTATTTGATAATTGGATTTTCGATTTTTTTATACCTAAAATGAAATGTTCGTAATTAGTATTAATTCATTGTGGATCTTGGCCTATTTAAAGATAGATACAACTCATACAATACATTAGAAAGTCAGTGTAGTGAAAATTAGAAATTAAAACGTCAGTTTAGAGAAAAACAATTTTGATTTATAAAAAAACTATTCGATTTGTAAAAAAAAAAGGTTTACCTCATCTCTTTGAGACATGACGTTTAAAACACCACACGACCCATCCTAGATTTTCTGAACTATAGCTATGGTGTAATATAGAATAAAGAAATAACAAAACACTTAAAAATATATAATTTTCATTTGAAGATCACAAAATGCTATCAACATACGTATTATATATACCCAATTAAGTTGTAATTAATCTTCACAATTATTGATGTATCTTGAAATTTGTTTGGAAATATAAAATGATTGCACAAAACACTAAAAACAATTTAAAATGTATGCAATATGCCTCAGAACATTTTTAAATGTAGCAATAGGTATATCAGAGAAAAAAATTAACATAATGAATAAAAATTATCATAATATCAGCTGTACCAGGTGTATCATAGTTTCTAGCAGACATTGAAGATAAAACAAATGAATAAACATAAGGTATATTAAAACATTTGAAATTCATGTAATTTGATAACATCACTGGTTGAATTTGACATTATGGTACAATGTTATAATTAAATGTCATTTTTACTGTGTCGCTTTATACTTAGTAGATCTAATGAAATAATTTATTTCTGATTAAAACTACTTTTCAATTAAAAAGAAAGATTATTATTTTTAACAATTTAGTAAATTAAAATGTATCTCAAAAAACTTATGATGAAGAAAAAAAAAAAATACTACCTACCCATCAATAATTATAGTAGGGTAACTTTATTAGTGGCATATTGTGAACATCATCGTTATCAATTTGAAATAGCATAAAAGCCATTATTCTAAAAAACTATAATATATTGGAAGAAGCAGAGCATGTTTGTAGTTTTTGATTTAAGACTGGTTTATGCCAAAACCCTATATGACACAAATGTATGACAAGAAATCAAACATACCATAAGTACGTTACAGATACAGATTTGACATAAATGTATGACAGGAAATCAAACATAAGTACCTTAGATCTGTAACAACAACATGGATGGGTAGTTAACTCACAAACAATAACAGAAAATTGATATTTGGCCAAAGGCTCCACACAATATGTGTACTATATATGCAATAGACTAACGGAAACGATATGAAAAATCAAAATATAAAACAAATCAAAAATAATTTCCAAACCTTTATGGATAAAAGGTAATGAGAGAAATTACATGAAGTACACAATTAACTAAGGACGATATCAGGACTACAGTCATCTATAATTTATACATAAGTAATTAAAAATTGTATATGACTGTTAAGTACCCGGCGGTAAGTAATACACATCATTTGTAGAGCGTTGTCTCTGTCACACGATGCATCAACAGTCCGGTCCGGTAACGACTGACAAATCGCGATGGAACAGGTTTATGAATGACAGAGACGACGCTCTACAAACTATGTGTATTACTTACCGCCGGGTACTGTACATCACTGGCATCCCTTGAGCCTCTCATTAGGTAAAAATGTATGTTTTTTTAAGAAAATTGTAAATCAATAAATAGACGCTCACTTCAAAGCCGCTTAGGTATCCAAACTTGTAAACTCTTACAAACAAATTGAATGCCAATTATATGTACATACCACCACTATGTAAAAACTGTGCTTATTCATTATATATTTCATTGTAAACAAAATTTCAAGTTTATTTTTTTCATTTGGTTTAACTATTTTGATTGATCTGATTTTTCTCACATTGTTACTGTGTAATATAAAATAAAAAAACACTCGAAATGCATAATTTTCATTAGATCATAAAATGTATACATAGTTGTAATTTCACCTCACAATGAATATATCTTGAAATTTGCATTGAAGCATAACACAACTTCACAAAATACTAACACACAATTAATCTAATACATTTAAAACTTATCCAACATACCTCAGAATATTTTTAAATATATTAGTTCATCAAAGTAACTAAAATAACGAATAACAATTATCTCAATATTCTTTTGAAAAACAAGCTATAATTTTCTATATACTTAATTCTTTTGTTTACAGATGAATTTTAAAAAATTAAATTCTAAATTTTGTTTCATTTAAAACATAAAAATTTTTGAATTCAATTCTAAATTTTGTTTCATTAAAAATATTATTTTGTTTTTAGGTGGTATATATTTCATTCTATGAATACATAATTAGGGAATCTATTATATTATTATAATTTGCCTAATGCTGTTAAACCAATAATAAAACAAAACATACTGATGTATGCAGAAGCTATTGCATAATGTAAGAAGTATTCCAATTTTTTAAAAAGCCGTCACTTATTTGAGTTTTGATTCAATTCAGCCGTCACTTATTTGAGGATAAGCTGAATTATTAGATTCAAATAGAATTCCACAATTAAACAAGTTAAAAGGAAATAAACTATTTTGTGGTCCTGAAGTGAAAATATGCAGAAATATTGTTTGAATTTAAAAAAACAGTATGCTGTCAAAGTAAATAGATTTACAAAACAAATGAATATTAATTTGCTGTCATTGTTGAAATTGGCAATTAGAATTAACACTTTTTGAAAAAAATGTCAGGGTGCATATCGGTGGGGCTGGTTGAAGTTTTCATTGTAGCTTTGAAGATATATTTTTTCATGCTGGGTAGTTGATTTTTGATTTTATAGTCGTCACCTGTGTTTACTTACAGTTATTTGGTGTGATGAGCGAGGATTTTTAAAATTGTCTTTGCATAATGGGAGAAAAATACAAACGTAGGATTAAGGTTAATATTTTCATTCCATAAATTGTTATTAACACTTGCCGTACGGTGATGGATAGCGAGTGATCATGACTTATATTTTATTTAATTTCTCGAAATATACTGCTTGCAGGGTCTTTATACTTTATGTATTCCTCATCGAAACCTCTATGATTTGAATGATGGCATTAGGAAACAAAACATTCATAGTTAATTCAACAGAAATTAATGATTTTAAATCGCGAATTGACGAAATGTCAAACACTCATTCTTTTTTGACAGTTCGTACGTATAGCGCCCGTTCCAGGGGTTCGTCACCAGTTTTATAATCCTGATTGTTATTTTTTATTTTTATCTGGTATGTTTTTTCTATTATCATTTTTTATCTGGTATGTTATATTGTACCATTACTCTGTTTATAATAAATGTACATTTTATTTATTATTTCATTTTCAAAAATATAATAATTGAGATGGCGGGAAATATCGACGGCGATGATAGCGATTTGGAATTTAAGGCGACAGGCAATATATCAGAATCAGAAGATTTTGTCGAGGTACAGGATGAAGTATATTCTGATTTGGAGACGAGTGAAGAAGACGAAGAAATATTATTTACATCAAAACATGGATTCGAATGGAGTTCATTACGAGTACCACCTCAATCTTCGAGGCATCGGTCGGGTATCAAATATTCTCATCGAAGATTCTGGACTGAGAAATTCAAGTATAAATGTACATTCCATAAAAGATATGTGTTGTCTGTTTGTAAATGAAGAGGTGGTAAAAGTGATGTTTAAGAAACAAATCGTCATTTAAATCGAATTCATTCAGAAAAGAACCAACCAATATCAAAAGACGAGTTATATGAATTCATTGGAATATTGCTCGCACCTGGCAGAAATCGAACACGAAAGCTATCTTTGAGTGAATTGTGGATAAGTGAAAGTCCCTTTTGCCAGTCATTTTTCACAACAGCTCTGTCTCGAGATAGATTCATCTATATTTACAGTCATATTCGTTTTGATGATAAAGAAACCCGAGAAGAGATATCAGGGTTTTTTCAGATAAATTAGAACCAATAAAGTGGATTTCAAAAATGTTTATGGATATGTGCAAAAGCAATTATTCTCCATCTTCGAATATAACTGTAGATGAACGTTTGCCAAACTTTAGAGAGAATTGTTCATTTCGCGTGTACATGAAGTCTAAACTTGGTAAATATGGCATCAAAATCTGGGTTGCTGCCGACTGCGGCGGCATATGACGCATAACAAATTTACAGGCTTATTCTGGTATGATAAATAATCGTAGAGAGAGATAAATCAAGGTAACTGAGTAGTTATAGAAATGGTTCAACCGCAGTATGGCACGAACAGGAGGATAACCACAGGTATTTTTATTACCTCCATCAAATTAGCCGATAATCTTTTATTAAAAGGTTTAACTCTAACTGGCACGCTTCGAAAAAATAAAAGAGTAATCTCACTTGAATTTATACCGTCTAGAGAGAAAACAATCCATAGTAGCTGAAAATAAAATACTTGTTTCGTGTGTACCACAAAAAATAAAGCAGTATTATTATTATCCACTCAATTCAATGATGCAGAAATTGATTATTCAGAAAAACAAAAGCCACTATAGTAATTATACATCATTATAATAATACGAAAATTGGAGTAGATACGGGAGACCAAATTACTTGAGAGTACTCTTGCTCAAGGTCAACGAGAAGATGGCCTTTCCGTCTTTTTATGGAAATTATAGATATGGCTGCATTGAATGCATACCTCTTATGGATAGACAAATATCCAGAGTGGAAACAAAATAATTAATACCACCGAAAACATTTCACAAGAGAGTTAAGTTTGGAATTGGCAATGCCCAATATCTTAAAAAGGAAAAATAGCAACAACAAGATGCTTTTAATACAGTTTTAACATATTGTGGCGAGTCAATATCCGAAACATTAGTAAATAATACCCTGTTGGCACCCCGTGAGGTCCTCAAAAGAGGAAGTTGTGGGTTTTATTAAAAACATTCGAGAAAAAAAACCAGGCTATTCTGCAATATTTGTCAAACACCTGCGTGTTTAGTACGTAGAATATAGTAAAAAAAAAGTGGTTTCATGCCCCAATTGCGATAACTTTCTCCACAGGATTAAACTTTGATTATATGACATGTTTGTCCTATTTTCAAATTTTCTGTAGTGTTTATATTTTCCAAATTGCATATAGTTTATAGCTAATAACAAAAAATAACCTAGCAGATTTTGCATAATTTTAATTTGAAACATACATGTTTAGTGTACCCTCAGTGTCCAACGCCGTTACTGGCGTAATTTTTTAGCACAGTAAGGGAAGTGTTAAAAGGTTGGAGACCTCTTTTCAGTCATGCGCATTCTGAACGTTGCGCAGACCGAACGACGCAGTGGGAAAATTATATTCGTATAGAAATGTCACTTCTCTGTTTCAACTATTATTTTATCATTTCTTACACTTATTTTATATTATTCGACATTTTATTACACAATAAAATGATGTTTATAGCTAATTAAAAAAAAAACTAATAGATTTTGCATAATTTTAATTTAAAACATACATTTTTAGTGTACCCTCAGTGTCCAACACCGTAACTGGCGTAATTTTTTAGCACAGTAAGGGAAGTGTTAATAAAATTATAAATACATTTAACAAGGAGAAACTTTGGATCGAGTTGACATATATCTACCTCCACCAGTATTTAACCAATCCCATGATTATTTAAATAATTTCATAGTTTGATTTTTTTTTATTCAATTCACTTATTGCCAGGTGCATACTTTTCTCCCAATATGAAGAGAGTTTACTTCTTTCTGTAGAATCCTAGCGAACCCTATCGGTGGGAAAACACCATCTCCACGACACCTTCAATAATCCTTTCCCATTGCACCATATTACTTCTTCCTGCATCAATAACACTATTCAGGTAGGAGACACAGATGATGTGTCTATAAAAACAGAAATCAACCACCAATTTGAAAAAAAGGATATTCAAAGCTTCAATGAAAAAGTCATCCCGTCTTGTTGATAGGCGCCCCACCACTCAGTTTAATAGAAGGCATGGGTGGATTGCCTATTAAAAAAAACTATATGGTAATTTCCAGAAGTTTGAAGACGACCTGACATAAAAATTAAATTTATTCTGGGCCAAAAGCCCAAGTAAAATTATTGGAAGAATCCTTCCAGTAATTCTCCAATATTTTCACTAAAAAATGTATATATGCAAAAATTAAATATTTTTATTTCAGATTGTTACCAATGTAAGTTGAACAATAAACAAACATTTATTTACTGTTTTCGCATGTCCTTAGATGGGGTTGCCAGCTAGTTATGTAACAAAGAAGATTGTATTTATATTCCTATAGTATTTACTGTTTTCGCATGTCCTTAGATGGGGTTGCCAGCTAGTTATGTAACAAAGAAGATTGTATTTATAATCCTATAGTATTTACTGTTTTCGCATGTCCTTAGATAGGGTTGCCAGCTAGTTATGTAACAAAGAAGATTGTATTTATAATCATGTAGTATTTTTTAATACATGCGTTGAATTTCTGTTTATGATTGGTATAAACGTCAGTTTAACGATTTTTGAAAAAATATTTCACTATGTTTAAATACTTTTAACAAAATTCATTTTTAACACAATTTAGCATTAAAATGCGACATTGTATTTAAAAAGCTTTAGCTTGAAAACGAGAAAATTACTGATGCCAGTTATATTTTGGCCAACAGCTGATATGAGAGATGTTTCTTTTTATCAAAATCATTATTGAAAATATTCTATTGCAGCATAATTGGATTTTATTTTTATAAAATACTCTCGTTATATGTAACTAAATTTGGCGGGCTTATTATCATATGGTAATTTCTGACAACCAATTGGAAAGAAAAAGGTCGTAGGTAAAAAAAACAGACGATTTTTTTTTGCATTCTACTAGGAATCAAACCTAAAACCAATTGTAAGTCAATTCTAGAAACGATTTAACGTTGATATTGACAGTATTTTTTGTACATACGGGTTGAAAATTGGCTGCTTGCATCAACATTTCAAACTAAGGCTCAGAGCAATATTTAGTAGAAATTGGAAAATAGTTTTAATAGTGATCCATAGATGGCTACAAGTTCGATTGCCATTTTGATAAAATGTAATAAAATGGTATTTAAACAAAGTGAATAGACCAAATAATTATTTTTAGGTTTGATTCAGCTAGAAAATAACTTAAAACCAAACATAAAATGAAATTTAAATGTATGATTCTTAACATAATATATATTTATATTTTGTAATTTCTCTCGACATGTTCCAGACACTGTTTACGGATCAGCACAAGTCCGGGAAGGGTGGTTTGGGTAGCACAAATTCACAGTATTTATAAATAATATGGTTTTTTGTTTAATTAATTTTGAACTTAATTATTTTCTAGCAAATTGTAATTAACTTTTTTTATTTTTCCGTTCAATCAAATCACTTCTGAACAAAAATGCATTATAAGAATGAAACATGCATATAATTTATTCAATATTCATGTATTTTTCTCATAAATAGTTTTAAAATATTTTTGCTCTAATATTTACATGTTTATCCAAAACAATTATAATTCAGAAAAAGACAGTATTTAGTTGGACTGTAAATGCAAAATAAACAACTTGATAATCCAATTAGGTAAAAAGTATTTATTTCATACCTTTTCTTATTCAATAGTGCAGTAATGAAAATAACTGGAATGAGTAAGAGTGCTGAGTATGTTATTTATCTCGCGACGTGCATTTTGTGGTGTTATTTGGACATTAGAAAATGATGAACTTAACAATTTCAGTAATTGTGTGAACTGTTGATGTATCACTTGTATGGGATAGTGTTAATATGGAAATCAGTAGACTACGAGTGGTTCAATTTTATAAGCACCTAGGGTTACCACATGTTCTACGCATAAAAAAAAGGACTATTTTAATAATTTCGTTTTTAAAAGAGGACTGAAAAAAGAAATTTGAAAAAATAGAAGTTCTGCATTCTGAACTTCTTATATATCTATTTTTTTGCATGAAAACGAAGATAATTAAAAATCAAACTAAGCACACAACTATAAATATTTAAAAATAACTAAAAAGATACACTACAGGGTTTAATGCATATATACCATCACGCCATTTCCCTGTCGGATAGGCTGAGAGGACACATCGCCATACTTTCCTATCTCGACGTATATCCATTGCCTCTTTTATATCCATACCTCTTCTCACAGGTTTATTTGTCTATAATATAGAGTTTATGTATCACTATTATAACCGATCGTCGCACTCAGATTTCGCATCACTAAACCCAATCGGAGAATTACTGCAACACTGATATCAACAGTCAATCTATAGCTAACTTTGTAGTTATATTACTGCTAGTATGTATTGTTTCACTAGATGGCAGTATGTGTTAACAATTTCTGTATATGTTAGATGTAAAATGAGAACAAAATACAATAATTTAAAAAAAGTAAAGTGGCATACCCCAAAAAGTGTACATGTACTCGTACTCTGAAAAAATCCCATCTGGTAACCCTATAGGCAAATGTGATATTCACAATATTCAACAACTGATATACTTTAAAAAAACTCTATTGTAGATATATATTTACTTACTAGCTGTACTCGGCCACGCGTTGCTGTGGCTCAGTCTGGTTAAATGGAAAAGAAAGAAAAGAGAAAGCACACGTTTCTAATATGTTTAATTTCACAATGCTTGTGGGTATACAATATTTTTGACGTCTTTCAGCCACTCTCAGCCTGTCGCGTTCATTCGGTTGAGAACGAAGCAGATCTGAAGCTGCAGAACGCGATCGCCGTGCTCGCAACCGTGCATCCTCAAGTCTGGCTGCACGTCGCTCTGTTGTATCCTCGGCATTTTGATGAACTAAAGCAGATCGATTGCACTGAAAAAGAAGAAAGAAAGTTATAACAAAAACGTACAAAATTGCGAAACATTAAAAAAGGAACTGAATAATATTGTTAAGTTCGTAGATGTCTTTGTTCTTGGCGGCAAGAATAGCTCGTTCACTCAGCCAATCGTGATTCTTAATTACAAAAACTAACAATAATGACAAATTAATACATCTTGTTACAAATTAGCAAAAATGTGGCAGTTTGTAAAAATCAAATAATATTTGGTGACGTTTGTCAAATGTCACTACGTTAGTCCGCATTGGCTAGGGATGGGGTATTCGAACATTTACATTTTTATTTATATGCTATAGATATTTAATGTTTATTATTTAATATTAATTCCGAAACGTCGAAAATGCAATGTGACATAACTGTCAATGAGATTTGTCAAGTTTCCGTGTGTCGCTGCAGGGGGCGCTTCCGTTATTTTATATGTTTTATATACTTTTTTATATGCAACCGTATATAAAAAAAATATATATACACATGCTTTTATACGAATGCAACCTTTTGTCGAAATTTCAAAGCAATCGGTGAAGAACTTTCGGAGATAAGAGATTTTCTATTAACGAACATTTACATTTTTATGTATATAGATAATTATTTATTTATAATTTATGCAGTAAAATAAAAATCAACTCCAGCAATTTCCATATCACACTTTGGTATTAGCAAGGACTTCTTGTTTCATTCGTTTATCGTCGTCTTCATTGCTGGGCCACGCAGTCCGATATTTCCTTACCATTCCAACGTCGATTCAGTTAGAAAGTGAAGCTGTGCGGTGGAGTTTCTTTTTGAAGTGAGTTAGCTGTTGCCTAACAAACCCATCGGCCACACCACTGAGCTGGACCTGGCACACCGAAGTGAGACAATAGGAGCACATTGGCGTGTTTTTTTATTTATTTATTACTCGTCAGATATATTTGTATAAACCAGGATTTAATATACTAAATCGTGTTAAATTCTTCTAGGGATTTTTCCTATTCTTTAACTTTATTTATTAATTTATTTCACTATAGGTATTATGATAAAATTTAATAACGTCTTTATCAACCGGTATGGAAAAAAATTAAAATTTAAACAACCGGTACGGTCGTATCGGTCTGTACCAGCTGAATATTATTGTATCTCATCTCACTGAGGACATATATCACAATGTCTGTATCTTACTCAGGACATATAAACAAGAAAAACTAAGCTGATATTTTTTACCGATTGTTGATTGTACAATACCCCTGTCACAAACGGATAACAACTTGATAAATAGCGAGACTCAATTACATGTATGATCATCATTCCAGACATACCAAAAGTCCATCCCATAATGCAGTGGTCCCCAACCTTTTTGTCGCCACGGACCGGTCAACGTTTCATAATTTTACCGCGGCCCACTGGGGGGGGGGGAGGGGGGACACATTGAATGTAGTTTTTTTTTTAAATTTAATAATAATATTTTTGTACAATATATAATAATAAAATTTAAAACTGTGGTACATAAGTTATAGTGACAAATAATAGTAGAGAAAACGCAAGGTTTGTGGGAAAAATGAAGAAAAAATATATAATAACAATGAAGGATTATTAAGTTTGAATTGATGGGTATTTTCAATATTTTTAAGGTTCAACGGAAGGTTGAAAGTATTTTTTTCCAAGATAGAGAAAAGAATTTATTTTGAGAATGCTTAGGGTTTAATATCGGGATTTTACTCGTAATGTTATTCTGATATCTTGCAGATATATTCACATGAAAGTTATTTATCTATTTTCTTTAAAAGTTTTGATGTTGAAGTTTTATGTGTTTTGATTTAATATTTTTAATTGAATCGTGTTTAAGCATGCCTTCAAAATAAAATACAGTTACCCCTTAAATATGAATAAAAACAGATTTCATATGTTAACTTAATGCTTAATCAATGAGAACCCTGAGCTTGCTTCATTGAAATGAGATGGTTCCATCTGGGGGTAATAGGAGATTGTGACACCCGAAGTGTCTTGCTTGTGTCCAGTTTATTTCTTTGTTTTGTTTTGGTTGCTGTCACTGCAGAAAACCCCGATTCACATAGATAGGATGTCGGAAATGGCAATAGGGATTTTAGTGATGTGGTGGCAATCTCAGGGTATTCCGCCATGACTCTAATCCAGAACACCGGCAGAGTTGTCTCGAACATAGGTCGGTGGTAACTTAGCGTGAAGGGGTTTTCAACGGAATAATTATTTTAAGCTATAATTAAGTTTTATTGGGTATGTTCGATTTTTCAAAAGTAATTTTGATTTTTAAGCAGGCCCTTGCGCGGCCCAGTACCATTTGGTCCACGGCCCGGTACCGGGCCGCGGCCCGGGGGTTGGGGACCACTGCCATAATGTACTACATACAATCGCCAAAAACACACCACACTCGAGAGTTCACAAAAACCTTTGCTACAAGTCATCCTTCTGCAAGCTCAAGCGCTCAAACTCCTGTCACAATAACAATCATGCTCCAATCTACTGCCTGATTTTTTCGCACCCTTTTGACTTTATCGGATTCGGCACCTCATTGTATGTCATGGGAGCCAAATAGGCATATTTCACCTTTGAGCATAATATGTTCTCTATGGATGTTGAAAATAAAATCTTTTGCAATGTTTGTTAAAAGTTTTTAGATATTTATATTTTACTGTTCAATAGAAAAGTCACATTTTCTTAATGAATACATTACATGTTATTGTTATTTTAACAACTATCAATTTCACAGAAATTTGTAAGATTCTAAACTATACTAAATCATTAAGTAAATACAACTATTATACACGTGTACCCCAACTTTTACTCATTTACGTCTACATTTAGATCTAAAATTAATTTAGATTATCATTTATCCATTTCCGTGTCTTATCGTGTTGAAATTATCAATATATTCGTATTAATAATTTTCATGTGAAGATTTCTCCATTTATCGTCACGTGTGGAAATGAAATCAAATGATAAAATTTCATAATATCCCGTGAAAACCCAGTGTCTTGGATGAATTCAAATTTATCTTTGATTCATAAATTCTCAAAAATAAGTAGAAAACTAAAATTTTTATTTTATTTTAATTTCCTACTTATAATCAACCGAAGTTATTCACAAGTGTATTTTTTTTTCTCCATCACAGGAATATACAGTTTTTCTTTAACTGAGCAAAGCAAAATAAGCATATGTTGTCTGCATCAATTACTAACCATTCAGTATAAAGAGGGGCAGAAATATTTCTTAGCTCCTGGAAGAGATGTTAGACTTGTAATAGTCGACATAGAAGCAACGGATGACGAAATACGTTTCACTACTGAATTCGATGTAAAATGTCTTCTTTATAATAGGCAGATTTTTATAAGAGTTGATGTGGGGAAAATTAAGCATTTGGCGTACTCAAAGTTGTGTACCTGAAATGTCCCACTTTCTAAAAAAATATGCATATCTTGCGGTATAAACAATGCTCATCAAACTTTCTTTCTATATAATTTTTCTCTTTTTTAATTGGCAATCCACTAACACTAGAATGATTTGTACCATCACTGTTAAAGCCAAAAATGCTATTATAAAGGAGTCGGTATTATAATGAAATTAAAATAAAAGAAAAAAACAACTGTAAGTGGAAAAGTTCTTCGAAGAAAGAAGAAATGCGACATTTGTCGGACATGGCAAAGATATAAAATTTATTCAATAATTTTCTTTTTTAAATTAATGAAAGTGGCGTGTATTATGATGCGTTTTCAGGTACTGTGAGCATCAATAATACGTTGACTAAGTTTGTAAAGATGGTGCGATTTTTTGACCTATCAATAAATTAAGTGCTATCGAAAAAAATCGCCCTTCCCTTACTTAAAAAAAATATTTAAATTACTATTTTTAAAAATAATGCAAAACTTACATTTATAGATACGTTCTTAGTATGTTTCATTAACTTGATTCATATTAATGTGTGTAAGATTATTAATTAATTTATTTGGGGTGATGCAATACCAATGATGTCACTCGAGACAAACTGGCCTGACTTTAAATTTAATTGTACATGAATGTTTTCTTTTATTTAAAAAAAAACCGTTTTATGACAATACTCGTCTTTCTTATATACGAGTATTTTAGGAGCAATCCAACTATAGGATATCAACTAATAAATGGAGATAGTAGCAGTTTGAGTGAGTCTAATTTTGACAAAACTAAGCCCGTTAAAGTTGTCTCTCGTGGTTGGAATAGTGATGGAAGAAGCAGATGGAAGTGTTAACACGCTTATTAGGAACGGTAAATAAATAAAGTTATTTTTTATTTAAATTAGAGCCGAGAATTCAAATGTAATTTTTTGTTGTATAATTCTTCTTCTTCCCAGTGTCATGTCAGGTCCCCCCAACGTTGACTATCACCTGAGAGTAAGCATCTTTGTCCCCGGCAGCCCGAAAATATCCCCAACGCTCCTTATACCAGCCCAATCACGTATATTGCGGAGCCAGGAGATTTGCCTCCTGCCAACATCTCTTCGACCCTTTATTTTGCCTTGGATGATCAGGTGCAGTAATTTGTAATTTTGTCCTCTTAGTACATGACCCCAATAAGACACCTTTCGGATTTTAATTGTATAATTAACGAAGTAAACAATGACGCGTTAAAAAATATGCAAGTGTCAAAAAAACATAGTATGTAAGTCAGTATTACTTGTGACCGAAACACCATACTCGTCTGTTTCAATATTTTTGATAAATTCCGACTATTTTAGGAAAATACTTTATTGCTTTCACAAAATATTTAAGTAGATTAGAATACTTAGAAGCAATTCTCCATAGTTTATTGAACCTTGGAAATATCGCCTATGGATGAATGTACTCAATTCAGATTCGTTGTCATATACAAGATTTTGTAATTAAACACATTGTACTTTTTTGATTTGTTCATGTACTATAGTTACACATTATGAAAAAACATGGATTCCTAAGTGATGGATTCTTCTCACCGTTAGAAATTCAATCTATCATAAAAAAGATTCCTGAGGTCAATTACCAAATATTTTCTTGTCTGCCTGAAAAATAATCTAATGGAGACATTTGTAGTAAAAAACAAAAAACCTTGAAAGTTCCCATTTAAAAAAGTGGTTGCGTCGTTTCGGTCGCTAACCGGAGGCCAACATTTTCAATAACTGCTTTATATAACCAGCCCCGTTTGACTTTTTGGCATACGTCATAATATTACGGATAATAATGAACTAAAACAACTACGCTGCGAGATGTTTTTGAAATATTTAAATCATTTTAATGCAATATTTTCAGACCTCGGGACCGTGAGGGGTGGAGAGGTTTATGCTCTCGGGCTGATGGCGTCTCAGCGGCTAGACATGTGAGAAACAGTCAGCGCGCTACGAACATGCGTCAGCATTGCAGGCGGTTCAGCAGGGTCCACATGTATGTGACATCTGCGGAAAGGAGTGTACATCTAGGATCGGGCTGTTTTCTTACAGAAGAACACATGATCGACGTAAAAGAGCAGTTCAAGTTTGACGATGGAGTGGCGAGGGGATGCTCGACTGCGAGGTCCGGCAATTACGATGAAATAAATTATGGACAGTTCGAGGACCTTACGTCAGCTCTAGAGTGGACTTTCACAACACGAATACAATGGAAGCACTCGCGTCTGCCTGGAGAATTGCGGAGGAGTATTTAAATTTAGATCATGAACTTCGTGGCTTCAAGCTGCAACATTCTTGGATCAATTATCTTTAAAAGTCTTGGGATTTGTTTTTCATATAAAAGAAATCATAAATGAACACTATTTTAAATGGAGACGCCTCCAAACTACATATTTTAATGTTAATTTAATCTCGTGATTTTTATCAACAAAGATTAACTTTAATCTTTTAGTATTGTTGAAATTAGGTGATTCCATTTGTTTTCAAACATCTTCTGATTTATTTCTTAACTGTATAATGAGTAGAAAAAATATTTGTGATTATTAAAAAAGCTGTTCTCCTTGACAGAGTCAAGGATAAAATAGTCAGCGTGTTTTCAAATTATAATTGTAAAACGAATACAGTATCTATTGAATCGGAGCAAGTTAAAGAATACGAGCAGTAGTAGTTAGGGAATTGCAACTAAAGTATCAACATTTTGAGGAAATTCTCAAGACAGTCACTATCTACTTAGTTTCCATAACCGCACACCTAATGTAGATCTTAGGTCTTTCTGTCAATTTTAAATCCAGTCAATTTATTGGTCACTCGTTGTCTGCTCCCTATAGAACATTTTTAAATCTCGCTGATTATTGTTGCAAAATCTCGGCCTACCACGTAGCACTTCTACAGGACTTCACACGTAAGGACTTCACAGGTGGTAATGTTTCAAGTGTATGTCATTCCTGAGAGTCCGTAGGAGATTTACAATCTAGTTAATATCGCAGTGTCTGAACTGGGAAAGTAAAATTTGGACTTGAACGTATTAATAACAGGAAGCACAAACAAGACTTGTTTGTGCTCCCCTGATGATGGGTGAAAGCTTTGAAACCGGTAGGGTTATACCGTTATAATCAAAATTTAAGATATTGTTTTTTATTCTTGAATATTTTTCCATTTATATAAAAATTATAAACGGAAAAATGATGTAGCACCAATCAGATATCAAGTTCACCTCAAGAGCATTTTAATTCTGGAATGGAATCTGTATCGGACGTATGCGTCGTACACTCGTTGATTGGTAATCTTTACATTATTGCCTGAAAACTTTGCTGTACAATTATTGCTTGTAATATTGTTGTCTTGTAATTAAATGTCCATTTATGTGGTCCTTGCATTATGGCTACATTATGATTGGACGGCCCTTGTGTGCAATGACCACTTGGCAAGCATTGAGCTAGCGAGAGGTGACGACGTTTGCGGTCGGATCGATGTGCTTGCGATGTGCGATGAGCTATACAAAAGAGACGCAAAATCATAAAAGTATATTCTCCAATCTGAAACGTCATACTGTTTTTTATTTCTACAAAGTTCTACTTGTCAACAAGGAATCTGTCAACCCAGCTGTCGCTGAGACTCATTGAAGGCACGCTGGAATCTCCGAGGAGTGAGCAGCATCCACCCACATACTCGTATTTAATAGTCTTTGTACCGGTGCTGTACAGAACTCATTTATTTCGAACAATATAACAAGTTATTTCGAACAATATAACAAGGGCTAGATCAGACGGTGGTGATTGCAGTCATTAGATTGGGTAAAAAAATATTAAGATTTTATTTTAGTTCTAAATTAATTATAAGATCAAATAACTCTTATTTTCATTAATACTTAATATATAAAAACATAAATATCAACAAAAGTAAAAAGTTATGATATTTCGAAAAAGGCTGATTTGTATTGATTTAATTGAAAACAAACGATTTTACTAATTATCTTATGAATTAAAAAGATAAGATATGCTTTCATATAAAAACTACGCCAAGAAAATTTTTCAACATCATACTGAAGAACGATTGCTTACAAAATGCGACTCATTTTTACGATACTATTTATTCTCGTCGGAATATCGGCAACAGCAGGTTTGAAAACTTATTTAAAAACAAAAGATATTATACAAAACTAATTAACAGTATTGTGAAATATATTTTATTCTTTTTAAACTCAAATTCCCTTTTTCACTTTATAGGGAGGATCCATCCTCATTTCTTGGAGTACAAAGAAGGTCAGAGATACTTCCTAGCTCCTGGAAGAGATGGTAAACTTGTAATTGTTGACATAGAAGCAACGGATGATGGAATTCGTTTCACCGCTGAATCCGATGTGAGATTTCTTCTGTACACAAGGTATTATTTATATCAGTTGACTAAATATAATATTGCAATGGAATTGAAGCATTTAGAAGCGTTTTCAAAGTCGTTTACATGAAATATCAACCGTTTTCTCTTAAAAAATAGCACATCTTTCGATATAAACAGTTATTTGATTTTATTTATAATATTAGTAAAAAAATCGTCTCGGCAAGATTGCATCGGTCAGAAGTGCCAAAAGTAAAAAAATATAAAATATTTTGAAATACATATTAATAAAATAAATAATTAGGTTTAGAACGTGCTCTACACAATTTTATTTTGATACTCAAAGTATGGATATTTCAAAATCAAATATAAATTTTCTTTATTAAACTAAAAAAAATGGTATCTAATATTATGGGATTTTCTGGGTATCGTGGGGGAAAATGCACTGATTAAGTTTGGATATATGATGCGATCTGTTGATTGGCTATACATTTATTGCAACCGAAAAAATACATTTTATCTGTTTTAAAAGTATTAAATTTAAATGACTATTTAAAAAAATCCGAAACTTCCTTTCTTAATTATATTGTATAATATATCAAATGTGTATGGCCCATGGCCATATCATTTGCTTATTTTAATTTATTTTCTTCATATTGATGTATGTTAGATTATTCATTTGTCTATTAGAGATAATGTAATACTAATAATGTTACTAAAAACTAATTGTCATGGTTTTGAATTTAATAACATGTATGCCTTTATATTTTATCATAGGAAATAGCACGATTTTTGATAATATAATTGTATTTCTAATATTTAAGGAGTAATCCGACGACAGCTTATCAACTGATAAATGGAGACAGTAGCAGTTTGAGTGGATCTAATTTTGCCAAAACAAAGCCCGTTAAAATAATCTCCCACGGTTGGAATAGTGACGGAACCAGTAATGTCAACACTCTTATTAGAAACGGTATGTTCTATTGAGTTATTTCTTATTTAAAATAAGGGTAAAACTTGTAGTTTAAATCTGAATGTGTCTTGTTCATTAAACAAAATTGGCTTATTACAACGTTTATATCATGCACGAAATATACAATGACACGAGAAAAGTATGCAACGTTAAAAATCTTTTTTGAGTGAGTGTTAGTAGTGACAGTTGATTTTGTTTCTTTTTCGATAAATTTGAATATTAAAGAAATACTATACGAGTATACTTCATCGTTTTCACAAAATACTATACTAAAAAAAATTTGAAAATTGACATGTATTTTTTGATAAACATGTTTCTCAAGTTTCTTCTTAATAGTTTAATTTCTTAAGGAAATATCATACATCGATCAATTTATTTACTCGAGTTTCGTTGCGTAAAACTTTGTTGATTAATAAACATTTTCAAACATATTAAAAAAAGTATTAAAAGTACTGAGAATCGCTTGAATCTCTTCACACATTATAAAATATTTAAATTCCTCAGACTAAAGAAATTCTCAACGGTAACAATTCATTTCCAAATCTAACATAATATTACAATTTTTTTTAACCTGGCGAGTTTATTGCCGTGTGGCAAACTCTTTCAACCAACCAGAAAGATGTTTTTATAGGCCTTAAGTGTTAACCAGACTGGAATCCTATTTAAAAAAATCTGGGTTCCAGCGGGGATCGAACCCGCAACCTCCGGATTGGCAGACAAGTGTCTTACCGCCAGGCCACGGAGGTCGTCTAAATTCTTCAGACTAAATAAATTCTCAACGGTAACAAGTCATTTCCAAATCTAACATAATATTACAATTCTTCATACTAAAGTAATTCTCGACGGTAACAATTCATTTCCAAATCTAACATAATATTACAATTCCAAAATTAAACAAAAAAATGTCAGCCAGTTTCTTCCGAATATCTTTTTATTATTCGATTCATATTATTTTTTTCTTCTATTGTTTCAGCATACTTGGGGGAAATGGATGTTAATGTTATTGTTATCGATTGGGGGAAGGGAGCTAATGTTCTTTATGGATCTGCTGTGAAAAATGTTCCCAAGGTAGCTAAATGGGTAGCTAAGTTAGTTGATTGGCTCGTCGATGAAGGCGTGAGTCTTAAAAGCTTCCACATCATGGGTCACAGTCTTGGAGGACACATTGCTGGGCAATCAGCTAGAGCTATCACGAAAGGAAAAATTCCATACGTAACAGGTAGTTTTTTCTCTTTAAAAACATTATTTTTGTTATATTTTTGAAAACTATCTCAATATTTATATAAACGAATATAAGAAATACCTCAGTATACTAATAAAATAAAAGAGTTTCTCAGTCAATAACTATTTTAAAACATTTTAAAAGTCGTACATTTTTAAACAATTTTACTTGTTTGGAACAACAATCTAACGAGGCGGTAAAATAAAAAAAATGTGATAAAAAAGAGATAAAACCTGAAACTTTGGACATTTAAGAACATTTACTTCCATAATCATATTAAAAATCATATTCCATTCTCTCACAATGCTCAATTGCTCAGCTAAAATACCGAAGACCTACTGGCTGAATGACTAGTAATTCTAGTTTATTACATGTGCCAATTATAAATAATATTGTCACTGAAAATAACACACAAAAACAATACCCAGAAAATATCACATTTACACGTTTTCAGTTAAAGAAATAACGATACCGGAAAAAACAATGAAAAGTAGCAAAATGTCACAAACCAAAAACAAGCAAACTTAATATAGGTATATGATGAATAAACATCGATAACTTTGTATTTATTCGTAAATACCCATAAACAGCATAATCCACACCACGACTTCCTAATGTGCGATAGTACTTTTTGATTCAGCAATGCCCTGAGAAAGGAGCAATTGATTCAGTGAGCTTTTAAACAATAATGCCTTCCACTCTGTTAGCAATGCGTTATACACCCTAGAACCTTAAAATATGATGCCTTTGACTAAAAGTAGTGTTCATTATTTTAACACTATGTATATTCTTTCTACTATGGTTCTTAGGTCGATTTATGTGATAAATCATCCTATAAGTTTCAGCTCCTTTGTGAATAATTCATTATACGAGTATATTTTATGCTACAAACGCCAAAGTTTTGGAAGTTTCTTACTTCGGTATCATAAAGGTTTTTAAAGATAACCTTTATAAATAGTTTTGGTACCCTCTCAATTCTATCAATTCGAGTTTTGGAGGTTTCTCTGCACCCAATACGAGTAAATCCACGCCTCAGTTTTGGACGTTTCTCTGCACCTAATAAATCCACACCTCAGTTTTGGACGTTTTTCAGCACCTAATAAATCCACACCTCAGTTTTGGACGTTTCTCTGCACCTAATAAATCCACACCTCAGTTTTGAACGTTTCTCTGCACCTAATAAATCCACACCTCAGTTTTGGACGTTTCTCTGCACCTAATAAATCCAAACCTCAGTTTTGGACATTTCTCTGCACCTAATAAATCCACACCTCAGTTTTGGACATTTCTCTGCACCTAATAAATCCAAACCTCAGTTTTGGACATTTCTCTGCACCTAATAAATCCGCACCTCAGTTTTGTATTGCAAAATATATTAAAGATAATTAATACATTCTTTCTTCGCAACATATTACGAGCTATTATGAATAGATGAACAACTTTTAGTATTTGCATAGTTAAATTATCAACGTGAGAGTCCAATTTCAGAAACTTATCGATCATTTACTTAAAAAAATTATATACGAGCAAGATTTTAGTCCGTTACATTTAGAACATTAAAAATACTTAAACATACCAACGGAAAGTATTTCCATAAGGGACGCTTATAAGATGCCTTTTAAAAATTCAAAATCAAATCACTCTTGAGATTTTAATATATTACAAAACAACGCTGTATATGCTACCTATTTGTTTTGTCCATACATGTCAGTAAAATCGAGGATGGAAATAACTTACTACTTTTTGTTTTTTCGAACCTTTATTTTTTAGGATCCATAAATAATATGTTTTTACGTTTTATAGCATTCGATCCAGCAGGACCATCTTGGGGTCCTGGAACAGATCGTGTCACAACTGGTGATGCTGACTATGTGGAAGTTATCCATACCAATGCTGGAAATCTGGGAATTAAGGAACCCATTGGAGATAATGACTTTTACCCTAATGAAGGATTTGGAATGCCTGGATGTACCATCATCAACATTGGATGCTCCCACAGCAGATCATATGAATACTTCGCTGACTCGATCGATCACCGACAATTCATGGCTAACCAATGTGAAAATGTGGATGAGGCACTCAATGACAAATGTTCTAATTTGAGCTTATTACATATGGGAGGGGCAAATCCAAAAGATGCGTAAGTTTGTTTTTATTTTTTTTTATTTGTAATCAATAGGAAACTTCGCATTTAAAGCTATACAAATTTCATAGTAAAATGAAAATATGTAATTAAAAGAAAACTTTGAAAATCAAACAAAATGTGCTGCGCCGAGTTACAATTGTATTTCTTCCTTTATTTTTCAAGTATTGTCAAGTGATATAATAATAATATGGAAATTTAAAAGAAATATTTTAATAAAATATTTATTTGAGGTGTTATTTAATATAAATTTAAATTTAATTTTATAATTTTGATGGACTTGTGCATATCATAGATAATATAATATGTGAACATTTTGGTATATTTGTGAATTAAACTATACATGTTTATTTATATATGACTGAAAAATATTAAAATTTTATTATTTTCAGGCGTGGGGTCTTCCATTTAAAAACAAACTCAAAACTACCGTACTACATGGGATAAAGGGTTCATAATTACGACGTGAAGGATAAAAAAATTATGTTTTAAGGATAAGTTTATATTATAAAATTATGTTGTTTATAGTTAAGGCATTAACGTTGTGGAGGTTTAAAGACATTGTAATTTATTTTTATCAAACACTGTTTATTCCAATTTTTTGTGACGGTATAACCCTACCGGTTTCAAGGCTTTCACCTCATCTTCAGTCTTGTTTGCGCTCCCCTGAAGATGAGGTGAAAGCCTTGAAACCGGTAGGGTTATACCGTCACAAAAAAGTGGAATAAACAGTGTTTGATAAAGATAAATTACAAATTATAAAATTAAGTTTATGATAACAAAATTATATTTGTTTATATTAAATAAATATTTAAACGAATTTATTTTAAGATGATTACATTTTTGATTCAATGACATGTGAATTTTTTTGTTTTCAACTAAGTTTAAAGTACAAGAGTAGATTGTATCCTATTAGTAAGAGCTTTTATTATACACTAATAAAGATAAGGTTTGAAAAACAAAAGCGTTTTATATGGAAAAAAGTGCATTGAGATGGTTCGGTCCCTTAGAAATAATGAATTTGCTAGAAATTTGGGAAGAAATAGACAAACGAGGTACAGCCAAATATTCTAATCCTAAAAGAGGGAATTGTGAAACGCCTTCATAAAAAGAAAATATGCGCAAGGAGGTATAATAATATGGCAGAAGTGACACACGTATGTATGCAATGCTAAAATGAAGTAGATAAAGTGGATGACGTTGATGATGTTGGTTTCTTAACCAAATATAGAGATTAATTCACCAATTATAAAAAATGCAAATGCGATAACTAACCAAAATCATACGATGCCTGTCGGACAAATGGCTGAACTGTTGTGATTTTATCTATATTTGTTCGAAAACCACCCAATCTGGAGGAAGCGAGAGTAAAATAAGGTAAAGAATTTGTACCCTAAGAGAGTAAAGAGTTATTATATCCACATATCATAGAATATTCGCTGTTTCAGTTATTAAAAAAACTGGTAAAATCATTTTTTTTCTCTCCACATTACTTACGAAGTATTGATAATGGCGTTTGCGTATAAGAGACGATGAACTGACAGATATATTCTTTTTTAATTGTTCACAAAATAAACGCTCTATATCAGCTATCTTACTAAAGGCTCATTTCATGTTCTGAGATAGTCGATTTACACCCACGAAATTTACACACAAACAATTTAGTATCTTCGATCTACAGCCGCTTATGAGATTTGACAACTGTGAACAAAAAAATATTCGAGTATAGACAAAATTTCATTGAAACCCCCAAACGTCGGGCATATCAAACACAATTTGACGAATTGTAATAAAAATATTAATGTGATTTTTCCTGCGAAATATTAATGTGAAATTTAATACCACCTTTCATACACATTTTAAATGAAAATTTCGCAGTTACAAGCATTTAAACACTTTATAATTATTAATTTGATCTTCTTCTTCTTGAATAATGGCTGTGAACTATGTGGTCGTGAACTGGTGTTGATTACATCAGTCATTTTTAAATTAAAGAGACTGAACTCGAAATTTACTTAAAAATATCTTTTTCGTATCTCATAATCTTTTTTCTTGATTATTTCCTAAAGATTCGTTGCTCTGAAATATGTTTTCAACCTTATCGTCATTTCGTACCTGTATTAAGACTCATAATCTCGGCCTAACACGGCCAGACGTGGAGTTCCGGGCTGTGGACTAGCCTGGATGAAGGTGATATATGGTCTCCTGATGGAAAGCTTAGGATAATGATGATGACGATTAATAAATTTTGACGATATCTGAATAAATAGCTCTCATCCATAGCATGGCTTTTCCTTCTCTTTTCTTGATGGAATTATCATTTTAATTACAGCGCATCAAACATTTTGCTTACACATCATCTTGCCCTGGGGGCTTACGAGAGTAAATCCGAGCTACCCTTCTACCCTACCATTATCTGTTGCCTGACTAGTCCACCTTCAGTATTAGCTGGGACGACCAAGGTCTGAGTGAATGTGATGGAATACAAGTAGCCTGAACGAGTGGACTTGTTTTTGCTTAATAATTAGTGTAAGAATTGTTATCTAGTTATAAGTAGTATGTAGGTGTTAATTATTTCTAAGATCTCATATATTAAGATTGAATAAATAAAATAAAATGATATGTAGGAAAATAAGATTAAGTAAGTTCATAAATTATAACATATAATTAAGATTAGTTAAGTAATAAATTTGTATATAGGTATAGCCTTGACAAACGTTTGTACAATAATTTACTTTGTGTAATAAAAAAAAAAAAAAAAGCTTACACATCATCATTTGCTATGATTTCTGCTGACCCTTGAAACGATACACTCGGTGCAGTCATGACAGTTCTATCTTGATTAATTTGCTATTATTATTTCAAAATCTTCTATACCCATGACATCTATTCAATGTGTACCAAAAAAGATGTCTTATTTTGTTATTTAATACTTCATTATATTGTACTCGTTTATCTTCCTTTTTTACTCAATACTTATTTTCAGATGGCAACGTCTTCCAACCAACCAGACAAAATTAAATACAGAAAATTACACTGTCGCTTATTTATTTCAATCAATCGCTTATTTAAATCAAACAAAAGTTATGGCCAAAATGTCGAAAATTGTTCAGGTTAAATATACCATTTATTATTTGTGCATGAGGAGAGTAATAAATTTATGACCTCAATTAAGTGAGTTAGTATGAATAAATAATAATAAAAATAATATGACTAAATAATCATTACCACAATTCTTTCATAGTGTGGGATCACTGAGGATTTTTTTTATCAATTGATGGGTATTTTCAATTTTTTTCCCCTAAATACTAGTTAATTACAAAATATAGTATCACCATGTATAACCCTGTTTCCTGTTCAATACATTTTTAGAACGATGAATAAAATTTTCAACAACACAAAAATATATTCTGAAGATTTTTTCTTAAAATGAAAAAACACTGCGGAGATAACTTCACTTTTAAAAAACATCCACGAAATTCGAATTTCAATTTTGTAAATATAAAAATATTCACTAGGGACTGTATAGGGTGGGTGATTCTATTATTGGAAACCACAGAGCTGAATGACAGCTTAGCTAGTGTACAGAAGTAAGTGTGCACTGGCACATTGTTCTGTAAAAATCTCACAAAAAAGACCATAGTAACGGTCAAACAAAAAATAGGATCATGGTGACGGTACCTCTCCATCCTGGACGGCGCGGCGCTACTCCATCGAGTCTCTTTTCATCGCTCGAAACAATTGGCTCAATTATTTCATTTTCTTTACCATTACAGAGCATTCAACAATCATTGCAACATTCAACAAGTGATTGTCTTTGGACAGCATTTAAGAGTTTTTATTCATGCCAAGATGAACGTGCAGAATTTAAAGTTCTATGGTTTTGGAAAGCCCACATCTTGCTGGTATTTTTTTTAGATTTTAGTCTTCTATCTAGTAACACTTGCTCCTGCATAACTGTTTCTGGAGTGAGTTCTTCTGCTAGACATCTTGGATGACGGTCATTTTCAATCGATTATATATCTAAGTGAAACTATTAAGCCCTATATTTCAATGTGGAATATGATTGAGAACGTTTTTCCTATAGAGCATTTCAACGTCGTTTTATTTTCGAGTGACTCCACTTCTTTTGAAATAAAAAACCTGGATAATCATACTATATTCAATTTAAGTCATTTCAGAATATAATGAAATAACACATCTATCGGATCTTGTTGACATATTTTCGATTTTAGAAGCACTTAGTTGTTAACCGTCACATCACCTGACCACTTGGTGGGTGTAATATATGTTCGTAAACGCTCTAACTTTTTCAGGCAATAAAATTTTGGACCTTAGTGGTTAATAAAGTCTGACAAAATATAATAAAAAAAGAACGATAGATGCAATAAATATAAGATGGATACGTATATTATTACAGACAACCCCTATTAGCTCCTACTAAGTGAATAAAATATAATATTCGTAATATGATGCGAGTTTTTTAAACTTATTTTGTTCAATTAAATACATATTGTATCATATATGTTATGTGTGAATTAATTTAAATGCAAATTTATTTGTATAACAAATAAATTAATAAAAAAATCGAACTGAATTTTAATTAAATGATAAAAAATGTTCGTTTCCACCGCATAAATTTTGTTAATTTATACGAGTATTTCTGCACTATTTGGTTCATAAATATGACAATATTTTTAATTGATGTGACAATTTTGATTAATTTAAATACAATATTCTAGTTTTTGAAAAAAATACTATTCTTGTGTGGATGACGAATATAAATCTTACATTGTGTTGTGTAATTTATTCTGATAAAAATATCCTTGTTTAAATTTCACATATTAGGGATTAAGGCTTATAGGTTCGTACTACATGCCATAAAACTACACAAATGTAATTTTTTTAACACATAAATGTATTTTTTTACTGTTTAAAACAGCCAACAATCATGCATGTGTAAAAACACATACATAAATTGTTTTAAAGAGAGTAAACACCAAAATATTGACTTTTATAATTATAAGTACAATAAGAAGAATTATAATATTGGGGTAAATTTTTAAAACAGTATTTAAAAAAAACTTTGCTTTGTGAGAATGATTTTCCAATTGTTCGATTCCTCGATGAAAAATCAGTTTTCCAACTAATGCACACGCAATCTTGAGACAATACAATGAAAAATAAAAATATGCGCTTAATAACAACAATATATTATAACTGACGTAGTGAAATATCAGTTTTTCAACTAATGCACAAGAAATCTTGAGACAATACAATAAAAAATAAAAAAATGCGCTTAATAATACCAATATATTATAACTGACGTAATAAAAGATCAGTTTTTCAACTAATGCACAAGAAATCTTGAGACAATACAATGAAAAATAAAAAGATACACTTAATAATAATAAGATATTACAACTGACGTTAATGAAAAATCAACTGACGCACGCACCATAAATGTATTATTAGATAACTACAAATCACAACTTTTTATCATGTGAATTTACCGAGGGGGTATTTGCAGTGTAATATAATTAGTTACTATTATGTAATTTGAATGATCAAATCAGTGCTCATTAGGATTGAATCAATCATGATTTGACGAGATGGCAAAAGATAGAGTAATGTATAAATATGCGATTTTTTTTCAAGAATATTCAGTTTGAGTTTGAGAAACAATTGTTCAAAATGAGACTCTTCTTAAGCATTGGCTTGCTCTTTGTTGGGCTGACAACAATATCAGGTATTTTTCATAAAATTACAATTAACAATTTCTATCTTAAATATTTTATTTGATCCATGTGAAGTTAACATTATTTAAAAAAATATTAATGCACTGCCCAAAATTTTTTTTTATATTTCATAATTAATTTGAAACTAACATATGTGTTTATATTTACTAATTATAAAGAAATATAAACAAACATATTATTTATAGTTAAGGCATTAAAGTTGTGGAGGTTTAAAGACATTGTAATTTGTTTTGATCAAACGCTGTTTATTCCACTTTTTATAACGGTATAACCCTACTGATTTCAAGGCTTTCCTCTCATCATCAGGGGAGAACAAGACTCTTGTTTGTGCTCCCCTGACGATGAGGGGAAAGCCTTGAAACCGGTAGGGTTATATCATCATAAAAAGTGGAATAAACAGTGTTTTATCAAAACAAATTACAATGTCTTTAAACCTCCACAACTTTAATGTCTTAACTATAAATAATATGTATGTTTATATTTCTTCATAATTATTCATACTAATTGTTTACGCAATTTCTTTCAATTTTGTGTTTGTTTGAATATAAAGCTTTTTTAACACGTGAGATCTACATGTGTAAAATTAAAAAAAATCGGTTAAGTTTTTTAAAGTGTACATAAAAATTTAATTTAATTATTTATAATTAAGAGCCATTTGAAATATTCGCCTTATACTAACTAATGCCTCGATTAAACAAACATTATTGTTGCAGCCCGTATCCACCCCTATTTCATGCAATATAGGGAAGGATCACGATATTTCTTGGCTGAGAATGCTCAGGGAAAACTTCAGATTGTAGATTCCCAGGCTGAGGATCCCGAAGCTCGATTCACTGCCGAGACTGACGTGCAATTCCTCCTTTACACCAGGTATTTTTGAAGTTAATTAATTGAAAAATCCATTCCAATAAAAATGAAAAACGAGATTTTTTTCTATCATTCAAACCAAATACCTATCTTTTTTTATTATTTTAAATTAAAATTAACGGAAATCACAGAAGAAAAAAAAAGTTCAATATTTTCTATAACAGATTACTTAACCTTCTTTTGAGGTGGATGATGAGTTGTTTATATTGTATTTATAACTAAATGACCCTGATGTTTTCTTTAAATTTTCAATCATATTAAAATAATGTGTTTTTTTCAGATCAAATCCAACGACCCCGTATGTACTTAAAAATGGTGATGCTGCAAATTTGGGAGCATCTGCATTCGGAAAAGGCAAAAATACCAAGATCATTGCTCATGGTTGGAACAATGATGGAAAGAGTGAAGTCAACACCATGATCCGCGACGGTTTGTCCTTAATATTTTATTTTAAGCATATCCAAAGTAAATACTTTCAAATTATTAAAAACATTACTTGAACCTATTCAATGAAAAAGTATTGAGATGAATTAAAAAATGGTTTAAAGTCATTTTTAAAACATTTTTTTGCTGGTGTCAATGTTACCAAGATTGCAGTAATTTGTTTGGTGAATAAGTTGTTATAAAACGTTTCAAAATAATGAAACATAAGCAATGCATTTCTAGTGTTTATGACAGTCATTGTTTTATATTATAAATTAAATTAGTATTATTTTGCTCTTTCGTTGTACACGGTATAATCTAAAGGCCTTTTTGCCATGTGGCAGTCTCTTTAAAAAAATAGGTTAGATTCCTTAAGTTCACTTGGTTTTCAAACCAGATTGGACTCCTTTAAAAAAAATCGCATTCCAGCCTATGAACGGGAAAGCAATCAGACAATGGATATCGTTAAGGGTTTGACAAAATAAAAAAAATGTGTTTTAACATCTTTAAAGAATGAGATGTCTCACATTACTGAAAAATAATATATACTATTTAATTAGTCATCTTTATACAATGTTTATTTCATTGCAGCTTTTCTCAAGGTTTTGGATGTCAACGTGATCTGTGTAGATTGGGGCAAGGGCTCCAACGGTCTCTACGGGTCTGCCGTTTCCAATGTACCCAAGGTGGCCGCCTGGACAGCCAAACTGCTCGACTGGCTGGTTACTCAAGGCTCTAGTGTTGCAAGTTTCCATACCATGGGTCACAGTCTCGGAGCACACATTGCAGGACAGACAGCAAGGTTTAACACTAAAGGAAAAATTCCATACGTCAGCGGTAAGTAATGCGTCAATAACCACCAATAAATAATAAACTCGTTGAATACAATTAAATATTTGCTACGATGGCTTTGTGTTGAAAAAAAAAAGATTTTAAATCTTATTTAACAATTTTCTACTAAAGACAAGAAAAACAAAGACTAAGTCTCTCCATTTGAGTACGTTTTTTAGAATGCTTCTGCCCGTTAATAAGTTCGTCAGTAAAATGCATGCTTTATCAACAGAGAATATTGAGATAACCTTTATATATTTTTACATTTTTGTATTGTATTAAACATTCGTTGTATACAGTACAATCTGGTGATTTATGTTAATGTCTTTTTATGATCTTTTACAACGAAACATGAAAGTGTTCAACATTTTTTAGAGAAAACCAGATAGGAACCGTTTTGAAAAAAACATGAATATAACCCGCAACCTGTGAGCTGGAATTCAGTCAATTATGAACGAGGCCACAGAGGTCAAGTTTTTTACTGTAAACTATTACGATTAACTGAATATGATAGGATGTTTTCAAGATATTCATGTGTATATTATTCAGATTTGGTTAATAGTTAGTAAAATATTTTGTTCTTTCAGCGTTTGACCCCGCTGGTCCATCCTGGGGTCCAGGTACTGAGAGAATCCGCCCCTCTGACGGAGGATATGTTGAAATTATCCACACCAACGCTGGTAACTTGGGAATTAGGGAGCCTGTTGGACACAACGATTTTTACCCTAACGAAGGTTCTGGAATGCCTGGATGCAGTATCGTCGAAGTGGGATGCTCTCACGGAAGGTCTTACGAATATTTTGCCTACTCACTTGACCACACAAGATTTATGGCCAACCAGTGCAAGGACGAGAACGAGGCTCTCAACAACAAATGCTCCAACTTAAGCCAGCTCCATATGGGTGGATCGAGACCAAAGGATATGTGAGTTCAATTCAATTGTTTTCATTTATTTAAACAAAAAACAAATAATTTGAAATATTCATATAAAAAACGAACAATCAATATAATTTATTTCAATACAGTGATCGATTTTTTTTATTATTGAAATTTAATTATTTAATTTGAGATCAGAAATCACCAATTTTACATGTTTAATAAACTGTTAGTTCATTCTAAAAAGGCAGAGATGACATAGCGCCACACTTTTCAATCGCAGCACACATCTTTCACCTTCTCTCTACGTCCATTCACCTTCTCATAGAGCTCCTACGATTTCTCCGGATTGTATATTTCATTTTTTCAAAATATTCACTTGATCCAACTATGCGTTCCTTAGTATTCTCCTACCATGCCTTCTATTCACATTTGCTTTGAATAACTGTTTCTTAATTTATTCTTTCTATGATATTGATTTTGAAAATATTCTCTTACTTATAGTATAGGAGAAAAAATGTTTACTAATTCAATATTTTGAATGTATTTTAAATATTTTTTTTCCATTTTTCCAACAGCCGAGGCATTTTCCACCTGAAAACCAACGCCAATCAACCATACTATCAAGGTTAAAGGACTACATACGACATAATTAAACTGTAATTTCTGAAATGGAACAATTTAACTAAATTATATACATCTTATAAATATATATGTAAAGTATTTATTTATATTAAATAAATATGTTTGAAATTTAACAAATAACTTTTCTCTTAAACCTATCACGTGTCTTAAAAAAAATTATTAATATAATTTATTTCTTAACATAGATATAAAACAATTGTTCATAGAGCTTTTGCTTTATTAAGAGCTTTTCTTTTATTCAATTGAATTTGGGCAACTTTCTCAGACGTGTCAAACTGGGAAAACAACGTTTTTATTTGGTAACTTATACAAACGAAATGCGTAAGTTATGTTCGTTTACGTTTTTAATAAACCATTTAGTTCCTAACTTATAATTTTATTTGTATGTCCACTAAATAAAACTTTAATTTTACTTTTTAGTTCGAGAAAATTAGCCTGGATAATTGTAATTTTATTCTGGCGATGATTTCTTGATCGGGTTTTTCTGCATTATTTCTAGAATGTGAATCACCAGCTATCCCTTCATCTCTTTGGATGTTTGCATGGTGGTTAACTTCTTATAGAAAAACCATTAAAAACTATAAATGGGATCCGGGTCTCCTCCATTTTTTCAATGTTCAGTTGCAATCGGTTAGTAATGCAAATAACAAGCCAGAGAATATTTTATATTTGTTTTTAAGATTTTCTATATAAATAAGCAAAATAAATTGTCTTACGATGCAGAAAACACAATTTTATTACTTCATTCCATTTGGAATAATCTAAATCAATAACTGCCTTACTTAGCTAGTAATTTTGAGAAACACATTGCACCATACGTTAGAGAGGGAGCTTGTTTTAATCTAGGTTTTCTTTGTATTTAGTAAATATACCATAAATTTGATAAACAAACTTTAAATAGTTATTTCTACGATTATCTTTTATCTAGTACATTGTGGGTTGAACTTTTTGGCCTGTCTGGAGAGATGAATTGTGAGGGGATTGATTTGCATGATATGTGTATATAAATATGTCATTGTATGTCATGTGTATATAAATATGTCAAATTACCTGTTGTTTTTTCTCAAATTGTGTATATTTCTTGTCATGTGTAATAATAATAATAATAATAATAGTGTCATTGTTTGTTAGGTTACTCAGAATATGCAGCGGGGCTTCATGTCATCAAAAGATCGGAAAGAAATATCGATTATTTTTTTCACGCTATATGTCCTCAGTAAAATAAAAACAAAAGCTTAGTTTACTGGATATACAACAAATGAAATGCAACAAACCCAGATTCATTAAAATTGAGTCCAAAATAAATTGCCTGTTGTTTATTTCGCACATTGTGTATTTATAGACTTTCTTGTCATGTATAAATAAATAAAAAAAAATGAAATGAGAAATAATAATTTTCGTAACAAAATATTTAAACCACGTCTACATAAGAATTTTATTGAATCTTCTTGTATTTTAAAAGCTTGATTTATTATGTCAACAGTTCACGCTTTACAGGTTTTCCTAATTCGTACAAGGACCAAACATAACAAATGCAAAAAACATCTATTAAACAATTCAACATTTTAAGACTTATTTAATAAGGACAATAGTAAAAAACATAAGCTACACTAACACATTATGACAAAACGTAACATGTTAAATAGTGTAAAAAATTAAATTATCTCAAGTATTACACTAAATTCAATAGATTTTTCTTGAAGGAGCTGAGCGACACATAAAACACGTCTATATGAGGACACACACGGTTAAAAAGTGGGATTGGTCTATCCACCTGCGTTTCCAAGGGCAGGATGGTTCGACTTATAGGTTGATAGAATAATGTATGGGTGCGTTGTCTCAAATAATTATTCGGAACATACAAACCAAGACTGTTCAGGACGGATGGGTTAACTAAATTACCCCCGAGCAAACAAAAAAAGTGACCACCTACTCGATGAAATCTTCCACTCTCTAATGATCTGTAACTTAGCATTCCCAGTAAAAAGACTTGGATAAAGCCGGGAATAAAATCCACACTCTCGTGTAGAGACAACGGACAAATCTTTTCTGGACCCTCTAGCATGAGTGAACACATAATCCTTGTTGGCGCCCATAAGGCTGTGATATATTTGAATGAAATTTTTTGCAATTTTTGCATTTTTTTTCGAAAATTTTAAATTCGGGCTTAAACTTTTATAAAAAAGGAAATCCTTTTTTGTATTGTTTTTGTTATAAATTAGTTAAATATATACCTACATATATTCAAGTTCATGCATGGTCTAATATATGTTTTATCTATAGATGACATTTATTTGTTATAAGATGATATTTATTGTTCTATTGGTATGTTTTTGAAGACGTCAGATAAGAACATAAATAAAAAATAATTTAGTTTTATTCATATCAATTCATGTACACACTGAATCAATGAGTCCCAGATAACATTAAATTATATTCATCATTGTTCAAATACATGAAAAAGAATTAAATAATAAATTCAAGAAAACTAACGTTCTTCCTATTCTTCTATTTTTACTTTTAATAATGGAATATTTAACATTAAATTACTTTGTTTTCCACTTATATAATTTCCCGCTACGCGTGTTTCTACCTCCTATCCTGAAGCTCTCTTGAAACGGAGCGATCCCGGTTTGTTATGAGAGCAGTGCTTAAGCCAGAGTGGTGTTATGTTACATAGGATGTATTGATTTAAAGGGAAAATATTTAAGCGGTGAAACCTTTTGCATTCTTTGGATATTTATAATTGTTTGTTTTTGCTTATGGCTTTATACATATCTAATATTTCTAAATTCATTGTTTTATAATTTTTATGACGTAAGTAAAAGTTTAATTTAATTATATTTGATATTATGGTTTGTCTATATTACATGGATTGTACAATAAATTATATAAATTTGCAATTAAATAGACAACGTTTATGTATTCTAATGTCTATTACTTGATGTCATTCCAATATGAGTAGCGAAGATTAATGTGGAATTAAGAATTAAGAATTAAGTGGAATACAAATATATTGTTTAAAATTCCGATATGAGGTTTCACATAGTTAACGCCGAAGCATGGATGTTTTTGTTGCTCAAAATTACACACATACATCGAAGTAACGTCATCTTAGGGTAAAAATTGATGTTACTCGAAAATATCCATAAGAAAAACTTTGCTTTTCACTTATTGGCCCATATTTGCAATATTCTTAAACGTGCGTGATAAATAATATAGTATTAACGTATAAATGATCCAATATGTCTTTTAGTGGTAGATATAATGAAACTGTTTGAAAGACGCAACGCAGGAACTTTGGAGAAACTGGTGATACAAAACGACTGAAAGTCCAAATTGTCATTAAGTTAAAGAAATTGTAATTTTGACACATCAAACTGAACTAATGACCAAGTGCAAGTAAAAGCCGACATTTAAAAAAAATGTTGCTGGAAATTTATTGAGTTCACGTCTCATTTTATAATATTTCAAATAAAAATAAAAGAAAATATATTTTTTTATTTTTATCGTGTAGAGGTGCATACTTTGAGGACGGATAACATACATGGAGTACCAATGTGTGACAGAAAACAGAATAAAGTTATTAGGGATGAATGTGAACAGGCTGACGTGTTGAGTAAGATGAAGAGCACGCTGAGATGTTTTGGGCATGCAGAACAAATGAATGAAGGAAAACTAACAAAACAAATATATGTGTATAGTGCAAATATACGTAGAAGCTCTAGGAAATTATGATTTTATCAAGTGAATGATATCCTGAAAGATGGAAACGAAGAAAGTCAAGGATATCGTGGGAGTTGTATGACAAACTGTATGGATGTTCTCGTAAAATAGGCCAAGGATGTGCGTTGAGATAGGAAAGTCTGGCGCTCTGTCTTCTCTGCTTACCCTGACAGAGAAATCGCATGATGGTAGGTTTGCATAAAGACTTACCGTGTGGATGTCTTGAAATAGTATTTGTTTTATGTTTTTGTTTTTTGTCTTGTAACATTTTGTAAATCCCGGTAGACATGATGCAATATTCCATACGATATATAATTTTTCAAGTTTCACATTGATTGGTCTATTGCATACAGTTATAAGTAGGAGAAAACAGACGGAAACGTGTTAGGAGGTACTAGAACCAAAGTAGTTTGAGGCAGAAGATTTAGCCTGATATTTGTACTGCAAAGAGAAGAGGACGATGAAGATGACCAACGAAAAGCATGTCAGTATTATGTTATAAGGTTTGCATCAAATTAATTATTGGATTCATTCGTATTTATTAACTTTGGGAAAAAAAAATTAAAAAAAAAAAAACAAGTATCTGAAGAGCAAAGGTACGAGTATTATTAATACATATTTTATTTTTCAGTATTTTATGACCCAATTGTGTTCTATAAAGAAATTCTCTCTACTGTAATATTTCTATTGTTTTGATAATTAATCAATTATACTTTAATGATTTCCTAAGCAGCACCAATAAAGTTTATTGCCCTTATAGAATACTTAAGATAAATACTTGCGTATATATAAATGTTACAGCCAACCCATGTAAACAAACGGATCTACCTATTCAAGAAGATCTTTCATATTGTGTTTTTTAGTGCAGATAAATAAAATGAAAATTTTTTGGTTCTTTGTGTTGGCGTTGATTGGATTATGTTCAAGCTGTAAGATATTTTGAAATAAAATTATTAGAAATGTACACATATACACCATCACGATATTTACCTGTGAGGGGAGGTAGAGAAGACAGAGCGCCAGACTCTCATATCTCGACACACATCCTTAGCTTCTTCTACATCCATAAACCTCATATTTTTTTACGATTTCTCTGATTTTCTACGGTTTATCGTACATTGTCACCCTATATATTCTTCTCAAGGCACACATTTCTACAGAAATTTTTCAGATGCTCTTAGTTTTAATCCACGTGCACGTTTCTCTTCCATACATAAAAATTGGCAACAAAATACTATTGTGGACTATCATCTTAGCAGATTTCGATTCGTTCCGGTTCGAGAGTATATGTATATATTTTAGTGCCGATTGTTTTTTTCTCTATTTCTACACGCCATTTGATATCCCTATTAACTCTTCCGTTATCTGAGAAAATATTATCCAAATAGTAGACTTTCTCCAATCTTTCATTATTCACCCATATATTGCATTTAATTTTCCTTCCATACTTTTTTTATCACCATTGGATTTCACAACATCCATTCTAAGATCTTTTTCTTCGCATCTCTCATAAAATGTATTTATCAAACTCTAATTCGTCTTCACTCTCCGCCAATACCAATATGTTATCAACGTATGTTAAAACAATCTGCATACGTTCCCATTTGACATTTGTATGCCACCCATTGCCCTCTGTAGTTCCTTCACACATGACTCTACATTAATATTGAACAACTAGGGTGACATAACGCATCCTCATTCCCCCCCCCCCCTTTTTGAAATATTAAACCACTGAATCAAGCTCTACTTTCGGCGTAGACGCAATGCTACGTATTAATATATTATAAATTCAACACCATATTCATTCAACATTTTCAATATCTGTGATTTTCACGCGGTCATATGCTTTTTTCCTCTTTTTTATTTTCGACCAGCATACGCACAAAAAAGTGATCTCGCATCCTGTTCCACTAAAAAGGTTCTCACAGCATCCCATACTTCTTTTTTAGTATTTCTGCTTACTTTTTAAATAAGATTTTTTCTTTACAGTTTACTAACTAAACTCAGCAAAGATGGTTTTGTAATTTTCACTCTCCATTCTTGTACCCTAAACTGTAACAATCACAACACTCCTCCAGTCTTTCAGTGTGTAGTCAGATTCCCAATATTCCGTTCACCTCCATATACTTATGTTAGGATAAATATTTAGAAAATCGTATTTTAGGATAATAAGTAGTTAATTAAAAAATAATATAGTGACAAATTGAATACATTCAATTCAAATAATTCATCAGAGAAAACAGCACTAAAATCATTAAACTTATTTTGTAATTGGAAACTTAATTTTTATAAATAATTTTTTTAATAAGTCCTTTAATGTATACATGTTAATCGACAGCAAATCATAAGTAAATTGATATTAATTTGATGAAAAATAAATGCTTGAAAACTTTCAATAAATACAATATTTTAGATGAACCAGAAGTAAATGTACTGAATGCATTACTGCGTTATGAAGAAGGGCAGCGATACTTTTATTTTCCTGATGGAGATGGCAACTTGCACCTCGTAGATGTTGAGAAACAGGATATTGACAGAAGATTCTCGGCCACCAATGATGTTCACTTTCTTTTGTTTACAAGGTGAATTAAATCGATGATAAAATTAACATAATGAAACATTCGTTTGACTCAGAAAATATTAATCATTTTCGATCAACGTTTAAATATATTTATTTTGCGTACTTGTGAGGGATTTAAATAAAATGATCACTTGTTTTCATTGGAAGTCTTTTGAAATTAGAATGAAACAGTCTTAACCAGTAAATACTATACAACCTAATAAATACCATACAATTTGAAAATATTTTGAACCATTTGTTTTATTCATTATAAAATAAGCAAGGGATGTTTTTTTATTACAAGCTTGTGAATGATTGTCGCAAACAAATTATGAGGTATTTTTAGATCATTGGAATATTTTTTTGTTTTAAAATTAGTTAAATAAAAACACTGAATTTCGACGATATCCGTAGCCTAGTTGAAATGACGTTTGTCTCGCAACTCGGGGGCTGCAGATTCGATTCCAGCTGGGACACATTTTTTTTTAAAAGGGTTGAGTTTGATTTTCATTCCCGTTTACATATTTCTGGTTAGTCGAAAAATATTGCAACATGGAAATAAGCCCACCAGGTTGTATTGTTAAAAAAAGTGTAATACGATTCGAGTTTTTATAAAGACTATTTTAGAAAAAATTTAATATTTTAAAACATTCAAAACTTTACGATCATAGAAGATTTTGAACACTTACGAGGTATTTAAATGGTTATACAAAAACTGAGGACCATTTCGATGAAATTCAATTCAAATGCTTTTCTAAGTTGAAACAAGCCCACCTCTTTCCAAAAGTTTTATATTGCATTTATTTCAAAATAGATCTCTACCCTTAAGCTAAAAAATAAATTACATAGTTTAATAAGAAACTAGAACCTTGGGTTAAATTGGTAGGAAATTGCAAAATAACCTATTTTTTTTGTCGCCTTTATACGAGTATTTTGGCACTTTTGATGTCTTAATATTTTTTCTTTGAAACAATTGTATTTTTGCATTTTAAGGAAAAACCCACGATCACCAGATTATTTACGCAACAAAGATTTTATATCTTTGATCTTGTCTTACTTTGATAAAAGCAAACCGGTGAAAATTGTTGCGCACGGATGGATGAGTGATGGATCCAGTGAAATCAACAAGTTACTTGTAGATGGTAAGATACCAGGATTACTTTATTACTACCAGATTATGTATATGTCACACTGGCACTTTATAATACCGTGCTTTAGATAAGAGACTTAATACACACATATTTGTGATAAATATTGCGTTTTTTACGATACTCTCACTATAATTAATAAATATGAACTCAAAAACTTCTCTAGAAAATGATTGATCTTGTCTGAGAGGAGAAATCCGGGTTTCAAAACGATGACCTTATTATCAGAATCCCAGTACTTTTACGGTACGACCAAGTAGCTCATGGTTTTGAGCTAAGATATTTTAAATTATTAGATTTATAATATTAAGGTATAATGTTGCTAGATACATTCACTAATCAATTTAGGTTGACGATGCAGGAACATCTGTCTTTTTAGTTCTTATTTTTAATTTATTTATTGATTTCCAACGCTCGAAGTCTTTAAATTATAAAAAAAATGTATGAAAAAAAAAACAAAATAAAAAGAAAGTAATCCAAAGAATATCACATGACAAAAATTAAAATCAACAATGATATGAAAAAAATTTAAAACTTGAAACGAAATGAAAACTGAAAAGCATATATGATATGAAAAAAATTAAAAAAAAACATGTCATAAGTGCATTAATAATTAAAATGATTATTTTTACGTTTTTAAATTGAAAACTACTTCACTATTTATTTAAAATAACAATAAATGTGGTAAATAAAAATAAAGATTGCATAAAAAATGGAATGTATCATATACACGTATACATGGACTGTTGTATGTTATGTTGATAACATGGTAGTGTGGTGGAGAATATAAATGAACTTAAATTTTAAGTGAATTTACGTTCAATGTGAACGAAAAGATTTGAGAAGGAATTTTGCAGTAAAATGAAAAATAAATGATATAACATACTTTGGTGAACAATGAAGGTTAAGAATTAGTTGAAGAATTTTGCTACTGGAAAGTATGCTCTTGGACGATGGAAAGGTGAAACGAGATATTGAATGGCGAGTTGCAATAAAATCATGCCATTGGAATACTTTGAACCATGTATTCAAACTGAGAAATTCATACTTTTCGGATTATTTTGTCAAAATATAGTATTTTGTAATTACAAATGTCGGAAGCAGAGAAAAACTAATTTGTACAAAAATAATCTATTTATTATTTAAACAGTGTCAAGTGAAATAAAATGCTAAGTTTATATATACTCGTAAGTCCATGCTTTTATAAGTGTTTAGTTTATACTAAACATATCAAATAGTAATATAATTCACACAAGTACCAATCAAATTCAAGGGAATTTTATTTTTCCAGCCTTCCTTAAAGCTCAGGATGCAAACGTTATATGCGTCGACTGGGGAAAAGGATCGAATGGTTTCTATTCATCTGCAGTTAGCAACGTCCATCAGGTTGGAGCGTTTCTTGGTAAATTCGTTGACTGGTTGATTGACGAGGGAGTCAATGTTGAAAACATCCATCTCATGGGTCACAGTCTCGGAGCGCATCTTACTGCTATAGCTGCCAGGTCTATTACAAAAGGAATTATACCTATGTTGACAGGTATAAAAAGTTATTCGTTTTAAGCAATCGAAATACCTTTTTTTATTTGTTTGTCCTTTATGTTTTTTAGGATGGAGGTCCAACCATGCATTCATATTTCTCGCTTATTATAGCCCTCAGAAGAAATTATCGAAGGAAAATAAGCACTTTTTAAATTGTAATATGTTATATTGAGTTTCTTAATCTATTGTCATGTCTATTTCGTTAATGGTTGATAAATAATATATGTTTCGTATTTTAGGCTTTGATCCAGCCAATCCCTTATGGGATGATGGATCAGAAAGGATTCGTGGATCAGACGCAAAGTATGTTGAAGTTATACACACTAACGCTGGTCACCTTGGACTGAAGTATCCAGTTGGGAACAATGACTTTTATCCCAATGGAGGATTCCTTCAACCAGGATGCAGCATCTTTAGTATTGGCTGTGCACATTCCAGATCGTACGAGTACTTTGCGGAATCTTTGATTTATCCAGGATATGAAGGGGTATTATGTAGCGATTATGATGAACTTTCAAAGGGAAAATGTTCAAATAAGACTAAAATACTAATGGGAGGACTGCATCCAAAACCATCGTGAGTACGCAAAATATAACGTTCATCCTCTTCTTCTTAAGGTGTCGTCTCCCAATTTAGGTTGACCGGCATCGCCGTAATTGTTGAATTTAGCCCGGAACAATATTTGTATGGCACCCAAATAATTCGCCCATGTTTTAGAGCTAAGATAAATAACGTTTATCTCTTCCTGTTTTGTTGATTGATAAATATTTGATAGTTATATTGATGCACATTTTAAAGTAGAACAATGCATATCTGTATCCCCCCCAAGTAATTGCTGTAATCCAAGACTTCCAAGAAACTACGGATACTACCATACCCTATATAGGTATAACATATACTATATTTTTCCGATAAATACATACCTATGAAAAAATTTAATTTATAAATTAGGCGCCTATTATGAATAAAAACTCATGATAAAAAACAATTAAAATAATATATTGTACAACAACATTTTTTTATGAATGTGGTATCTCTCTCAAAAATAGCATATGAGTACTGTACTGTACTCACCTATCTTCTAGTGACGATGTGATAGATAAAGCGAGGTGCAAAACGTAAGCATCGTGATAACGTTAGGTTACCTTTTGATAATACGTTGGAATTTTCCATTTAATCTTTTCCAACCGTGGGTAACTGAAACTTTAAGGTTGCTGAGGATACTTGGAAAAAAAATCTCACTATTACACCCTTTTTTCCATTATTTGTACGAGTAAGATTAGCATGCTTCCCAATAAATCAGGGACATTACAGTTACTCTGTGAATGAAGTGTGCTGCAATTTGATATCAAAATTTAATTAATTAAAAAAGGCTGATGATACTTATTGGGAATTTGTAGGTAATTGAACCATGGACGTAAGAGTGCTGAACAAACATGTTTGCAAGTACTATAAAAAATTACTCCAATTTTATTATTAAAAAAAAAAAACGCGTTTAAGTCAAATCGTATACTTGTGAATTTGAATAAATAAGTATTACGATATATTATTATACATAGACGGTATATTAGAAATCATAGTAAAACCCAAAGGCATCAACCATAGGGTAAAGAACGATATCTCGTCATTATTTCATTTTCTTGTGAATTAATCGAATTATTACAGCAGGGCTCGACAACTATTATAGACTTCCTACCTTTTCCTAGGCCTAAGGTCTTTTTTTGTCAAGCAAGCAAGCTATATTTCCATCTCAAAGGGGGTTTTTCTGATGGTCGGCTTTCAGTTGTGTTTAATAATACGTGTGACATTTGAAAGTCATCCATACTTCTACTTGTGCACTCCGTCGCGGTCTTTATCTGACAATACCCTAAACGTTGCAATTTTTATCGATGTTTTATTTAACAACCCCATTGGGTTTATATGAATTTGTGCTTCTTTTCTTTATTAACTTGTGATTCTTTTCTTTATTTGAATTTGTGATTCTTTTTTTTATTAACAACTTCATTGGGTTTGTATGAATTTGTGTTTCTTTTCTTTATCAACATACCCATTGGATTTATATGACTTTGTGATTATTTTCTTTATTAACATCCCTATTGGATTTATATGAATTTGTGATTCTTTTTTTATGAACAGCCTCGTTGAGTTTATATAAATTTGTGATTTTTTTTCTTTATTAACAGCTCCATTGGGTTTATATGAATTTGTGATTCTTTTCTTTATTAATTGATATCCGGTTGCTTGAAAATATTTGTAATAAGAAAGGTATCGTTAAAATACCAAAACAATGTCGTTTTCCCTTCGATATGTTCATTCGCTTTTTTTGTTATTTTGTTTCATGGCCTTAATTAAAACATATTCTTTTATTTCAGACTTGGAGTCTTCTATTTGGAAACTGGGAATCAAAAACCGTTCTTTATGGTCTCATAAAGACCGTTTATAAAATTAAGCAGTTAATTTAAAAAAAATGGAATTAACATTTGAATTATGATCCATACCGTGTAGTTTTTTTATTATATTAATAAAAAGATTAATATTTTGTACAATTAGGAAAAATATTATGTTGATATTTATAATGTGAAAAAATAAAGAAATCAAATTAAATATGTTTTTAATTTTCATGGCTTGAATATAAACTTGTAAATTATTTGATGGTTATTTATTTTACAAATCAAATAAAAATTTAAAAATTATAAAAAAGATTGAAATATTTTTCATCAATGAATGAATATAGCGCGTCAAAAGCGTTTAATATTTTTGCATTATCTTTTGAGATCGGCAAATTTGATACGCGGCATCCGTTTCTCATAATCGTTCGAAAAATTCTGAGAATTCACGAAAACAAGAATATGAACCAAATTCGATTCTTATTTTATAACAGTTTTGGATTATTTTTTTAATGTCAATTGGAAAGCCGCTCTCTGTAATTTTGATAAGTTATCACAACATATAATTTAATATAAATTTATTTTTATTTCATTATAACATATTATTTTAAGTATGTACCTGAAATTATAATTCGGAAGTTACATGTATAGTATATTTATAAAATACATTTATTCGAAACTTAACGTTGTTCAATGCAAAATGCCAAAATCATAAGAGAATCTTTCCCCAGCGAAAAATTATAGCCTATGTTTAATAGACAGAAAAACAGGACACAATTAAAAAACATTTTACAAATAAGCCAGGATAAAATCTTTCAATAATTTAAAATTTACATAAATACTCACATTTCCAAAATTTAGAAACATGACGGCTTAATTTTTTTCTACCTATAGCTTTCATTATGAATAATCAAACTTCAAATACATACCGAAACATTAATTTGTGCATGCTTTAGCTTGTGACGTAACAACTCCCGACGAAATGTGACAGCCATATTTGTTCATAAAACTCGAACGATTTTTTGCATACAAGTTTGCGCTATCAGTTTTTAGGTTTTCGTTGTTTTTAATTTTTTTAGTGAAAATATTGCATTACAAGTATTGTCAAGTGTTCAAGTACACAAATACATATTTTACTATACTTAACAAGATACTTATTTGAGTGCCAATGAGAAAAAATGGCGAAAGACGATGAAAAGATAAAAAAAAACAATGAATTATCTTTCAAACTATATTTCCATAAATTGGTTCAAGTCATAAAACATATTTATAAAACGTTACCGTATTAGCCCGACTATAAGGCGAGGTTTTATTTAAAAAGGCGACACGTAAATAGGGGGGTCGCCTTATATTCGAGTTTTATTTTTCATAATATTATAATGGTGATAGAAATGTTTTTTCTCCAGAAAGCAGATAAAAAAATAGGGATCACTTTATAATCAGGGTCGCCCTATAGTCGGGCCAACACGGTAATTTATTAAAAAATATTGTGCAAAAGATGCATGTAAGCACATTCGATGATTTACTTATATGAGAAACGATTAAATGATTTGTATGCATTTCTTGGCTATTGGTTTTGAATGTCAGAATCTACAATACACTACATCAAATATCCATTAATACTTTTTGGCAAGCCTCTATCGTATATTCATGATTCGTCTAGCCCCAAAAAATCTTATAAATAAATAGTATACCTGGCGCGGTTAATGTCAATTTATTCCGACCAACTATAGTGACGTTAATTGCTCTTGTGTGAAGAAATAGACAGCGACTTTATTTGGATTCCAACAGGATTCGAATATGAAGTATTAAAAATAATTTCGATATTCGATACAAGCTTATACCATTTTACATTTTTACTGTATCAAAAATTATACACCTGGCTGAAAATACCCTATTGTCATTTGATGAATTTTATCTCAGTAGAGATACTCGTACTATGAAATCAAAAAGTCATCTATACGTCATTGAAGTATTTATGAATGTGTTGAAACATTATTTTGTACTTAAATGTGGATTTGTATCTGTGACATTTGTAAATGTACTCTTATCTCGATTTATTAATTAAACAAAAGAAAAGATTAAATAGATACTCGAAATTAAGAATTTTAATAAATGGTTATTTTATGTGACGTTTCAAAATAATAATTTTGACTTAATTATTTATCTATTTGCCGATTATATACTTTATCATAATAAATCATGTCATTTTATAACTAATCGATGAAATATTTTTGAAAGAAAAGTAGCTTAGTGGTGACATTTTCAAAAATTAGGTGAAACAACTGTGTAAAGCATTTTATTTTAAATGTTCATGTCTTTTGTTGCTCAGATGCAATTCTTCTACAAGTTTTTTTAATCAATTAGGATACGGTAAACGGTACTCGTATCATGATCCTTGTCGACGGCCGTGATCTAACGGTTCATGCTAAGCAAGCGGGCGTTCAGGTTCAGCTCCAAGTGGATTTACTTTCAGACTTTTTTTTACTGGAAGACCATTTTACATCTAAATTTACGTTTTTCAGAAACTTGTATGCTGCTTTACATAAATACTTATAGTATTATTAAGTAACGCAAAATAGCGCTATATAAAACTCTGCATAACCAAAGGATGCAGTAAATTAAACCTGTCGCTCATCTTGAAAGTTTAATCTCCTTGCCATTGGAACTTTGGGGCTGACCTGTCAAGAAATTACGTTTGTAGAAGTGCAACAGCTTACACATAATAAACCAATACACGCACATGCATCTTTTTTTACATGATAGCTTACAATTGTACTTGATCACGAGGGAAAGCCTATCATATCATATATCATGATCTTTTGAAAATATTTTATTACAGTGACATATTCATTCGAAATGACATATTCATTCGAAAAGCAGTAGGTTTTCTAGTTCTGTTAGCTTCGAAAAATCAATATTTCCGTATCCGTTCATTTAAAATAAGTTAAAAGACCTTAGACCGTTAAAATTGTTACAATAAAAACATTTTATCTCGAGACTAATTATTTAGTCAGTGAATGTAATATTACAACAAATAAAAGATATTTTTTTCATTTTGTTTACGTTATTTTATCATCATTATCAAATTTAAAAATTTAACACTAAATAAAATGTTATTTTATCTTCATCACTTGAAGTGTTCCATTTTGAACACAATGATGCCATAAAAAAACTCTCATACAGGTCGGCCCACATCCCAGCAATCCACATCCTCCGTAGTATCCTTTATATAAAAAAATGAAACAAAAACTCAAAATAAACACATAAAGACCGAGAAAGCATAACATAAATAAATAAATTGATGACTCGTGGTCGTTAATATACAGCTTAAACTCCACACAGGTCACTGTGTGGTGGCTAGTCACCTTTACATAATACGTATGGTGGAAATCCAGGCAGCGAGTGTGGTTTGGATGATGAAACTATTTACCATTTATTTTTCGGTTGTCCTTTGCGAGACAGATTTTATTTACTAAAATCCAAATCTTTACCACCTCCAATGAATGTTGCGTTTCGTCTTTCTTCGTGGAACTTTTCCATGTATATATAGATCGACTGTTGAATTTTTGAAACTATCAGTGAAAACTTGAAAGTGCATAGAATTGTCATTTTTAAAATTGTTTTTATTATATTGACTCATATGATTGATTGCATAATGACTTGAATTTAGTGGCACAAAACATCCTAGTTTCAATGGATTACCCATTAAAATAAAAACACACACAGCATATCTGAAAATCTCCAATTTTTTTTTCAAGGTTTTTTTACCTCATCATAATATCCAATAAGCATTATTAATCTAAAGCATTAAGTGTTATCAGTGATGTGTCGTATACGAGTATAATCAAACTCTGTCTCTAATTTTCTACCGAGCTCTTATACTACTCAAATCTTATGACAGTAATGAATTGTTTTATAAGATTTAAATTCAAAATCTTAGAGAAGGTCATCTATTTTTAGAAAGACTTAACTGTTGCATTCCAAGATAAAATTGGGAATCATTTTATAAGATTTTATCACATCAAATTCACGAAATGGAGACGTGAATTTTCTACCGAAATAAATCACAGATCTAATTAGACTGATAAAAATACAATATTGGAAACTCATTAAAAAATTAATAATAGTAGATATAAACTTTGAAATCAATGGGAAAATGAAATATATCCAACATAATTCACATTTTAAATTAAACAGAATTATGTATTATATTATACACATAAACAATTTTTATGGTTATTATCTGGTGACCATTTGCATGGTGTCTTGAGAACGGGTGTTGACTATATCAGTCACGTATTTCAATAAAAAATGTGAAATTGTTATTTAAAATTTTATTATTTATCACAAAGATAATGAATTATGAAATTCGTTTCAATTCAGATACTTTTGGCTGTATGTCCTGTTAAGTCTAATGACTCTGATACGTGGGTAGCTTAAAATGTAAATAAACATTTTTTTTGAAAAAACACTATTTTATTTTTCAACACAGTCTCCTTTGACTATACACTCGGTCTAACGATTTTCCAAAATTTTCATCCCGTCTGAAAAATAGGGTTTGTCAAACTTTGTAAAATAGTCATTTACTGTGGCGATAACATCCTGATTTGATTAAGTTTTCTTCCCACCGTATGAAGTATTTGATTTCGGAAAAAGGAAGAAGTCGCACAAGTCCAAATCTGGAGAATATGGTGGATGAGCAACCAATTCGATGACCAATTCATGCAATTTCGCTATTACGACGGTCGATTTGTGGGACGACGCGTTGTCCTGGTTGAAAAGCGCTATTTTGCGCGCCTTTCAAACGGTCCAATAATGCCGCACAATATGCATCCGTTATTGTTTTGCCTTTTTTCAAATAGTCAATTATGATAATTCTTTAGAAATTCCAAAAAAACAGGGGCCATCACCTTCCAAACCGACAAAACGGTCTTCGCCTTCTTAGACGTATTTTCGCCAATTGTTGTCCATTATTTTAACTCTGGTGTGTAGTGGTGGGTCCAAATTTCGTTGACAGTAATGAATTGATACAAAAAGTACTTTTTTCATTAAATTTTTCGTGTAGGGCATTGTGCACCCATTCACTTGAGATGTTTACAGCTTCATCGATCTCGCGTGCATGCACTCAGCGGTCTTCCATTACAATACCATGTATTTTTCAATGATTCCCTCCATGATGAACGCAATTGAGCGTCTGGAACACGATTCGTCTATGATGCATGTTCGGTCACGTTTAAACTAATTTATCCAGAAATAAACAGTATTCAATGGTGAAGCAAAATCTCACTGAACTTCATCCAATGTGACTTTGATCTGCGTGACTGTTTGTGGTTTTGCTTCTGACCGAAATTTTGACAAAGGTCGCTTGAGGAATGATACTTGCCAGCTGTGACCAAGCGAATTTTGAACGTGATAAAAAAGTTATGACAAATAATGTATGTCCAAAAAAAAGACATTAAGAAAAAATGTGTAGTGTTTTAGATGAAGGAAGGAGCATTGAGATGGTTCTATCATCTATAGTTAGAGAGAATGCTTGATGAAAGATCTAAAAAAAATATTTATTCGAGTTTTATAGAAGATACGAGAAGTTTGGAAATACGTAGAAAAACGTGTAACGACCAAATGAATCAAATGCTGAAAGAGAAAAGAGTGAAAACCCTTTAAAGTGAAAGAGTATGTATGAAGATGTGTATGGGTGTGGCAGAAGCGATAGACGTATGCTAGGATAAAATGAACTGGAAATATCTGCCTACCCTAATAGGCACATAGTGTGATGGTGATAATATATTTTTGAGTACAGTTTGTATTTTTGAGACATAATAATCATCAATGGCATTTGAGTTGAGTAGAAGAGTATGTTTTTGGTTTTCTATGGTGTCAACTACCATAAATCACGCAAACTTATGTTTGATACCACTATCTGAAAAAAAAACAACTGTCGATAACATATTTTTTAAATGATGAGCTAACCTTGGAAAATTAAAAAAACTAAGACGTAAAATTATTGATCATAAGTTTAGTGTAAATATTTTTAATGACAAATTTCGTTAAACGTTGAATAATAAATATGGCACTGTGAATAAATAATTTCTTAAAAAAGAAAATATTTTTATGAATATCCGGCATTACATGCACACGTGGACATTATTTATCTCCGATTTCTTTATTTTTACTAGAAAATTAAGTTTTATTAAAAAAAAAACGAATTTTAAATGGTTAAATTTTTAAGGATTTACCTACATGTCACGTATTTCTTGAGAGTAATTTTAATTATCTCAAAGATATAAAATTCAAGAAACAATAAAATCAATCATTTTAAGATTCAATAATACAAAGATAGAACTGATAGTTTTTATCAGAAAATCTATTCGAGAAAAAATATTTAGAAAAAAATATAAATACGTTTACTACCATCCAAAACATGCATTCTAACTTAAAGAAACAACCATGAAAACAATCATAGTTTTTGCACTTTGTGTTTTCTTGGGTAAGTTTGGCGTCTTTAAGAATATTGTTTATTTATGTTTCTTGAGTCTCAACATTTTACTTCCATTATTTAAATAAAAAGTATGTTCATAAATTCATTCATTTCCGTGTTCGACCCATTGATTTATAACTATGTACATGTTTTCAGTAGGAGGCAAGAGACGTATTCATATCATTCGCATTCACTTGCCCAGATAATGTATTCCTGTTGTTCGGACGAGTTAACATATGTAGTTATTCCTGTATGAACCCATAATCACATTCAATGCTACTTTCGTTCAAGGAATTCCATTTTTACATGTTCACTCTGCATTTAGTTACCTTTACTTAGAGTCTATTCAGGGTTATCCGAGAATCATCATCTTAGCCCATCTCCAATACCAGTATAATTTGCACAAATAAATTCGCAAGCAAGCACATCCTGTCCGCTTAAAATATGAGTTTCATATGGTTACTTGTATTCTGTGCTGCTGTGAGGTTGACGAAGGCTACATAAATTATTATATTGTTTCCAAACTCATTCTCAATATGTCGTATTAGATTCAAAACATTTACACAATATGATATCCCTGGTCTGAAAGCAGTCGGCTGTCTTATAAGTCTATGATATACAAAATTATTAATACGGTTTATAATCATCCCTTCAAAACGTAGTAGAGAAACGAAATAGGCCGAAAGTTTTTCAGTTTCTTCGGTTCTTTACCTGGTTTCAGTAATGCTTATCGGTGCTTTTATCCATATCTTGAAGGAACATTATGTCAGTGATGCACCTGCTTAATGAGTTGAGCAATCATATTTAAGTTTTGGAAACGAATTTCTTGATTTCCTTTACTCTCAGGTTGTCCAAACGAACTGCTTTATTGAATTTATTTTCGGAGATGACTTTCTTTAAGTCTGTAAGTGAGAAGGAAGTATCTAGAAAGTTTCTCTAATATCTCTTTGGATCTTTTATTTTTTTGGTAGTTTACGATAAAGCAGCAGTTGATGGGCAATTTCATTTGGTGTCGTTTTGTAAACAATGTATTTTGCTGGTTTTGTCGGTTCATGTTTTTTATTCAATTTCATGTTCTCATAGTATTATGTTTTATCTCTAAGTTCTCAATCATGTTGCAACATCTTTATTTTCTCATTGAATATAGAATTTTCAGTCTTTCTTCATCGACCTGTATTGTATTGTCAGCAAACGAATAGGTTTTAAAGAGAGTGCTGTATTTTTCAAGATGACTCAGGGTTTCCGATCTATGTATGATACACACGGTATAGTTTTTTCTCGAGATTTCTTTGATAAGCTCAAAAAATCTAATAAAAGAATTTGGATTTCATCCACGCTGATTATTTCTTCATCGGAGTCTAGTGAAATCCATCCAGCATGTATTTTTGAAATTACACTTATCATTTTTCAAATTCCGTATTAGTAATGTGGTCATTCAATGGCCAACTTCATATATTTAATAAATTCTCATATTTTCAATGTATTCAATATTTTTTCAAGGAAGTTCGTTAGTTTTCTCATTAAACTATAGTTCGGAAATTCTAGGATGAGTCCTGTGACAGCTCACAAATTTTCCCCAATACAACCTTGTAACGATGTTCACTCATTTAAATTATTTTATCAACAACATAAGCCTCAATTCTATTAAATAGGAAGTTATTTAGGTAAATACATTACATAAGGTTGTATTGGGCAAATTTGTGAGCTGTCACAGGACTCATCCGAAAATTTCCGAACTATAGTTAATTTTTTTAGTTTAGAAATTGAGTCGAACCTTAAACAACTTGTTTAAGGAAACCGAATTTTTAAATTTATTTCCTATAAAAAATTATCTTAGTGGTTCGTCAATATGAAGAAAAAGAAAATACCTTTCGAGCCCATTTTTCAATATGGGTATTATTCCATCAATATACTTCCGGAAATTGTCATCCACGCTGTCACAATATGATGTTTTTTATGTCATCAATTCAGCGTCATGATTAAGAGCTGCCTCAGGTAAGTTGTTTCAGCGCACGGGACCTTTGGGTGCGAGACAATCTGCTCGAGCATACACGGCCTGTCCAATGCGAAAGGTGACTGACGGGAAATGAAATACAAGACATTGTTTATTTTTAGTTTACATTACCTTTTATTCAAAATACTCTTCTTGTGAGTCAATACAATACTGGATGCGGTTGTAAAATTTTCTGAAGCACTCCTGAAACTCGTTCTTCGGAATTGCCTCAAAATCGCGGTCGAAGGCTTCTGATTGTCTGAAATCGTGTCGAAACGCTTTCCTTTCATCGTCAATTTCAGTTTTGGAAATAACTAGAAGTTGCATGGAGCCAAATCAGGTGAATACGTGTATGTGTTAGTTTAAAATTTAAAAAATACTGAGTGTTTGACATTACTAGGACTAGTGACTTAAAAACGTACTAGACCCCCTGCCATAACGCAGTAGTTAATTTAACAATGATTCCCGGCGGATTTATTTCAGTATGTATTTTACCTTCTGGCTGCCATCTGAATCAATTATTCTACTGGCACTTCCTTAGAATCAGTTTTAAATCATTTCTTGAATCCATCGTACAATGACATGTATAATTTAATTGCTTTATATAAGTGCTTGTTTTTGTAAATATTCACATAGAATATCACTTTTAACTTGAGAATTATACAACCGTTTTTTTTTGTTTTATTAATACAATTTTTTTAATTTTAGCATCATGCCAAACATCGCCTTTGAAGTTAGATGGGCAAAGATATACATTATTTCCAGATGGTCAAGGAGTGATGCATCTTATAGACCTACAAAAGGAACCATCATCATTGTCTAAGTTTAATCCCGACAATGACATCGTCTTTATTCTTCACACAAGGTAATCACTTGGAAAATAAATATTTTATACTTTATTAAACATTTTAGCTTATGCTTTGTGGTGCTCCATGTAAGAATATGAAAAAAATAAATTACTTGGTTATTTCATTAATTACATAAATCCCCGTAACATACTCGTATGTGTCTGCCTTTTTTGGAATGAAGACACGCTACCTGATTAATGTAATTAGTGTAATAATAAAGTAACTTATTATTGAATATTTAAAAGGCCCATTCTATAAACTTATAGAAAGTTGAAAAAGCTTATTATACAAAATAGAACGTTGAGAACCAATTTTCTATTTTAAATATACTTCTCAAGAATGAATGTAAAAAATACAAACGACGTTTCTTTATAGACACTCTTAGCACATTATTTGTAGCGCATTATAACAGAACTCGAATTCCATGTTTAAAATATTTCCATATTTTTTGCTTCACTATATGAATTTAATTTTTTTACAATATAAAATTAAAATATCTCCGTTTCTTAATTGGCAAGATCCTTGACTTCCACCCGGAAGTTTCATGTTCAATTCTCGAAAGTACTCGAAAAAAAAACCCAAAAAATCGTCATAGTATATTAAACAAGTTATTTTGATAACCGTACTCACACACGCTCGACGAGTGGGAATATTTCCAGCCTGTGGAATTACGAACTAAAAACTCCAAGTCTTCTTCAGTCATTTTGAACTCGAACGTTCGATTAATGAGGCCAAAGATAATATAACCTTCCAGCCACACTCTTCAATGTATATCTATCGCCAATTCGAATATAGTATATTGCACCGGCAATGGCAAAAGCTCTATTACAATACTCTAACTTATTACATCGATTTGTAACAAGCAATTTATAAGGTGAAAACGAAATCAGCTTCCAAGTTCCACTCTTCTCCGAAGGAACATCTCTCAGATACAGATTGGAAAGATACAATGGAGGAATTTAATTAAAATACTTGAATACAAAGAAACAAAGTTTGAAATCAATTCGTTCGTGATACTTGAGTACAATTAATTTCCTATACGACAAGTAAGATCTGTTAACCTTAAAAACTAACCTGTTAACTATTCAAGAAACTTTTATTTATGTATTTATATAAATATTTAGAAGCAAAATAAATCTTAGTGGATCTCAAGCACTATTACCCCATAAGCGTCCCGATAATAAATGTGGAAATAATTAGGTGGGCTATGTGTAAGAGAGGAAGTCATTACATATCAGTCTTTGATGGGTTATTATGATGATGATTTTAAAAGCCTTTATATATTAAAAAAAATATTTATTTCATAAACGTATAAAAACGGAAAATAAATTAAAACCTTTATTTTCAGAAAGAATCCAACGTCTGGGCAGGTAATAAAGAAAGGTGACAGCGCTAGTCTATCTGCATCAAATTTCGATGCCAGCAAACCTGTTAAAATAACCATTCACGGATGGACTGAGGATGCGACAGCCATAACAAATATAATGCTCAGGGATGGTGAGTTCAATATTACATTTAATGAGTATTACAATATAATCAGCATATGCTACAAAGAATTAAATAAAAATATATTACAAGGAATGTAATAATACTTTTTTTTTTTTTTTAAAAAGCGCATAGAAAGAAATAATAAAATTGGTTCAAAAAGTAATGTGACGGAATTTTAAAAGGAATTAGATATTTTGCAAAATTAAAAACTTTTACTATCGAACAATATATGAGAGTCGCAGATCCATAAATAAAATACTAATTTCTGGCTGAAGTTCATATATGTAATCATAAACAAAAAAAATCGGTTGAATGCACATCCATGTATAACGATACGTATTGTCATATTTATGGTTCAATTATGAATAAAAGTGAAATGTCATTTAAGTTTAACATTTTCATAAATAGATAATCGACATATATGGTACATATAGTATATGTTACACTCGTAATTCTTAACATTTGCACGTCGGTTATCAAGGAATTCTATACTCAAAACATGTTTTTTCATCTTTACTTTTTAAATATTATTTGACAGCTGTCACTTCTTGATATGATAACATTAGCCAACACCTTTTGTCAAGGAAGAAAACCAACGCACTTTTATAAAAAATGTCATAAAAAATGGAGAATTTCATGAAAAAAATGGTCAAAATATATCCAAGTGTTTGATTTACTTTGGTGATTATAGATGGGTTATTACTAGTAGGAATGAAATATTTTAAAAGAAAGTCACTTTTTAAAGTAAATGAAGTGTTTCCATTGGCCTTCCAACTAAAATATATTATTATTTTGAAAAGTTTGAGCATTAGAAATAACTTGGTATTTAAATTTCAAATATGTTTGAATTAGCACGTACTCTTTCACGAAATAAGAAAATTATTATATACTCGTAAGTTTAAACGCCTTATTCAAAAAAGGATATATTGTAAGTAAGAAGTACTAAAAACCATTAATTTTCATATTTTGATTTATTAAAAAGACATATTACTTTAGAAAAGCAGCGAATTTCTGTCTAGCCAAAATTAGCATGAACTAATGAGTTCTTGAGAACTTGTTTATTGAATAAAAATAATATTGGTATTCTTTTCAGCTTTCTTGAAATTTGCGGACGTGAATATGATCACAGTGGACTGGTCAGCGGGTTCCAAGGTAGAATATGTGGATGCAGTCAAAAACGTTTTGAACGCTGGACCAAGCGTAGCTAGCTTGCTGGATTGGTTGAACACTGTGGGAGCTCCTTTCAGTAATATGCACATTTTGGGTCACAGTCTTGGAGGACAGATGGCAGGGATAATTGGAAGGTCGTGCACTCGTGGAAAAGTAGAGATTATCACTGGTAAATATAGAATTCCTTGTACTCGTAATAGAGAAACTAATGTGGAGGATAATACCAACTTTAAAAATGTTGTTGTCTCAGTAAACTAAATATTACTTTTCGAGGTTATTTACAGCAGTTTATATCACTGTTTTTCTTTTCACGACATACAGATAGTACTCAATAACCAAATGATACATGTACGTAGAGAAACGGATATGTCATCTCAGTGCAATTTATGATTTTTCAAACAATATTTTACAGCTATAATGGAAAGTGATAAAAAATTGACATTCAAGACGATTTTGCAGCGAATCTTTGTCGAATTATATTTGCTGTACAAAAAATAAAAATCAATCAAGTAATTTTGAGTACTGATAATTTGCATATATACTATATACGAGTATATTGCATGCAACAGAGATTCAAACCAATCTTAAACGTAACCAAACTCTTAAAAAATTCTATTTAGACTTGCAAAGTGTTTTTTTTAACTTATCAGGTATGAAAAGGTAAATACCAAAAATGGTTCCTTTTTCATGAAAGATTTAATGCGCGAAAATCAGGGGATTGAAAAAAGTTCGGACTCCCATTTCCAGAATATTGATTGCTCTACATTGAAATGAGGATTTAATTATCACGTACTTGAAAACTACATTATTAAAATCTTCTATAGTTCAGTATATAATTGGTAAAAACTTAAAACATATTCAACGTTTAATTTTTCTCAGGGAAAAGTTTTAATTTTGTTTTTAATTTAAGAATACTATACAGTGCAGTCATTTATCTGCATTTCTTATGAACAATTCATAGAGACATAGATTAGTAAATAATGTTAATCAAATATATTTTTTTCAAATTATATAATTACAAATATACTCGTATATTCCAGTTTTATCAAGAAAAATCTATTTGAATTATTAAAACTGATTTTTATGGAAAACATTTATATATTATCATCCTTTAAATGATGTTGTACAGCATTAAATCTGCCGGATGTACCATATGTTATACGGTCATGTGTACAAATAATGAAAATAAAAAATTAAGAAATGTATGAATTAAGTTTTCTCAGATACATATCAATTTAATTTCTTTGGTAAAAAGAAAAAAAATTGTGCTCGTTTTACCATTTCACAATTTTTGTCCTCAGGTAAGAAACACTAATTCATATTTAATTTTTTTTCCCGTATTTCAATTGTTACAACTTTTGCCACTCATTGCATAAACACGAAAACAACTCATTATTTTCACGTTTTTCTATTTTTACAATTTTTGTTACAAGAAACATAATTATTATATATTAGATTTTTCACACTTTACCATTTTTCAAATTTTTGTCATCCGAAAAAAAACCGAATCTAAAATATAATCATAAATGTTTTTTTTTTTTTTTTTTCATATTTTACTATTATATTTTAATGATTTTTGTTATTCGGTAAGAAACACGTCAAAAATAATTTTTATATTTTCTCTTTTCAAATAAACTTGTCCCTCGATGTTGGCTAGACTCTTGCGTACAAGGGTGTTTTATTTCTGAAATTATCAATTTATGTGTTTATATAAGGTACCCGCAAAAATTTGATAATTAAATATTATGTTTATTAAATTTTCAGCCATGGATCCCGCTCTGCCTCTTTGGCTTCCTGGTGGTGAAAGAATTAGGAAAACCGATGGAAAATATGTGGAGTTAATCCACACAAGCTCAGGAATGCTCGGTTTGTACGATGCTGCAGGCCACAATGACTTCTATCCCAATGGTGGAGTGGTCATGCCCGGTTGCGGTACTGACGTGTATTGTTCTCACTCTCGATCCGTTCATTACATGGCTTACTCCATAGAAAACAAAGGATTCATGGGAATCGAGTGCGAATCAATTTCTCAAGCAATTAGTGGACCGAGCAAATGTGCCGGGCCAACCAAGTTACATTTGGGTGGTGTGAATCCAAAACCAGAGTAAGATACTTATTATCTACCTATACTCGTATAAGGCATTAAACATACACTTCTATAAATATAATAATCAGGTATATTTACTGACAGTATCAAAAGTTTTGCATTTCATTTCGTGTAAATCCAATTTTTGGCTTGATTTGACAAATTTATAGAAACAAGTTCCACTGAATGTTTTCTTGGTTCATTTGAAATATTTAATAATCATGGATGGATACATCAGTTCTCTATGTATGTGTTGTTAATTGAAATAATTGTCAAATTTATGTCCAAACGTACACACCTGCGTTTTGGATTTGATTTTAAAACTTACGTAATTCACATCAGTGGTCAAATAAAAATCGAATGTTCTCCTTTTTTCGCATAGCGTAGCTTTATTTATAACATAATAATCCGACTCGCACATTTTTTTGTCACGTTCGGGTATTGAATCTAACGCGACAATGTGAAGACGTGCGTTTTATTATTAGACGACAGATGTCATGGTTTACTAGAATTTATATTCGTTTAGTTTTTACTGCTTATAATTTCTTGAAAGTAAATGCCACGTTAATATGAGAATATGTAATTAAAAAATGTTTTTGTTTTATATTTCAGAATCGGAATATTTGCGTTGGCAACTAATGCAAATCCACCATATTATCAAGGATGAAATGAATCAATATTTTCCATCCCACCTTGAATGTTGAAGAAAAGGCAAAAACTTTCACGACGACTTCCTTCCACTCAATCTTATACATGAACATTGTTTTGACCTTATAACTTATTACATTATTCTAATTTCACAATATTATTCAATGTTTATTTATTTTTTGTTTGAGGTATTGAAATAATTTATGATAGCAAAGTGAAAACAATCTCAAAATATACGTTTTCTCATATTGAGACTTGAAATATTTATAAAATAAAAATCCTTAAAAATGAATTTTGTCTTTTATCAAACGAACATTTAATGTTAGATAATGCTTTAAAATGTCAAACATTTTTTAACATTGACAGACAAATATGAAACACAATTTTTTGAAAAATAAATTTTCAAAACAAATGGATTTATTTTTGTATGCTTTCCTTCACGAATATCAATGAACAATGAAGAAAAAAAATCTACCTTATATCGAACTTGTTTTGAGATATTTGATAAAAGATGTGACACACTAGTATAGGTATGCCTATAATAATTAATCTGAATTATTCCTAGATTCATTTTAATCAAGTGAATTTAAGCATTGATAATTTCGTATTCATGTTCGGCATATTTTGTCATACGACCCAAAATAATTTTACTTGGCCAAATACCAAGAGCGAAATCACAGTTAATTTTTATCACAGCTAGCGATTAAAGAAAATCGTAGCTAGCGAGAAAAGAATTTATTAATTTTCATACTCAAGAGTTGGCATGTACTTGTTACACCCTCTATCGTCTTAAATTATGAAATATAATGTTTCTTACAAAATTTGCATAGATTTCACATACAGCAGAGACTCAAACAATATTGAGCGTTATCAAATTCTTAAAACAAGTTATTTACATACGCAAAAAAGTGCTATTTGTTTATATAGTCTGATTGACACAACGGATAATGTTACTGGTCTCTCTATTTCCACTGCTAGTTGGACTGCGGGCTCCAGGAACTTATATAATAAGATTTTCAGGAAGTTTTGTATATTGGGAAGAACATCACTAGAGAAAAATAATAAACTTTACCCTATTAAAGTTTTTAACACTGACCCTAACTTTGTTTAGTCTTGGGTCTTACATACGGAATAAAATGATTTTATTCAATTGACATTGCATTTATAAAATATCATTTTATACCAACCGTAGTTTATCTATGTTATGATAACCTCTTTGGCTTAATTATTAAGACGCTTGACTTTCGTCTGGGAGTTTCGGATTCGATTTCTGGTGGTATTCGAAAATAGGTAAAAAGAGTTCTAGTCTAGAAAAAGAGTTTATCTGGTAACAATACTCACATGCGCTAGACGAGTGCGAGTAGTGTTCCCTGTTTACGTGATTAGTAGTATTATATATAAGTGCAATGAAAAACCGCGAGCTTCGTGCCTACTCCAGTGGTTCTAAACCTAAAGACTCGTTTAATGAGCCCAAAATACAATGTTGTCTTCCAGTCACGCTTTTCAATTTGTCCAAATTACCCGTAACGATACGTTGAAATATACGAATGAATGAAAATCTCAATTATCATACGAATGAAAAAATCTCATTAAGTTTGAATACTAAGGATAAAGATAACATTGTTCGTATTCTTGAGTTCTCTATAAAAATAAAGTTAAGCCTACAAACTAATGCAATCGTCTCTAGAAAAGTTATTTTAATTATTAAAGTTAAATTTACGACTTAAAATACTTGGTTCGAAATGAGTATCAAAAATTTTACGATAATAAAGTAAGGTTTAAAAAGTTAAGAAAAAAAAATCTGATTTATTCTGAACCGAGATGGCCTTAAATGTTGGTTTCATGTGAGTCACATACCTGATTATTAAAGGGAATGAAAGGATGTTTTGAATCAAACTTATCAATAACCATTTGTAAAAAAAAAAACTATCGCTTAAATATATTACATATTGTAAGAAAAATATTTAAATATTGACGTCCTCCATGGCCTAGTTGGTAAGACATTAGGTTCCGATCCCGATGGCACCTAAAAAATTAAACAAATAAAGGGGAAATAGTTCGCTTGGTAACATTGTGCGAGTGTTTTTGCTTTTTTACGCACTGTAGCTAACACGTGCTATTATTACTCTTCAATATGTCTGAACAACTGATTCGGATAAGCTGAAAAGTACTATGAATGCCTACAAAAGCACAATTTAAAGTGGTAGTAGTACTGAAGCTCTTTGTCATGTATGCATCAGAATCTGCCTATCAAAAATTGACTTACATAGCCAGTTTGTATGACTACGACTAATTTTATTGCTTCATTACCATAAACAATTTGAATAATTTCAAAAATTTCTGTGGCACTTATAATCAATTTAAACCAAAATTTAATGTTGGCACGTTACTCCGTTATTCCTTTTCCGATCGAAACTCAGAAGGTGCTGTCAATTGTTACGTCATTACGAATGAACCAGCGATGCCAGCGCATTGAATCTTTTACGAAAGATAGTCGAAATGTATCGCTAGTTAACTCATTTATTCATACACAGATATTGAGGTATCGCCAAAATTGCACAGATGTCAACTTCGGTGTAACAATTGAATATGTTGGCGTAGTGGTTCTTCCATCTTTCCTTAATCTGATATTTATCCCCCAACGGGTACTGTTTGATACCAAGAATATATATTTTTTTATGTTTTAAGGTCTAAATATTGACTTTACTGATGTGAAAAGTTCCTGAATTCATGTTGATCAGTAAATCGCATGGGTTTTAAGTCCACCACTCGTTTTTGGTCATTATGATTGTTTTACTCGGTTCAAGTTTGTATGATTTGAAATTAGTTGCTGCCGTGGGATTTTTGTCCAGGAGCTTTCAATGTTTACTGTGTGGAGACGACTTCTGCAGTATTGACGTTTTTGGAGGAATTTCGGTCTCAAAGATATTATCATTTTGAAAAATGCTAGTCAGCGATCCATCCAACATTCAATATTTACCCTTCCATTGGTGATTGTCTGACTGTCACCTCTTTTAACTATGATATAGTCTGTGTCAGGGACCAGATTTTGGATGGCGCCATGTTTGTTTAATTTTGTGATTGAGTGGAAATCATGTGTTGGTAAAAACGTGATTGAGCTCATCACTCTTCGGAAGCAATAGTTCGCCGTCGGTATTAATTTTTCCCATACTATCTCTATCCATAACTCTCTGCCAGATAGCGAAGTCTTTACTCACTCTCAAGATTCGTTGTTTCAACAAAAATACAAGCCGTGGAAATTGTTGGACACAAGAAAATAAAAATAAAACACTCGTTGGCTTTATGACGTCGTCATACAGCCATGTCTTAAACACATGTTTGCAATCACGGGACAATTGAATTTTAAAATTATTATTTGAATGTTCTTATATAATATACCACGAGCCAAATGTGTTTAATAATATACTATAAATCATTTTTTTTGTTTATCTGTCTTAGATAATCATTTAAAGTATAAGAAATCTGAAAAATTGTTTAATTGTTACGCTTATCTCAGTGTTTAAAAATTGCTAGGGATAATTAAATGATGTTTATTTTTGGAAATGAGATGTTAGGATAACAAATATACATAATTTGACTGATTGTGCTTTTAGTCAAGTATTCGAATAATATAAAAACAGTTAATTGAAGAATTCAAGTCATATCACTTGAGTGTATTGGTCCATTGTTTATTTAGTCATGAAAGGGATCATTCCTGTCGTTTTCGTTTTATTTCTAGGTAAGAAATTTATAAAAATTACCCTTAAATATAATATTTCATGTAGATTTATTTGAAATTTAACTATTTGTTTTATTTATTCAAATTTAACTATTTGTTGTTTCAAAGAAAATATGGGGTTGAAACGAAGACGAAGAAATTTTAACGCTTTCAGTTAAATTTTTTATTATCTTACTATTGTTTCCTTCATTCCAACAATGGCATTTATTTCATTTCCCTTCATTCTGTATTCCAGCGCGAATTGGAGCTAGAAACGAAAAAAGTGAAGTTTTAACTCTTCCAGTTTTATAATTGATTATTTCATTACAGTTTTACGGTAGTATGCGTATAATTTCGATTTATTCTGTTTTCCAAAGTGAATATAAAGGTGAAGTGCTGAAAATTATAATGCAATTTTAACTTTGTCTTATATTGGCTTATTTTACTATTGTTTCCTGCAGTGGTATATTTTACTATTGTTTCCTGCAGTGGTATATTATTGCATTTTGTATTAAAATATGAAGAAAAAAACTGCTTTGTTTTATTTTGCTTAATTTTTTGTTCTACAGTAAATATTATTTAGAAACGAAAATGGTAAAAAATGCAATGTCTAGATTTATGGTTACTTATTTTATTCTTGTTTCCTGAAATATATTCTTTACTATCTTATAATTAGTTTCAGTGTTTCCTCAAGTATATTCTTTAGTATCTTATAATAAGTTTCAGTATTTCCTTAATTATATTATTTAGTATCTTATAATTAGTTTCAGTATTTCTTTAAGTATATTCTTTAGTATCTTATAATAAGTTTCAGTGTTTTATTTATTTTAATAATGTTTTTAGTTTGTGTGTGATATAAAATGTTGTCGAACTTTTTTTCAATAATGATTACATATAAAGTCTGAATTCTTTCTCAATTAAATAATCTTTCGACTTAAATAGCATTATATAAATTGAACATTTTTTTATGTTGAATAGTTCATTTTAATTTCATGTAGTGAATAACTAAAGGTCGGGTTCTTGGCTTTTTTAAAGAATATTATATGGAAATCTGTACTTCATTTATGATTTTATAGGTTGCAGTTATGCTGTTCCAATCAAACCCGAGGAACCCAGGTTCGTCTGGTTCCCTGATGAGCAGGGCGTGATGCATTTGATCGATCTCGAAGACGACACTCCTCCAACGATAAAATTTATACCAGATGAGGATATATTTTATCTCCTCTATACAAGGTAAAACTTATTATTCTTCCTAACTGTAATCTGGAAGTATTCTGGCTCAATATTGCAGCATGTTGTACACAGTGTGCCGAGTATTAAATCAACACTCGTTGTTTCTTCTCCCAGGATAAATCATATGATCCAATATTTTTTATAAGCAGTTGTAGCAACCACTTAGACTAAATTTGATGGTTCTGTTTTATTTATATGTTCTTCAAAAACAAGGGCTTTGTTTATTTAAACTCTTATTATAACTAAAATTATTTTATTTATATGGTATAATATTAACTTTTGAACAAATGTAAAACATTTACACACATTATCGGTAAAATCCAAGTTTGCATGGAATGGTCGAATTTAAAATGTTTTTCCATTCAATTAATGGACTTGGTAAAAAAACTTGTATATCTGTCGGGGGCTTCGGATTCAGTTCCCGAACGCTCTGTCTCTGTGACTACCATATGCGGTGTTCTTTAAAAATTAAATTAGTGTTTTGAATACCCAGCCCCACAGAATTTAATTACTAAGATTCAAATTGTTGATGCAGACATAATAAACGTGACTGGGAGACATCTCATTCGGTATGTGGCTTATTTTGCTTACTACTGGAGTAGGCAAAAAAACTCGCAGTTTTCCTCACACGTGTCGGCTATGTTGTGAACACGTAGTAAAAAACACAGCTTTATCACACGAATATTGTTAACGGACGAAATCTACAAGAGTGGGAGGTTTCTTTTTTGGTACCATCGGAAAACGAGCCCGAAATCTTCGGGTAGAGATCGCACGTCTTACTAACAAACCTATGTAAGTCGTTAATGAACAGTGTTAATAGTTTAGTGACAAATAAGCATCTTACTTTTTATAAGTTATCTGGTTTTAATGAACTTTCATTCTACCTGAATTAATATGTGGCGCTCCAAGTTTACTTTAAAAAAATACATATTAAGAAACAAAACTCTCTAAAGGTGATCATATGCGAAATAGTGCTGTAATGTTATCTATATGCTGTTTTTGCTATTAAAATGATCCCAGTTTGTTGTTTTTTCATAATGTCTTGTAAAAACATTCTGCTTGGTTTGTCACATGGAAATAAGATCACTAAGTGGCACAGTTTGTAGTGAATATATTTAATTTATTATCGCCTCGCATTTTTTCATCGGAACAGAAAGAACCCAACCGAAGGACAGTTAATAAAGAAAGGAGATTTGGAGAGTCTTGCAGAATCCAATTTCGATCCCACAAAACCTGTCAAATTCACTATTCATGGATGGACGGCGGATTTCACCTCTGGAACGAATACTAAAATTCGAGATGGTAAGAACGAAAAGTTCGCTTCTAAAATAGAATCTTTATCAAGTATTCACGGTAAAATGAAATCCAAATAGAAGGGTTCAATTATTAACATGTTAAAAGAAATAAATTTTATTTTTTATATCAATATCACATACGCAATCTCGAAGTTTGTACATCGGTTACCAAGGAGACATGTTTTAGAAAAATCTTTATTGTTTCATCAATATTATTTGAAAACTGCCACTTCTTGATGTAATTGTGTTTACGAACACTATTAGTTAGAAAACATTTTAAGAACAAAATCCACGTCTTCTCACATAAAATGTTGTCACCAAAGATTTCATTGAAAAAATATTTTCAAAATAAATTCGTTTTTGATTTCCTCCCGTCATTATTGACGGGTTAGAACAAGTTTATTAGATATTTATCAAAATGCTTTTTTTTTCTCGTCAAATGTCGTTTATATAGTTTTTATTTTTTTTAATAATACTTTATGCATTAAATTCAGCTATTGAATTTATATTCCTTCTTTTAAAGATTTAGTTTTATTCTGCGTTATTTAATGGTATTATAATAAAACGTATTTCATATAAGTTATTCTAAAATATTTCCGATTAAATTAAATGCCATTGGAGTAATTAAATATTCTTAGATACTTAGATAATAATCGGTAGTTGCGTCTATTTTTGGCTCTTTATTCTCGTAGAGAACTATCAAGAGTATCCCCCACTCGTACCTGGGAAGACTGCATTGAATGATTTTTCGGAAATCGATATTTTCTATGGATTGATGAATAATTAATAATTGAGCTTCTTGATTATATGTAGATAAATGTTAACTAAGCTACTTAACAGTGAAGGATGAACTATTACTTTTATCAATCATTGTTCTAATATATTTTTTTCAAATGATTGTAATTTTCTTTTAATAATTGTGAATAACTTGTATCAACATTACAATAATTTTGTTTTTAATATGTGAGTTTCATTATATGTTACTTAGAGAAATCCGTTTATATGGTCAAATCTATAAGGCTAGTTAATAAAATAATTGTGAGCTATACTACTTAATATCATGACTACAAAAAATATTGTATTTTAAATCAACACCAAGTAAATGTTGAATCTCTCTTGGTTTGATTTCAACTAATCCCTATATTCATTTTCAGCTTTCTTGAAACTCTACGATGTTAACATGATAACCGTAGACTGGGGGGTTGGAGCCCAAGTGGGTTATACTGCAGCAGTGAGGAATGCCAAGCTTGCTGGTCCCAGCATCGCCGAGTTGTTGGACTGGCTGAATGAGCAGGGAGTCGCCTTCAGCAACATGCACATCCTGGGACACAGTCTCGGAGGACAGTTGACAGGCCTCGTGGGTAGAGCTTGTACTCGTGGGCAGGTTGAGTATATAACAGGTAAGATTTGATTTCTTTTTGGAGGATACATATGTACACAATATTCCCGTAACCATCTGTACCATAAAACTGGGTGCTATTTTCTGAATTTTAATAATTTTTCTCACATAATTCCCCTTACGCATTTTTTTTGTTACATTATTTTTTTATATAATAATCAATAGACATGTTTAAATACTTTATTTAGCATGATTATTGTAAATCAAATTGTTCTTTATATCTCTGAAGATTGTGCTGGGGATCTTTAATTTAATTTAAGTATGATGTGAAGGCCGTCTCTAGTGATCGAATATGATTGTCAGCCCCCCTATAGATGAAAACCGTCTGTATTGGTTTATTGTGACCAAGTTGTTGCATTTTAGCAAGTACACAATCTTGGTAAATCAAACCCTAAGTTCCAATCACGGAGATATCAAACTTTCAACACTTTTAATCTGCTGCGGCATTTTAACTTGGTATTCGAACCCACTGTGATTAATAGATTCAAAATATAAAAATATATACGTTAATTGTAAGGTGATAATTATGGGCATTAGATAAGGTACTTTCTTACATCTGCATTTATTGAGAAATACATATTTGATGAGAAAATCACTGAAAACTGACGAAGATGGAAGACGAATGACCAAGAAACCTTATTCAATTTTCCGGTTTGTGATAGTTACACATTCAGCTTTAGGTGCAGTGTGGTATATGTAGTATTCATATTTAATCATGATTTTTTTAGGATCTCAAAAAAAAGAGCTGTCTTCAAGTACTTCATAAAGCTATATATGCCTCTCATATCTCTTACACTAAGAGGCAGATCCCACGCCACAGGACCAAAAACGGCAAAAGCTCTGTGATAATTCCCCGTCTTATTGGATCAAATTGAATCATACATTCAAGAATCTTTCGGCGTGTTTTTTTAAATATGGTTTACAAATGAAATAAATGTTATGTCAGTTACAAAAATATGTTAAAGCATGTTATGTTAAAAAGTTGAATAACAACTTTTTTTCCTTTTTAGCATTAGACCCAGCCAACCCATCATGGGGTCCAACCAGTGACAGGATAAGAAAAACTGATGCAAAATATTTAGAAGTGATTCACACAAACTCTGGTATGCTTGGAATGGTGGACGCGGTTGGTCACAATGACTTCTTCCCCAATGGAGGCAAGAACATGCCAGGCTGCGATGGCGACATCCAGTGCTCCCACACTAGGTCGACAGACTATGTGGCAGCTTCCATAGATCACGAATTATTTATGGGCATTGAATGTGCCTCTGTAGATGATGCTATGTCTGGTGTTGATAACTGCACAGGATCTCTTAGACTCCATTTGGGTGGAGCAAGTATTAAGCCAGAGTAAGCATATTTTTATACAGGTTCGGCAAAATGATTTAATCAATAATAATGTTTCCATAATTTTTATTGTTGGTTTTTTTGTCGTGCCTGATACATTTAATAGTAGACTAGACTCGTATCATATTTGCAAGATATGTAAAACAAATAATAAAAACCGTTTGAAAGCTGAATACCATTTTAAAGTATCGAAAGTTTTTTAATGCAAAAGAGGTGAAAGACATATGTTGCGATCGAAAATTTCTGTCTGCTCTGACGAAAAAAATGTGCTAAGGTGATCATACCTTTTATTTGACAAAAAAAATGAAAAAAAGGTGGTCATACATTTTATTTGACAAATCATACCTTTTATTTGACAAAAGTCAAAGTTTTTCATAATCAACTTGCGAAATTTTCGACATATATGACTCCTAATAATGAAAAATAGTGACACCTCTTGATTCAGCTTTTTGTGAAAATATGATCGACATAAGTCTTATATTTAAAGTTTTACTACAATACTGTTATTTCAATTATAAACTAGACAAAAGGTTAAAAAATATTACCTTCAAAAGTAAGAATTTTATTTTTAAAATCGAAATGTTTTTTTTTTAAATCCATATATGTGATACTTTTCAAGTTACGTTATTCAGGTGAAGATAAACATACTCGTTTTTTTTAATTTAGATTTGAATTTTGAATTTCCACTCTTCAAAGTATGTAGTCATTGTAGAAGTAACGTTTTTTTTTATTTACTTCTATCCATTTTTTAAAACATAGTTTATTAGGTGTTTGCTAAATATCTACAATTTATCAATATTATTCTCATGATATTTATCTTTAATTCTAAATATAATTTTTAAATTTTCAGATATCATTTTACAACGTAACTAAACTGTTTCTATAACCAGGATTTTTTAAAGATTTTTAATAGCTTTCTTTCTTTTTATTTAACGGCCATATTTTTCTAATTCTATTAGTAGCTTGTTTAAATACCGCACCACTGTACAAATAAAAAAAGTAATGTTATGTTTTCATATTTTAAAATAGTACATACATACCATCACGACATTTCCTTGCCAGGGTAGGCAAGAGGATAGGGTGCCTGCCTTCCTTATCGCGACACACATCTTTCCTCTCGTCTACATCCGAACGCCTCAAACAAATACTACGATTTCTCAATTTCTTACATTTCCTTCTTTCAAAATATCATCCACTCGATCCAACCATACAAACAACACATTTGCACTGTATGTTTGTTTTGTACGTCTTTCTTCATTGATTCGTTCCACGAGACCAAACCATCTCAGAGTGATTTTCATCATCTTGCTCAACACACACCAGTCGTTCATCTGAATTCACATTCATCCCTAATTACTTCAATTCGTATTCTTAATTATCCTGAAATTTCGTCATTTTACTAATGATAGTTTTGAATTTAATACATTAAATGGTTGAGAAGTTATCAAACTGAAAATATGGCTTGCAAAGAAACGTTTAAATCTCTCACCAAGTTTCTTGATTTTAGCACCATATCTGGCAGGAAAATAAAGCAGAAAAAACACAAATTGTGATCAAGTTTCCTTGTTGTTTAATACTTAAATTTAGTTTTTTTTTCTATTATTTGGTTTGTAATTTTGAGGAAATACAACGTTTAATAAGATTTATAATTTTCGAAAATAACTTTTGTATGGATTTGAAAATATGTTAATAATTTAACGTGCATAAATACATTTCACCATGATGTGTCCCTTGCGTGGTAGACAGAGAAAACCGATCTCTAAACTTTTTTATCTAAGCACACAACTCTTGCCTCCTCCACATTCATACATCTCGTCATGCACAATCTTCAATTATTTTTACTTCTCTTTATACCTTCTTTCAAAATCTGCTATATTTGGTATTATCACGTTATTTAAATTTGAAAGAGGTAAATCAATTTAAACAAATAATATGCTAATTTTTATATGTTTTAATACCTTTAACCTTTTTATGCCACCACTAGGCTTATAATGATGTTTGAACGACGTTTTGTAAATAATATTTTTTCATGGTTTATATTTTTAAACTAGTATTAATTACAAGAGTACCAAAGATTTTTAAGTATTTATTTGATATAAAACGAAAATAAAATAAAAAAATGTGAATGTACGTAATGAGGAAATAATAAATCCTTAGAAGAATAGTATTTCAGTCGTTTTGAACTCACTATGTTTTTATATTTTTTAGGATGGGAATATTTGCACTGGATACGAACGCGGAACATCCATATTATCAAGGATAAATGAATACTGATTTTGAATAAATCCCTTCAACTTAAGTACTTTTTGGCAGCACTGAAAAAAAAACCTGTGGAAGGAAGACACGAAAAAAACCTCTTTTTCTGAAAAGTTTTCATCGCACATTTTATTTATTATTTCCATAAGGACATTTTATAAATGTTTTTAATATTTTATATATTTTATTAACGAAATAAAAAAATAAACAGTTTTTTTGTAATACTCGCATGACCTTGATTTTTGTCAAGCTCTTATGAAATAAAAAGTTTTTTTTATACTCGTATGAGCTTGATTTTTGTTAAACTCGTATGAAATAAAAAGCTTTTTGTTATACTCGTATGACCTTGATTTTGGTTAAACTCGTATGAAATAAAAAGTTTTTGTTATACTCGTATGACCTTGATTTTTGTTAAACTCGTATAAACACGTCCGGTTATACTTATACTGTATACAACAACAGTGTAGTAAATTACAACAAATTAAGTATCGCAACTTGTAAAGCGCTGTTTTACAATATAGTGTCACCTCAAGAATGCTTTGTTTTTTAGAAGGCAGCTTAGGAGTGCCTGCGCTGACCGCATTCACGGTTAATAAAAAATATATTGTAATTAGAACTTATTATAAATTTTCAGACTCCACGTCTTTTGTAAATATTGAAGATGGATGTCTGGTTTCCCATTTATGAGGAAATGTTCATTTTAAGCGAGTTGAGGAAATTTTTGGTTTCGCTTCACCCATAGCTGAAACGCAAAGTGGAACATTATTGTGGCTTATTAACTATAACGACAAAACGGAAAACATTTAAGTTTAAGGATTCAAACTCAATATAGCAATTAGCTAAGTTTGAGCATAAATAATCGGCTTGTTCAAATTTAGAGACATTACAACTGAATCAGGGTTTAGGCAAAGCTTAAGTTTCTATTTTAACACGAAGATAATATTTGACCATTGTTTGTAATCGAAGATAGTTTAGTTTCAATACTTAGCCTAAAAGTGGGTTTCTAGACTTATAGATGAAATTCTTATGTAACGAAGACAAAATATTTTTTTTTCAAAACGGCCTCCATCAAGCACATGGACAAATTTTAGACTATTAGATAACTCCAATAATTTTGCTATTCTTACAAAATAAACTTGTACTGAAAACCTTTAAAAGCTTCCAACATTTTTAATATAACACGGTTAAATAATTATATTGACAGTTGGCGAGTTGTTCCGTGCTGCCTATGAAATAGATATTATATCAAACGTGATCCAATGTCAAAGGGACCGGACATGGCTCATGAGGAAGAAAAAAATTGAACATGAAAAATAATAGAAGTAAATAATTTTATTCGATAGATCGTTTAAGTTGGATATGATTTTAATATTGTGATTGTTAAATATTATATTATACTCGTATTACAATATATGTTGAGAAAAGTGAAACTGTATATTAAGAAGCCTGAATATAAAATAAGGAAGAATAAATTAAACTGAGCTTTTACGTAGTCTTGCAGATTGTTTGACCTTCAGCCGTCCGGGTGATAATATTAATTATGTCATAAGGATGATGATGTTTCTGATCTAATAAAAATTACGATTTTTACCATTTCATGATTAAGTTGATGTTTATATCATAAGCATCTCTTCCGATGTCCATAAGATTTTAAGAATTTTAGGTAATATTTTTATAGGCTTTGTAAAGAGTTTTGTATATTAGAAAATAAGAACCAATGAATTGAACAATTTATGTTTGAATCCGGTAAGAAACGTTACTTATCTAAAGTTAATAAAAAAATATAACTGTTTCAGGTATCGCGGCTCGTGGTTAAATAAATGAAAGTGTTGTACAGAAATTTAAAAAAAATACACATAATTATAATAACAAATACATCATACTTCCAACGCCGTTTCAACAGCTATTTTTCCCCAAAGAGCGTATTATGTGTCTGAAATAAAACACATAAATAAAAAAGTCATAAAAGTATTTTGTCTAGTGTGAGCATAGAAAGAATATCAGATTTATTTTCTCTGTGCCATTGGTTGTTAAATTTTTAGTAGTTCCATGTATATCCACTCCTTTTGTTCTATTATTCCTCTACAGTGCCCGCTAGTACATTTTGAACCTTCAATAGCGTGATTTACTTGTATTTTCAATACAGATAATGGTAATAGGTTGACATTTTTAGCGCTATGTATTTCGATTGTAGCGCTATGTATTCGCTATATTTAGCCCGCTTATGTATTCCGCTGGGCTATGTATTTCGATTGTATCCCTGCACCATAAAAAATATTTTTCCGAATGTTAATGTTTGCGACCCACTAAAGATGACATAAATGAAACGAAATTTATATAAGAAGCATTAATATATTTTTTTTACATGTTTATTTAAAGTCCGACAAATAAGATTCAAAGTTAGAAGGTCATTTAAATATTCCAAATAAGTGTATCAATCGAGGGAACTGCAGACTTTCTTCTCGTGAGTCCTATTAATGTGTTGGCTCAATTGATGACTTGATACCAATTTTCCAGTCAGAGGCTTCAGATCACCAGGTACTTACCAGCGATTTAATATCATCACGTTCAGTAATCTGAAATCGATGTAATTGATTTCAGATAAGTTGAACGACTATGCTAAAATTACGTATTATCAAACATTACGTTACAAATGCAAGCGTAAACTTTTTTACTACTATAATAAAAATAATAATTATTAATAAACATATAACACTCCAGAGCAGTCGTTCGTAAAATAGTCGTTCAGCGTCTCGTGTTGCTATGCCCCCCTTTTTGCTTCATGGCGCCTTCTTGATGCTATGAATATCCCTCAGAAGGGGGTATCGCCCACTTTGGGAATCCATATATACAATATATATCATACATTTAACAATGAATATCACAAATAAAATAACTAATATTTTTAATGCAATTTTTGACCGAAATGACTACATTTATACCGACTACTATGAAAGAAACTCGGCCTAAAGCAGGCTGTAAATGAGTGGAAACTGAGATCAAATATCGTTATCCTAATTTGTAAATTTGCTAAGTCCACTTTTGTCGAAAAATGACTTAACAATTGCATTTTGTTCTCGACATTCAAATACACATGCTATAAAAATTTGACATGTCCACAATTATTGAAAGTGCATTAAAAAACACCTCAAGAAAAATTGATAACTCCAATGCTACCAATTCCAGCACTGCGAAATGTGTAACTCCACCATTTTGTATGTGAATCCATTAGAATCAATTAGCATTGTGGTAGCGGTCAAAATATTTAATTTAAAAGGTGAGTTCGGTTACGCTATTTTGAAAAAAAAGCATTATTTCCTGTGAATATAAGTATAAGCACTATTTTGTTAAGATACTTTGAAGTTTTTTCCCCTTACTTATGACTCAATAACTCATTTTATTCAACTAAGGGAGTTAGCAATTTTTCAACGCATGTAAAACATCGTGTTGCATTATGACTCGGCAGGAGTTATCAACTTTGCATTTTAATTATTACTGGGTGGGCTTAAACAAAATTGTGTTAATTAAAATTAATATGAATATTTGAAGCATTAAAATACTTTTATAAGTATTGTCTATTTTTATAGACGAATAGCAGAGGAAAAAATATCGTTGGATTAGTGACAGAAAATCGTAGGAGTAATCAAGAAAATCGTAAAAATGATGAAAAAAATCGTATGAGTGATGGTTTTCAAGAAAGTCCAAATTTATTCATGGAATAGCAAATTTTAGTCGTTGATAGTGATAATGCAGAAATCACATAATATTATGTAAATACGGATACTACTCAGAAGATTTATCAAAAGGAATTATAGAAACACAACCTGACACGGTTTACAACAATATTATAATTATGGAAAGTGCTGATAATACGGATATTGTACAAAATTCGACTGAACTGATAACACAATCCGAGATGGTATTTAACACCATTGATGACATTATAAGTGATGATGAAAGCCAAGGAGTCAAAATTTCATTAGTGCCGTATTCAGATTCAAATAATTCTAATGGACCACTTCAACCTACTAAAAAGTAAGAAAGAAAAGGTTTGACGTAGATAGTTCTTCTTGGTTCTCTAGTAACAACAAGGCAAACAGAGAGAAAGGAAAAATATATTAAGGCAGAAAAAATTAAAACAATGGATCATGGAATAATAATAAAATACCGAAGAATGATAAAAAACTTAAAAAACTAAAAAAAGGTGTAAATGTCATGTTTCTGAAAAAGGTGTCTTGAAGTGTTATTCTATATCGGATGATAGAATGAACATTTTTAACCAATTTTGGAACTTGAATTGGAAAGAAGAACGAATTTATGTAGATGGGCTAATTAAAGTTTTACAGGTAAAAAGATCGAGAGGTAGAACAGATCCGAAAAAATCTAGTCAAGTGTCGTCTACAACATATTTTCCAAGAAATAATGATTCTGACATACGGCTATGCAAAACGATATTTTTGCATACATCAGATTTAAATAGGATGACAGTATTAAACTGAAAGAAGAAAAGCGGTAGTTTAGAATTACAAATGGCAATTATTGTTAAAAAATGCAACAAGAATTAATTTGTGGAAGCTTATGAAAATCTTACAAACTTTTCTAATGAGTTGCCAAAAATGGAGTCCCATTTCTGCCGAAAAAGAACTTCCAAAAATTACTTGTTGCCCCAATGGAGGTCAAAATCAGAACTTTATCTATCTTCTATCTTCTATCTTCTATATAAATAAAAATGTAAATGTTCGTTAATTGAAGATAGCTAATCTCCGGAAGTTCTCTACCGATCGCTTTGAAATTTTGAGTAAAGTTGATATTCGTCAACGGAAATGTTTTTTCATTTTTATTTATATATATATATATCAGTGTATATAATAAAATTTTTAATTCAGAAATGAATATTTTCGCGAACCTGTGTTTTGACATGGAATTAATAAGCTGTCAGATTATCATTTTCGGCGTTTCGGAATTTACGATCATTTTATCTATATAAATATAGTAAATAAATTATAGATAAATTATTTAATAATTTTATGTTTAATAATCTATATAAATAAAAATTAATTAATTAATTTTATAAAAAATACAAATTTTATATGTCATACGTTCGTTTATAAGTCGAGACACGAAATAGCTGGGATCTGTGTTAGCGACAGTTTTAAATTACGTCATTGCTCTGTGAGATCGCAATGTTAGAAAAGTATTGACTTTTGATATACGCTTTTGATTCATATTTACGTTCAATTTATATAAAATGTTATTTATATAGATAAGATAATAGATAATTGACTTCAATAAATGTGGTAAGTTATTGATATTACATTTAAATTAAAAAATATGAAGTAAAATCGTTCATTTAAAAAAAATACTAATTACGAACATTTAATTAAAACGTCACTTAATATTATTTGGCAGAATTTGATTGTATCTCTGTTTATATTTCAAAATCTACTGAACGTTGTTACATAAATAAATAAATAAATAATAGGTTTATTGATAGCAGCATAGTATGTCCAGATTATATTTAAATAACACTTTTAAAACACATAAATTGCAGATAATACATTATATACAGAAGCTATCAAAAGGTCTGGGCTCATCTAATAGCATCCCTTCGGCCAAGATACACCCCACCAATATAGGGCGAACCCAGCCACAAGGACACCAGATGTTTTGCAGCCCACACCCTAGCTTTTTCAGCCCAGCACATCGTATTGGGGCAAATTTGTCAACTGTAAAATGGTAAGCTGTTGATTTTTTTTATAAATCGAAAAATTGTTTTCTCTAAACTGACGTTTTAATTACTAATTTTTATTATACTGACTTTCTAATGTATTGTATGAATGAAAATTAAAACAAACTTTTACGCTGCTCAGTTCCTTTTTTAATGTTTCACAATTTTATATGTTTTAACTTTCTTTTTTCTTACTGAACGTTGTTACATAAATAAATAATAGGTTTATTGATAGCAGCATAGTATGTCCAGATTATATTTAAATAACACTTTTAAAACACATAAATTGCAGATAATACATTATATACAGAAGCTATCAAAAGGTCTGGGCTCATCTAATAGCATCCCTTCGGCCAAGATACACCCCACCAATATAGGGCGAACCCAGCCACGGGGACAACAGATGTTTTGCAGCCCACGGCCTAGATGCACTGTGAATTAATACTAATTACGAACATTTTATTAAAACGTCACCAAATATTATTTGAGAATTTAATTGTATCTTTGTTTATATTTCAAAATCTATCAAATCGTATGTAGTAATGGAGATTTGTAACAATGTCAATATTGTTAGTTTTTTGTAATGTATCAATTATATTAATCACAATTGGCTAAGTGAATGAGCTATTGTTGGGGCCAAGAATAAAGATGTCTACGAACTTAAGAATATTATTCAGTCCCTTTTTTAATGTTTGACAATTTTATATATTTTAAGTTTCTTTCTTCTTTTTCAGTGCAATCGATCTGCTTTAGTTCATCAAAATGTCGAGGAAGCAGCAGAACGACGTGTATCCAGACTTGAGGATGCACGGGGATTGCGTTCTGCAGGTTCAGAACTGGTTCTTTCTCAACAGAATGTACGCGACAGGCTGATAGTGGCTGAAAGAGGTCAGTAGGAATATCAAAAGTATCTTTTTTATATAGAATTTGATTTTCTATCTTTGTTTATATTTCAAAATCGTATGTAGAAATGGAGATTTTTTTAAGTTAGTTCCAATTATCTATTTGTCTTTGATTAACATTTAATTAGTTACAATTATCTCTCTGTCTTCCCTTAACATTTAATTAGTTACTTTTATGTTTCGCAATTTTATATGTTGTCTGAAATACTCTACTTTGTGGCGAAATGTAAAGACGTTGAAATTAACTACAAATATGCGTGTAGAGCTGAAAAACGATCGATCAGATGAGCTATTCTCACATCAATCGTATGTAGAAATAGAGATTTATAACAAGATGTATTAATTTGTCATTATTGTTAGTTTTTTGTAATGTATTTACCTAAATAACTTTCTATTTATTAGAATCGAGCCTTATATTAAAGTCGATAAAATAATTATAATCACTGAACGTCGTTACAAGGTTGTATTGGGGCAAATTTGTGAACTGTCATAGAAAACAGAACATTTGATGTTCATCCGTTTGAATCAGACCAAGCTTCGCTCTGAAGTATACGTTCATTTGCGAGATGCAGTTGTAAATGACGGTAATAGAACTAAGGTCGGAAGACTATAACTTCTGCAATTTAGTGACGTTAAAAGAGGAATCGTTTGAAAAAGTATTTCCCTATATTCAAATCCATTATAAGAATCACGATTGGCTAAATTAGGTATTGTTGGCGGCAAGAACAAAGATGTATCCGAACTTAACAATATTATTGAGTTCGTTTTTTAATGTTTCGCAATTTTATATGTTTTTTGTTATAACTATTTTTCTTCTTTTTCAGTGCAATCGATCTTTGATTTGAATTCAAATCATTTCGTGAATTGACCTCTTGGAGTGACGCGATCATTTGCAAGCACGGTGATAAACGCGACAGACTGAGAGTGCATGAAAGACATCAAAAATATTGTATACCCAGATTGTATACAAGACATCAAAAATATTGTATACAAGACATCAAAAATATTGTATACGCATTGTGAAATTAAACACAATTGAAACGTGTGCTTTCTCTTTTCTTTCTTTTCCATTTAACCAGAGCCACAGCAACGCGTGGCTGGGTACAGCTAGTATTTTTTATAAAACCAAATGGTGCACAGCAAGAGATATTACAACATCTCTCTCGTCTACTTCATTTCACAAACATTTTGAAAGGGCTAATTTAGGGGGTTTCCAACCTAAAAAAGATGCATGTGACAAATGTACTACTTATAAACAAAATCATTTTTCGGCCACTGAGTACGAACTACACCAACGGAAGAAAGAAGAAGCCAAAATGAAAAAAACAAAGACAAAGAAGAACAAACTTATGTGTTCACCATGTATCTATAATAATAAGCTGTCCTTCTGGCCCCAAAATCTAATGTTTCAATATTATATTATAAAACAAAATTGTGCATACATATCCTTTGTTTTTATAATTTGTTTTATATTGTTTGATTTGTGTCCTTTATCATCACTCTTGCATTGTTTATATCCAAATAAAATACTTAAAGTTATTTGTTTTTCAATATAAGGAGACCTCCACAGTAAAAACTAATATTATGATGCAATTTTGCTAACTCCTACAATAATTACAACAATTTTTAAATATTCACCATCGCAAAATTGCTAACTCCAATAATTATCTATAAAATCATTATGCAATAATGATATTTAACTTTATTTTACTCGGAGTGTATCTCTTGGTCGTCTTGATATTTAAATACAAAAAAAATACTAATAAGATTTAATTTAGAATAGTTATGCAGTTTTATTGCCGCCCTGTAAAGTTTGTATTAATGGAGTTAGCAAACTTACAATTAGGGTAGCGATATAGAAATTCAATATTAAATAAGATGACCATGAGCAACGTAAGATTGCAAAGGTTGGCATGATAGGTCATGTAAGCAGATCTAAGATGACACGGTCAGTAAAGATCATAATGCAAGTTCAATAACGTAGAAGAAAGCCACATGGCAGAACGAGACAGAGGCTTTTAGATTACGTACAGCAAGATCTCAGGAGGTTGAGAGTGGAGAGAGTGGAAAAGGAGATGGCGAGTGACCGGCGAGTGATCGGTTTGGAGAAAAATCTGAGATAGGCAAGTAAGAAGTTTACATTAAAATTTTTTTGCATTACGCAACAAAATTTATAAATTTAAAATACAACTTGTTTCAAACTAAAGAATACACGTTATATCCTATTTGCCTTCAACCTTGGTAGTTCGCAATGTGTGCTGATTCATGGGCGTTGGAATATAAAAACTTAGAATATAGGAATGTTGGGATAGTCCTAAATGAATTCTTCACTGTTGAAGGTAATATCATACGTCTCTAAGTGTGGTAAACGGTGCGGTGCGGTACGGTACCCTTAAGATTCTTGTCTTAATATGAATACGTTTATTTACTAGTTTCTAGGTCAAAATAATTCTGATATTTGAAGAACAAGGCTTTGTATTTATATTGGATGATCCGGAACGAAAATTCAAAGGGCTTTTTTATATTTAGATGTAAATTTATTTTGTAATGTGTAAACCGTTTAATTCAACAACCTTACTTAATTTTTTAAGTTACTCGCTTTTTAATAGGTGTAAAATAGCTCCAGATGATTTTTGCAAGCTTCCGGGGAAGTTAAGTTTATTTCCCTTAAGGGAATATTATAGATATCGAAATAGATAGTAATTAGAGGGTGCTAGATTAGGTGAATATAGTGGGTTGGGAAGGACATTTTTTTCAATGTTTGCAAAAATACACGAGATCTTACATTGTCCTGATGAAAGATAACGAACTTCCTATTGGCTGATTCTGGATGCTTCCGGTCGATTGCTGACTTCAATTGGTCAAATTGCGGGCAGTATTTCTCCAAATCGATCATTTGAATGTGTGGGAACAGCTCTTAGTAAACGATTACCTTCCAATACCGCCAGATACACAACATGACCTTTTGTGGAGAGAGATCAGCCCTCGGAGGGGTTAAACTTGGTTCATCTTGCTTATTCTGTGACCGTTGTTACTCGGCATTAATGTAGACAACCCGTTTTTTGTCGTCCGTCCCATTCGTTTTAAAAAAAACATCGTTTTTGCAGGGAATAGCTTACGGAGACCCGATCCACTAGTTTTTTTTACTCCAATCGTGTGGTACCCAGACATCGTAACGATTCCCCTAACCAAGTTTCACTTAAAGCTTGTGAACTGTGATATTCGATATTTTAAGTATATCAGCAATATTTTATATCGTAGAACGCTGGTTATTCTCCATCAAAGTTTTGATGCAATTATCATCAGTGGCAATCGATCTTCCAAAGTATGTAGTAAGTATATAAAAAGTGATACGACTTAATCTTTGACTATCGCGTCATTATTTGATACACACAATCGCTCATTGTATCGTCATCATAAACTAAACATATATATTTTGGTCAGTGTCGCATTTTTTCCTTTGCGGTAGTAAAACAAACATTAATCGCTGAAAAACAAACTTTTATGTTCAGCCTTTGAAATGACGACAAAAAAATCGTAAAGGCAATTTGTGTTAAACAATTACCGAAAAGTGCGCTAAACTATCATATAACCTTTCATAATAACACACATTCAGTACGTTTGAAATGAAATTAATAATGAAAATGTTGTCCTAACGATATATCTATTCTAGAAATACGAAAATAATTTCCAGATCACTCAAGCTGATCCTAAATTACTCAGATGAACCGCTAGTACGTTTGTATTTTTATACATCATTTAGAGTCCTGGATACAATTCCTTTACCATAGCTTCAACCTTTGGAGGCGCACGATAAGCCAGGCTCAGCTCCCATGTTTTGGCTCTATGGGGGCTGTCAACAGATTTTTCAGAGTCCATGCAGCAGCAAGTAGGCGGAAAGTTCTGTTCCTGTGTTTATTATTGGTATATACTGTGGATATTAAATTAACGAACTGATCCACACAATACTTTCCAAGGAAAACAATGGAAATACATGCATGGATCAGATCTTTCCCAGGAAAACTAGAAATTGAGGATCACATGAGCCGATATCTTTCCAAGCATGTTCAACAACATGATCTCGCGATAGTTTCCACAATGGATCCATTTTTCCAATATCTTGAACAGCACTTCTCATTCCACCCCTTTTTAAAAATATGATCTGAAGGATATATCAGAGCATTGATTCCACATTTTAGAAATATGACATGGATGCCATTATAACCAGCTAGTTATTTTTAAACTTTCTGATGTCGTCATTATTACGTTATGAGTAGGCTGGCCCGAGTCCCTAGTTCCAGTTGTTTGGTCAATTTCCAGGTCTATAAAATCCATGTACATTTCAAAATGGCAGGAATAGGACGATTCAGGATGTTCTCAAAGAACTCTTTCCACCTCTCTTTTCCCAACTTAAAATCAGAATCAACGTATCTTATCAAATGGCTGCAGCCACCACTTTCATATACTTAAAATATTTCAAAATGATACACGTTGAACGTATATTATTTTGAAATATTTTAAATCTGTCAATAACTGTGGGTTCCAATTCAGAGATAGAGCGCCCCCGAGGAGAGTCTGTTCTCTAAACGGTGCTATACAAATTTTATTTTTTATTAATACTATTAAATAAAAATCAATAATTGGTAAAAAAAAGTTTTTAGTAAGCTGCAGATATGTTAAATTCTAATTTATAAGTCATGACAAATGGAGGCCACAAAGCCAGATATATATTATTTGAGGGACCCCACCTAAAATTATTCATTTTTAACTGTGTTGTTTTTACATATACGAGTATTATGAATTCATATTATATAAATTTGTCATGTTAAAAACGTATTTTCTTGATACTCGTAACTCTCCATGTTTACGTCAACATCCAGAAAACATTCTCAGTAATTTATTGAAGGTGTTTTAAATCACTACTGAACATAAGCAGCCTTTTCCCTCAAGGTTGTGATTTCAAGTGACTTTAGAGGTAATTGATGACATGACACTATTCATATATAAGATACGATTGACCTTCACTAGAGTTGACAAATGCGAACAATACTTTCATCTAATTATTGGCATAATAACGTTAAATCAAGATGTTATCGATAATGATTCTTATTGTCTTTAATGCTAAAAAATAACGTTACTTCGGAATTCTATATTTATACTGATTATTTTATTTACGTCAATTGTTGTTGACCACTCCAACAGAGTATGTACTACAGATATATAGCTTATCTATTTAATACAGATGTGTCTCAAGAAAATTTAAATTAGATAATGAAACAGTTATTTATTTTGTGAAAAATAAATTGAGCAATATATTAGCAATATACGAGTATTAGCAATAATTTCGTACAGGTGAAAAATAATCTTATATTTAAATGCTTCTGTATTTTTTATGGCTTTTGTTACACTTTATACCTTGACATACTTTCGGTAATAAATTATTATAGCATTTTCCAATTCGATTTGATTTTTTATTTAAATGAAACTGCAAGTTACTCTACTAGATCAAAATATCTAGAAAAATTTAAGAAAATCATTATCACGCCATTTCCCTGACGGGGTAGCCTGTCATTTTTTACTTCCACGTTTCACTCACATACATCAAAGTTGGTACCAAAATACTCTTATGGATAATTATTTTAGCAGATTTTGATATTGTTCGGCTCAAATATGTGTCTTAGTGCCCCATTGACTTTATTTCCTACATGCTGTTCACGTTTGCACTGCATATTCCTCATTCATTCATTCGTTTCACTGGCCCAAACCATCACAGATTGCTCTTCTTTATATTGCTCAACACATCAGCCCTAAGTTCACCATAATTCCTAGTCCCTTCATAACATTTTCTGTCATACATTATCACTCCATGTAATCTTCTAAGTGCTCGCATTTCTACAGCCCTTATTTGGCTTTTTTAGGTTTGTTTTTCGTCCACGTTGGTACCAAAATAATATTGTAGGCAGATTTTGACACATCCGATTCGAGTATGTATATATTTAAGTGCCCCATTGTATTTATTTCATATTACGAGTCAAAATAATAAAAAAAACTTCTTGAAATTAAAATCAATTCTTATTAGACTGGACCTTATTTATATATTGTATATTTAATTTTATTTATAGTGTTAAAAAAAATTCTTCTATCATTAATATAGAGATAAATCTGTAATGAATTACATCGACAAAAAAGCAATAATTTTAAAGCAAAAACTGACTTAGTCGTCAATCGACTCATTTTAAAATTGTAAGTTTTAGTGGAAAAACTACAATAATTCAAGCTTCAAGCTCAATACGATACCAGTTAATGATATTCAAGCTTCAAGCTCAATACGATACCAGTTAATGATATTCAAGCTTCAAGCTCAATACGATACCAGTTAATGATATTCAAGCTTCAAGCTCAATACGATACCAGTTAATGATATTCAAGCTTCAAGCTCAATACGATACCAGTTAATGATATTCGAAAAATATAAAAATATCATGATGATCTACCAGAAAGAAACAAAAGGGATTTGAAATGGCCAGTGTTTAAAAATAAATACCAGTAGATGTATAATATAATATTATGTAAATAAAAAGAAAAAATGTTCGCATTTTTTTTAAATATTAGAGAGAAAATAACTTGAAGTGACTCTGTTAAGTCCTGATTAGCTCTCCATAAATAAATATATTCAATAATCGTATCTTGTAACCAGATCTCGAGCAAAATGTTATAAAATCACACCGTTCTGCAATATATGTTATGTACTATTCAACTTTAAAGACGTTTGTCAAGTGATTGATCAAAGAAAAAATATCATGAAATATTCGATTACATTTATTTTTACTGTTTTTTGGACGGGTGAGTGAAAAGTTTTAATTTTCTTTGAAAAATATATTAAAATATTTTTTGTAAGACTGAAATGTATCTTTGATCAGAAATTAGGGTAGGTGCCCTGGTTAGTAAGACTCTTGTCTATTATCCCGGCGGTCGTGAATTCAATTTCCGTTGATAAACAGATTTTATTAAAAATGATTTCGTTAGGTTTTCACTAAAGGCTTCGTTTAAATAATTCTGGTTGGGTGGAAGAGATTGCCACATTACAACAAACCCATATGTATACAACAAACGTGTTACACTCTATACATTTTATGAATATGTAAAATCAATCTTTAAAAACAAACTGGTTCAGAGGACTCTTTTAAATAATTTTTGTATTCTTGTTGTTTAAATATTGTATATACCGACCCCTTCTAGTTCCAGATGTCGACCGACGTAGTCTAATAGCATTCACACTAAGCCAGTGGGGGCCCCAGCTTTGATTCCTGGTGGATTCACTTCCGAACTGGTTTTTACTCTTAAACCGTGTTACATCTTAATTTATTTTTGTCTGTAGCTTATATACTGCGTAGCACTAAATAAAAAAATCTATCTAACGAAAGGTTGCAGTATATTTAACCTGCCGTTCGTCATGGAATTTTGATGTCCTCGCCATCGGAATTTCGGGTTTGATCTATAAACCAATACATCTACAAACGTCTTCTTTCTATATGATAGCTGACAAACATACATCATCACGAGGAATGGATTATCTAATCTATCACTTCCAATTAAAATATTGAAGCCTGCGTTCAGTAAATTTTTAGAGAAATGAAAAAGATCGACAGAATATAACACTGTTCTAAAGTATATTTATATCAATTCGCATGTGAAGTCAATCAAATTCCAAAAGTAAAGCTTTGCCCGATATACATTTAGAATATGAATGATTTATTTTATTTATTTATTAAAACATTAAAAATGTATGATTTCGTTCACAAGAAAAATCTCTCCGATTAATAAAGTTTTATGCCACATCTCTCTATTTAAAATTTTTACGTAATGGTTTTTCATAAAATCTGGATTTATTGCCAATATACTGATAAAATTAATGTTTCACCCACCAAAATAAACTAACCCATGTAAAATTAGTGAGACAAAAGTTGAAAATTTCCATCCCAAAAGATTCACGAAAAATCCCAACTTATTTGAATTAATTTATATTTTGTATTTGTACCATTTTAGTGTGCACGTTTTCACTACCCTTAAATTCGGACGAGCTACGTTATGTATGGATCCAGGATAGCAAGGGCGTGTGGCACTTCGAAGACCTGCTAGACGACAGTCTCCCTTCTCACAAGTTTAATCCTGATGAAGATATCGTCTATCTTTTGTACACAAGGTATGAAAAGATTATTTTTCAGATTATAAATGTTTCGCTCAATTTAATTGAGTAGTGAACATTACGACATAAATATGCTATAAAAAAACTCTAACTTATTTCATAATCTTGTTATATGAAAGTTGGGTACCATTGTTTGGATGAGAGACCTCGATACATTTCTAGGTCTCAACCCATTCAAGTTGAGTTATTTTGCTGAGAAACTTATTCTTCTACTGTTTTCACTATTACTTGGTTTTTCAACAGAGAAAGGACTTTGAAAAATTGAACATGGATCTTATTTCTTTAAATTTCAATGACAATTTTATATATCGTCGTTAAGAGAGCAAACTCTTCTCAAAGGTGCTCTCACTCGGGACTCGAAACCACTATTATTAAACAAATCCCGTCTGGCAGCTATAGCAGCACCCGAGCGAATCATATATAAGACTTTCCTTATATGTAGTACGACTTTGTTGATCTATTGTCATGTGGCAATCTCTTTCAACCAATCAGAACGATGTTTATAAGCCCTTAAGTGAAAACGAGATCAGACTAAAAACTTTGTTTTAAATCTCAGTTCCAACGGGAATCGAACCCGCAACCCCCGGGTCGGAAGACAGGCATCTTGTCAACTAGCCCATGGAGGTCGACAAATCGTGAGTCCTCCAACAAATTAATTTTGAGAGATCTCTACTTGTATGAATGTGATTTCTACCCGTGGCTCCATCCTTCAAGATTTCATCTACCATAGGTACACTTTCTCACGCTTACGAGCATAAGGGATACTACTTTTTAAGCGTGAGAAAGGATGTGATGGTCTCTTTTTATATCTTGCAGCTAGTTATTTGGGTTAAACAATTGTTTCTTATTTGTTATTTTTTTCTGCTTGTTAGTTGTGGTTAATTCTACTTAAGTTTTGTACGTATGTGTTAGATTTATAAATTAAATTAATAATGAGTTTTTAAAACTATACTATTGCGCAATATTTTACCGAAGTTAAATATTTTTAATTTCTCAATAACTTAAATTATTAATGATATGTTCAAATTGTTTTTATAATATATTGTTTAAGTGTTTGAGTTAGGATTTAAACCAACTGAATTCATTCTCCTAATATCATCAAGCATCTGTTTTTTTACTTTTCTTTACTTAGTTATATTAATTACACTTGCGTTCCGATTGTCTGTTGCTAGTCTCCACTTTATTGAAATTGAGAACGTAAAAATAATTAAATGAAATATTTATATTCAATGAAAGTTTATGGTTTAATAAAAATCACGAGAAAAAAATTTGAGCTATAGTTATATTTTGTGGTTATGGAAGTTAGAATTTATGCGTCAAAAGTTCATATTTTGTAACTTTAATTTAAAATCATAATCTGTGTAGTTGAATTATGATGATGAATATTAAATGTTAATGCTATCTTTTTAAAATCAAAATTCATTAAACCGATTAAATTATACAGTTTTCAGCTAAAAATGTTAAATATAGATTTATGAATTCATTTTGGCGTATAAATGATTATTGCACATCACCCTTCAAAATAAAATTTGTATTTATGAGTACGTTGAACTACAAATACTAAAAAAACATGCCAATATTTAAGCATTATTTATTCTGTTTGACTAATTCTAATGACCAAACCACAAGTTAATTAATAACATTTTTCTCATAATTTAGGTGAGATTTAAATAAAAAACAAAGTTTATCAGATATTGCACGTATACCAGTTATTTTTAAAAAGTGTTTACATAAATATTGACTTTTTATGTTTAAACTCTTTTGACACCCTGTTTCACATGATTTTCTCCCCTAAATCTCATTGCTTTGATCACACCGGTTATTTTTGGATGTTGGTAAATATAGTACAGTTCGGTGTTCTTGCAGATCACCTATTTTCCTGTACTGATTCAAATACATTATTTAGGTGCTGTTTGTTATTGAAGGCTGCTCACCATTAATGCAATCCTTGATGACTGCAGGTCGGAACAATAAATTTGAAATATACTAAAATCATGCAGTACACCAACGCAAGTTAAGGATCAAAAGTGATGCAACGTCTTTCCATGCTTCTTTTCCATCAATGTTTCCTAGAATGATTAGTTGTGTTATTTTATTTCTTGTGCCTCTCATTAAGTAACCGAGGTATTGCGATTTACAACTTGCACAGCTGTAAGCAATGCTATATATTTGCTACCAAAACAAGAACAAATACATCTCCACATATGTAACACGATCCATCCAAGGAATCTTGAGCCTACATATTCACATCATAAAAAACTTCGACTCTATGGAATGGTTCAGTATCTGTGCCCTAGCATTTACCTATGATCTTTGTCTTAAAGGGTTCATCAATATATCGGCAAAGTTTTATGACCTGACGCACAACCCTCCTTTGTCCGATCTTAGGACCGGTATCTTCTATGTCACTCGCTTAGGGTAACTCAACCAAAGTTATGTGTCAGGTTTTATATATATTACATATATTTTTTTATATTGCAGGAAAAATCCAACAGAAGGTCAAATAATTCAAAAAGGTGATGTCGCCAGTCTCCTGACATCTAACTTTGACGTTACCAAGCAGGTTAAGTTCACCATACATGGATGGACGGGAGACGCCGATTCAGGGGTTAATACAAAAATAAGAAAAGGTAAAGCAAAAAAAAAATTATAAGGTGCATTTCAAATCAAATTATTCCAATACAGTTTATGCTAACAAAATAAATTATCTGAGAACAGGGCCTTTACCTAGTGACTTAGTTAAAATAAAACATGATTGAATTTGATACTTTTAGTAATTTTAATTTTATGTTACATTTGATGCATATTTAACCCAATTCCATAAGATTAAATACAAAGTAGATGTTTTTTTTTAGATAATAGTAAAATATAAAAGCAACAGGAACCAAGTTACTAATACGAATACTTTACTGTAAAGTGGCTTAATTATGCCTACAAAGTTTTTTAAGGAGCTCAATCCTCAATTTATCATCTGAGATATGGAAGAAATCAATATAGGAAAATCCATGCAACAAGGTTATTCGGTACGCGAGTAGTGACGCTTTTAGAAGCTCAGTTCTTGTATACATACAATATCAAAAACAATAGCGTAAATAATTGAATGGCGTTTTGGTAAAAAGGTATATATCATCAATTACTTATTTGTCAGTTTGAAGTTTTGCAACACTTGTATTCCTAAAATACAGACCACAGGTAAATTTTAAAGGTAAATTTTGAATACATAAATAATTTATGTATTTAAAGTTAACCTTTAAAATTCACCTAAGGTGTGTATTTCAGGAATACAAGTGCTGCAAAACTTCAAACAGACAAATACATAATTGATGACATGTACCTCTTTACCAAAACGCCATACAATTGTTAGGTACATTAATAAAACTGTTGTCAATCAACACGGAGTTTGCTCATTTTCCTGTAAGAAATTTGTGTATTTACTAACAGATAATTTACTTCAAGAGTAATATCCAAGCATATCTGTTTAAAAAATACCTAATACAATTAATATTCTGCAATAAAGCATACCAGAAATCTCTTTTGGACTTGCTTGCTTATTGCATTATCAAGGAGCTCGGAATTCCTCTCGGGCTCCGTATTATTAAGTTGCTCTCCAATTTACAGCGAACCAGTGGACTATAAAGAGATCTTATAACATTGCCACTATCAAATTCCCTAGACTCTACATTACAACTTCTAGAACTTTATTAGCAGATAAATATATGCCCTCAATAAGAAAAAATATATAAGTGCGTAATACCAAGGTGTTTGATATTGTCGACAGGCACGATCATCTATTAATAATCTGTACTGCTGGATATCAGTTCTTGAAAAAATCATGAACATACATTTGGAAATGAATCGAGGCCAGCTTATTAGTCTCGCTTCACACCCAAACACCATTTAGCTTAGAATAACCATAGAGCGAATGGATTATTGAATATAATTTTAAATCATTGGCAAACAGTAAGTATGTTGATTGTCTGATGACTTGATCGGTATCATTGAAGAAATTTTAAAACAACCTCGGACCGAAATTTCAAATTTACAAACAAACCTGATTCAAATATACCATGAATATAAAAAATTGTAATTTATTTTATTGAACACTGTTTATTCCATTTTTTATAACGGTATAACCCTACCGGTTTCAAGGCCTTCATCTCATTTTCAGGGGAGTACAAACAAGAGTAAATTCTGTTCGAACTGGTACCGATATACACGTTTCAACAAAATTTTCTTTTTTTGCAGCGATATTAAATGTTTTAGACGTGAACGTTATAACAGTAGACTGGGCAGTTGGAGCTGATGGGGGATATCTTCAGGCAGCCAGGAATGTGGCTCCTGCAGCTCAGAGTGTTGCTGAGTTCGTGGACTGGCTAAACAGTGCAGTTGGGGTCTCCTTCAAGGACATCCACCTGATAGGGCACTCGTTGGGAGGGCAGCTGGTCGGTATAGCGGGAAGAAGGTGTACTCGAGGACAAATTGAATATATTTCATGTAAGGAAACGTGTTACTTAATTCTATTCATATGAAATATTTCCAAAATATCGTCCCAATATATTATTGAATAATCACTATATCCCAAATTTGAACTTAAACTACCACCCCGCCATTTCCCTGTTCATGTAGGCAGAAGGGAGAGAGCACCAGACTTTCCTATCTCGACACACATATTTCATCTCTTCCACCTCCATACACCTTCTAATATAACTCTTGCGATTTATTTGATATTTTACATTTCCGTCTTTCGAAAAATATTCGATTTATTTGATACTTGATTCAACCATTATTTTTAGGTTATTCTACCAAACTTTCCACTCCCCTTTGCATTATATATTTGTTTTGTTAACCTTTGTTTGTTCATTCGTACCACGTGTCCGAACCATCTCAGAGTGTTCCTCTTCATCTTACTTAACATATCAGCCTTAATTTCACATTCAACCCTTATAACTTACCAACTCCACCACGCCTTTCACTAACATTTGCATCAATAGTTTTGTTTGGTTATTCTTTCTTCATTTATTCGTTCTAAATTATCAAACCATCTCGCAGTGCTCTTTTTCAACTAACTTAACATATCAGCCTTAAGTTCACATTCATCCCTTATAACTTATTTACTTATGTTCTTACACATTGTCACCCCCATATATTCATCTCAGTGTATGCATTTCTACAGTATTTACTCGGTTCCTTTCAGTCTTTTTCCATGGCCACGTACATCTAAGTTGATACAAAAATACTATCGAGGACTATCATCTCAGCACATTTTGATACAGTCTGGATCAAGTATATATGTTTGTGTGTCCCATTGACTTTGTTCCCTATCGCTTCATGCCGTTTGGTATCTCTCGTAACTCTTCCATAATCTGAGAAAATACTACCATAATAGCAGAATTTCTCAACTTGCCCTAAACTTTAATTGCTCACCAATGAACATAATTATTTTTTGCATTTACATTTTTCTATCATCATGACTTTAAATTTTGCCACATTCATTCTTAAATCTTTCTCTTCACACACATTTCTGTCAAAAACAAAATTATATTACATACAAAATAAAAAAAATGATAAAAAATCTATTTTGAAATGAATAGTTTAAAAATGCATTGTTTTTCCTCAGTTATATTTGGTAAAGACTTTTTTTGTACATGTATTTTATGTTCTTTGTGTGACTCTGTTTTTTTGATTAAGTATATAGGCCATTTAGTTATAATTAAGTATACAAGTCCTTTACTTTTTTACGTAACATTAGTTTTAATTTATTTTTAATCTTACATATTAAATCTTTTATGTCCATACATCAGTAAAAAAAGGAATATTTTTCATACCGAAAAATATGTTTTTGGAAAGAAAAAGTGTCACTGTACGTGTTGATAATACTAATGCGCTCTGATAAGTAACAATAACTTCGCAAAATCACACTTTACCAGACTAAGATCATTTTATATTTTACCCTTTGTTAGACTGAGTGAGACTATTGTGTATACGTGGAAGTTAACAACTTTAATAACCAGGCTTCGATAATAATTGCCAATAAAAGGAATTGTTTAAAAAACTAATTATCCTTTGTTTTGTGTATGTGTAATAATAAAAATAATTTTTTTAATTGTTTCGTTTCACAGCTTTGGATCCTGCACATCCAACTTGGGGTCCAACCAGTGAAAGGATCAGAAAAACTGATGGAAAATATGTCGAGCTTATGCACACCAATACAGCAATGCTTGGGATGCTCGACGCTGTAGGACACAATGACTTTTATCCAAATGGTGGCAAAAACATGCCTGGATGCAATGGAGATATTAGCTGTTCCCATATCATTGCTGAAGATTACATGGCTGAATCCATTGAAAGTGGTGGTTTCACTAGTGTAGAATGCATCACTGTTGCTGAAGCATTGCTGGGTTCATCTAAATGTACTGGAACCAAGAAGATACATTTCGGAGGAACAAACATTAAACCTGAGTAAGTTAATAATTTGAAAATTACTTTTATCCCCATTTTCACAATTATTGATATATTTTTATTTTTTAATGGAAAATAATTGAAATCTCTTTATGAACTTCCACTTATGTGTAATTTTTTATGACCACTAACGCAATTTGCTCTTTCAATGCAAGAGCGATAATAAAATAAATGGAAAATTATCAATAAATTAAAATATTTGGTGTTAACATAAGTTGTGTTCGTTTTTTTTTCAAATTTAAAACTGAGCATCAAAAGTAAAACAAAACGGTAAATGTTATACGTTATTCGAAAGCAAATTTTCTCTTCTACAAGAATTTGTGTTTGCTTTTACGTTATATATATTATTTTATTTGATTACAAGCCTTCAAAATGGAATGTTAAGTAGACGAAAGTGAGCATTTTCGACACCTCCTTCTGTTCGCGTTCAATCTAGGAAATAAAGCTGCCAAAGCTGCTTGCAATATTTGCGAAGTGTACGGTAAAGATGCTGTGAATGAAAGGACAGCTCGTCGTTTGTTTTTGCTTTTCAAAGACGGTAATTACGACCTGATAGACATGGAGCGTTCTGGACGACCAGTGGACTTCGATGAGGACCGCTTAAACCATATTATTCATGAAGATCCCCTTCAAACCACCGTATAATTGGCTGAACAGATGAATTGTAGTCACATGGCTGTACACCATCGTCTTAAATCAATGGGAAAAGTCCAGAAGTTCGGTGCTTGGGTTCCACATGCTTTGAGTGAAAACAACAAAAATCAACGTTCGACAATTAATTTTTGTTGTTTTCAATCAAAACATGTGGAATCAAAGCGCCGAACTTCTGGACTTTTTCCATTGATTTAAGATATCAGTCTTTCAGGTCGAAATTACCGTCTTTGAAACGCAAAAACCAACGACGAGCTGTTCTTTCATTCATAGCATCTCCACCGTACACTTCGCAAATATCGCGAGCAGCTTTGGCAGCTTTATTCCCTCGATTGAACGCGAACAGAAGGTGGTGTCGAAAATGCTCACTTTCGTCTACTTGACATTCCATTTTGAAGGCTTGTAATCAAATAAAATAATATATGTAACGTAAAAGCAAATACAATATATTGTAGAGCAGAAAATTTTCTTTCGAATGACGTATAACATTTACCATTTTGTTTTACTTTTGATGCTCATTTTTAAATTTGAAAAAAACGGACACAACTTATGTTAATACCTAATATAATATTGAATTCCATGGAGAATCGATGTTTGAAAAGTTACAAAAATAAATCTAGATAACATAGAAATAAATAAATATACATATGTACTCGTACATTGCTTAAGAAACATTTGAATGCGCAGTGTTCTTTAAAATGTGAAATCCGTTTAATTGATATTTTAAGAACGAATGGGGTTTCATAGAATTACAAAACAAATAGATCATCAATAATACAAAACAGAAATGAATAAATTATGAAAAAGGGTATAGGGACAACAAACAATGGAAACATTGTCTGGTTATGTACAGAAAATTCAAGATGATTTAACGAGCTAACAAATGTAAATGTCAGAACTGCATTTTGAACATGATAAGTTTAGACCGAGAAAACTGGATCGATTTAATTGATTTCGAATAAATGCAATTGTACAAAGTCAGATAAAGGAATTTATTTACATGAAGTTAAAGGTATGCAATATATTTTGATTCTGTATCGAAAACCATTATTTTAATATGCGGCGCGATAATATCGAACTATAAGTAGATTTTTATTCATGAACAGAAGTACTCGTATATTATTTATCTATTTTTAAATGTTTTCCAATAAATTTTACGATATCAAATTCGATCATATCTTTCACACACTCCTTCCCAATCCCACCTTTACTACAAACAAAATTAATTAGGTTTATAAAGCAAAATAAGTAAGTTCTTATAATGCATAAAAACATTAAACAAAGCATCCTGAATAATATGTACTCGTACAATGATATTTTTTCAGAATGGGAATATTCGCACTGGAGACAAATGCTGAACAGCCTTACTCTAAGGGATAATTTAATTGTTTTCATTTTAATTTATCTGTGATATATTTATGTTAATATTTAGTGTAAATAAAAATAATAATTTGTTTTTATTTTGTTTTAATATGCAACATAAAGCAATACAAATTACCAAAATGAGAAAAGTTTACAACTGAAAGGTAATATTGTCGGTGTTAATTACTAAGTGAAGGTAAACTTGAAAACCTTGGTGTTTTCATTTTGTTTTATAAACCACCTTTAATAATTTTGAAAAATAAAAAGTACCCACCCAAGCTGTTAGTTATGGTAATTACGAATTGGTGATTAACAGGGTGTATAACTATTGTTTCATCTATATTTGTGAACAAATATAGAGAATGTCTTCGGCTACAATAAAGGGATATTTTTAAATATGTACAATCTTTTTCGATTTTTTGTACGGTTGTAATATTAAAAATAATAATATTCAAAGATTTTTATTAATTGTCAAAAAAATATTTTCACATAAATATGATATAATAATCGTTGGCTGTGAAGAACTCGTTATATTAGAAATATTTAATGAATAAAATATTAGTAATGATAGGTTCATTTATAAACGGTTATGAAAAACTAGTTTTGCTGTTTCATAGACATACATATGTTTTTCTGTTTTATATAAAACAATATTTCTTTTTGGCTGCTGTAGGAAAATGTAATATGTTGGTTTTTAATTAAACTATCAATCTAGGGTTTCTCATAGTAGAAGGCAGGTAGAGCATTAGACAGGTAGAGCAATTGAAATATCTAGGGCCATGTACAGCCAAGAAGAAAAGGTGAGAGCAGGAAACAAAGTGGCAAGGGCCGTTTACGAAATGTAATTAAATGCTAATGTATCAGAAATTGTCATTAAACCATGCCACAGATCTTGAGATGTTACGTCTGTTGCCTTGCTTACTGGCATACACCGGTGCAAAACATGACCTCAACATGGCTCTGATAAACAAACGTGATGTCTTCGAAAATTGGTGGTATTTTTCGAGAGCCTTAAAAGTGTAATGGGTCAATATTTTCAAGTATAAATTAAATGTATTACTTTTGACTTAAAAAATACAAATTATGCCTACAAATGTTAGAATAATAATAAACCAAGACAAAACTGTAATAGAAACGCATTGACATTGATTTGGACATAAACCGTTAAAACCTCCTAAGTCAGGGATGGCGAACCTATGGCACGCGTGCCACAGGTGGCACGCGAGACGATTTTGCGTGGCACGCGAATGAGGAGAAAAAATAAAAGTGTATAAGGAAAAATAAAAAAAGTTATAGAAATAGTATTAAAAAAATATTTAAATAGCGACGTGTATTTTCTTCGTTCATAAATAATTTCAGAAACGAAGGATATGACGACATTCATGCATAAATAAATCGCATTGTTTAATGCTTCCCGCGCGGTGCTAGTCCCTTGAGGTGTATTTTTTTTTGTAATGAACTTCGCTCCCGGCACGAGCCGTTCCGAAGTGTTTGATTTATCCACGACATACCGGAAACTTTTTCTTGTCTTAAAAAAATAGCAATGGGCATATTAACAATTTTTTCGTCGACGTATTCCTGTGAATCATTATTTTCTTCAATGAACTTTATTAAATCAGACATAAGAAGTAGACTTACAGACGAAAGTACTACTGCTTGTATTTTATTAAAAGCTACCAGCTATGAACCCGATATAAAATATTTGGCATCTAGCATCCAACAACGAAAATCTCACTAATAAGTTTTGAGGTTCACAATTTTTTTCAAGTCTATTTTTTTATTTATTTCTCTTAGTTCGCCATTAATAAGTACTTAATTATTTTCCTCGGTGTATTAATTTTTGTTTTTATTAAAAATCTGAAGTTACACAAACATTTGATGCATTTTTATTTCCATGGCATGTGGCACGCGACATATTATTTTATTGAAAAAAAAAATTTTTTGGCACTCAGTCTCAAAAAGGTTCGCCATCCCTGTCCTAAGTCATTTGTTAGTAATAGTCGGAAATTTCACACTTTTCACTCGAAAAACTGCCATTGACTGCCAAGTTTACAAATATATGTACAAAATAACCACAGAATTATTATTTGTTGTACGTGTTTTCGTGTTTTTCGTCTCAAACGTCTAATTTTGCTTAATTTCAATATTTTGCGTCAATATTTTCAAGTGTAAATGAATTTTATAACTTTTGACTTACAAAATACTAATTTTTGCGAACAAAAATGCTAGAATTATAATAAATGAAGACAAAAGTATAGTAGAAACGCATTGACATTGATTAGGACATAAAACGTTAAACCCTCCTAGACACACATGGCAACTAATGAAATGTTCACCATCCCTAGAGCTAAAACCTCTTTTGCCCAAAGGCAATATGCTTATTTGGCTCCCATTACATACAATGGCGTGCCAACTTCAATAAAGGTAAAGGTAGGAAAACCATTTAGACAGTCGATCGGAGCGTGGTTGTTATTGCGACAGGATTTTGAGTACTTGGGCTTTCAGGATGAACGACGAGTGGAAATGATTGTGTGAGCTCGTGAGTATGGGTTTCTTCTTATTGTTTTAATTTTGGTTGTTTTTGTATTTGTATTTCTGTGTATTTTATGTTTTAATTTTTATTCTTATGATTGTGTGCGGTATATTGTGGGATGAATATTTTTGGTCTTTCTAGAATGATGATGTGTGAGGAGTTGAATTTCGCAAGATGTTTCCAGTTGTAGTTGAGTGTCACTGTTTCTCAGGTTGATGAGAGCGAGCAACGGGGGTTTGTTTTTTGTGTAATCAAAAATCGGAAAGAAGTATCGATTTATTTTTTCATGCTAAATATTCTCAGTGAGATACAGGCAAAAGCCTAGTTTACTGGGGATACGACAAATGAAAGGCAACAAACCCAGATCCATTAAAATTGTACGTCCAAATCAAATTACCTGTTGTTTTTTCGCAAATTGTGTATATTTCTTGTCATGTGTAATAATAAATAAATAAATAAATAAAATTTCCTAAGTCATTTGTTAGTAAAAGTCGAAAATTTTACTCAAAAACCTGCCATTGACTGCCAAGTTTACAAATACATGTACAAAATATTAACAGAATTATTATTTGTTCTACGTGTTTTCGTGTTTTTCGTCCCAAACGTCTAATTTTACTTAATTTCAATATTTTGCGTCAATATTTTCAAGCATAAATTAATTTTATTACTTTTAACTTACAAAGTAGGTACTAATTTTTCGTACAAAAATGCTAGAATTAAAATGAACCATGATAAAAGTGTAGTAAAATCGCATTCACTTTAATTGTGATATCAAACTTCAAAACCTGCTAAATGCGTAGGAACATTTCTTAGTAATAGTCGGAAATTTCACACTTTTTACTCGAAAAACTGCTATTGACAGCCAAGTTTACAAATGCATGTACAAAATCACCACAGAATTCATATTTGTTTTACGTGATTTCATGTTTTTCGTCCCAAACGTCTAATTTTGGTTAAATTCCATATTTTGCGTCAATATTTTCAAGTGTAAATGAATTTTATTACTTTTGACTTACAAAGTATAAATTTTTCGTACAAAAATGCTAGAATTATAATGAGCCATGACAAAAGTGAAGTTAAAACGTATTGGTTCTAATTGTGATATAAAACATCAAAACCTGGTTAATGTGTATGAACATTTCTTAGTAATAGTCGGAAATTTCGAACTCTTCACTCGAAAAACTGCCATTGACTGCCAAGCTTACAAATATATGTACAAAACTCCCACAGAATTATTATTTGTTTTACGTGTTTCCGTGTTTTTCGTCCTAAACGTCTAATTTGGCTTAATTTTAACATTTTCTTCAATATTTTCAAGTGTAAAAGACTTTTGTTACTTTTCACTTCAGAAAACACACCAAACGAATTGTTTTGCTAATAAAATATTTTTAGTAAAACGACAAAAAATGTGTTAGAAATTTCCGGCATATTGAAATTCTTTGTGTTAAAAAAAAACTATGTTTTTCCAATACTTTTATAACTTTATCTTTTATAATATTATCGAACGTAAATGTTTATTATGAATAGTGTTATCAATGTTAAAAATACTTTTTCATTGTTGGTTTTATATAAAATAGGCGTTCTTTCTTGAAAAATAAACAATCATACTAGCGGAAGTCAACTGATTGTGAGTTAGCGGTTTCAATAAATAAAATGTGTTTGCCATTTTCTTACCTTTTTACAACTCTTTTTCTTATTTTAAAAATTGAATAAAATTTTACATAATTATGAAGTACTATTTGTTAGTAATTTTTTTTCATAATTTTTTTTTTTTGATTTGGTCACATGATGGTAAGTATTTTTATATTTTTTATATATTTATTCGGTTTTTATTCTATAAAATAATATTCATACATCAACAACGGTTATTTTGTTCCGTACTTTTTGTTCATATAATGTAGTACACAAACTTGAAGCGCGTTTTTTTATAGCCAAACTGAAATAAGAAACAAAATAATTTTGTAGGTATCTGAAAAATCTTCTATAACTTATTTTGAATGACTTGAATATTTACTGTGGAAATACGAAATGTCATATGAAAGGTCGAGATAGGTTTTACTTTATTTTAATAACAACACGCATTCGTAAAAAATATATCGAAGGATCTATCACTGTCCTTAAACTTGGTATAAGTTATCCATATGTAAATATGGATAACTTATACCAAGTTTTAGGACAAGTGGCACGAGTGCATAAAATGTATCAAGAAAACAAAAAATAAAATTCAATTGGTATAACTGTTTTTGCCCACAAGATCACAAACATTGAATCAAACTATTTTTATATGTGGGATTTTAGTATAACTGCTTTTTAATTTTTTCATTCAATCAATGATTACTACGGTACTCTTCGACATATCTGGACATGTTGATAAGTGTGGCATTGAAAAATAATATCTTTGGACCTATTAATCGGGTCTTCGGGCTATGATCTCCACAGTAGGCATTTAATTGTGGTTCGTTGTACTATGTGTTGGTAAAACTACACAAGTATAGGTAAAACATAAGTTGTTGGGGATATGTTAACTAGACTGGGTCTTTTTTTGGGTCCATCCGAAATCAAACATAAAACTCTCAGGAGGAGGATAAGCATAATTTCAATTAGATCGCGGAAATCAGTTTTTAAATATGTTAAGCAAATTTTTATATTAAATTTTTTTTTTCAGTTTTATCCCAAATACAAGAGTATATAAATGATATTGACGTCGATTGGTTCCGTGACGAAAATGGAACTGTGCATAGAATAAGTTTACGTGATAATGCTGCACCTAAAAATGATTTATACAACCCAGATGAAGAAATAGAATATTACGTTTATTCCAGGTAAAAAACGAACTTTTTTTTAAAAGTAATGTTATTATTCTTCCTTTTTTGAAGTTTTACCAGCAGACTGTTACCAGTTAAACTAATGTTGAGCATGGATCACCAATAATATTAGTGTTGAGCATACTTTTTTGTTAATATTGTATCTGGTCTAAACTCTGTTACATATTTTTTGTAATTTTTGACCGAACTATTTATTCTTATCCGGAGACAGCAGCGGCTTTATTTACTAGGACTGTTATTTATGTGTGGAGATCACTGTAGCTGAGGAATTCGATACCAACATATTTGAAAAGTATTATTATTTTCATACATTTTTATAGAAATAAATTTTACCATTAGGAATAAATACTAATCTACATATTTCAGAAAAACTCCTAATATGGGTCAAAGAATATATAAAGGAGATAATAACAGTATTTCAACATCCTTCCTTGACGTGAAAAAACCTGTAATAATGACAATCCATGGGTGGACTGGAGATTTGACAAGCCCTGTGAATGTACGTGTAAGAACTGGTTAGGAACATTTTATTACCGTATGCAAAAAAAAGAGATTATTACATAAATATATTACTTAACAGTTTTTTTACAAATTCAATAAGTTGTTCTGGTTTTAGTAAAATTAGAAATATTTCCCGTGAATATGCAATGTATTTAAAGAAAAACATAAAAGCAAACAAAATATTTTACATTAACAATATTTAAAAAAACTTATAAAGAATCTTTAAGTATACACCTACATATCGTATTTTGTTAACAAGTGTACATTCATCTTAGTCGTTCCGTCAATTCTAAGGATCCTGATCACATGATCATCAACCATCCTTCTCCAGCACAACGATGATCTCTTTGTTTGTTTTGACGTTTACGTTTCTCGTCGGGATTGGCCGCTCAAGGGTGCTTTTTTCCTCGTACTATGTATCTAAAGTATCGCAAGATTCTTCTTTCACGCAACACTGAGAGACGCCTCTTAACCTCGGACTCTACAATTATTGATCGGTTGGTTCATCTGGTAGTCAGTGAATGCGCTATATGCATTTGCAATACCATGTCTCAAAGACATTTTTTTATTGTATGCCTTGAGAGTCCCAGTCTCCACACAGAATAAGTAATGGAGTTATATAGAGTAATTAAGTTTAGACCAATCGATTTTTGGGATTTCTTATTCCAGATCCTTCAAGATCACTTCCAGGCAACTCGTCACTTTTACAGTCATCTAGATTTTAAACATTATTTCTTAATCGTAGAAATCCCTGATAATGATAATAAATAACAAAATAAACGAACTCATGCACATGTTCCAAGCTCTACAGTTCAACATTTTTTGTTACCATGTTTCAACGTTCATGAAAATGAGTTTTGTTATACTCCTTTTGATACGTAAGCTGAGAATTTCACGCCCCAATTCTATACAGCGGTATACTTTTGCAAGTTCATTTTCATTAGATGCCACATAAGTGGTGTGATCAACAAACTGCAAGTTGCTGATTTCCCTTCTTCATATTGTTATTTTGCCAGTCCACATACCTGAAACTTTTCATATGATATGTTCCCAATATAAATTGAATGGTGACTGAGATATACTGCATCCCTGTAGCACTCCTCTTTCTGTTTTAAATGGTTCCGAGAAGACATCTTAGCTCTTAATGATGTTAATATAACAACATACTATATGACAGGTTGTCTTAAAATAAAACTTGGATTCGCTGTCTACGTATTTATGGTTTTGCTTTTCAATAACTGCTAACTTTAAAAAAGAATGGGTTAATAAAAGGTAATCGTTTTTGTTATATTTACATACAATCTAAGTTTCACATCGACTTCATTGTTTTTTATCGTAAAATTTTCCCTCATAGAAAATGTTGATTAACCTTACATAAATTTAATTAAGATATCAACTTAACGTAGATAAAAGCAACCTTTTGAATATATACGTTGATTTCACTAATATTAACTACTAAAACCGAAAATTTTCTTTTCAGCGTTCCTCAGTGTGCAGGACGTGAATGTAATTGTTGTTAATTGGTCTAAGGGCAGCAGTAGAGGATACAGAGAGGCAGTGGATAACGTCCCTCCAACTGGGGAAAGCATAGGGAGATTTTTAGACTGGCTCAATTCTGTAGGAGTTCCTTTTGAGAAAATGCACGTCATTGGGCATAGTCTTGGAGGACAGTTGGCTGGATTCGTTTGTAGATCCTGTAAGAAGGGGCGAGTTGGATATTTAACAAGTAAATGTATCTTTTAAATCTTTGTTATTTTTATTTCAATTATATGTTTATGAACATATTTTGATAATATTATAGCCAGCAAAAAAATATTTGCTTTGCTCTTAAATTTAATGGAAAACTTAATTGTCAAAATGACATTAGCATACAAAAAAAAAGCTTTCGTGTTACCATGAGTTCGATTTTCATACTTAAATTCATCTGTATAATTTATGATAAAAATATGCAAATTCAACTTGCTCTATGATATTTATCTCCAATCACTTACAAATTACTAAAGATTGTGACCCCTTTGACAAGCTCTAATGTTGGAATTCTTGACGATTTTCTTTAACCGTAGTCCAAACATCACTGATCAATGATCAGTTGTAGATAAAAGCCTCGTGATATCCTTCACTCGATAATAAGTTGTATTGGATCGGGATTTGCTCATTTCTTATCATCCTTCCACATCTTAAGTCACTATCGGACCTTCCAGAGTGTTTAATGATCTACATCAGTGATTCCCAACGCAGACAATGTCACCCTCCTGAGGGGCAATTAACTATAATGTAGCGTTGATGTGTTAAAAAATATTAGAGGAGCGATGGGACTTTCAAGGGTTTCATTCTACTACTAAAAAAATCTCAGCCTGACCGCATACTGACGGAGCTTCAGTCGTCGCACAACTGCAAATTCGTTTTTTTACATACATACATATCACCAAACAGTGCTTCTTGTAGGGTAGGCAGAGAAAACAGATCTCCAAACTCTTCTTTTCAAACACACAACCGCCTTTTCCACATTCATACATCTCGTCATGTAAATATTCTACAACTTCTTGGTACAAATTATTTCAACTCCTTTTAAAACGTGGTTCATTTGATCCAGTCATCGATCTACCTTTTACACGCATACCTTCCACTGACTTGTATAATCGCTTAGTGATTCTTGCGTTATTTATTCTCTCTATATGCTCAAACCACCTTAAACCTTTTCCTCTTCTTCTTGAATAATGATCGTGAACTTCTATATATGAAGGAGTATACGACAAGTGATGTCTATTTCATAAGGATTCGTTAGCATTTGAAATCTCCTTTCATCTTTGTCTATTTTACATTAAATTATCGGTCTAAAATTAAAAGAAAATAATCTATGGTTTTAGTAACATCTGTGACATTTTATGTGTTCAACAAACATAAATTTATGAGAAAAAAGAAAGTCTATGGTTTCATAACAATAGAAATAAACCAAATATTTAGTGTTTTTAAAATATTTTTTTACCTCCTCCAAGTTATAAGAATGAAAAATATCTAATATTATATAAGGCAGGCTTTCACTTATCTTAAGATTCTCCAAAGGGGCGTCAGCCCAAAAAAGACACTAATATATAGTATACACGTATATACAAAATAAAATGGAAAAAAACTTATAACAGCAATAATTGAGATATTTTGTAACGAAGCATTTAAACGATTTTTAAGTGAACGTAAATTGAATGAACAGGTCTAGATCCAGCACACCCCTCATGGGACGCCAACTCGGATAGGATACGGAAAACAGATGCCAAGTACGTGGAAGTCATTCACACTAATGTGGGAAGGCTTGGCATGATGGATCCGGCTGGCCACAACGATTTCTATCCAAATGGAGGACTGAACATGCCAGGGTGTGCTGGCAGCTTGGCTTGTTCCCATGCCAAGTGTGTAGATTATTTTGCTGAATCCATAGACCACAGGGGATTCATAGGCAACATATGCGAAACTGTTTCTGATGCAACTACTGATCCTCGAAAATGTTCTTCTACTAAGAGACTACATATGGGAGGAGCGAGTGCTAAAACCGAGTATGTATTTTCTATTTTTATTTCAAATATCCTACTGGTATACATGTATGTAAGTCCCGTTGAAATTTGACAATTTTTTATCGGCATCGACTCGTACAATTAATAAATAATTGCGTAATTTAACAAAATTTATTTATTTCTGTGAATTATGAAATTTCGCCACGAATTATCAGTCGAGAAAAAATATATTGTATAATACTTTCGTCGTACGCGGTAAAAAACTGGTGGGCTAATTGCCGTGTGGCAATCTCTACCAACAAACCAGATAGACATAAAAAAAATAATATTTAAACATTTCATGAGTGTTTAGTGAATACTTAAAACTTTCATGTAAACACATTAAGCAGATTTATTGCTTTAAAGCAATTTCTGCAAACAATATACGGGTTATTGTTTCCAAATTATTATCGGTTTCTATAACCGTGTGTTAAACTTAGTAAAATAATATAGTCTTTGAGTAAAAGTAACAAAATTAAAAGAAAAGTATAAATTTGAAGAAAAATATAAAGAAATATGGGAATTGTATGGAAGTTAGGGACGAAAAAGTAGTATATATGTGTAGAAATCCTCATATGCCATATTAACATTTAACATACCATAACATATTTTCAGATATGGGCTGTTCTCCCTCGAAACTAACGATGAATCTCCGTATCACAAAGGTTAAATAGGAAAAAAATACCTATGTCTTTATCGGCGTCGTGGCTCAGTGGTTAACACGAATGCTTAGTCAATTAGGCTTGGTCAATTTTCAGAGCTACCAGGACTTGTTTGGCTTGGAGAACTTTTCACTCAGAATTGATTGACGTTATGACCTTTAGAAGCTTCATAACATAAATTCTTACAACGCTCTTGGGATAACGTTGTTATAGCATTGCAAATTCCTTGTTTTCTGTGTATGAAAATAATAATATTAATAAATTAAAGAAAATAATTTAGGCATGCAATATTTAAGGATTCAAAATAAGTGTTGAATACATTGCATAAATCATGAACACAAGAAATTTAGTAAAATTTTATTAAATAGTTAGTGAAATATCTAAGCACGTTTTATTTGCGTCACTTCCTATATATTTTTTAATAACATTTCATTTGACGTGATATACTTTCGTTTTTTTACCTGTAAATAATATTTTTTTGCGTAAAATTTATTTAAACATGTTATATTTATATAGTGTGTCAAATTTTTATTGTGTAATATAGTATTTCGTAAATCACGTTTTACTTTTGTAAATGAAATCTTATACGCTGGATCGTAGTAGACTCCGTTCCGAATATGTTATTTCTAATATAACATTATTTTATAAAATTTCATACAAAATGTATTTTTTTCTTTTCTTAATACAAATAATACGTCTTACTTATTTTCCAATAATAATATTTTTTTGTATAGAATTTCATTAAAAATATTATATTTCATTAAATGTTATACGATTCATTTCCATGACACTTATTCAAGATAATACATTCATTATAGAATAATATATTATACGAGTATATTATGTTTTATTCCTATTAAAAAAACATGTGAAGGGTCGTATAAGATTTTATATAAAATATTTAATTTCAATTCCTCGATATAAAATGCATTATATAATATTTCATTCACGTTTTATTTTTGTAAATAAAATCTTATTTGAAGGGCAATGTTAGAATACGACTTCCGTGACCTAGTTGTTAAGATTATTGTATCCCGACCCGGGAATGTTTTTTCTTTTAAAATTGTTGTGAGGTATTTAGTGTGAATAATTTTGTGATAAACTGAATTAATTATATTAAATGACGCTTATGATTGATTGGCGTGATTAAGATAACGAAAACACGCAGTTTGTTATATTGATTGTACAATAATTTAGTGATTGTTTTATGTTTATGAGTATCATACTAGATATGAGCTAAATCCTGAGATAAGTATTGTTCATGATTGTGCGCAAAATCCAGTTGCAATGAGAGTAATTATATCATTCTTATCGATTTTATCACATGGTTAGTATAAAAATACTTGCATTTGATTGTTTTATGACGAGTTGTTTTAATATCAAATCAGATTAATAAAAAAAGGGATAACTTCAGTACAAGTGATCTGATACATTGTTTGCTAGTAAATAAAATTTGGAGTTGAATTGCCGCTGAATCTGGTTTTTTATTTTATTCCGAATTCAGCCTAAATAAGTTGATCTCGTAACTACCTTTAATTTATTCTGATTTTTCTCATATCTCTAATTTAAACAGATTTTTTTATAAAAGTTATAGTCCTTTTTCATGCTAACTAAATTAATCAGCCATGATCATCACGCCATGCCCCTATTGGGGTTGGCAGAGTGGATATATCTCCACTTCTTTCTATTCTAGTACATATATTTCACCTCTGCCACTTCCACAGCATGCATACTCTCCTATTATAAAGATTTTGTGTTTTTCAGAATTTATAAGTTTTGTTTTTTTTTGTAGGTTTTCTCCATACTTTTGTAGGTCTTCCCATACTTTTCGTACCTTCTTAACTATTTTTATGGATTATTTTTCTAAATACTTTATCATTCAATTTTTCTACATCGCTGAAGTATCTTATTGTTCCTTTCTTAATCTTAAAAACTACACATTTTTCATATCGCACTCTTTTCTAATATCCTCATTCATTATTCTCATAAACGAGTATTTTGTTATTCCACACATTCTATGCAACCTTCTTATTCTACCCAATTTATCTTACTTTTTTCACTTTTTTGGTGCGTCTAAATATCGCTTGCATATCCTTGCTCTATTCCAACAAACGAAAGAGATGAAAAATGTTCTGTCTCATATACTTAAAGGGGTCAAGATAGTTGCTTTGTCTCTATCAATCTAGCTACAACTTTATTATCTTCTCAATTTGCGTTGCGAATTCAGTCCGGGGCTGGATTTGAAAGCGAAGTGGCATTTCTGTCAATCTGTGGTTTATACTATATGTATAATTTTGATGTGTACAGTGTATCAAGTAGATTAATTGCAATGTGGCGATCTCTTTCAACCAACAAGAAAGATGTTAAATATATATTTAGTGAAGATCAGACTGGAACCCTATTTAATAATATTGGATAGCAACGGGAATCCAACCTGTAACCCCCGGGACAGAAGATAGCCGTCTCGCCAATTTAGCCTTGGAGATTATATAATAGTTATCTAGCTTTGTTGTAGTAATAACTTGGATGTTATTTACTATTTCCTTATATTTTTATCTAATTTACCGGTTTATCTTGGCCGTCCTTTCTTACATTTGTGACCTTCAGATTAAAACGCTTTTTTGTGTCAAGTATCTTTCTTATTGGTTGAGTATTCATAACATATTGACCTAAAATTCTTATCATATATCAAATTGTCATCATGATAAAATACCGCATTATAACAAGGTTTGATCTGAACTTTCTAAATAAACATAATTTTTATGAGCATACAAGTAGCATTCATAAAAAATGCAAGATTTATAATGTGAAATGTTACGGAATATTCAACATGCACATCATTGACATGTTCACTTAAATCAGTGTCCAGTTTTTAATAATTCTAAGTAATGACTCAAAATATATTTTTTTGCCTATTTGAAATTTGGCTTATTGTTTCTCTCATGTTATAAAATCACTATTTCAGGATAAATCAAGTAAATCATATAAATTAAGTTATTAAGAACATCAAAGAAAAACACTTGATGTTTTTATATATTTTTTAATAAATTACTGACTTTTTTAGCACTGCTTTGGATGTCATGCACAATACAAAAGATGTTGATAGAACGCACAACACAAAAGGGGGGGGGGAAGGGTGGGGGGGAGGTTGTACTAGGCATATCCTGTTGCATGTAGGGCAAGGATCTTTAGTACTTGCAGCTACTTCTTCTTTTTCCACTAAGTCTACAGTTCTACATCATTTGGATCTATATGTTATTGTTTACTCCTTATTGTGCTAAGCATTCATATTTTTATGTGTCTCATGCAGTACGGTTTTACATTTCTCGTACTATCCACAATGCATTTTTCTTCCTGACACTCACCAAAGAGGAAGATTCAGACATGCTAGATACGTGTCCAGACCAATGCAGCCGAGCTCCCTACACCAGAATTTTGATGCTAGAGCAATTTGATCCCACTAAATTTTATCATTTGATACACATGTGGTACAATAAAATCTTTATCATTTGTAGGAAGTGTCTCTGCTGACGTTTTTCCACAACTACTATGATATGATGAAATAACTGTTAGCGAACTTCAAATAGTAATTTAATTTGCTTTTTCTAAAATTGGAGTTCTATGAATTGAATTATCTACAGCATCAATCAAAATAAATCATGTTCCTCGAAAATTCTAAAATTATTATATTACTCGTACATTTGCAATGGAAATTTTAAGCCCAAACGAATTGATAAAATAAGCATCAACAATGAGATTGAAATCTCTCTCTCTCTTGTATACTGATTAAGCTTTAGCTCCTATAAATGAAAGGGTAAACGCTATTGTCCACTTCATAGGATTTCGTTAGTGATGTCAACGTGATTGGATCTCGTTAGTTGGTTCACATGAATGATGTACTGGTACACTAGAATAGCCGATTCGTAGTTGATATTTTAAGGATATTTAAAACTACCCAGCCCGATACTGCTGATATCTAGTGAGATCTTACGAAGTGAAACTATTTTAAAACTTAACTATTTCTGATTAAGAATTAAATTCATACAATTTCTAAGCTTCCATAAATTAAGTTTGATACGGTTTCCGACCGAATGAGGTTTATTCTGCTCACACAACTCACTCTTACATCCATCAAACATAAACCGCAACCATTATTGGAACGTTAGTAGTAATCATTGGATCTTTAATGTTTACCAAGTATTATTTAAAGATTCAGTAAAAACTTACCACGAATTAATTTTAAAAAATAACCAAGATTTATTTTGACTATGTCAATGATGTAATCGTTTACACTCTTTATCAAATAAGTGTAACCATGTTTAGTAACAGTGACTTACTTAACATATTTACTCCGTTGGAGATACAAATCATGAAGGCTCATGGTGGATCTTAGTAAACTTTTCTAGGCATACCTGTCCTGAGAATATTCACACAAGCTCTACGACCCGTCGGGGCTGCACCATTTGTCAACTCTGTCCTTTCACCCCAGACGCGGGCGTCTCAATTGTTTCCTTGCTGTGAGGGTCCACTCCAGGGCTTCCTTATGCGTCCCCGAGATACATTCCCTATAAGTTCCATATTAATCTAACAAAAATAATATTTTAATTCTCGAGTTTTAATGTTCGAGTACTGTAGAGTTGTGGCTAAAATTGTATTGATGTTTTTGCTTTTTAAACTTTCAAAACTTTGAAATAAGCACTTGTACCATAAGAGTAAACAGGCGATAAGGACGTTGAAGAGGTAAAATGTGTATTTCGTAATAAGAATGGCCTTCCGTAAAAAATCAAGATACATCGACAGTAAAATGATTTGATAATTTGTATAATATCCCTAAAGTTTTTTAAACACCTGTTTTGATATTTTGAAGTTCATTGAAGGAAATAATACCATACTATTCGAGGAGAATAAGGGATTGCGAGGTTCCTATTGTTAGTGTTAACACGCAACTTAATTTTTCATTTATTTAATGTTCTTAGAGATTGTTAGTTTTATTAATTTATTAACACTTCATTGTGTAACATCTGACGGGCTTATTGTCAGATGGTATTCTTTTCCAATCACCTAGGCAAAAGGAAGATGCATGGTCTCGAACAATTTTCAAATATTATTAATTTTAAACAAAATTCATGCATAACAATAATAAAATAAATAATAATAAAAGTTTTATATTTTTAATCAAAAAAAAAAAGGAAGGGATGCTGGAAAGGAAAGGAAAATCGGAACGAGGCCCGTAATAAAACTTTTTTGAAATCACGAGTTTAAGTAGATTAAAAATAGGTACAAAATATTCTGACAAAAAAAATTATGATTTTTTTTTTAGAAAGAACCCGAATAAGTATCAAATATTGGAAATTGACAATTCGACTTTGCTTCAAGATTCTAATTTTGATATCAATTTGCCGATTAAAATATTAACTCACGGCTGGTACAACAATGGTTCAAGTCCGATGCCAATGAATATAAAGGAAGGTAAATCAAATACTAGATTTTCTTTCTTCACATGTGTATGGATTATCACGCCGCGTTTATTCCCACGAGTCTCGAGGAAGATTGATTTTCTTACTCTTCTATCCAGAAACATTTTTCTTGTTTCGTCTACATAATATATTCATGTCCAACCTTATAAAAAGTCGTTTTTATAACTTGAATTTCTTTCAAAATGTAGGTTATTTTATTCAGCAAACTTTTTCTCGGCCTACACGTCTTCAAGATATTTCACGCACTTGAGTCATTCCACGTGAAATTATCAATAGAAATTACCTAACACAATTATATTTTCTTAAGCTTTGGTTAATAGTTTCTAATGATGCAGTACACGAAAATGGAAACAGTTTTTCAATGTTTGTTTTTTTTTCAAAAAAATATATTTTTAAAATTATTTTATGTTTCTAATATTTGGAAACGTGAATATTGGTCGCTTTTAGAAGTCACACCTTCTATTAATCAACGTTTTGACCATTCAATGTCTTTATATTATATTTCAGTGATCCTGTTCTGATAACTCTTGGTGAGCATCTCAATCATTTATAATATCATACATTTATCAGTTTTTTTTAAATTAAAAAAAAAAGGTTATTGAGAAGATCAAAAATGAAAATATTTATTCGGTATTTGAAAAATATAAACTTCCAAATAACGCATTATTTTCGCATTTTTTGTGTTTTTCATAAATTTATAAAAAAATAACAATTCGTCAAAAAAAAAGATGAGTAAAAGAGGGTAAGGTGGCAAGCGTGTGTTGAATTGACATCGAATAACTCACTATTATTTAAGTCGTATATTTGTTTCAAAACTAATTTCTCAACATAATGAAACCATCTTGGTGTTCTTTTTCCGACTTACGAACCACTTCAACTTCAGCCATTAATTAATTTGTGTTGTCTACGTTCCTTCTTACATTATATGGTCGTATAAATACAAAAGGAAACCAACTAACAAAACACATATTTCTGTTTATTGCAAATATCGACTGAGCATGACTTTAATTCATACGCAAAAAATGAAGCCCGTTGCGTGGCTATTTTATAGTTAACTAACATAGCTAAAATTATTATTCCATATAAGCCCTTATAAGGTTTTCTTCAAGTATTTGAGAAAAGGTGGGTTAAGCTCTTATATGTATTGTATTCTATCCCTAATAAACATTTATCCTTAATCCTATAAAAGCGCCTTTTACAAAGATGTATTAAAATATTAATATCACATAAGAAAAAATATAAGAAAAGGTGAAGATAATACGCTATTGAATTTTATTTTTTTCCAATAAATTGCTTTAAGTTTAAATACATCTAATTTTTTTCAACATAAAAATACATACTGACATCTAAAAAATGCGGTTCAAAAGTTTTACCTCTAAATGATCAGTGTTATTCAATTGTTTGGTGTGAAACTTCACTACAATAATCACATTTAAATTCCACAGATGACACTTTTGTCTTCTGATCACCAGGTTCTTAATTGATGGAAAAACTATTTATAAAAATATTACATATGGTCAACATTGACATTTTTAATATTATAATAAAAACAGAACACCTTCTTTTTACTCATAATATATAAATATGATAATATGGGGAAACGGAGTAATTTACAAGGTGTGAAATAATCAAGACATATTATTATCAGTGGCATAGCGAGGAACTTCTGTGCCTGGCGATAAGACCAACCCAAAATTTATGCCTCCTTGCACAAAATGTAAGCTAAGTGTCTTATGGAAATAAGGAAGTGTCGTATGGTAATAAGTTGGAAATGTCACACTTTTGACTTGAAAAACTGCCATTGACGGCCCAGTTTACAAATATATGCAGAAAATCACCACAGAATTATTATTAGTTTTACGGGTTTTTCGTCCTAAATGTCTAATTTTGCTTAATTTCAATATTTTGCAACAATATTTTCAAGCGTAAATTAAATTTCTTATTTTGACTCGCCAAATACCATTTTTTACTCACAAAATACCATTTTTGCGTACAAAATTCTAGAATTATAATAAATCAAGACAAAAGTGTAACATAGAAACGCATTCAGATTAATGAGGACATAAAACACTAAAACGTCCTAAACATCTCCTAAGCCATTTGTTAGTAATGGTCGGAAATTTCACACTTTTCACTGGAAAACCTGCCATTGACTGCTAGGTTTACAAATATATGTACAAAATCCCTACAGAATTATAATTTGTGTCACACGTTTTCTGTTTTACGTCCCAAATGTCTAATTTTGCTTAATTTCAATATTTTGCGTCAATATTTTCAAGAGTAAATTAATTTTATTATTTTGACTCACAAAATACCATTTTTGACTCACAAAATACTATTTTCGCGTACAAAATTCTAGAATTATAATAAATCATGACAAAAGTGTAACATAGTAGAAACGCACTGAGATTAATAAGGAGTTAAACACTAAAACGTCCTAAACTTCTCTTAAGTCATTTGTAATAATAGTCGGAATTTCACACTTTTTATTCAAAAAACTGCCATTGACTGCCCAGTTTACAAATATATGTACAAAATCACCACAGAATTATAATTTGTTCTACGTGTTTTCGTGTTTTTGGTCCTAAACCTCTAATTTTTCTTAATTTCAACATTTTATTAAATATTTTCAAGTGTTAATGAATTTTATCACTTTTGACTTACAAAGTACTAATTATCCTACAAAAATGCTAGAATTATAATAAATCAAGACAAAAGTGTAGTAAAAACGCAGACTTCAATTATGTTACAAAACTTCAAAACCTGCTAAATGTGTATGAACATTTCTTAGTAATAATCGGAAATATCCCACTTTTCACTCGAAAAACTGCCATTGACGGCCCAGTTTACAAATATACTCGTTTGTACAAACTCAGCACATAATTATTATTTGTTTTACGTGTTTTCGTGTTTTTCGTCCTAAAAGTCTAATTTTGCTTAATTTCAATATTTTGCGTCAATATGTTCAAGTGTAAATGAATTTTATTACTTTTGAATTACAAAATACCAATTTTTGCCTACAAAAATGCTAGAATTATATTAAATCAAGACAAAAGTGTAGGAGAAACGCATTGACATTGATTAGGTCATAGAACGTTAAAACCTTCTCAACATCTCCTAAGCCATTTGTTAGTAAAAGTCGGAAATTTCCCACTTTTTACTCGAAAAACTGCCATTGACTGTCAAGTTTACAAATATATGTACAAAAACATAACATAATTATTATTTGTTTTATGTGTTTTTGTGTTTTTCGTCTCAAAAGTCTAATTTTGCTTAATTTCAATATTTTACGTCAATATTTTCAAGTGTAAATGAATTATTTTTGATGATAAATGAAATTTATTACTTTTGACTTACAAAGTACTAATTTTTTGTACAAAAATGCTAGAATTATAATGAACCATGACAAAAGTTCAGTAAAAACGCATTGACTCTAATTGTGATATAAAACATCAAAACCTGGTAAATGTATAAATGTGTACGATCATTTCTTAGTAATAGTCGGAAATTTCACACTTTTCACTCGAAAAACTGCCATTGACGGCCCAGTTTACAAATAAATATACAAAATCATCGCAGAATGATTATTTTTTACGTGTTTTCGTGTTTTTCGTCCTAAACGTCTAATTTTGCTTAATTTCAGTACTTTGCGTCAATATGTTTTAATACTTTCGACTTACAAAATACCATTTTTTCGTACAAAAATTATAATTAATCTAGACTAAAGTGTAGTAAAAATGCATTGACTTTAATTGTTATATAAAACTTCAAAACCTGCTAAATGAGCATGAACATTTCTTAGTAATAGTCGGAAATTTCATACTTTTCACTCGAAAAACTACCATTGACTGCCAAGTTTACAAATGTATGTCCAAAATCACCACAGAATTATTATTGGTTTTACATGTTTTCGTGTTTTTCATGCTAAACGTCTAATTTTGCTTAATTTAAACATTTTCTTCGACATTTTCCAACGTAAATAATTTTTATTACATTTGATTTACAAAATACCATTTTTGCGTACAAAATGTTAGAATTATAATAAATCAAGACAAAAGAAGCACTACATTGTAGATACTCGTTGAGATTGATTAGAATATAAAACATTAAAACCTCCTAAACATCTCCTAAGTCATTTGTATGTAAAACTCGGAAATTTCACACTTTTCACTCGAAAAACTGCAATTGACTGCTCAGTTTACACATACTCGTATATGTTCCAAATCACCACAGAATTATAATTTGTTCTACGTGTTTTCGTGTTTTTCGTCCCAAACGTCTAATCTTGCTTAATGTACCTGTATTGAATGTATACATATGTATATTCACGTACAAAAATACAATGAACGTGAATACTTGACATTTATGCCTTAATTATATCGAAGTTAATATTTTCATTAACGACTCGTGCTACTTTGAGAAGATTTAAGTGGAAAAGGTTTGAATATTAATGATGTCCTATTTAGGAAGACACCTGTCTTCAGACTTGTGAGTTGTAGGGTCGACACCCGTAGGAACCCAATGTGTTCCAAAAAGGGCTCTTCTCACTTAATTCTATATGTATTGACAATCGGTTATTTCTATAACATTTTATTGAGTTTAAACATTTTCACAGTAAAAAGCATACAACCTTTTAACATAAAAAAATAACGATTTATTAACTTAGGGATAATCACTCATGAGTTATGCCACGTATTTCCGGTAGCAGGTAACATATGTTAGATCATGGTCAACTATCACACGTCAACTATCATGCTCAACTATCTCTTTATAGCATGTAGTTCCTATGCACAGATAAGTAAACTTGTATTGTGAGTCCTGTTTGATAATCCCACAATAACGCTACTTTCGTTTATGTTCACCTTGCATTTGATCATCCCAACTCGGAATTGATTCAGGCGTCCCTAAGATATGCCGATACAGTTAATCTCCTTGTGTCACCTTTTCCAAGAGCTCTATTTATTATTTTGATATTTTCTCTTTTCCCCTCAGAAAACACACCAAAGGAATTGTTTTGCTAATAAAATATTTTTAGTAAAACGAAAAAAAACTTGTTAGAAATTTGCGACAAATTGAAATTCTTTGTGTTAAAAAACTATGTTTTTTCCAATGCTTTGATAACTTTATCTTTTATAATATTATCGAACGTAAATGTTAATAATGAAGTATACGGGTTTATTATGAAGTATATATTCATTTACTTATATGGAAATAGTGTTATCAATGTTGAAAATACTTTTTCATTGTTGGTTTTATATAAAAGATGCGTTCTTTCTTGAAAAATAAACAATCATGCTAGCGGAAGTCAGCTGATTGTGAGTTAGCGGTCTCAATAAATAAAATGTGTTTGCCATTTTCTTACCTTTTTACAAGTATTTTTCTTATTTTTAAAATTGAATAAAATTGTACGTTATTATGAAAAACTATTTGTTAATATTTTTTTTTCATAATTTATTTTTTTTGATTAGGCCACATGATGGTAAGTATTTTTATATTTTTTATATATTTATTTGGTTTTTATTCTATAAAATAATATCCATACATCAAAAACGTTTATTTTGTTCCGTAGTTTTTCTTGATATAATGTAGTATACAAAATTGAAACGCGTTTTTTTATTGCAAAACTGAAATAAGAAACAAAATAATTTTGTAGGCATGTGAAAAATCGTCGATAACTTATTTTGAATGACTTGAATTCTTACTGAGGAAATACGAAATGTCATATGATAGGTCGAGATAGGTTTTATTTTATTTAAAAAACAACACGCATTCGTAAAACAAATATCGAAGGATCTATGTAAATATGGATAACTTATACCAAGTTTTAGGACAAGTGGCACGAGTGCATAAAATGTATCGAGGAAACAAAAAATAAAATTCAATTGGTTTAACCGTTCTTGCCCACAAGATCACAAACATTGAATCAAACTTTTTTTATATGTGGGATTTTATGATAGTATAACTGCTTTTTAATTTTTTACTACGGTACTCTTCGACATATCTGGACATGCTGATAAGTGTGGCATTGAAAAATATTGTGTTCGGACCTATTAATCGAGTCTTCGGGCTATGATCTCCACAGTAGGCATTTAATTGTGGTTCGTTGAACTATGTATTGCTAAAACTACACAAGTATAGGTAAAACATAAGTTGTTGGGGATATGTTAACTAGACTGGGTCTTTTTTTGGGTCCATCCGAAATCAAAACTAAAACTCTCAGGAGGAGGATAAGCATAATTCCAATTAGATCGCGGAAATCAGTTTTTAAATATGTTAAGCAAATTTGAATGTTAATTTTTTTTTCAGTTTTATCCCAAATACAAGAGCATATAAATGATATTGACGTCACTTGGTTCCCCGATGAAAATGGAACTGTGCATAGAATAAGTTTACGTGATAATGCTGCACCTAAAAATGATTTATACAACCCAGATGAAGAAATAGAATATTACGTTTATTCCAGGTAAAAAATGAACTTTTTTAAAAATGTAATGTTATAATTCTTCCTTTTTTGAAGTTTTACCTGCAGACTGTTACCAGTTAAACTAATGTTGAGCATGTATCACCAATAGTATTAGTGTTGAGCATACTTTTTTGTTAATATTGTGTCTGGTCTAAACTCTGTTCCTTTTTTTTTGTAAATTTTGATCGAATTTATTCTTATCCGGAGACAGCAGCGGCTTTATTTACTTGGACTGTTATTTATGTGTGGATATCTCTGTAGCTGGGGAATTCGATACCAACATATTTGAAAAGTATTATTTTTTTCATACATTTTCGTAGAAATAAATTTTGCCATTAGAAATAAATACTAATCTACATATTTCAGAAAAACTCCTAATGTGGGTCAAAGAATATATAAAGGAGATAATAACAGTATTTCAACGTCCTTCCTTGACGTGAAAAAACCTGTAATAATGACAATCCATGGGTGGACTGGAGATTTGACAAGCCCGGTGAATGTACGTGTAAGAACTGGTTAGGAACATTTTATTACCGTATGTAAAAAAAGAGATTATTACATAAATATACTACTTAACAGTTTTTTTACAAATTCAAATTAAGTTGTACTGATTTTAGTAAAATTAGAAATATTTCCCGTGAATATGCAATATATTTAAAGAAAAACACAAAAGCAAACAAAATATTTTACATTAACAAGAATATTTAAAAAAAATTGAATATTTAAGTATACACCTACATATTTTGTTTACAAGTGTACATTCATCTTAGTCGTTCCGTCAATTTTAAGGATCCTGATCACATGATCATCAACTATCCTTCTCCAGCACAACAATGATCTCTTTGTTTGTTTTGACATTTACGTTTCTCGTCGGGATTGGCCGCTCAAGGCTGCTTTTTTCCTCGTACTATGTATCTAAAGTATCGTAAGATTCTTCTTTCACGCAACACTGAGAGACTCCTCTTAACCTCGGACTCTACAATTATTGATCGGTTGGTTCATCTGGTAGTCAGTGAATGCGCTATAGGCATTTGCAATACCATGTCTCAAAGACATTTTTTATTGTATGCCTTGAGTGTCCCAGTCTCCACATATAATAAATTATGGGCTTATATAGAGTAATAAAGTTTGGACCAATCGATTTTTGGTTTTTCTTCTTCAAGATCCTTCAAGATCACTTTCAGGCAACTCGTCATTTTTACAGTCATCTAGATTTTATGCATTATTTCTTCATCGTAGAAACCCCTGACAATGATAATAAATAACAAAATAAACAAACTCATGCACATGTTCCAAGCTCTACAGTTCAACATTTTTTGTTGCCATGTTTTAACGTTCATGAAAATGAGTTTTGTTATACTCCTTTTGATACGTAAGCTGAGCATTTCACGCCCCAATTCTATACAGCGGTATACTTTTGCAAGTTCATTTTCACTAGATGCCACATAAGTGGTGTGATCAACAAACTGCACGTTGCTGATTTCCCTTCTTCATATTGTTATTTCGCCAGTCCACATACCTGAAACTTTTCATATGATATGTTCCCAATATAAATTGAATGGTGTCTGAGATATACTGCATCCCTGTAGCACTCCTCTTTCTGTTTTAAATGGTTCCGAGAAGACATCTTAGCTCTTAATGATGTTAATATAACAACATACTATATGACAGGTTGTCTTAAAATAAAACTTGGATTCGCTGTCTACGTATTTACGGTTTTGCTTTTCAATAACTGCTAACTTAAAAAAAAAAGTGTTAACAAAAGGTAATCGTTTTTGTTCTATATACATATAATCTATGTTCACATTGACTTCATTGTTTTTTTATCTTAAAGTTTTCACGGATAGAACATGTTGATTAACCTAACATAAATTTAATAAAGATGTTAACGTAGATAAAAGAAATCTTTTGAATATATACGTTGATTTCATTTATATTAACTACTAAAACTATAAATTTTCTTTTCAGCGTTCCTCAGTGTGCAGGACGTGAATGTAATTGTTGTTAATTGGTCTAAGGGCAGTAGTGGAGGATACAAAGAGGCAGTGGATAACGTCCCTCAAACTGGGGAAAGCATAGGGAGATTTTTAGACTGGCTCAATTCTGTAGGAGTTCCTTTTGAGAAAATGCACGTCATTGGGCATAGTCTTGGAGGACAGTTGGCTGGATTCGTTTGTAGATCCTGTAAGAAGGGGCGAGTTGGATATTTAACAAGTAAATGTATCTTTTAAATCTTTGTTATTTTTATTTCAATTATATGTTTATGAACACATTTTGACAATATTATAGCGAACAAAAAAATATTTGCATAAATTTTATGCAAAACTTAATATTATATTCAAAATGAAATTAGCATACAAAAACAAAGCTTTCGTGTTACCTTGAGTTTAATTTTCATACTCAAATTCATCTGTATAAACTATGATAAAAATATGCAAATTCAACTTGCTCTATGATATTTATCTCCAATCACTTACATATTACTAAAGATTGTGACCCCTTTGACGAGCTCTAATGTTTGGCATTTTTGACGATTTTCTTTTACCGTAGTCCAAACATCACTGTTCAATGATCAGTTGTAGATAAAAGCGATATCCATCACTCGATAGTTAGTTATATTGGATCGGGATTTGCTCATTTCTTATCAACCTTCCACGTCTTAAGTCCCTATCGGACCTTCCAGAGTGTTTAATGATCTACATCAGTGATTCCCAACGCAGACAATGTCACCCTCCTGAGGGGCAATTAACTATAATGTAGCGTTGATGTGTTAAAAAATATTAGAGGAGCGATGGGACTTTCAAGGGTTTCATTCCACTACTAAAAAAATCTCAGCCTGACCGCATACTGACGGAGCTTCAGTCGTTGCACAACTGCAAATTCGTTTTTTTACACACATACATATCGCCAAATAGTGATCCTTGTAGGGTAGGCAGAGAGAACAGATCTCCAAATTCTTCTATTCAAACACAGAACTGCCTTTTCCACATTCATACATCTCGTCATGTAAATATTCTACAACTTCTTGGTACAAATTATTTCAACTTCTTTTAAAACGTAGTTCATTTGATCCAGTCATCGATCTATGATGACTGGTGCTCATGCTCAAACCACCTTTAACCTTTTCTTCTTCTTCTTGAATAATGATCGTGAACTTCTATATATGAAGAAGTATACGACAAGTGATCTCCACTTCATAAGGATTCGTTAGCATTTGAAATCTCCTTTCATTTTTGTCTATGTTACATTCAATTATTTGTGTATAATTAAAAGTAAATTATGTTTTTAGTAACATCTATGACATTTTATATGTGTTGAACAAACATACATTTATGAGAAAAAAGAAAGTCTATGGTTTCATAGTATTACAAATGAACCAAAAATTTAGTGTCTTTAAAATATTTTTTTACCTCCTCCAAGTTATACGAGTAAGAATGAAAAATATCTAATATTATAAAAGGCAGGCTTTCACTTATCTTAACACTCTCCAAAGGGGCGTCAGCCCAAAAAAAGTTAAGACACTCTAATATATACACGTATATACAAAATTTTAAGTGAACGTAAATTGAATGAACAGGTCTAGATCCAGCACACCCCTCATGGGACGCCGACTCGGATAGGATACGGAAAACAGATGCCAAGTACGTGGAAGTCATTCACACTAATGTGGGAAGGTTTGGCATGATGGATCCGGCTGGACACAACGATTTCTATCCAAATGGAGGACTGCACATGCCAGGGTGTGCTGGCAGCTTGGCTTGTTCCCATGCCAAGTGTGTAGATTATTTTGCTGAATCTATAGACCACAGGGGATTCATGGGCAACATATGCAAAACTGTTTCTGATGCAACTACTGATCCTCGAAAATGTTCTTCTACTAAGAGACTACATATGGGAGGAGCGAGTGCTAAAACCGAGTATGTATTTTATATTTTTTTCAACTATACTGGTATACATGTATGTAAGTCCCGTTGAAATGTGTCAATTTTTTATCGGCATCTACTAGTACAATTAATAAATAATTGCATAAACCAACAAAAAAAAAAATTATTTCTGTGAATTATGAAATTTCGCCAGGAATTATCAGTCGAGAAAAAATATATTGTATTATACTTTCGTCGTACGCGGTAAAAACTGGTGGGTTAATTGCCGTGTGGCAATCTCTACCAACCAACCAGATAGACTTAAAAAAATGGATATTTAAACATTTCATGTGTCTTGAGTGAATACTTAAAACTATCATGTAAACACATTTAGCAAATTTATTGCTTTAAAGCAATTTCTTCAAACTTGTTTCCAAATTATTATCGGTGTCTATAACCGTGTGTTAAACTTAGTAAAATAATATAGTATTTGAGTAAAAGTAACAAAATTAAAAGAAAAGTATAAATCTGAAGAAAAATAGAAAGAAATGTGGGAATTGTATGGAAGTTAGGGATGAAAAAATAGTATACATGTGTAGAAATCCTCATATGTCATATTAACATTTAACATACCATAACATATTTTCAGATATGGGCTGTTCTCCCTCGAAACGAACGAAGAATCTCCATATCACAAAGGTTAAATTGGAAAAAATTACCTGTGTTTTTATCGGCGTCGTGGCTCAATGGTTAACACGAATGCTTAGCACTCAAGCTTACCGGCTTGGCCAATTTTCAGAGCTACCAGGACTTGTTTGGCTTGGAGAACTTTTCACTCAGAATTGATTGACGTTATGACCTTTAGAAGCTTCGTAACATAAAATCTTACAACGTAAATTTCTTTTTTTCTGTATGAAAATAATACGAGTACTCTTAAAAAATAAATAAAATAATTTAGGTACACAATATTAAGGGATTCAAAATAAATGTTGAATACAATGTATAAATAATGAACACAAGAAACTTGAAAATACATAAAATTTTATTAAATAGTTAGTAAAATATCGAAGCACATTTCATTTTATTTGCGTCACTTCCTATATATTTTTTAATAACATTTCATTTGACATGGTATATTTTCGTTCTTTCATTATAATATGCCTTATTTTTGTAAATAGTATTTTTTTGCGTAAAATTTATTTACACATGTTATATTTGTATATTATGTCAAATGTTTATTGTATAATATAGTATTTCGTAAATCACGTTTTATTTTTGTAAATGAAATCTTATACGCTGGATCGTAGTAGACTCCGTACCGAATATTTAATTTCTCATTCTTCATATAACATTATTTTATAAAATTTCATACAAAATGTATTTTTTTCTTTTTTTCATACATATAATACGCCGTATTTATTTTCTAATAACATTTAGTTGTAAAGCATTTCATTCAAAATATTATATTTAATTAAATGTTGTACGTATCATTTCCATGACACTTATTCAAGATAATACATTTATTATAGAATAATATATTATAATATTACATATATTATGTTTTTTACCTGTTTAAAAAATATGTGAAGGTTCATATACGATTTCATATAAAATATTTCATTTCAATTCCTCGATATAAAATGTATTATGTAATATTTCATTCACGTTTTATTTTTGTAAATAAAATCTTATTTGAAGGGCAATGTAAGAATACGACTTCCGTGACCTAGTTGTTAAGATTATTGTATCCCGACCCGGGAACTGCTAGTTTGATTTCCGTTGATAAGTATTCCAGTCTGGTTTACACAAAAAAAGGATTCCAGGCCTCTAACATCTTTCTGGTATAAAATGAAAGTGCAATACAGTATAAGATTTCATATAAGTATTATTTATATTCTTTTTGCTAAAAATGTGTTTTAAAATATTTCATATTTTATTTCTACAAATTAAATTTTACACGATGGATCGTGTAAGATTTAAAACGTGTTTTATTTTCATTTCTTCACAGAATAATATTCGTTTAACCTTTCATATGTCTTCCATTTATATTTCTTAATAAAAAAAATATTGTTTAATAATTTATAAACACCACACCATTGTAATTTGTTTAGTCAAACACTGTTTTTTCCACTTAATAAAATGGTATAGCCCTACCGGTTTTAAGGTTTTACCCTCATCATTAGGGATCACAAACAAGGCCTTAAATAATATAAAAATTAATTGCATTTCGATTTCCTTGTAAATTTTTTTAAGTGTTCAATTTTTTTTAACATTCACGTTTAAGGATTTCTTTTAAATACTTAAGTTTTTTTTTAATATTCAAGTACAAGTTTTGATTATTCAAGTGTTTTTTTTGTTTCAAATATAATGCTGCAAAACTAAGGAAGGAAAGGAAAACAATGTGAAGTATTCCTATTCGTTCTAAAATAAATTTTAAATTGAGAATTATCCGTTGGTTTTCGCGCGCGTAATACACAACTTTATTGTGTAGCGACAATTTCACCGTGATTCGCTATGTCGCCTTGTGAATATCAATTCCTCGCCACCATCCATTTCAGGAAATGGCGAACGGCGAAAATGATGGGCAACTAGATTTCTCATACCTTTGTCTGACCTGCATTATCAAACGACCGCCAGTCTTTGCGGTACAAGTTCATTCAAACGAGTGGCAGTTACAAAAGTGCATTAAGGTTTTTTTTTCTTCAATTGAAAAATCAGCTGTGTTATGTTTTTTCTTTTAAAATTCTTGTGAGGTATTTAGTGTGAATAATTTTGTGATAAACTGAATTAATTATATTAAATTACGCTTATGATTGATTGACATGATTAAGATAATGAAAACACGCAGTTTGTTATATTGATTGTAATTTAGTGATTGTTATATGTTTATGAGTATCATACTAGATATGAGCTAAATCCTGGGATAAGTATTGTTCATGTTTGTGCGTAAAATCTAGTTGCAATGAGAGTAATTATATCATTCTTATCGATTTTATCACATGGTTAGTATTAAAATACTTGCGTTTTTTGACGAGTTCGTGTTCCTCCAAAATTCGAAAAGAGTATTACAAAAGAGTATTACTCGTACATTTGCAATGAAAAATTTAAACCCATACTAATTGATAAAATTAAAATTAAGCATCAACAATGAGATTTAAATCTCTCTCTCTCTCTCTCTCTCTCTCTCTCTTGTATACTAATTAAGCTTTAGCTTTTGTAAATGAAAGGGTATACGCTATTGTCCACTACATAGGATTTCGTTAGTGATGTCAACGTGATAGGATCTCGTTAGATGGTTCACATGAATGATGTACTGGTACACTAGAGTAGCCGATTCGTAGTTGATATTTTAAGGATATTTAAAGAAACCCAGTCCTAGACTGCTGATATCTAGTGAGATCTTACGAAGTGAAACTATTTCAAAATTAACTATTTCTGATTAAGAATTAAATTCATACAATTTCTAAGCTTCCATAAATTAAGTTTGATACGGTTTCCGACCGAATGAGGTTTATTCTGCGCACACAACTCACTCTAACATCCATCAAACATAAATCGCAACCATTATTGGAACGTTATAGTTCGGAAATTCTAGGATGAGACCTGTGACAGTTCACAAATTCGCCCCAATGCAACCTTGTAACGATGTTCAGTAATTTTAATCATTTTATCAACTTTAATATAAGCCTCAATTCTAATAAATAGCAAGTTATTTAGGTAAATACATTACATAAGGTTGTATTGGGGCAAATTTGTGAGCTGTCACAGGACTCATCCTAGAATTTCTGAACTATAGTAGTATTCATTAGATCTTAAATGTTTACCAAGTATTCTTTTAAGATTCAGTAAAAACTTACCACGAATTAATTTTAAAAAATAACCAAGATTTATTTTGACTATGTCAATGATGTAATCGTTTACACTCTTTACCAAATAAGTGTAACCATTTTTAGTAACAGTGACTTACTTAACATATTTACTCCGTTGGAGATACAAATCATGAAGGCTCATGGTGGATCTTAGTAAACTTTTCTAGGCATACCTGCCCTGAGAATATTCACACAAGTCTCTACGACCCGTCGGGGCTGCATCATTTGTCAACTATGTCCTTTCACCGTAGACGCGGGAGTCAAAATTGTTTCCTTGCTGTGAGGGTCCACTCCAGGGCTTCCTTATGTTTCCCCGAGATACATTCCCTATAAGTTCCATATAAATCTAACGAAAATAATATTTTAATACTCGAGTTTTTATGTTCGAGTACTATAGAGTTGTGGATTAAATTGTATTGATGTTTTTGCTTTTTAAACTTTGAAATAAGCACTTGTACCATAATAGTAAACAGGCGATAAAGACGCTGAGGAGGCAAAATGTGTATTTCGTGAGAAGTATGGCATTACGTTTGATTACATCGACAGTAAAATGGATTGATAATTTGTATAGTATCCCTAAAGTTTTTTAAACACCTGTTTTGATATTTTGCAGTTCATTCAGCAATTTTGCACAAATCCACAAAATACGATTCAGTATGGTTGGCCAGTGTAGAACAATATCCTCAAGTACATACTTTTGATCAGACAAAGTTCTTCTTCTCAAGTCATAACGAAGTAGCTGTGGAATTTCGCTTATTTACAAGGTAATATGCATACATTTCGTTTAACATTTTGCAAAGTGCAAACCCTTTCTTCTAAGTTATGGGCGAAAAAGAGTTGTCACTACAATATATTCGAAATCAGCGTAATCAATAAATACATATACAATTAGTGTGCTAAAAATAAACATTTAAAAAACCTAAAAACAGTGCGCTAGATGCCCCAACTCGATATACAGATGAAAATAAAACAATGTTTTTTGAACCGGGATTCAAACCCATTACTTTCTTTTTACCGGGAAACAGAAATTACTGTGCTGATGTAATCAGTTAGTTGTAGATGTTGCAACTACTGCAAATTAATGGTTGTAGAAATATATTTTCATCGTCTTTTCGAGGTGAATCATACAACGTGACATTTTTCGGTTAGATAAAATATAAATTCTTAGCAATATTGCATCATGTCAAAAATTATGAATGTGTACATGTGTACTCTTACACTCTTGAAGAATAGGCGAAAATAATACCCATGCTATTCTAGGAGAATAAGAAATTGCGAGGTTCCTATTGTTAAATATTCATATATTTAAGGTTCTTAGATATTGTTAGCTTTATTAACTTATTAATACTTCATTGTGTAAAATTTGATGGCGTTATTATCAGATGGTATTTTCTTCCAGCCAACCAGGCCAAAAGAAGATACCTGGTTTCGAACAATCTTCAAATATTATTAATTTTAAACTTAATTCATGAAAAACAATAATACAAATTTAATACCTTCATTCAAAGAAAAAAGAAAGGGATGCTGGAAAGGAAAATCGGAACGAAGCCCGGAATAAAACTGTTTTGAAATTATGAGTTTAAGTAGATTAAAAATTGCTACACAATTTACTAACTAAAAAAAAAATTATTTTTTTTAGAAAGAACCCGAATAAGTATCAAATATTGGAAATAGACAATTCGACCTTGCTTCAAGATTCTAATTTTGATATCAATTTGCCGATTAAAATATTAACTCACGGCTGGTACAACAATGGTTCAAGTCCGATGCCAATGAATATAAAGGAAGGTAAATCAAATACTAAATTTTCTTTCTTCACATGTGTATGGATTATTACGCCGCGTTTATTCCCACGAGTCTCAAGGAAGATTGATTTTCTTACTCTTCTATCCAGAAACACTTTTCTTGTTTCCTCTACATAATATATTCATGTCCAAACTTATAAAGAGTCGTTTTTATAACTTGAATTTCTTTCAAAATGTAGGTTATTTTATTTTATTCAGCAAACTTTTTCTCGGCCTACACGTCTTCAAGATATTTCACGCACTTGAGTCATTCCACGTGAAATCATCAATAGAAATTACCTAACACAATTATATTTTCTTAAGCTTTGGTGAATAGTTTCTAATGATGCAGAACACGAAAAAGGAAACAATTTTTCAATGTTTTTTTTTTTTTTTCAAAATAATATATTTTTAAAATTATGTTGTTTCTAATATTTGTAAAACGTGAATATTGGTCGCTTTTAGAAACCACGACTTCTATTAATCAACGTTTTAACCGTTCAATGTCTTTATATTATATTTCAGTGATCCTGTTCTGATAACTCTTGGTGAGCATCTCAATCATTTATAACATCATTTAAAATAAAAAAAAAGGTTATAGAAAAGAAAAATTATTACTTCAACTTTAAGAAGTTTGCATATAATTTGGAAAGCCCAATTAAAGAGCTTTAAAATGAGATATAATTAATTTCAATATTATATATATGATCCATATATATGATCCTTCATATATATGATCTACAGTTATAAACTTCCAAATAACGCATTATTTTCGCATTATTGGTGTTTTTCATAAATTTATAAAAAAATAACAATTCGTTAAAAAAAAAGATGAGAAAAAGAGGGTAAGGTGGCAAGCGTGTGTTGAGTTGACATCGAATAACTCACTATTATTTAAGTCGTATATTTGTTTCGATACTAATTTCTTAACATAATGAAACCATTTTGGTGTTCTTTTTCCGACTTACGAACCACTTCAACTACAGCCATTAATTAATTTGTGTTGTCTACGTTCCTTCTTACATTATATGGTCGTATAAATACAAAAGGAAACCAACTAACAAAACACATATTTCTGTTTATTGGAAATATCGACTGAGCATGACATAAATTCATACGCAAAAAATGAAGCCCGTTGCGTGGCTATTTTATAGTTAACTAACATAGCTAAAATAAATATTCCATATAAGCCCTTACAAGGTTTTCTTCAAGTATTTCAGAAAAGGTGGGTTGAACTCTTTATGCATATTAACCTCCACAAGTTATATGTATTGTATCCTATCCCTAATAAACATTTATCCTTAATCCTATAAAAGCGCCTTTTACAAAGTGGTATTAAAATATTAATATCACATAAGAAAAAAATATAAGAAAAGGTGAAGATAATACGATGTTGAATTTTTTTTTCCAATAAATTCTTAAGTTTAAATACATCTAATGTTTTTCAACATTAAAATACATACTGACATCTTCAAAATGCGGTTCAAAACTTTTACCTCTAAATGATCAGTGTTATTCAATTGTTTGGTGTGAAACTTCACTACAATAATCACATTTAAATTCCATAGATGACACTTTTGACTTCTGATAACCGGATTCTTAATTGATAGAAAAACTATTTATAAAAATATTACATATAGTCAACATTGAAATTTTTAATAATATAATAAAAACAGTACACCTTCTTTTTACTCATAATATATAAATATGATAATATGGGGAAATGGAGTAATTTACAAGGTGTGCAATAATCAAGACATATTATTATTATCAGTGGCATAGCGAGGAACTTCTGTGCCTGGCGATAAGACCAACCCAAAATTTACGCCTCCTTGCACAAAATGTAAGCTAAGTGTCTTATGGAAATAATGAAGTGTCGTATGGTAATAAGGTGGAATCCTAACCTCACCCAGAAAAGCCTGCGCATGCATTTTTCATATATCGTTATTTTCTTTTTTTAAATATCCTGTATGTCACATAGGTATATGTTATGCATATGTGCAGTATGTACTTGTTTTCGACAGCAAATTTTATATATATATATATATATATCATATCATGCAAGTGTTGTGATATTTATATATATTTATTGTAACGTCTGGTATTCACTCGCACTGTGAACATCAAATAAATATTGTAAAAAATATTAATAGTCGAAATCGACCGTAAATAGATAAATATATTGTAAACCTATAACCAAATGAAGTAATCAATGCTAGCAATTATAAAATATACTAAGAAAATAAATTATATTATTACATATATTATAGAATATTCAATAACAGACTACTTACCACTAATAACATTAATCACCGCTACACATGTATCTATCTCTTCAAGTAATGTTGTTAGTGAAAGAACCAAGTAATTTATTATTAAATATTTTTACATGGAGTTCCACAAAGTAAAAGTTTAAGCCATTGATAAAAAGTAATTAATAAGCATAAAACATATTATTCTAAAAAACAGTATCTGCACTGGTTTCATAGTTTCGAATTTCAATAAATTTTTACTGTGGTTTTTTTCCAGTCTGCAGTATGAGCGAAAATAAAATCAACAGATATTGTTTGGAACTGTGTCTAAAAATAAATTACTTAAGTGAGTTTTAAATACTCAAATAAACGTACATATGCGCCCGGGATTCCTCTTATTTGAAAATAATAAATGAATGTCGACTTGTTGCTTTGAGTCTCGATCTAACGTCGAGCGTGACGCAAGGGTTAGCAAAGTTAAGGAAAAACTTTAAGAAAAATTACTCTTGGTTCCTGACTTTGAGCTCCCTTAGCCCTGTGCCCGGATATAAATGGTACACCAACTCCTCTCGTTACGCTTCTAATAATTTTGTGAGTTTGAAACTAAATCATTAAGTCCGTGAACGAGAAGATTGTTGAAATATTTAAATTCTGAAGGTGTCTATAGAATCTGGAGTAGTAAAAAATGTTTTAGAAATATAGGGGTAACTTTCTCATATTACCTTCATGTGTTATGGTTGGCGTGTGCAGCTTTAGAAAATATTTGAAGTCAACCGTTTTTGGTAGCTTCCAAAGTTTATAATAACAAATGAACACTACACACATACACTACATTACACCTAAAGACGAGTATATAAATATTTCATTTCGAAAGATCTTTCAATATTTCTTTATATTCCATCTTCCCATGGTAAGTTTTTTTATGATTTTTCGTATCAAATATGTTTTTATAAATATCATATATACTATACAGATGCGGAAAAGCATCCAATCTAATTCTCGCAGCCACCACCTTCATATCTTATACTCAACTTATTTTTTTATTAATATTTTTAATTTATCAATAATACTAGGTTCGATTCCCGAATTAGAACGCCTTTGATGAGAGTCTGCTTTCTTAATGACGTTATATAAATTGTCATTTAATTATAATTATTAATTTTTTTAGCTTACTTGAATGTAAGTAATTTGAATATCATTGTTGTGGACTGGGCCTATGCAGCTAACTTAAACTACATTTCATCCAGTTATAATGTAGCCCAAGTAGGAAAACATCTCACCAACTTCCTCAACTTCCTGATCCGAGAAGGAATTTCTATGGATGACGTCCATCTTATCGGGCATAGTCTTGGAGCTCACGTTGTTGGGATAGCTGGAGCATTTGTTGAAAAAGGATCAGTACATACGATAACAGGTAAAGTTTAACGTTTCTTTTTAATGTTTGATATTTCCGTTGTAAGCAAAACAACTGGTAGACTTATCTCTTCTTCCTCTAGACTTTCCACGTTTCCTTCTTTCACAATATAATTCATTTGATTGAATCATACTTTCGTTGGTCTTCATCTCACACGTCTACCACTCATATTTACATTTATATCTGTTTTACGAGTCTTTCTTCATTTATTTATTCCATATGCCCAAAATATTTTAGCGTGCTCTTGTTTATCTTACTCAACACATTGGCTTTAAGTTCACATTCTTTCCTAATCAATTCATTCTGTTTTCTTCTAATTTAAAAAGGATGTTAAAAAACACTGGCGCATTTTTTTGGAGTGCTATTGAAAGACATGCGTGCAAAAAACTAAGCCCCCAACAAGTCATCGTGGAATAAATTTATTAAGCAAGATAAAACCAATTAATACATTACGAGTCTATATGTATCATACATCACCGTTTTGCTTTTAAAATACACATTACGAACACAGATACGATACATAATATTTATAAGTAATAAGTATGTACAATAATGACAATGAACTCCGATTTTAACTTCTTTTTTTCTAAGTTATCCAGTTTTTAAGCGTTTCTAAGAGCAGGAGAGATTTTGTTCCATGCTAAGAGACGAGCAATGCAGAAGTTCTAGCATACAAAATAAAGATCATCGATTTAAAGCTGTTTTGTGAGAATGTCTTGCCATTAAATAAAATAATTTCTTCAGTCAATTAAAAATTCATCCAAAAATTAATAAAACTAAAAGAGTAATCCCCTGTATCCTCTGTTTTAATTTCGCGGTCAACCGTGGCTCAAAAATATAAAATAAAAAAATCCAGCGCCTCATTTCATCTAATATGTACATATAAAATGTCACCGTAAGAAGAAAAATGACCTTACGATAAGATATTTTATTATAAGTTATTGTTGTTAATACTTTACTGTGCATTCATTATAAATTTTACCATAGGTATGCGTGTAAAAAGAAAAAATGACCGTATATTTTAAAAGATTTAGTATTATTCGGTGTCAGGCGTTCACTGTAGGTTTTAGAATCACCGCGGATAAAGGGAGCTAATTGTATTCAATTAGAAGAGTTAAATAAAGATCTCAATAATTTGGTAATTTGCACTTATTGTTGCTTAAATAAATATTAAAAATAAAAAAAACGCAACAAAAAGTCGAAAGTGTCAAGCATATTGTTGATCAAATCGTCAACGACTTTACCTCATTTTACATAATTTTAAAGAGTGTATACATGATTTTTATAAATTTGAAGAATCATAACAAAAACAATTTCTGGGCAAGTACTGTTTTAATCGATTTAATGGACTGAATATTGTACTGAAGTCCAGTTTCAACCTTTAATGAGGTAAGGAAAATTACGAACTTTTGATGAATGTAAATCCTAGAAACACTCGGCGACATGGCAATCGGCGAAATTTACAAAAATTCCTAAGCGTCGACTTGTAGACAGTTCGAGATATGAATTTTAATTGATAACACGAACGATGGCTTTGGCTTAAATTCATTGAAGATTAAACAATAAAAAGTCGTTTGACACGATCGTCAACTAATTAATGAAGACGGGATGGGTCAATAGGCTTATATAGATTTTGAACGGATCTAAGGAATTGTACTAAGAAAACTCACCAACTGATAATATCATATATAATATATTAAATCACCCTGATCAAAAAGTAAATTAATTTTACAATATTGTCAATAAATAAATGAACATTCCTCGCGTTTCGCAAGGCAAAATGAACTATGTGCAAATTGAACGAGGTATTTTTTAATCAAAATGTTACATTGTTTGTTAAATTTAGGACTGGACCCAGCTCTCCCCCTTTTCACAGAAGGGAACAAAGACGCCCGTTTGGATAAGCACGACGCCCAGTACGTGGAGGTGATTCACACTTGCGGAGGGTATTTGGGGTTCGCCAAACCCATAGGACACGTGGACTTTTACCCGAATGGTGGGTCGGTTCAACCTGGATGTGGGACCGATTTTAGAGGTAAATTTGCAGAGCTCTTGAAATAACGAAATATTTAATACTAGATGGAATAATTTGGACATTTTGGTATTCATTCAATCTTATTAAATGCTAATAGTAAAACTTTTTAAGTGTAACCAGTGTGAAGTAATCATTGACGACGCAACATAAGTACGAGTATATTGGTCTTGACTGGGGGCTCCTATAATAGTGTTTATTAATATCAGTATATTTTTATTTGTCCTATAATATCCCCTTGAGAGACATTCTATTTTTAATTTTTTTAATTGTATTTTATAGTCTTGTATTGTTGATTTTTGTTGTTGTGCATTGCTATGTTTAAGCAGCACATCATGAAAGATAACAAATTGTTATTTTTTTGGAGGCCATTGATACATTATCCTTTTGATTTTTAAGCTTTACTGTGCTATGCAAAGTTAACTTAAGTGTCTTTTATTGTATTAATAAATAAATATTTCTTTACGTTTATGACTAACGCTTGAGAGACACAGTGCTTTAATCGGTTAACGGAAAAATAAATATTAGTGCATCTTCTACTAAAATTGATACATTATTTGATGAATTGCATGAAATGTGTTTGATCGTGTCTAGCAGATAAAGATTTATTAATTTATTATCCAAATAAAAGTTCGTGAGACCTTAACTTTAACAATATAAGAAAACTAAACGATTAACCAAAGCTCTGCATGGTTTCTGATGTTTTAAATTATGTTTCCGTTAAAAATACTTTGTGTCATCAAACGGCGCTTTTCGAAAAACATACGAAAATGTGTGTTTTTTCAAATAAATAGTTCAAAAAATTTGCTTCCGAAATACAATAATACCGCCCGACATATGAACTGACAGCTGAATATATAAACTATAAAATCTGTACTCGTGACTATTATTTATTTAACACTACGTCAGGACGTGAATTAAAATAAATTATTTCAATTTAATAATTGAATTGACACCTGCTTCAATATTTTATATATATTTAAAAAAATTTATATATACGAGTATATAAGAACATAATATACAATTTTAAACAATAACAATAAGTCGTTTTATTTTCTTTTATTAGATAATGTTGTCAGACAGAAGAAAACTTACAATGATGACTAAATAAGTATTAATTAATACTCGAGAGTTAAAACTGTTGATTATAAAAAATACATACAAAATAACTGTTTATTATAAAACAACACATACAATTAACTGTTTATTATAAAACAATATATACATGTAACTGTTTATTATAAAATAATACATACATAAATTGTACATTTTAAAACAATTCATATATAAAATTATTTGATATAAAACAATACGTACATATAACTCAATTTATAAATAATTAAAAAAATAAAACAAGCTTACTTGAGTTTATTATATATTGCAATGATAATTTTTTTTTCAGGGTTTTTCATAATCAGCCCTAATATATTATATCTATCACCCTGGTCCTTATTAAGTATTTCGTAATAAATTAGATATGTAATTAAACATGAGAGGAAACATTGCCGATGTCAATAATAAATCCATGGTGATTGGTGACTTCTGTGGCTTGGTTGGTAAGACATCTTTCTTGCAGTCCAGAGATTGCACGATCGATTTTTGTTGGTGCCTAGTTAAAAATGTGGTAGGGTTTTCGCTTAAGTCTCTTTTACATACTTTTGGTTGGTTGATAGCAATACGCCAGGTTGTACTGTATATAATACAAGTGGTATACAACTATAAATTCATCCTGGCACAATAAAACAAAATTTCAGGATAAATTCCAGTTGTATTCAAACAAGTTTTCTTCCAGCAAGATGACATATAGTACGTGGTCTAATCGGTAGAACGCTTGAGTTTCACCCTGGGGGTTTGACGTTCGATTAGTAATAAAACTCATGAAACGGCCTTGTTATGTTTTCCACTTAAACATATTTTTGTAAGGTTGAAAGAAATTGTTTAATGGCAATATTCCCGACAGGTTATATTTTATATTTTGGAAGTTTAATAAACTATAATACAATTTATTCAGTGTCGTTATTGAGCTTTTTTATAATTGATATAAATATAACAAGTTTTTGGGTGTTCAGATGAAATATTATCGATATTTCACACGAGCGACAACAGCTCGGATTTGTTGAATTGTTTAAATGTGAATTTTGCGGATGTCAGTCAGCTGTCTCAGAACATGCAATTAGCTGGCTGTCGCTTTCTTGTGAAAAATAATTAAACATTTAAGTAAATGAAGTTATTAAAACGGCATTTATATCGATTTTTTGCGAAGAATCTATTTGTAATTATTTGAGGTTTTTTTTAATATAGAAATAAAAAAGAATACATATTACGAAATCACAGTAAAAATATGCATTAAGTTTTCATAACAACAATTTTGGACCCAAAGTTATTTAAAACTTTCCTATAGTATTAGTTTAAGTTATTTTTCCAGTCATGAAAAAATGTACTGCAGTTGAAAGCCATATTTTTTCGCTTTTAGTCGCTTTTTAATTGGAGTACATTTTTCTCTTAAAGATATCAAACTTCTATTTTATTATATTTCTTCCTTCTCGTTTAAAATAATGCACCTTGGATGATATGAATTGAAAGCTTACTTAATTTACTCTAATCGAAATTTCAACTCTGGTTAAAATTTCGATTCCCGTTGGAACGCAGAATTTAAAAAAATATATCCGGTTATGTTTTCTGTAAAGGCCTTTTTTACATATTTCTGGTCATTGGAAGAAGTTATCAAACAGTAATTAGTACGATATGTTATACTGTATGCAACGATACTGTGATACAATATAATTAGTTCTAGGTGACGGACGTCTTTAAAAGTTACATTAACTTATTGTCTGTGTTGCGGATAAATACTTGATCAAATGCTAACTGTACAGCCAGCTCGACATACTTCTATTGTATTTTCTACTTAATAACATTTTTGACAAATGCAAATTGAGTGTCCCGAAAAAATGAACGATATTATTTGGAGGTCGACATCGAACGTTGAAATAAATAAATATAAAGATATTATTTGAAAAATTGTATGCGTGTTTTTACTGTATCTGGTAGCCAAAAAATATTCCACCAAACTATTCAATGAAACCAAACATTTTGAAATATACATACGAGGGATTAGGTGCGATATTTCAAAAGAGTTAATAGAGCGAGCTAACAAGCTACACACTTTACTCGTATGTGAACGTGCTGTGCTATCAACTCGCAACAAAAACGAAATTAGTGACGAAAAAAACACGTTGTGTAATTGAATTCGCATTGAATGGTTGGAAGAACTGAAATTGAATGTCACTGTCCGTCTCTGTATTATTACAATAAAGATTAAAAAAAACAATGGTTCGTTTGGGAGTAGTAAGTAAGTAAGTTTAGTTTTGACATCTTTGTTTTTTTTCTTTTGGTTCATTTTTACTACGCAAGTGAACGAATTCTTTGGTCATGCAAAACAGCGGGTGCAAGCGAATGCCATTTGAATTGCGTACAAACCCTATTCAAATATTTGACAAATTGTTAATGTTTCAAACATTTTGCTAACTAGCATATTTTTAAAATTTTCAGGTTTTTGTGCCCACAACCGAGCTCACAGATTTTTCGCTGAATCAATATATCTAGACGTTGATTTTGTAGCGACAAGATGTGAAAATTATGAAAACATAGCAAGTGGTTGCTGTAAACCTACAGGAGAAACGCTTAACATGGGAGGATTCTATATTAATTATGGGTGAGAGAAAAATTAATTAAAAAAAAACGAGGTTACAGCGCTGTTATTAAAGCTTCTTTAAAATAAGCACTGTCACCGATTCTTTTCAAAGTATAAGTAGCATGCTGCTGAAAAAGCTAAATAAAAAATAGTAGCGCAGCTATTTAATAGCTACTCTTACGACAGATTGATTTACTTGTAGTTCCTTTTCAACAACAATATATTAAATAATGATTAACATGGTTGTTAAGGCTACAAGAAACCGTGTCACCATTGAAAAATATTATCGAAACCTTGATTGAAATTTGACATTAGAAGATCGACTTTTAACTTTGTAGTAAAGTTCTATCTTGCAATTATTTGAAGAAATGAGTTAAGAGATAAATTGGCACATCGCTATTCATTCAAATAGTACATGGTGAGGCAATTCGACTTGTAGAGCGGGCTAATACTGTTTTTTATAAGCGACCCTAATCTATTTCTATTGGTTGTTGCTTTGCCCTGAAAAGTTTACGTGACAGATGGTCTCTTCTATGTTAGTTCAAGTCGGTGCTGCCAGTTCGCAACGGAAGATTGTATTTTCTTAATTATCCTTTAAAAAAAAATTTAAATTAAGTTTCAAGAAAGTAAACAGGACAAACTAATTTGCTTTATATTTTTCAGTATTAAGGATACAAGTTTTTTTTCCAAAGATATAACTACTTAAGGTTTATAACTATGTTATATGAACCAAAAGTTTTTTTTGGTATCTTCTTAGTTCAGATGTATATTTTATGTTTATGTATTAATCTTTTTTAATATCAATCTCAAAACATATCATTTGAGTTCAAAACACGTATTGTAAGATGATATATAACTTGAATATTTTTGTTTTTGTTTTCAGAAAAGAAGGTGTTTATTACTTGTCAACTAATAGCGAATCTCCTTATGCAAAAGAAGGTGTTTATTATTTGTCAACTAATAGCGAATCTCCTTATGCAAAAGAAGGTGTTTATTACTTGTCAACTAATAGCGAATCTCCTTATGCAAAAGGAACAAAACGCGTATTGTAAGATGATATATAACTTGAATATTTTGGTTTTTGTTTTCAGAAAAGAAGGTGTTTATTACTTGTCAACTAATAGCGAATCTCCTTATGCAAAAGGAACAAAAAGAAAAAAACCCATTTTTAAATCATGAAATATCATCTCATTATAAAAATTTAAATATCGAGAAATAGTAATTTTTTGTTTTTTTTTTTAAATATTAACTATAAAATTCCAAATTTTCCTTTGTGAAATGAAACAAAAATATTGTGTAGTTTTAAGTTTCAAATAAACTAGATGCTTTTTTTAGAATTAAATTATCTTAATTGGGAATAAAAATACTATTGTAAAAATATTTCATTAAATAAATATTTCAATTATAGAAAATTGTTTGTTTTTTCTTTATACTGTATAAATCAGAAGTTTGACAAAATATGACAATGATAAGTAAAATAATCAATGAGTTATCATATTCAAATATTTGTTTTCTTTTCTTTAAATTTAAAAAGAATATTGAGGAAATATAATTAAAAGGAAAGTGAAAAAGAATAATTACATAATCAATTCTAACACGAAAAAAATAAAACCCAAGTAAACCCGGAGGCATTAGACACATGTTATGCCCTTTTTATCGTTATTCAATGTTTAACGCGTTGTAACTGTTGTATATATGCTCAAACATTTTATAAATCTCAATAGTTTTACTATGTCTGTATACCAATATTAAAAATAAAAATTAATTGAAAAAGAGCATACATTTTATTTAATTTTCAAAATAAAAATCAATTATTTTTATTTTTGCTGTTCTATAAAATAAACAGAGTGGCCGTGGTACCTTATGCCTCTGAGGCAAATAAATCAAAAAAATGTAGGAATATTTTTTTTCGTATTTGCATATTTATTCTAAGTTGTTTCAGTATTTGAATAAAATACGATAACAATTGCTTTGTTTGTTTGAAGTATATTTTTAATGCGGGTGTGTAAATAAGTTATACACAATGATGTCAAGATCAGACAGTAAGGCTGAAAATCTAAAGGTTGAAACATGTTGTAAATTCAGAAGTAAACGGTCAAGGTAAAAATACACATATTATCATCCTATTCGAATAGTTAAATGTGAAAAGAGGAATTTAAAAACTAATATGAAAAAGGTACTCATGATTTTTTTAAACTTACTCAAGAAATCCACGATATCCATGGCCTAGTTAGTAAAAAAGGAAGTTGGGTTTTTCACACGAGTCATTTTATAACTTTCTGGTTAATATAAAGAAAACTTCGTGACCCAGTTGCTAAAAAGTTCCAATCTGGTTTTCAATTAAGGCCTGTTATTTTATTGTTGGTTGGAACATATTACCACATGATAACTAGTCCGTCAGTTTGTTCTGTAAATAACGGATCTATAATACAATGCATGGAAACATTTTTATCTAACTTTATACATAGTATTATTAAAATATCACTGGATTAAATTTTTTAAAGTTGTTTTTTACCAAATGGAATCTGTTTTGCTCTTCATTCAGAAATCTCAGCTTACGTGTTTAGGTATTGCATGTACATAGAATGGCAGATAATCGTCAACCATGTAGAGTTATTCAATTTCATCTTAGAGTTACACCAAGAGAATATTTAAGGAAGATATTCGTATGGTATCCTTCAACACATCTGAATAAGTGATGCAGATGTATTGAATAACGTTGCTGGCAGGACGTATTTTCTTCGGTCCGAAAAATGGTGTATTCGAGTTAAGAACTACTAAAACAGGCATAGATATCTCAATTCTATACTATCGCATGTAAAGTTACCAGACGTTACCAGACGAACACTTTTATCGGAGTAGGTTCATTTCTTCGGCTACCAACGGGAACCGAACCCGTAACTCCCGGGCTGGAAAACAAGTATCTTCTACATCCATACAGTTTCAATGATTTCTCTGATTTTTTACGCTTCCTTTCAAAATATCACATACTTGATCCAACCATACTTTTCTTGGTCTTCCTCTACAACGCCTTCCACTCACATTGGCACTGTGTATTTGTTTTGTTAGTCTTTCTTCATTCATTCGTTTCACGTGCAGAGTACTACATTTTGTACTAGCGCATTTTGTTGGTATGGTACAAAAATTAACAGAGGCTGTAAAAAATCCCAGTGCATTCTTGGTTTGGTACGAAATCTGTATTAGATAAACTCAGTTTCAGCGAGAAATAAATGTTTAAGTTCTGGAGTTTTAAGGTGTAATTTCACCTCAGCTATTCAGCATCTATGGTGAAAATATCATAAGAGAGGCATTGAAAAATTATAATGACAGAATTGTTGAAGGAAAAATGTCTCGAACATATTTGTAGATCTTTTTCATTGCGGCTCTTTTGAGAAAATGTCAGAACTTTTATAATTTGTGGAGTTTAAGAGTAAGAAACTCGGTCTTGGAATAAACCAATCCCAAATTCAATTCAAGATTATCCGAGAAAATCAGATCTCAACAACTCATACTCTCGAAGATCTTGAGGTGATAAAGCAATGTATAATATATATCGCTAATCTTGCGTAATAGATGACGGTGATTACACACCTGAAATTCAGAAAACCGCTGAGATGCAAAGAAGTTGTCTGTAATACTGCAGCGAAATGGAAGGATCTAAATATTACAGTTGTAACAAAAAAAAACAATTAATGTTGATCTTCTCCGTTTTCTTACATAGAGCAGGCCTTGAAATTTAACCCTTCCGGCCCGTATGCCTAAAACATTTTTTCAGTCCTAGGGACGTTTAATTTTTTTATGGAGATCGTTTTTAACGAAATCGTTAAACTATTGTTCATATATAGTATTATAAATAGATGATAAAACAGGGCACTGTTTTCGTCCATCCTTGTGTGGGATTTTTGGTGCGCGTCATACGTCTTTGTGGGGAGTTTTGGTTTTGATGCGCGTGTGGTGCACGTCATACGTGTCTAAAGAATTAATGGTAAAATAAGAAAACAACAGGTGGGTGATTCGAGATGTGTTACCGGAGACGCATGCTGAGAATACCATGGATCAATCCATTACACAACAACTTGAGAATCAGCACAGGATATCCACGATTTGTTCGCGGTGAGCAGTCCCATTATTGACCGTGTAATAGGCAGGTAAGATGATAAAATTAAAACACTGGAACTAACGGATAGTACACATATAGATGAACGGGGTTCAATGAGGGATGCGATGGGGTCCTTTGTGACGGCAAGACAAAGTAGGGAGGGATGGTGAATCGTCGCAGGTAGAGCTGAGCAGAATGATCTTAGATATCCCGACCCTCAGTCATGAAGGTATCGATCAAGAAGACAATTATAATTTACGCTTTTCAAAATATAATGTCAACATTAAAAGTACGTAACAAGTTAATAAAATCATCTTTGCTTAATTATTTCATAAAATGTTCGAAGATAAAAACATTGCTTCAGAAAAGCGTATTGTTGCGAAATTGCCCATTAATCAAAGTATTTTGAAATGTTACATTTTTATGAATCCATAAAATATTTATGTTAATGTATCTAAGTGAATACGATACAGACTTGGCTCGATTTTGATATTGAAATGAATGTTGACCAATAAAATCTGAACGTTGCCTTCATAAACTAGTTTTTTTAGAACAAAAACCATCTTTTTATTACAGCAAGAGCGGCAGTTTCCTTGTTGTTGTATAAATGTTTAAAGTATTTTTTTTTTGCTTCAGTATACGAGTATTGTATTCAATCTTGAACATTTGAATTTGGATATTTTGAGAGTACGAGAATTAACGTTTAAAATTTAGACTTTGTGATACATTTTTAAACATTTTTTAAAAATCTACTTTCTTTAGATAAGTAGAAAGGAAAGGAAACATTGATTTGGAAATCAAGGGGATGAAAAATACTATAATTTAGCTGCAGAGTTTATTTTGTTTATTCAATACGATGTAAAGATGTGTATTTTATTACACATTCGTTGTATACAACACAACCTGACGGACTTATTTTTATTTTTCATTTATTTGTTAATTTAGCAAATATATATAATATGTGTACACAATAAATTGAAAAAAACATGAGAAACCAAAACTACTCATTCCATGTGAATACTTTCAAAATACGGGTTTGTTGCCTGACATTTGTTGAGACCCAGTACCTAGGCTTTTGCCTGTATCTTTCTCAGGACATATGCACATTAAAAATAAGTTGATACTTTTCACCGATTATTTGTTATTCCATTTATTTGTCAAAAATTCTCCATAACTTAATCAGTTGTGAGACTTAATAACAATTATCTACCATGTGAGTTTATTGACGTTCTGCTTTATTTAAAAAAAATGAACAGCCCAGTCTCTTCCCTACATTTATCATAATTTATTTATAAAATCGGGAATGCTGAGTAAATGCCTGAGTAGATTCTCTGGCGAAGATTAATGACAGTAACACTCACTCGACTCCTGACAAATGTCATTTATTTAAAATAATCTATTTAACTTACTTTCCTGTCTAAACAAACCTATTAGCAAGTAAATGGTCTGCAAAAATTATTCCTGAATTTTTTGCACCATGTTGTATTTAGGGAATTCGGTTTTTAGTTGTATCAAAAGGCCAGATAGGCACATGATCTTTGGGAAAAAGATTTTTAATTCAAAAGATGGTGACTATTGAGTCAATTGCTATACGAGTTATGCATCATTGTTGAGGTTATGTCATGGCACTATTGCCAGATAATGAATTTGGTGAGTAAGTTCGTTTTGTTAAGAGCCCAATACTTTGATTAATTCCACTGTGGGTTAATTAATTATTTTGGGCAGCTTAAAGTATGTGATTTTGTGTTATAGTACACACCTCTCAAACTACTACACGTAAAAAAGTGCTTAGTTGGTAAGACGCTTGTCTCTCAGCCCGGAGGTTACGGGTTGAATTCCAATTGAAACCCAGGTTGTTGTTTTCTGGTTAATTGGAAGACATTATTACATGGCCCGCCAAGTTGTACTATATACAACGAAAATGTAATACAATATAATGTAATACAATATAATGTAATACAATATAAATTATTTCACATTGTGAAATAAACACATTTAAGAGTATTTTTATCAAAAGCATTTCGAATTATATGAAAAGTACACCCAAATTCGATTTTTGCGTTCAGATCGTTAATGTGGACATCTAGGTGAATTTTTTTTATAAAAAAATATTCAAATATTAAATTTTATCGACCATCTTCAGAGAAATACGACTACAGACAGCTGAAGACAAATATGTGTACAGTTTTATACATTTGATTGAAGATGTCAGAGTTTTATTAGAAAAGGTAAATGTGATAATTTAGGTTTTTGGGAATTCAATGTTAGTAAATTGGATTTTATTCATTTTTAAAATTAAGAAATGCTTTTTAAAAAAAAAAAACCTTTTATCATGTTTTCCCTCCAACAAAAAAACCATACATTTCGTAAAAATGACTATTTCACCATATGCAGATTGCACAACTGGTTGACATGTATTAAAATATAATAGGCCCTAAAATATTGTCTTGAGTCACTCCACATTTCACAGCAAGAAACTGACTTGATTAACCATCGCTCAATTTACCTCAATAAATAAGAAAAGAACTGATTAAGAGACCGTTTACATTTTTACATCTCTAGCGGTTTGGTAAGTAAAAATTGGAGAGACACAGTATCAAATGTTTTGGCTAAGTTTAAGTAAGTAACGGTGGTAACGTTTAAAACTAGATTAAAAAGAGCTGTTTCTGTTTCCTCGATTTTATAAAAATCCAATTAATTGGATTATTAATTAATTGGAAGACTAAAAACATTTAAAAACCTCATCAATCGATTTTTCACCGCCTTTTCAACAATATTTGATAGTGTTCGACAAATATAATATATGGACCTATATTTTTTTTAACACAATTCGTGGAGCTTCCATTGTGCACTGGCATGAAATCTGAACATTTTAAGCCAGTTGGAAAAATAACACTTCTAAAGTTTTGTTAATTATTTATTTATTGTAATTAAAAAATTTCAATGTGTTTTATTACTACAAATATGACCTGATCAGGTCCTAGGTCACTATTTTGTCTTAAGTGTATTGAAAGTTACAGTAAATTTCGACGTTGGCAAGAATAAAAATGAAAATTCGAGTCTAATGAAAAAACGAAACATAACAACATTTAAAGGTTCTTCAGATTTTTTTTCCACATTGCAAAAGTATTTATTAGTGCCACATAAAAGTTTTAGCAGTTATGGAGTCAATAATAATATTCAAACCATGTGATGTTTAATATATGTGTATTTTTTCTGTCTCATTGCACTAGCGGTGCCTCTAATGATATTCCAAATCATCTTTTAATCACTGTTAGAAGCTTCAATCTTTACCCCAAAGTAAGTTGCATTTTTTGAATGATTGTTTAATGTATTTTGTTTGTTTGTAGAAAGTTAGTTAGTGCGGATCTCTTTTGCATATACAATAAAGTAATCCATCATAGATCCAAGGACTGAGTTTCGTATAATTTCTGTTTTAATTGTATATTGTTTGAGTGGTGGAGTTCATATGAGAAATGAAAGTATTAATCAAATTTTTCATTGCCGTGTTTACATTTTGATATCTTGTCAATTTTCGGAAAAAGTAGGTGAAATATCTCTACTATGTTAGTCATTTTCATAATCTTAATGGTCATCCTAAATAGTCTATTTGTCCTCCCAGAAAACTCAATATGATTACGTAATGCCCAGTAATAGTTGTTTGAAATACAATTGCTCTTGCTTTCTTTTCTGACCGCTGCATGATCAATACAAAAGCTGGAACTCAAAACCGCACATGTGGGTGTCGTAATGAAAGGAATTAATCCATGTAGTCATGGATTCAAGATAAGTAAAGGACTTTATTTGATTTTTTTATAAGAATATTAATTCTTAAAACTCCCATATTGGCGACTTCTTGAGAACACAATTTAAATAATTGATTGAAAGCTGCCAAAAACACTTAATTTTATGCATTTTTGGATAGTGATAAGTAGCTGTTATATTTTTTATTGTATATTCAGTTGAATCTTCAATATATTAGTCGCTTGGTATATATCTGTGTGACAGAAACCCAAAGACATTTTTTACCATATGCGACAGTATCTTCAATTTGAGGTATGTGTTGAGTTATAAAAATTCTTACTATCGATATATTTGAGTAAAAACTATGTTTTCTTCAACCCTCTATTAGGATGATATCAAAATCACCATTTAAGTTAAAAGAAAAACCACCCAATCATCGAAGTTTTTCTCCTGGCGACGTACGAAAACTATTTTTTATTGCTAATACTAATTTATAAGAGATCTAAAGGAAACATCATCTTTGATTACTCGTTTGAAAGTCGTGTGGTTATCTCTTATAACCTTCTTAAGTCGTGTGGTTATCTCTTATAACCTTCTTAAGTCGTGTGGTTATCTCTTATAACCTTCTTAAGTAAAATACGAACTAAAAAAACTTAATAAAAATAATGAGTACCAACCGCAATCGAATCTGCAATCTCCGGATTTGATGACAGATATTTTACTAATTAAGTGGTGAAGGTCGACAATATTGCCAAAATGGATAATTGTGTATTGTTAAAACGCAAACCTATGGAACTGTAAAAATGTGAAGGTTGCTAAAATTTTATTTCGAAAGACGCAGAAAACGTGTGGATTTTTCCAGGTTAATGAGCAAGAGTTAAGAAGCTTAGGTACTTGGTGAATAGTTCATTGAAAGAACAAAGGCTACGCATGGTATCAAAATAAATCTTCTTTGGTCTTTAGAACCACCATATTAATTCCACAACAAGAGAACCTTCATTGTTATCAGAGAGATACATACATACTAAATTCTTCTTTGAAAGTGTTGAGAGTCTTATCTCAAAATAAACACAGTTAATTAAACCTAATGATAGTAATGAATATAGACTTTACTTTTTTCACGTCACCAAACTAATATTTAAAAAGCGAAATTATAAAAGAACATTTTTCTATATAAAGAAGTAAACTGTTCCTTTAGAAATAAAACTTAGCAAGAAAGTTACGCGTGTGATATCAAAATGATTAATCGAATATTTTTTGCCAGGCTGATTAGTGCTTTATTTGGTAAGAAAACTTTTCAAATTGACCTACAGTAGTTAGGACTTTATTAACTCAGAAACGAATCTGTTATGTTTCATAAAATATCCCAGTAACTTTTAATTACATATGATAAATAGAAATGTTAGAAAGTATTAACATTGAAACTTTATTTAAGTACACAACATTTTATTAATTAAATATTGTTATCATTGATTTAACCGTTTTACTGCTGAGCCTTTTTTCACATATTATGCGAAAATTGCGGAAGAATTTTAGAGAAAAAATAATCTTTCAATAAGTGTGCACAAAATTGTATACATTTTCATCAAATATAGAGGGATTTTTGTAATTCTTTCGGTTGTGTGTAGGGAACATATCAAACTACTCAAATAAAAGATAATTTTAACTATAACTGTATTTATTTATCTTTTAAAAATAAAAAAAACAAAGAAGAATATAAAAAAAAAATCACTTTCTTTCAAAAAGCTTCACTTTCACTACAAATACGCATTCTTCTATTTGTAAACATTCTGATTTCATCCTCACTGTCACTAAAAGAAGTTCCGCAAGTGTTTTCATCATCGCTACTTGACGAATTCGACATCGTATGAGGGAAATAAACAATTTTTACTGATAAAAAAATACAAAAATTAATGTTATTTTCACCGCGATATACTTTTTAAAAGTTTATTTATGATTATATTTGACGAATTAAAAATGATTTGCGCGCGCGCGCCGCGACTCGTCTACACAGGTCGATATCTAAAATCAAACTGAGCAATAGTCGATATCCCGACGGTACGCAGTTTTCGCCCAGTAATAAAACGTCGATATATCGACGGCCCGCAGTAAAACGGTTAAAATGTAGGTCAATATTTTTCAAGCGAAAACGTACTAAATAAAACAATTTTATTTATTAAGATACTATACTGTTAAGTAAACAAATTGGGAAATAAATGCCATGCAGCAATATCTTTCCACCAACCAGACAAGATCTGTGCAAATTCATGTAAACTGCTGGGTAAAAGGTCGTTACGTTATTTTTTTTATTTCATTTATCTGTGAGGTCTAAATGAAATAATACATTTTCATAATAGCCCTGTGCTTAATATGCTTCCAACTTAAAATCTCCCCCCCCCCTGTCTTAAAGATTCACATTCACAATTTTTTTCTCCCCGCCCCATTCACCATTGTATTACATCTCTCCCCACTTCTCTCCCCCTACCTCATCTATCTTATATTATAGTATATTATTTACACTTGTACAGAATATATTTTAACAACTTAGTTTATCTTCACCAGACGATGAAGACGGTGGTCTTCGAAACTAGCTGTGAACCTAAAATAAACCTGTGGTGAACACAAAAATTTAAAATAAGTTTTTTATTTTACTTATTTTTCCTTTTATGTAAAAAATGGTACCACAAAGTGAAACGATAGTATTTTCGAAGATTCAAGAAATAAAATTTTCTCTCAGGATATAATGATCAATGATTTGTCTTTTATCAATAAATAATTAATGTTTTCTAATGTACGTATTTCATTGTTATTAATTTGATATACGAGTATTTTAATATTTTTCAGGTATTCGATTGATCAATTTCACATTAGCATTATTTCAAGATGATACTTATGATAACACAAAGATTAAAGAATGGATGGTTTTTCCAGATGGTTCTGGAAACTTACATAATTTTTCTTTACACCCATCATTATTTAATGCAGTCAACACCGATTTTGTGTTTGAATTTAGATTATATACCAGGTAAAAAATCAATATATTTTATTATTTTTAGAAAAAAATTAGAGTAACATCAACAAATCGTAAGAACTATTCCATATTAATGCAATCGACAACACCCGGTCTATACCATTTAGATCCAGAAAGATGCAATTGTTTTTGTTTGTATGTGGATGTTTGACCACATGTAACATAAGGTGTTTGGGATCATTAAATTATTTGTTTTTCTCATTTCTGCGTGCAATATGCGATATCCGAAGGAGATACCAGGACGTATGTAAACTTTTCCCATTGGATTGGTCTGATATATCCAGTGACAAGGCGACATGTTTCGTTATATACAATATCAATTTGCTTGCATGGACAGATATACTCCATCCTGTGCTGACATATTAGCCAACTGAGAAACAAAGAGCTTGCATGATGATAAATCTTTTCTTTTTATTGGTATAATATGGGGAAAGAAATTTTATTTCAGATGGTTAGGATAACATATAAAAACACGCTAAGAATATAAATATAATATATTTATAAATATGATAAATCGGACAGTTGAATAAATCTGGAAAAAAATAAATGACTTAGTTTATCCAAATTCTAAAATAAAATCGAGAGGTATAAATATTATATAAGATGATAAACATATACCACATCTACATATACATCTCATCGTGTACCTTGCGGGGTAGGTATATTTAAAAATTATCCACATTTTTTAAAATTTTCTACATTTGTACATCTTATCATGTATAATCATGTATTGCTCATGGTTCTGGATTTACCCTCTTTCAAAGTCTAGTCAACTTAATGCAATTATTTTCCTAGGTTACCTCTTCAACACACATCATAAACTTCTAGCCTGTATATTTGCTTAATCATCCATTCTTTCCCCGTATCAAAATCATCTAAAGACTCCTTTTACATTGTTTTCAATACTCACTTGATACATACACATACATATACGCGCATTAGTTTCAGTTGTCTTTATTTCGCCTTCTTTCATACATAGATACTTACACTTTTTTTATTGCATTAATTTTATTAATTTATTTAACACTCGTGCAAATACATTGAATGGTTTATCGCTTTCTAGTTATTTCTTTACATTATGTAAATGAAACATTTGATTGAGTGAGATGTGATGGTTTGAATGAGTAGAATGTGACAACGTGAAGACGTTTATATAATTTATATTGTCTCAACTTAAAAGGATTCTCTATATCAAACAAAGTTTAATTTAAGAATTCTGATTCCAAATTTTACTAATAATAAAAAGTGAAAATAATCGACAATTCTTTTCACAGAAATAATATGCTCCATTACCAACCTCTGTCTACAGAAAATACACTAAACTCTTTTTTTAATCCTCTTGTTAAAACCATATTCATCGTTCATGGATGGCAAGCAGATTCTTATACACCTTACATTTTGGATATCAAAGATGGTAAATGTTTTAAAAATATTATTTAGTCATTTAAAAATTTGTTTATCATGTTAAGGATACCGTGAGTCTAAATAAAACTCCCATGTGTAAAATAACACAACATAAGTTGAGTTTCTTAGTCAGATAATAGGAAAATCAATAGCATAAAGTGTAAGAAATACAGGTATCGGAGTTACTCCGGTAAACAAAAAAAAGATAATTCTAAGTGCAGTGGTTGGTTTTCAAGTACAGTTTGGATAACAAAAATCAGCTGGATGCCCCAAGAGTTGAAAGAGTAGACGAAGTTGGAGGCTAGAAATGGGGTGTGTGGAGGAAGAGCCAAGAGGAAGACCAAGATTCGAGACAAATTGAGATCTGTAATAGGAAGATCACAACCTTGAAAAGAATAGGTCGACAATGAATTAATTGATTAATTCTCGTTTATATAATACATTGCAAGGTTATTAAATTTCAAAATAGCTGTCACTGAGTAAATAAATAAAGGATTAAGATCTACCAAAGCGTTTAGTTTTGATTGATTTAATAAAAAACTTAGTTCTTGGAATTGAATATCTGCATTAATGATTTGAGATGTATTATTTATTTTTTAGCTTTTCTTGAAAAATGGGATGTTAATGTAATAACCGTGGATTGGGGACAAGTGGCAGGTCTTTTATATCCGTTGGCCCGATTATACGCTAAGGACGTTGCTTTTGAAATGACGAATTTCAAAAAACATTTAGTCAACGCCTTTAAATATCCCTACGATTTGATGTATGGTGTAGGATTCAGCCTAGGAGCCCATATCATTGGTTTATCAGCTAAAAAAGATGATGGTGGGAAAATGAGAGGTATTATTGGTAAGTATTTTACAACTGCTGTTATACTAGTCTTTAAAATATTGTATAGCTGTCGAAATAATCAAATACTTATCATTTTCTTGTCGAGGCTTAAGGCTTATGTATGATATTTTCTAGCTTCATAAATCCACTTCATCAAAAGAAATTTTAATGTACAATTTTTTTTTGCTTCAAACGTTTTATTTCTGCCGTGGATGTTTCGTAGAGCTCGCAGAATTCATTTGAGAAATTTTTCATTTTAAATAGAATGAATACATCCACTTCTGTTTTTAAAAATTTTACCTTATTCTTTTGGTTAATGAAAAACAAGTTTTTTTATAAAAAATATATCTGGGAGTAAAGTCAGCCATGATACAATATTTTTTTATTCGTACTTAATTTGATGAAGTTTGGTTTTACAATTTTAATTATACATTTGAACTTTTTTTTTCTTTAAAAAAAGTGTTTTGTTGTTAACCATTAAACACATTAAACCTATTTTTTAGGTGCTGATCAAAAATGTCATAATAATATTTCTTGCATTTATATAGTTTATTTTTATTTCTAATATATTGAATTTGATTACCATTTATATTAATTACTTCCTAATGTTACCGAAATACACAGTTTAATCATTAGAAAACGGTATTCTCAACATATTTTATGGAAATAGGAAATAGTCATACTAATTTTATATTATTTTTTGCAAAAACAACGAAGAGGTTTATTAATTACATAAAATAATCAGATTAGTTTATCATTTTGTGCTAATTTCAACGATTCATATTAATAAACAAATATCAATGTTGAAACGGCCGACAGTCTTTGGTTTCCCCCGCGAGATCTTCCAGGGCAGTTCATAGCTGGTAAAATGCTATTCATCAATGTTATTAGTCAATCAAATATAAAAATAATACAGTATACGAGTAATATAAGTACTTCGAAATAAATTGTCAACATGTGTGTGAGTTGGAATAAGGAGTGTGGGTATAAAATCTAAAATAACATTTTCATGCAACAGCTTTCATGCCTTTTCGTTACATCATGTCTTTTCGTGTTGGCAAAACTACGTATTTTGAAGAGGTTTTTGCGTTATTTTGTATGACATAGGTTCTCTTCTCCATTACAAAGCGCTGAAAATCAGTTTTGGTAAAAATGAAAACTTTTTCATTGCCCATATCGATGTTATTATTTTGATAAGATCTTTGTAATGGTTTTTTAAAGTATAATATGATTAAATAAAAACGTAACTGAATCATGAATCAGCTGTCAAAATATATTTTTTTTTCAAAACGAGCCCCATTGGACTTATTGTCAAACATAATCTGATCAAAGTAATCGTTATTCTCTTTTATCTATTCATAAATTAGAGGTGTCGTTCCGATACTAATGTCCTGGTTAATAATATACCTGTTATTCATGTTTGACATATATAATTTCTGACATTGAATAATGTAATCACCTGAATGGTGGATTCGCCTGAAATTATTAAGTGGTACTTATGATACGAGGGTTGTCCCAAAATTACCCGACCTAACAAAGAAAACACAAAAAAATTGGGAAAAAATATTTTTATTTCTCAAAATAGTCTCCTTTCAGCTCGACACACTTTTCCCAGCGATGTTCAATAGCTTCGATACCCTGTTTATAGTGAGAACCGTCGAGCGCCTCAAAATTGCCATCAACCGCAGATTCCACCTCTTCATTGTTGGCAAATCTTTTACCACCGAGCCATTTTTTCAAGTTTGGAAAAAGAAAATAATCCGAGGGGTCTAAATCTGGCGAAAAGGGTGCGTGAGGAAGCAATTCGAACTTTAGTTCATTGATTTTGGCCACCGCGATAACGGATGTGTGAACTGATGCATTGTCTTGATGAAAAAACACTTTCTTTTTCGCCAAATGCGGCCGCTTTTTCTTGATTTCATCACTCAAACGCTGCAATAAGTTTGCATAATACTCGCCGTTGATTGTTTTTCCTTTTTGAAGATAATCAATGAAAATTATCCCACGCGCATCCCAAAAAACTGACGCCATGACCTTGCCTGCAGATGGAACTGTCTTCGCCTTTTTTGGAGCCGATTCTCCCCTTTCAGTCCATTGTTTTGACTGTTCCGTCGTCTCAGGTGGGAAGTTTTGGACCCATGTTTCATCCATGGTTATGAATCGACGCAAAAACTCGGCTTTATTGCTGTGAAACATCGCCAAACACTCGATTGAAACATCCTCACGACACTGTTTTTGTTCCATTGTGAGCAAACGCGGCACCCATCTTGCGCACAGCTTTCTCATGTCTAAATTTTCAGTCAATATGCGATGTATATCACTTTTTGAAATGCCTACCATGTCTGCTAGTTCGCGCACTTTCAATCGACGGTCATCCAATACCATTTTGTGGATTTTCTTTACCATTTCTGGCGTGGTCACCTCGTTTGGTCGACCACTGCGATGTTCGTCTTGGCAGCTCGTACGGCCTCGTTTAAACACCCAATATTTTACTTTTGTAAACAAAGGAGCAGACTCCCCCAGAGTAGAATCTAGCTCGGCTTTGATATTGGTTGGACTTAGACCTTTCAAATGAAAGTATTGTATCACATAACGATGACCAATTTTTTCCATGTTTACAAATTCACTGAGAGCGTTCACTGTTGATGGCTGCCAAACAAATACTAAACAACGTAGCGTCTTAAAACTTAAGCTTTATAAGTTTATTACTTTCTACCATAGTAATTTTTTAAAGCAACAACCGCCATCTATACGTCAGTTCGGGTACTTTTGGGACCACCCTCGTATGTTTATTTATTGCCACACAGCGTATAACTAGCCATCTATATACTCGTAAATATATATACAAACAATCACGCCATGCTCCTTTTGGGGTAATCAGAGAGGACAGATTTCCTCGCCTTTTTATCTATGCATACAGTTCTTGCTCTTATATTTCTCATACTTCTTATGTTTCCCTCAGTAAAAAAAAACTATTTTCTTCTCTCAATGTGATCAAACTATATCAACATTTCCTTCCAACTATCTTCTTCTTTTCGTTGCTCTCCATTCATTTCAGACGCATAAATATATTTCACTCAATGTGATCAAACTATATCAACATTTCTTTCTAAATTCAATTCATAATATCCATTTTTTAAGAACAATTATCATTTATTCTATTATTTATAAGTCTTTTATGAATTGATAAATGGGTAAAATCACATTTTTTAGCTTTGGATCCAGCTCTGCCACTCTTCAGTATAAAATATCCTGGAAACCGTTTAGACAAAAGCGATGCCATTTGTGTCCAAGTGATTCATACCAGCGCAGGATCATTGGGGTTCAAGCAACCTATTGGACATCTAGATTTCTACCCTAACGGAGGGAAGGCTCAACCTGGCTGCGGTCCGGACATTTTTGGAGCATGTGCTCATACAAAAGCTATTACATATTTCTTGGAGTCATTTAAAAATCCAAACCGGTTTCAAGCTATTAAATGTTCTAGTTACGAAGAATTGTTCACTGGATTTTGTCCAGATCTCGGGATTTATTATCAAATGGGAGATTTTGAAGTTTCGTGAGTATTGTACAGTTTTATATTAAATGTTCTAGTTACGAAGAATTGTTCACTGGATTTTGTCCAGATCTCGGGATTTATTATCAAATGGGAGATTTTGAAGTTTCGTGAGTATTGTACAGTTTTATATTAAATATTATTTCATCAAAATTTAGAAAAAAAATCCCTCGTTTTGCGAAACAGATGTAAAAAATGGTAATTATTAAATAAGTTAAAAGTAACATGAGATATATTAGTATTTTAAATTGAACACTTATTTTTTTCCAACCTTCTTCTCTATCCCCTTTATTATGACTGAATGCCACTGCATGTCTGAATAATACTTCGAACCGATCTTCTCTGTTCCCTAACGTCCTGTACGCTATTGTAAGGTTTTTGTTGCCTACTTGCGTGATTTGATCACTCCATCTCGTAAGTGAATGATTTTTATTATCTTTCCTGGTACACTTTCCAGGAAAATTAATTTTTATAGACTTTGAGGGCCTATTTAATTATCCCGAATGAGATTCTCTCTAAACGGTGCTGTATAAATAATAATTTTATTAATATTATGATTTAAATATTGTGGGATGAACATACCAAATACATTTCTTATGCTCTGCTCCTGTAGTGTAAGCACGTTTGGTACATGTTATATCCACCACACTCTTGATATTTTATTAATATTATGATTTAAATATTGTGGGATGAACATACCAAATACATTTTTTATGCTCTGCTCCTGTAGTGTAAGCACGTTTGGCACATGTTATATCCACCACACTCTTGATATTTTATTAATATTATGATTTAAATATTGTGGGATGAACATACCAAATACATTTCTTATGCTCTGCTCCTGTAGTGTAAGCACGTTTGGTACATGTTATATCCACCACACTCTTGATATTTTATTAATATTATGATTTAAATATTGTGGGATGAACATACCAAATACATTTCTTATGCTCTGCTCCTGTAGTGTAAGCACGTTTGGTACATGTTATATCCACCACACTCTTGATATTTTATTAATATTATGATTTAAATATTGTGGGATGAACATACCAAATACATTTCTTATGCTCTGCTCCTGTAGTGTAAGCACGTTTGGTACATGTTATATCCACCACACTCTTGATATTTTATTAATATTATGATTTAAATATTGTGGGATGAACATACCAAATACATTTCTTATGCTCTGCTCCTGTAGTGTAAGCACGTTTGGTACATGTTATATCCACCACACTCTTGATATTTTCCGCCATCACAAAATTTAAACAAACATCAAAATTTTATCTTCCTTTGGCTGTCAGTGTCCAAGTTTGTACATCATACAAGAATTGGAAAAAAATAGTCTATGTCTATTTAATTCATAAATTATTAAAACGTCAATTTTTCTAAAAAAGTTATGCTCGTTAATTTTGTTTTAATTGAAATAAAAATGTTTTCAGGCCTGAACATAACGGAATATATTGGATACACATGGAATTATAAAAAAACAAAGATCAAGCGTTAATAAAGACTGTACCAATTATTTATTTTTAATACTATTGTTCTCGGAAGATCATGGATCAAAAAGATCTTGGGTATGTCAAGAGAACATTTCTAGAATATTTTTAACACCATTGTTCTCGAAAGATCATGAATCAAGATGTTGGGTATCTCAAGAAAACATTTCTAGAATATTTTTAACACCATTGTTCTCGGAAGATGATGGATCAAGATCTTGGGTATCTCAAGAAAACATTTCTAGAATATTTTTTACACCATTGTTCTCGGAAGATGATGGATCAAGATCTTGAGTATCTCAAGAAAATATTTCTAGAATATTTTTATCACCATTGCTCTTGGAAGATGATGGATCAAGATCTTGGGTATCTCAAGAAAACATTTCTAGAATATTTTGAACACCATTGTTCTCGGGAGATCTTGGGTATCTCAAAAAAAATAATTCTGAAATATTTTTAACACCATTGTTCTCAAAAAATCATGGATCCAGATCTTGGATATCTCAAGAAAACATTTCTTGAATATTTTTTTACAATTAAGACCCTTTTTAATATAGTTGTAATACACGTTCATCTTCAAAATATCATAAGTGATAATAAATAAATTTGTTTTAATATCTTTTTTTTATGAATTTGTTTTAATTTCCTTGTAAAAGCGTTTTAAGCTGAACTAGGCGTATATTTGAGAGGTAAATGGAGTAACTAAGCAAATACTAGCCAAGGTGACATTTTCAGAAATTCTGAGAAAAGTCTTAAAGAGCTTCGATTATCGGTTAATACAATAGTTTGAGAATTATTTATCTATGTGCATATGTACAAGCAGCTCTTAACGATGTGGTCCATGGTCTGGATTTCTCCATACTCACTAAAATACTTCTTTGTTGAGCCCCACTTTTGCATATCATGTGCAGTGTTGTCCACTTTTTATCTCATTGACAGATACTGAATGCGATTATATAATTATGACTGCCCATCAATTTATCATTTAACCCCAATAAATTGTTATTTTTATATAAATACGTATAAACTACCACGCGGTCTCCCTGATAGGGTAGGTAGAAAAGAGAGAACATAACATTTTTTACCACATCGTTCGTTTCTTCCACATCTACGAATACCTTTTCATACAACTCCTACGATTTCTCTAACTTTTTAATATTTGTTTCTTTCAAAATATTATTCACTTGATCCATCCATACTTTTTTAAATTCATCTTCCACGCCTTTTACTTACATTTTCATCGTATATTTTTATTAGGTTATTATTTTTCATTTACCATATTGGTTCTAAATTATCAAACCATCTCGCAGGGCTTTTTTTCAACTTAATTAATACATCAGACTTATGTTCACATTCATCCCTAATAACTTTATTTCCGTATTTTGTCATACATTGTCCTCCCCACGTATTTACGAATCGTTATTTTGGATAGCTTTAATTTTATTGAATGGTGATTAAAAACATGGAATGAGGCAGTGTAAAGCACTGTATTTTTGCAAGTATTTATATCATGATATACAAATCTATTAGAGTAAAAGTACTTTTGATGCAATTAACGAAAGTGTAAACAAGCAGATTTCACATTCAAACAACAATATAACTCACCTGGAACAAAAGGGTGGAAATAATTCACGTGTGTAATACACACTGGCGATTGCGTGTGCACTAACCACCGCGTGCTTCTCCAATGCGAGACTAATGCCCTAATGCGGTGGCGGCACATGACCTGTTTTCAGAATCGCAGGTGGAGGAAATGGCGGTAAAATTGCTTAAGGGATCTCAAATTGAGTCTTCATTAGATTACGGATATACCCGGGTTCCAATAAAACCGTTAGGTAAAGAAATACCAACAGAGTTAAGAATATTCAATTCCATTTTTTTCGTCAATTTGAAAGAGAAGTCGTAGTCAAAAGGAAAGGGTTCTTTTTTGTTGAAGAAGATATTCAATGTAGAATTGATTGAATTTCTTTTTCAAAAAGAGTTTTGGATAAATTGATTATTCAGAAAATTAACAAATATCAAGGTTTGTGGGTCTATTGAGGCCACTACTTCTTTACTAAAAAGTATAGTCTATTTTCTCGTTTATTCTATAAGTCCTCTTCAAACACTTACATTAAAAAAAAACACTTACATTAAAAAAAAAACACATATATCCATTATATAACCATACTATTTTAAATATGCCCGTCTCAAAACAAATAAGGCCAATGAAAGTATATATTCGAGGAGATTACCCAATTCAGCCTGTGTTAATCCGATTTCCCTAACTCTTTAGGTTGCAGACTTGGCGGTTTATTAAAACAATATATTTTTGGATAAAAATATTCATTTCAACTATTTATTTTTTACCTATAATGTTATATCGATAGATAAGATACGTTTTTTGCTACTTCAAAGTCTTTTTCAGTCGATTGAATTTGATAAGGACCAGTGAATTTCATTAAATCCAAATATAAGAAATGAGAGTTTGACAGAAGACTATTTTTTTAATTAATATAAGTGTACAATGTGTACGGTATAATCTTTAGAGAATGTAATTTTTTTTAATAAATTCATACATCGATAAAAAGGACGTAGCACTAATATTTTTTTTTATGTAATAATAATTATTATCACATTGATTAAATGGTTTCATATGAGTATTCTAGTTTGAAATTCTTAGATGCGTAATTTTAGAACAAAATTGTATGATTAAACTATTGTAGTATCTATGATTAAACTTAAACTAGTCTCAACTTTGATATATGGATGTGAAACTTGGACGTGGAAAAGATTAAAAGGAGCCACATAAATGTTGTAGCAATACATACATGAGAAAAATACATGAAATGACAATGTTTGACAGTATGTGAAATAAAGTGATTTTGAATGAATGTGAAATTAAGAATGAGTAAAATTATGATGAGCATTCTAAAATGGTTTGGGCATGTGGAATAAATGAATGAAGAAAGACTAACAACACAAAGATGTAGTGCAAATGAGAGTGGAAGGCGTGGTAGAGAAATATTAAGGAAAGTTTGGTTGGATCAAGTGAATGATATTTTGAAAGAAGGAAATGTAACAAGCAAAATAAATCGTAGGAGTTGTATGAGAAGGTTTATGGAAGTAGTAGAGGCAAAAAATATGTGTTGCGATAAGAAAGTTTGGCACTCTCTCCTCTATGTCTACTGCGAAAGAGATACGGTGTGTTGGTATATATTATATGTATGTAGTAAGGTTTTTGCAATGTTTTGATTCATGCTTTATAAGGTATTTATACTATAGTTTTTCGGAAAAAGAACCAAATGCTAAAAATATATGGTAGTTTCGATCGCCAACGGTAACTCCACCCGCAACAAATTCATTTGTGTCAATTAAGTTATTACGTATTATAAGAATTGTTTTTTCAATTTACCAGCTTAAGCTAACGTTTAAAGCTAAGTGCATCGATACATTTCAGTAGGCATTTTTTTTAGTTTAATTTGAGAAAGATCTTTTTTTTTATACAAGTTCTAGAGCAATGAAATAAAATTGTTCCTACATAACGCGCCAGCATTGAAAATAAAGTATTATTGACAAAAATCATTCCTAAGCAAGACTGCTGTTAAAGTCTGAGTTGTACAGCAAAAACTGGTAAGGAAATAAAATACTCGAGTCCATTATGAAAAGCAAGAGATACGATGAAGTTATTGACGATAAATGTAACTTGCAAGATATACAATTAAGTTTATGATCGTCACCCTGATTGTTCTAGGAAATACATATGTCAGTTAGTAGCATACAAAGGTTGAATGGGAACGTATGCGGATTGCTATATACAAATAATGTGGTGGTGTTGGTGGAGAGTGAAGCTGAATTGTAGTTTGCTTAGCAAATTATATGAAAGATGCAAAGAGAATGTTGTAAAATCCAAAGTAATGGTAATAGAAAAGTGTGAAAGCTAAAGCAAAGTAGACATATTTATATCGGTGAAAAAATCTGCTATTTGGGTAATATTTATACAGATTATGGAAGAGTTAGGAGGGATTTCGAAAGGCGTGTAGCGATAGAAAACAAAGACAAAGGGGTACTGAAACCCATATCCACGAACCGGACAGTATCAAAAGCTGCTAATATTATAGTACACAATAATATTTTGGTGTCAACTTTGATATATTGTTATAAAACGTGGACGTGGAACAAGACTGAGAGGAGTCGAATAAATGTAGAAATGCGTGTAATGAAAATAATTCATGGAGTTATAATGACAGAATACGGAAAGAAGTGATTAGGGATGAATGTAAACTTATTGCTGGTTTTTTAAGTAAGAGGAAGAATAGTATGTTGATATGGTTTGGGCATGTGGAACAAATGAAAGAAGAAGTAATAACAAAATAGATATAAAGTGCAAATGTGAGTGAAAGGTATGTAAGAAGAAGACCAATGAAAATATGGTTGGATTAAGTGAATTATATTTTCAATGAAGGATACGTAGAAAGCCAGAGATATCGTAATATGAGGGGTATGAGACGGTGTATGGATGTTGCAGAGGTAAGGATCTAGAAGTAGCTAAGGGTGTGTTGGGATAAATAAGTATAATTAAGATATGAAAGTATGATTAAAATGTTAAGATAAGAAAGTTCTCTCTACCTACCCCGACAGGGAAATGCCGCAATAGTATGTATTATGAATGTATCGTCGATATGTAAATTTTTTCAGAGATATGGTCTTTCAGATATGGTCAAGCACTTAATTGATAATTTGTCAATTGTGGGGTGTAACAAGCAGAATAAAAGGTGATAACCATATATTCATAAAAGAGATAAGCGATTCTGTCAACTGTAACGAAACGTTTTAAAAATATATTGATCAAATATTTAATATCCTCCAAAAGGAAGGCTTAAGCAGAAATAGAAGAAACTTTTAGCGATTTGTTAGCGATCAGTCTGGTGAATTTATCAATACACTTGAAATACAGACAAGTTGAACTCGAGAAATAGACAAGCTGAATTTCAAAAACATAAAACATAGGAAAATTTTCAAATTCCGTAACAAAAGAATTGCTGATTGCGAACCGAAAGACACCGAGAACGAAATGAAAATTACTGGTCTAACTGAACAAATCACTCTTTGTAAATACGCGAATCATTTTTTGTTGTCATAATTTATACAGTTTTCACTCCTAGAATACAAATATATTTTATCTTCAGACAACACTTGATAATTACCTCAACCTCCAACATTACCATTCCGAGGTTTCGTGATAAGTAGAAGATATGCAGAAATGGTTTAAATAGTTTGAAAGCTGTAGGTGAAATATGACAATTTAATTATTTATAAACTTTGGAGAAGGTTCGCAAATAATTAACATAGGATCTTAGGTGTATACGTTGACTTCAAAGCACAAAACGTTAATAAAAAGCGATTCTGTAACTAATTTGTGAGGTTATATTTCTTTATTTATTTAAAGAAGCAATAAATATAACATGAATAATTATAATTAGACGATTGTATTCAAATTCCTAATTCAAATCCTCCCGGTACTCACATACGGATATGAAACGTGAACCCTTAACTCAAACATAATACAGCGGCTCGTCACTGCACAAAGAAGCATGGAAAGAAGTATGCTGGGGATAACAAAAAGAGATAGAAAGACGATTACATGGATAAGAAGCCAAACGAAGGTCACAGATATAATGGAAAGAATACTCAAAAGCCAATGGAAATGTGCAGGATATATGACGAGAAGGGAAGACAATAGATGGGAAAAACGAGCACAGATTGGATACCACGAGAAACAATTAGATCGACGAGAAGACCTCAAAACAGATGGGACAGACCCTCCTATTGTTTCCTATCGCTATATGATGTTCGATATCTCTCTTCCATCCAACTCTTCCATCATGTAAGAATATACAATGTAGCCTATATGATTTAGTTAAATAACTTCTTATTAAATTGATTGTTTTTTGGTAAAATCAGTTTTTTGTAACTACTATATTGTCATACAAAACGTTTGTACTTCAAATATATACTCACAAAACACAAATATTTTCAAGAAAAATACATTTTATATAATGAAGACTTTTTTTAAATTAAACAATAGTTTTCATAAAAAAAATAAACTTGAATCTTACGTCATTTTTTTATAACAAAAACTTAAATTTCAAAACCATTCACTCATTGCCCTTCATAGAGGTAAAAGTATTCATCTCGTTTTGTCATATTTACCTATAAATTCGTTAAATGCTCAAGTTTTACAAGTTTGAAATAACTTATTCCGAAAGAAAGCACGTGAGTGCTGCGAGCTTTTCAAGAAAAGTTTGCTGAAAGGGTAAACTGAAAAAAGTTTTCTTCAGAGCTTGCGCGAGAACGGTTTAGTAAGCGGGAAAGCCTTAGGCACTCTACTCCCCTTTCTCATGTTCATTCGCGTTGTGACGGCGTCAGTACGCGGACGGTCGCGAGCGACGCTGACGCTCATATATCCCGACTTCCGGTTCGGTAACTTTCGCGCCTGAACGATCTCTGAATGACGGTGGGACAAAATCGTTAACGCGAGATCTCGTTTAATGAATAATTATAAAAACGTTAATCCGGCTTTTTTTTGAAGTTTAACTTTCACGAAATATCTGATTGAAATGTTTTATATATATAAATAAATTTCTTTTATCGTTAAGAGAGTTTTATTTGTTTATTTTACATGCAAAAGTTGATGCGAAATATATCAAAACTTTAAGTGCTTTCATATTTTAATGCGAAACACCAGATAAAAGGTAAGATAATATATTTTTATTTCTTGAAAGTAAAATAATTAAGATTGACATTATTTCGAATATAAGAATGTTGGATAGAATTTATAATCTTTATTTGTAAAAATATTTTGAAATTAAAAACAAAAATTTATTTTCAAGGTTGGAATCCTTAAAAATATCATAAAACTGCAAATTTGAGTAAATATACGAGAATATCAATAATATTAGTGAATGGTATAATTATTCTTTAAATTTGTAATATTTTTTTTTCATTGTCGTAAATAGTTTTTTCACATAAATGATGCACATATAATTAAATCAGGACGTAAAAATTTAATATAATATTATAAAAATAACGTTTAAATAAAGATAACTATTTGATAAAGCTGTTAGAAAGTTTCAAATAATTTTCTAGGCTAGACAAAATTTCGATGTAAATATATTTTTGAATATACGAGTAGTATTTAAAATAGCCAAAAAGCAAGATTTGTTGACGGAACTCTTGTAAAAAAAAACAATAAATTTCTACTAAAATAGACGCGTGTTATATAAAAATATCAAAAAACTTTATTTTCTAATATTTTTTGACGTTGAGTTTACACAAAACTTTTAAATCTCATTAAATTTTTTTAAATTTCTTTATCTAAGATTTACTTTATTTAAGAAGTTGATGCTAAATTAAACGACTTAATTGAAACAAATGCTCTAAAATAAAGGTGAAGATAATGTCACTAAAATATAATAAGCTTGTGATTTATCTGCAACATAGATTACATAAAAGTTTTTAATTTTTTACCATATTTTAACATTTACTTTCTTTATGTCGATGGCCTTAAATAACTTAACTTTCCGTACGACGTCCCACAAGACTGTTTAATCAAGCGTTTAGCCCTTTCAGCCCTCTTCGTTAAGTTTTCTACAGTCCTGAAGGAAAGAAGAGTAATTATTCTCTAGATCCTTCTAAGGAGCTATTGTCGTCCAGCCGCTGTCTTGGTTCACCCAGTTACCTTTTCTTAAGTTCGTCTCAGGAGCAATGTTTCGTCATGGCCCCAACATTTGTCGGATAATGTAAAACTCAAAATTCATAAGCCTTTGCTTATACCTAAGTTTCATCAGTCATGTCTCTGAGCCATACGTTACAACTGTTTTTAATTTCATGTTGTATATTCATGTATATATCCAAAGTATCGTATTTAAGGATTGAGATTTGAAAACGAGTAATTAAGAAGGATAACCACTTTGATTTAATTTACAATTCGTGTCTTGTTTTCAGTTTCTCCCTCATTTTCATTGATTTTGATGCTACCCAGGTACCTGTTTTTTTGCCTCAATAGAAATGTCATAACCTACCACTACAGGTCTAAATTGTGGTAGTCTGAAATAAATTTCAGTGAGGTGGATATCTGCGCGTTAACGCTCATGGTTTCCGTACGGATGTAAGCCCGTTTGAGCACCACTCTGTGATCTTGCCTCGAATTTCAGTCATTTTTTCCACTAAGTGTTTGAAGAAAAAACAGAAATTTTGGTTATATTTTTTTTGTAAAAAACAGTACATAATAACAAGCAAACCAATATTTTTAAAGTTATCCAGTCAAAATTGTTTCAATAGATTTAAACGTTCATGAATTGTTATTTATTTGGGATTTTTTATATAAATGCCTTTTATATATAATTTCTCTTACGTTTAAAGAAGGAATACATAAATTGATATGCTTTTACTTCCATCAAAAAGTATCAAAGAGATTCGTGATAGACAAAGATGGAGAATGTTGAACAAAGATAATGCAATTTTTAAGGGAAGAAATTTAAGGAGTAGGAGATACCAAAGAAATTGTTTGAAAATATGTATGAGTGGTAAAAATGTTTGAGCACCCTTGAAGACTGTCTGTTCTCTGAACAGAATTATATACGAGTAAATGGTCCTTTTCTTATGATTATTATAGGTGTAGAGGAGGGGATAAAATTATGTTATGATATATAAATTTAACACCAAGCCCTCTGCGTATCGAAAGGGTAACTAAGAAACGGTAAGTATGACGGCTTTAGAATAATATATTATATTTACCCTAGATATGATCGTAATAGATAACAGTATACCAAAATTAACAATATTATCTGATACATCTATGCAACACACTTTCCAGTTTGATGTAATATGCCACATTTGTTTTTATTGAAAGTAAATAATTTTGAATTTAAAGCAACTTTGTAATTTTTATTTATGATTTTCTTGTGCCATATTTTTTTTTGTTTTGTAGATAAATATTTTCCCGTTAGGATTGTATTTTGAAGGTTTGATGTATTCAAATTGTGTTGTTGGTATTCAATTTTGTTTTTATTGTTTGTTTGATTTTTCATTAAGTTTATTTTTCTTTGTTTTGTTTAATTGTATTTTTTAAAAGACTAAGGATGTTAAAAACAAATAATTAAAATAATTTTATTTTTGAACGAGTTTTTATCCTTTAGTCCATTATTATTGTTCTGGGATTAATATTTTTTACTGGAATTAAAAAAACATTTATTTTATGTAAAATCTGTAATACTCATAGATTGAAATAATTTTATGTATCAAAGGTGAGATGGTTGATTGAAAAAAAAAATCGCTGTTCAGGGAAAAGTCCGCCAGATGAACAACGAATAACCATGTACACAAATAAATAAATGAATTAAAATACCCCGTGCATCAAAAAATGCTGATTCGATTTTTAAAGCAAGTAATAAACTATTGGTTAATTTTAAGCGTTACATTTCACATAAAGTAATTTTTCATTTTCTAATAAAATGATATATTTTAAAGTTAAGCGCACTCGACCTTAAATTTAAATATTCAACACGCTGTTGTATTGGTGATAAATAATGTAGAAAGCTTTGGTGATTTATACGGCTTTATTTCAGGAAAATAATAAGATTGCTGTACCTGTTAGATAAGCGATATTGTTTAATCTCTTAAATGAGTTTATTCCGTATTTCCCCCGGGAAGAATTAGAGGACGTTTCACATCTTAAAATTTTTAAGTAAATGAGATTTTGCCTTTCGTTTCACTTCAAAAAATCTCTGGAACTCAAATTTATAATGAAAATTTAAAAAATCCATATCTTTTGTTGAAAGTACTATTAAAAATAATTAATGATGTACGTTTTTCTTAATTTAATGAAAAAAAAAAACAATTCGATTGAAATAAATTGATCTATTAATTTGTATAGCAACCATAAAAACTTTTTTACAAAATGCTTTTTTGGGGTGAACCCAATGGGAAACGAAGCCAAATTCTCCTGGTGAATGCAAAGCGTCTTACTAACTAGGACACGAAAGTCACCGATACACTAACTGACTAAGCTCGTAAATTGACAGCAGCAGAATTTATGAAATTTGTAGTTAAATATGCATTCTTCAGAATGTACCACGTTCTTAAGAGAGTTCAAAACAGTATGTTGAAAAAAAACCTTCCCTTTGCATATTTTTGTAATTTAACATTTAATATGCACATTTCCTAAAAATTTATTCAAAAGTGATAACATATTTTGGATAAAAACCTTCGTATGAAAATGTAATTTTTAAAAAATTTAAAGAATGAGACCGTTAAGTTAATAAAAAAAATCTTAAATTTGAAATAATAAAAACAAATTTGAACTCTAGATTTTGGATCTGCCGTTTTTTACATTCAATTTCATGTATGTGTGTGTTCTTTATAGAAATTAAAATAACTTAATTTTATATAAAACTAATTTCTCAAAATTAAAACACCGAATTTAAAAATAATCATCTAATATTTGAGTTTTTTGTGCAAAGGTATGCTATTCTTCTTGTTGAATGTATTAGATTTCTTTCACCTAATTCATCAAAATCTAATATCAAATATCATTCGAAATTGAAGTTAGCAAAGAACCTCTCGTCAAAACGTTGATGCTTATACTTCACTTAAAAAGTTAAGTTAGTAAACCTTTAAGTATAATATCAATGGAGTTGAACAGATAATAGAAAACTTTTGAAGGCACGGTTAAATAATTTAATCACGAAAATTGCATACCGTGCAATTTTCGTGATTAAATTATTTAACCGTGGCATACCGTTCGCTAATTTCGCTAACGACAAAATTCATCGGATCTAACAGTTTTATATAATTTTCAAAGATTTAATTAAGAAACACATTTGTCATTAACCTAATTTGATTTTTTGACTTATAAAGTGTTTTTGTACGTTAATATATTTTATTTTTATTCAAACACATATCAACATTTTTCAAGCTTAAAATACTTGAAATTCGACTAAAGCTTTTAACTAAAGCAAAAAAACCTGTGAAATGTTATGACCTTAAAATTAAAAAAACCTGTGAAATGTTATGACCTTAAAATTAAAAAAACCTGTGAAATGTTATGACCTTAAAATTAAAAAAAACCTGCGAAATGTTATGACCTTAAAATTAAAAAAACCTGTGAAATGTTATGACCTTAAAATTAAAAAAAATGATAAGATCTCTTTATTAGCTGCTAAATATTGTTCCATTTTTAAATAAAACTGCAAGCATTTAAATTTTTGATATGGTGATTTTTGTTTTTAGTTACAGAAAACCACCATTTGGTGTACGTTGAGATACTGTCAGTGAGTTAACAATATAAAAATAAATAAGCTTATACTATAGTATTTTCACAGGCACTGTAACGATGGATAAACATCTTGGGAGGCAGTTCCAAGATATGGTTATTTGGCATATGTACTTTGTATAAACATTCTCCATTTGCCCCTCGTACCCAATTTACATGGTTTAAATCCCCTCATTATTTAAAGGAATGAGTAAGTTTTGGGATGCTGCTGCCTTGGAATACAATAATTGGTGCTACTAATGCCTACTATACATATGACTTAAGCCGGGTAAAACACTTAGCCAAGTGAACATGGCACAATGTGCCCAAAGAGTAAAGGGAAATCACAAATCCATTAAAAACTTTTTCTAGATATCCTTGGACCGAATCCGTTAAGCCTGAATTATGTACCCATAAAAGATTCAATGAATTTATTGTACAAGCTAACGATTTTTTATTTCTACAAAACTGGAGGGTTAATTGAGTTTAATTGCATGAATATATAATGAAAACGCTTAATATTTCTTCCTTAATTAATTGTTTTAGAAAATAAATTCGTAGATAAGAAGAGTTTAAACCTACTTATCCCTCCATCGACGGATTTCTTGGATTTATTTCAAAAACAAGTGATTGGCTCACCAACATTTTCCTTGGTAACCAAATTAAAGTCAGTTGAAGTTTGATATTACTGCATGGTATACTGCAAGATTGCTGCACTGAGATTAACAGGAAAGTTGACCAAATCAAGAGTTTTAATGAATATTATTAATATTTAGGAAAATAATGTCAAAAAATTGATAACTATAGCAAAATATATTTCATATGTTGCTTACATTTTGGTGCAAATTTACTTGTAAATACATTTTATAAAATCCAAATGAAAGACGAAAAAAATCGATTGCATAATTCAATACAAACTTTTCACAATTATATATTGAAGATCCCATAGGCCTGGGTATTATGACAGGACTTCAGTCTTTGCCAAGTTTTGTGGCGGGAAATGGTCTGTCTCTAAGTGTTAGAGATATTGTGGCGTGTGCAGTTTTAGGAAGCGCTTGAAGACAACCTTTTTCATGAGATCTTATCAACAAGTATGGATATTTATGAGCACTACACACATACACTACCCAACACCTAAATCAGAATATTTTATTGTCACATATCTAAAGATCTACAAAGGTTTCTTTGTAGTTCGTCTTCTCTTAGTACGTTTTCTGTGGTTTTCTTACCAAATATGTTAATTCCAAGTAATAGTACTTGCTCGTTCATCACAAGAGCGCTTGTCCTTTTTAATTAATTATTCCGCACAAATTGTTTAGTACTACTAAAGAGCTTTTGGATAAAACGTGTCAATGGATTGTGAAATCTTATATTATAACAAAAATATTTAACGAAATTACAATGGAAAATATGCACGTAATTACAATGGGAAAATATTGAACACAAATCTGTCAAAGGATACACTTACTTACCCTACTTGATTGCGCTCCAGTGAATAACTTTCCAGCCATGTGCTTAGTATTATATTACCTATAACATCAAACGCCATCGGATTGTTGTTTGATTCTCCACTTGAAACTTTTCGCTTTGAATGCTGCGCCTCTTTCGAGAGCTTTTATAGCGAAACCGTTGATCAATTGAAAACAACGCAGTGTATTCAACATTGTTTTAAAAAAAAAAACATTAACAACGATAAAAATCTGACAAAAGCTCTGTCTATTTGTGTAGTTATTTATTCAAATATGTTTGTTATAAGTAATCTTACAATAACATGTTCATTATCTATAATATTAAAAATATATTCATTCCGATTGTCTGACTTACATCGGAATTTTATTTGCATGTAATAGCAATTATCGTTCATTTATCGATATTTCAATAAAGTCAGTTTGCTTTCTTAGTGGTTCTTTATAAATTATCTCTTATTATTCTAATTCAAATTGAATTGCAATGGTTATTCAGCAGCGCCTATGACCAGTTTAGATATATTGAGTAAAAGAGTTGCTCACTAATATCAAAGATCGTAAAATGTCATATTTCGCACATGTCTTACGTGGTAAAAGTATGACATTCGGCTCCCCATTATCAAGGAGAAAATTGAGGGTCAAAGAAGTGTCGGAATAAGATATATATCGTGTTTTTGCAACATTAACAACTGAACTGAAGTACCGAGTATTGGGGAGATGATTTATCTGGTTAAAGACAGCAGGGGTTTGGTTCTGGTGATCACCAATGTCAAGGAGAACTCTTATGGCACTGGAAGAAGATGTGTGTATGTAGGTCATCTGCCACACATTATCAATTGTAAACGATATACAGTTATCAATAGGTATAAAATATACGCTTATGATGAAAAAACTGTAACAAAATAATACAGAAAAATGTAATTTTATCGTCAGGATATTACATCTTATAAATTCAATAAAATAAAATGTAATTTTATCGTCACATATATATGTACACATACCAGGATATCATTTATTTTTAATTGAATAAAATAAAATGTCAAGTAGCAGCCGTTTTCTCTGGTGAGTTGTGGAAAGTCATCAATGTACCGTTTAATTCAGAGTTTTTTTTATAGTCAAGTGAAGGAATGTAATTGTTCACTGTTCAAGAGAAAAATTGTATAGACATATAATACATTTATTTATGTGACGTTCTTTGACTTTAAAGTTTCAAGTTCAGTTCCTAAGGTATTTTTTAAAAATAGGGTTTCAATCTTGTTTAATATTAATACCTATTTAACGTTCTGTTAAGCTGAAAGAGATTGCTACGTGTCAATAAACCTTCTAGGTTGTATTTTATGTGAAGATAGAGTAATACAATACAAAGTAAAATATTAATAATATATTTCTTGCATACATACCATCATGCCATTTCTATTTCGGGGTAGGCAGAGAAGACAGAGCACCAGACTTTTCTATTGTAACACACATTTTTAGCCCTTTCCACATTCATACATTTTCTCGTACAATTTCTATGACTTTTAACATTTCTTTCTTTCAAAATATTATTCACTTGATCCAATCATACTTTCCTTGGTATTTCTCTCATACAACTTTCACTCACATTTGCTCAATAGTCTTTCTTCTTTTATTCGTTCTACTTGCCCAAACCATCTCAGTGTGGTCTTCTTCATCTTACTCAACACATCAGCTAATTCACATTCATCTCTTATCACTTAATTTCGTATTCTATCATAAATTTCGATCCAGTATTTATTTGGCTCCAATCAGTCATTTTCCACGTCCACTTTTTCCTTCCATACATAAAAGTTGGCACAAAACACTATAATGGATTATTACCTTGACAGATGACTGTCCATGTATACTTATTGTATTCCATATCTATTATTATGTGTTCTTCCATCACCAAACTTGCCTAACACCGATTCCAAAACCACCTCTTTTGACGTTAACCCATGCATTGAAGGCACCTGCTAATATTATCTTGTCATTCTTCTTCTTTTTCTCTAAAACGTTTCAATATAGTTCCGAAAATCTTCCTTGCTTTCACCAGTTTCGCTGTTCACCGAAGCATGTAATATCACAAGCAAAATACGCTTTATGCCTATGCCTAACTTTATGTTCTTATAAAACAAACCCCGTTTATAAAATGATTTACAAAAATATATTTATGAACTTCTTATTCTGACATGTAAATATCCCTGGAAAAATATACCATTAAGTATTTCAGATAAATTCGAGTAAACGGAAATTAAAACATCCCTTTACTTGATTTTTTTGTTGAAAACATCAGTATTAATTTCCTCATAATACAGTTAACTTTTAAGAACCACTTTAGTACGGAATTCACAAAATAAGTTAAATTAAAGCAAGTGTACATAAAGGGATTGTATATGGGTAAAATTAACTGATAAATCAATTAAAAAAAAAATTAGATGTTTTTTGCTAAAAAGTATTTAAAATATCATAAGTTGAGCATTATTCTCTTGTTTTAAATAAATATCCAACTAATAAAAAGGTTATAAATGATCAGATGGTAATTTTTTTACTCGATAATTTTGACTGTAAAATTTGTTTACCAATTGAATTGTTTGTTTGCCAAGCGAATTGTGATTGAAAAATCTTCTCAGAAGTAAATAATGGAAACATTTAATTGCTTTTAGGTTCAAGTAAAACAACATTTAGGATAAAATATGAGGATGAATGGAGTACGTAAAATGTAGATTATGTTTAAAAAAATTAAAATTGTAAAGCAATAAATAAATTTAAAAAAAAGTTCAATTATTGAGATTCAAAAGTTAGGTATCGATAAAAAATATGGAAACCTCAACATGAAAACGGGTTGATTTTTCAGTAAAATATATTTCCGTTTCTTTTTAAATAAATTGATGAAATATGTATTGTTAAGACTTCTGTGTGTGTATGGTTAATAAATTGAACGAATTTTTGGATATAAAAACAATTACACTTATGTTATAGATAAATAAAACAGAATTTAAAGTTATCAATTTACGAGAGAAAAAGTAAGAAAAGTTAGGTTTTGTCAAAAAATTAAATTTGATATCTTTTTTGATACGGTTCACATGTTAATCATGTTGACTTTTTTATTTTCGGTATGCGGTAGATTCCCCATACTCAATGATTTCATTTTTTCAGCTACAACTGCTCCTTCCTAGAACTTTTGATCCTGGTATGTTACCATTGATTAATACATTTCATTTATAAATTTTTTATCTCCACCTCGCAGACATAAATTACTAACTTTAAGCCTGTTTTATCTTATTCTTTCATGCTACCATTGCCGATTACTGAACCTTGCCTCCCAATTCCAGCCAGTCACTCATACTATGTAATCCCTCCGCCTCATTTCAGACTCTCAATACTCCTATGTTCAGAGTGTGGTCAGGATTGTTCAAATCTATACTAACATGTATTGAAACATCATACGTTTTCTGTATCCGATAGTAAGTGATTTATTAGCAAACCTCCTAACTTATAAAGCTTAATGCAATAGTCCCCCTCTATACATTAAAACTACTAAGAGTTTTTTTAAATTTTATTTATTCAATAATTGAAGTATGTTTTTTTTTCTTATTACATAAACATTCAATTCTATGTTCACCACCACACATACAGGGTGACCTACCATTCGCCCTTCACTTTCAAACATGGTAAATTATATATTTTTATTTTAAGAGGATTTCAAATGTATAATTTTATTGTATGGTGGAGAATTTAGAGAGAAAATGTTATTTTTTTTAATACACCAAGAGTCAATTATTCGAACACAACACTCTTATCGATATTATTTTACTGATGGAGATCAGCAGGATCTAGAAATATCAACCACTAAGAAATTAGTTGCACGTTTTACACATCTGTAATAAGTATTTGACTTACCTCGAGGCTAAAGAACGCGTACTATCCTCATTAATGAGAATATTCAAAGGGTAAAATAGGTTTTTGTTGATGGTCTAGTAATATTAACCAGATGACGATCAGCTCATCTTATATGAAACAGAGTATCTCGAATGCGATTTGCACCTCTTTCCGTATAAAATTCAGTTGGTGCAATTGGTAAATTGAAGTCTCAAGATCCACAATAATGCCTTAAATAAAAACATTGGAGCGCGACTTAACGGCGAACTTGTATTTACTTAAACATATTAAGCCAAGGGGTGAATTTTGTAATATCGCACCTTCTAATGTAAAAAGAATTTTACATTATGGGTCTTGGATAATGGTAGAGCGAGGAGATTTTAGACATCTTCACATAGGCATGTGAGTGAACGACTTATGCAGTCGTTGAATATGATTTTGGTGTAATTGTTCAGATTGTGATGCGGTAGAAGTAATGTATGTGATAACTTTACCTATGTAAGGGAATTTATGTTTGTGCATGAAAGTTAATGTTTCAGCTACGAGTAGGTGTTTTAGAATATGTAAGACAAACATATGAAATTTATGATTAAGGAATAAGATCACTTTGACACAGGCCTTAAATAGCGAAGTTATTTTCTATATCTACAACATTTTGTTTATTTTGTACTGTCCTATACTTGTACTCGACGGTTAAACTTTAGAGCAAAAATATTAAAATAGAAACTGTATTTAAGTACAGTAAAAAAAACCAATAAAAATTTGTTCAACTATCTAAAAAGTTTACTTATAAAAGTATTTAAAAACTTGAACTTATGAGTTTAACTTGTAGTTTTTTGTCAACTTTTGGTCAATTAGAGATTGATATTTTTAGTTGAATAAGTTTGAGATTTGAAATAATACTACAAATGCAATATGTGCGGAAAATTTATATTAATGAAATCTTAAATGAACATCCATGTATTGTGTAGTAATCTTTTTCCATTAAATGACAATAAAGGTAAATTTTAGAAGCACCAAAATTTTATACCAATTTTTCACGATTCTCAATTGGACTAACATTCACAGGTACAATATATAAAAACACTAATCTACATACGGTAATGAAGTAAATATTATACATATTAATTTTTTTTTTAATTTATCTTATTTTTCGTTAAACACGCTAATGTAAGATAAATGTAGATTTTATCAAAGATCATTAACCCAAAGTTGATACTTTAATTGTCAATTAAACTTGGATGCCGATAAAAGTCTCGTTAGAATAATGGCGTTAACGGTAATAGAAAATGAATCTGATGATGTGATCAGTTTAAGTGTTAGTAACGTTCAGAAAATAAGGATCAAAGTACAAAGATAAATCTTTAATTAAAAGTATATAATTTACCAAATGCTCCGAAGTGTTTTAAGTGTTATTATTTTTCAATTAAGTCCTTTGATATTCACCTTTACGGGTAGATATACTATAGATATTTCTTCACGTCTTGTCACGCTTACAACCTTTACCTCTTCCGCAGCCATCACTATTGTAATGTATACCCTTCTGTTATGTATAGTTCTTCCCTTTTCCTCAGTTAAATTCTCCCCAACTATCACCGTTTGAGATATGAGATATAACATATGTGCCCTAGTGGGATTAAGATCTATAAATGGCGCAATAAAAATCGATGAAAGCTAATCTAAGACACGTGAAATTTTGTTCATAAATGATTTTTTTACAAGTATGTATTTTATACACTTAATCCAATAATTATCGAATTGATCAAAACATTTAAATAATTTGACACATTTAATCCAGCAAAATTTAATACATTTTTTTAATAAAGGCAAAGTTATTCTTAAATTTGATTAAATAATTCAACATAGTAATGCAGCAAATAAAAAAAATAGAAATATTTATTTTCGTACGTCCAAAATAAGAACTGTAAAAACTTTAATTCGTGGTGATCAAAGTTTATAACCTTCATGCAAAGGGATACTAAAAAGAATGAGTACATTTAATATTTTTTACAACTTTGTCATTATTTCACACGAAATTTTGTTATATTATATATATTTTTTTCAATTTGGCGCTTTATAAACAGGGCTGCATAATATTTTGAAACGAAATTAAAATTTGTGTAAAAAAATCGGTTTTCAAAGGTTTTAAGTTTATTGTTTTAAAGTTGTTTACCCATTAAGAGTATTTTTCGGAAAAAAAATAAATAGTACTTGAAATATGAATCATTTAATCAATTATTTTCACGCATTACATGAAATTATAAAAATTATAAGTAAAACACATGTACCACACATTACGGGATGAAATAAAAAAAATAATTACGACTTAAACAAATGTTAAAATAAATTAAACTAAAATATTACAATCAATTATATTTTATCATGGAAAACATACTGTCATCGATTTTGACTGTAAAATAAAAAATAAAAAAAATTTATCTAGAGATTGGAAATTTTTAACACGCTTAAAGAGTCTTAACATTAATTGGTAGTGCAGTATCAACATTTGAAAATGGAAACCTATTCAGGGGCGTTCTTTAGGCATCTGCAGAACGCCTTGGGATTACGTTGGCTCTAACATATTATCATATATATACCTTTACATCTCAAGATCCAGAGCTATACCTCTCCATTTTCGGATGATCGTTCATCTTTTTCTCCCATTCTCTTGACTCCATTTCTAGACGTAGGACCAGCATATTATCCATGCCAATCGTATTCCAGAATAGGAGGTAGAAATACGTGCTGATTAAGTATATTAAAGAGAAATTGCGATTGATTAAATGAAGATAAATATCAAGTTCTGCTTAACATTTATTTATATATAAATGCTTGTATACTAATGCAACCTTTCTTCAAAATTTTAAAGCAATGAAAAATAAAACAAACAGTTCAAAAACGAAATTAAAGAATTTGAAATGTCTAAAATGCAATGTAACATAACAACTGCCAGTGAGAATTGTTTAGTTCACGTTTGTCGCTGAAGGGGGCGCAGCCCCTTATTTCCTGTTTTATATACTTTTTTTGTAAATATCGGTATATAAAAAAATATATACATAAACATTCTCGTATACGAATGCCAGCTTTTGTCAAAATTTCAAAGCAATTGGTATAGAACTTTCGGAGATTAGATAACTATGATTAACAAACTTTTTACATTTTTATTTATATACGAGTAGATTATTGAACATTAAATTATGAAATGTTTTATTTGTATATATTTAATTATTTAACTATTTAATATTAATTCCGAAATGTTGAAAATGCAATGTGACATAACTGTCAAGTTTAGTTTGAGTTTGTCGCTGCAGGAGGCGCAAACGTTATTTTTTCTGATTTCTACTTTTTTATATACACCGATATATAAATAAAAATATATAAACATTTCTGTACACGAATTTCAACTTTTGTCAAAATTTCAAAGCGATCGGTAGAAAACTTTCGGAGATTTGACATTTTCTATATACGAACATTTATATTTTTATTTATATAGATAAAGATAATTAATTATAATATAATTAATTAATTATATAATAAAATAATATTTTTAATAATATATTATTAATGTATAATTAAAATAATAAAGTAATAACTAATTAAATAATTATTTAAAAATAATTAATTTACTAATTAATAACAATATAAAATTATTAATATATTTAATATTAAAAAATATAAATTAAATTTTAATAAGTGTATTATATTATTATTAAAATTATTACTTTTTATTATAAATTTTTTTTTTTATTGAATTAAGACAGACTTTCTTGAATTAAATTCCACAGAACCATTTCCTAATCCTAAAAAAAATCAATAAAAATCGTTAACAAATGGAAAAAAAGCAATGCATAAAATAAACTTTTCCTAGGAGCTAAGAAGTTTCACTTCTACCGCGCGAGAGTCTCACGCATCTGTTTTTTTATACATATAAGTTATATTTATTTTAGCGATCTTCCTGATATTTCATTATAACCCACAGTTCGTGAAACGATACTCGAAATATTTCAAAACAGATAAAATGTTAGTTGGTTATTTTTTACAAATTTAATATTAGTTCTGCCAAATATATTTTCTGCGCTTGCGCTATAAAGTCTAGAAACAGCCATATTAAGATTTTTCAAGCTGCTATGACACAATGGAACTTATCCTTATTAACACAAATGTCATTTTGACGTATCTCGATTCTAACCTATATTTCGTCTGTATTAAATATATCGTAGAATGATTGTTTGAAAGAAAATTTTTATTATTTATTATTAAACATTAAATTATTTAATATTTTATTTATATAGATTTAATTATTTAATATTAATTTCGAAACGTCGAAAATGCAATGTGACATAGCTGTCAAGTTAAGTTTGAGCTTGTCGCTGCAGAAGGGGCAAACGTATTTTTTTCTGATTTCTAAACTTTTTTATATACACTCATACATAAATTCATAAACATTTCTGTATACGAATGCCAACTTTTGTCAAAATTTCAAAGCGATCGGTAGAGAACTTTCGGTGATTAAACATTTTCTATATACGAACATTTACATTTTTATTTATATAGATTGTTTATATTTAAGGCATTAACGTTGTGGAGGTTTAAAGACATTGTAAACGAAGTCTGGTTTGTGCTTCCCTGAAGATGAGGTGAAAGCCTTGAAACCGGTAGGGTTATACCGTTACAAAAAAGTGGAATAAACGGTGTTTGATAAAATAAATTATAATAATATTTATTTATATAAAAAAAAATCTTTTCATAATATTGGCGTTTCAGTGTTTATTCGGTAATTATTGTTAATGATCAAACCTCTTATTAAACTTGATGTGATCTTTTCATCCAATCTTTTGTCCATTTACAAGATTTTTATTGTAAAATGATTTTAAAAAATATTTTTGAAAGTCAAGAGTGAATTTTGATCACAATGAACGGATGTGTTACTTTCAATTCAATTTATTTAAGTTGGCAAGTATTGCTTTTGCTTATTGTTTAAACATTGAAATTGAATTTGATTACATTTTTTGGTTGAAAAATACGTTATAAGGACGAAGAAGTCTAGAATTTTTTATTTAGTTAAATTAAAAAAAAAGCAAAATATTATATGTAATTTTTTTTGTATTTATAGAACATTATTATTGTTCATTTCCAATGTAAAACATCTCAATATGGATAATATAGAAAAAAAATGTCGTTTTAAAGTTATAAGAGAATAATGGATCTTCGTTTTCTGTTTTGAAAATTCAGTGGTTTAAAAGGGGAAATATATTGTTTTATTTATTTTGATATCTCACTCACTGGCAACCAGGGTCGATCCACTGCTGGATGAAGGTCTCCCCAAGTTGACTCCAAGTAGTTCGGTTTTTTGCTCGTTGATGCCATGTGATGCTGACATGCTTCCTGATTTCATCTATCCAGCGTACCTTCGGTCTTCTTCTGGGCCTCTTTATGTCTCTTGGGTACCATTGGACTATTTCGGATGTCTATCGGGAGTCTGACATTTTGGCTACATGTCCGGCCCATTGCCACTTCATTCTTTTGCACACCTTTATAATGTCTTCTACCTTTGTTATATTGCGATTCCAGGTGTTTCGTTAACGGTCTCTTTTAGTATATCCCAACATGCATCTCTCCATGCCCCTTTGTGCGGTCTGAAGCTTTTGTGTGTTCTTTACTGTGAGCGTCTATGTCTCGCAGCCATACGTAAGTACTGGAAGAATGCACTGGTGGTAAACCCTTCGCTTCAAAGATATTGGGAGATTACTTTTGAAGATGTTGTTCAAACGTTCAAATGAGCTCCACGCTAATTTTGTCCTTCGTGCTATTTCCTCCGATATGCCACCTACAAAGGAAATAAGTTGGACCAGATGCACATATTCCTGGACAAGTTCTAGCGACTTTCCATCTACATTTATTGGTTTTGAGGTAGCAAAGCCGTTCATCATATATTTGGTTTTTGAGACATTCATTTTTAAACCAACTCCTTTGCTGACCTCTGCCAATTCTTGGTGCTGAAGATCATTCGGGTTTTGTGAAAATATAACGATATCGTCTGCAAATCTCAAATGGTTCAGGTATTTTTCATCAATCACCAGGCCTTTATTTTCCCATTCTAGTTTATTAAATTATTTTGATATAATGAACTTAATTATTTTGATATAATGAACTTAATATATATAAAAATATTTTATCAGTTAAAAAGTTGTAGTTAATCGGCTGATAATGCTTAATCAAACTTTATTTTATAATTTTTTTTAAATAATATACAAAACTGTTTAATTTTTTTCCACAATTTTTTTGTCCACTTACCGATTTATTATTATGCTATTTTTGAATTTAAATACAGGTTTAAATACATAGTTCCCATAAATTTCAATCCTCACACATGCAAGAAAACAATTAACTTTATATACAAACTTGTTTCTATTCTGTTTTAATAAAAAATGTTGATAACCAATAATATTTTAATGAGTATACCATATAAATGCACTATATTTGTCTAACAACAATTTTGAAGATATTTTTGGTGGATAGAAACCGATAAATGGACTAACAGTGAGGTGAACAAATTGAAAACGTTTTAGCCTTTTATATTTTTTAAATTGATCTAAAGTAATACTTGTTGGTTTAATTAGAAATAAATGATCTTAAATATTATACAGTGAATATCACATGCTAATTAGAAGACATGTGTGACATTTTTGAAACCACAGGTTATCATTTTTATAATATGCAGTAATAGTAATAATTTATTTCAGTTAATGTGTAAGGGTGTGATATGTAACATACCCATTAAAAATACATACGCAATACAGAGCTTAGTATATTTATATAAAAAAAAAAATTAATAAAAACAAAAATACTATTTTTGAAAATAAAGTGAAGAAAAATAATTCTTAAAATAAATAAATAAATACAAATAACAATCCCATTACCATCATTCAATTTTTGTGACACTGACCATTTACCATATCTACTTTCCAATCGCTTTCTCCAGTGACGCAGCATACATTTATCTACTTTCCAATCGCTTTCTCCAGTGACGCAGCATACATTTTTAACTAGCAAAAATCCTTAGAAATGAGTTGTCAGTTCGCATTATACACGTATCTTTTATTTAAAAGTGTTGCCTTGGAAGTGTATCAAAACCTGGCAGATGACCCTGAGAAAACGTCTCTAAACCACTTTAACATGGCAGTTCAAATATAACTCCGTGTACATTATTGTACTAAACTTAGAGATTTTTTAAATCCTTAGATGTTAATGTACCCAAAGTTTGCTTAAGTACTATGTCCTAAAATATAAATGAAATAATTGCTTATTATTCCATCACTGCATTCTCTTAGAAAACTCCACTCCATTCATATTTGCTAAAACATACGCCTTTGTCTATGAACATCTTCATCAACACAAGATGTGATCCAAAATTATGATTTTTAAGTATGTTACTTAAAAAGCATTTTATTTGAATGATAAAATCGTTGAAAAATGTTAAATATGTTCTGGAAGACCTGAAAATCCCTCAGGGGATTCCTAGTTAAGAAGGAGTTAATTCGTGGAACGTCCAGTGCTGTTAAAGTGACAGAATTCTGGGCGGAAATAATTAAGTACAATTAACACAATAGGAATAACACGTGAAAAAATGCTATTTTTCATATATTGTATATTTAACAACAATCTTAAAAAACATACTTCAATATTATTGGTGTGACATTGCTTAGTAGACGTTTGACTTTTACCTGATTTTCGATTCGATTCGATTTTCCCAACAAAAAATATTACAAAAAAAGAATCCAGTCTGGTAACAATATTCACAATTGCCGAGTATGTGTGCGAGTGCTGTTGTCGTTTATATGTAGTATTGTTTTGTCGAAATATATAACGATGAATCGCGAGTTCCGTGTATATTTCTGTGGTTCTAAACCCAAAGGATTAATTATCGTGGCTGAAGTCAGTTGTGTCTCTTAGTCACGTTTTTCAACATATCTGGATCACCGATTCAGATTTGTTGAAGGGGATATATGAAAAAAACAATTATTGGTTATAGAAGTTTTCATTTCATTATTGAAAATTCAATGGAATTATGAATAAATTATAGAAGATATATTATATAATATTAAACAAAGCAACCAACTTTTTTTTCCCTTTTTAATTGATTTTAGTTGCGTGATAAAATCTTTTGAGATAATTGTGACTACAAAAGTTAAAAAACCTCAACGAAAACAACAGAGAATTAATCAAAACCTTGAAACCAAAAGGAAATCAAATAAATCATTTTTATTATGCCGAAATTTCTAAAGTTGGGAATTTAATATACTCAAGACTATTTATGCAAGATCATAAATTCAAAGAATAAATTTACATTTTGAAGAAAATTTTCTAATAATGTACAATATGTATTACTTTTCACTTAAGTCTTTTTTTATCATTGCTGAGACATTTATTTCTTTGTATCAATTAAAACATGGTATTTTTTCTCTTTTCATTTTTCGTCTTTGAAAAGTGTTTTTAAATCGTGTTATTTTTTCAATGGAATGCGGTCATTTTACTCGTACTTAATTTAAAATTAAGCAGATAATAGTTAAGTTCTAAATAAAACCTATTGAACTCAAAGAGAATACCTACTCGTACATCGTATAGATTGAAGATTGTACATACAAAATATGGATAGAAAGAATGAGGCCAGGAATACATTGGATTAACTTGATAAGTTACTCTGGGATTGGGATTGACTTGATAAGTTATTAGGGCTGAAACCCAAAGAAAGTTGACCACATACATTAAAATTCGCCAGGGGCCATATTTAGACCATTCATTTAATTCATTTTCCCTCAGCATGTTAATTATTGCTATATGTAAATCTATTGCAACCAATAAGACAAAATTTACGTACTTTGGATGTTACTTCAATAAATATTCTATAGTTATGTTCTTCACGGTGTTTTTTTTTAATTAAGTTCTTATCTTTACACTGGCGAAACCTGATCGGGGGGATGGGGGTCGTATAAGTTAAGCCTATACCTTTACATATATAATTTCAATTGTTTCTTCTGAATCACGTGAAACCCATACAATTTTTTCTTTGTATTGCTTTGTTTTTGCTATCAATAAACATAATTATTTTTATTGTGGAAACTATTGAATGAGAGATAGCAACGTTTTTAGGTTAAAGACACAAACAGAAAAAAATAGAATAAAAAATACAAATTGAATGTAAATAACAAAGAAATGATAAGAACACGAAGAAAACATTCTGTTTTATTATCACCAATGACTTCGACATGGAAAGGTAGGGAAAGAATAATGGAATGAAGCAAAGGGAAAGATACGATACGAGTATGTTGTTGAAGAGAGGTATGCCTAGTTTAAAATTATTTTTTTAATCAAGCCAGGATGCAAGTCTCAAATCAGATGGTATCTGATTCAAGAGTTTAAGTGCGTTAAGAATGAGGTGAAGAAGGAAGAGCGATGAACTGTAAACATGTATTTACGATGAGATATGTATGTCTGATGTGATGAGAAAACTAATCTCATACATGAAGGTTGAGGGATGAAAAGGTTTCGATCGATGACAGATGTGTTTTGGCTTCACAGCACCAAGGACTGATTTGTACGATTCGATGGAGAGCCGATTAATTTGACTCAAGAGAGATGATAAACCATTGATCTAGTATTCTAACCGTTGGAAGCATCTACTATGACACGAGATAATGAAGATAATTTTTAAGTATGTGCTTGATTTTCGAGCTTTTAACCTCCAGAAAGATGCCTTCCCGTCTTGGACCTTTTGTGTTCATCCATCCTTTCCACTAAATCTTAAAACCACCGATCGATTTTTACTACGTTTTTCTTTTCTGTGTACAAATATTTGTTTATATCGTCAATGAATAAAAAGTTTATTTTTTTTAATTGTATTTTTACACATGTGTTTTAGTATTTAAGTGATTAAATTAAATTTAAAAATTAATTGGATTTGTTTTAAAATTAACCAACACACAAAACAGCGAATTCAACATATCAAAATTTAGAACGTGGACTTGTTGAAAAGCATGGCCAGGACACAGTATTATATTCAGTTCCACAAATCAAGCTTTCGGGTGAAGAACTACAGGAGTAGGCAAGTAAATCACAAGTTGTCATTGCACGTGTTGAAAAAACTAACACACGTAGACCGGTAACAACACTGGTACCCGTCTAGCGTGTACAAGTATTGTTGCCAGATGAACTCTTTAACTGGCCCCCTTGATTTTTATTTGAGTACCATCGAGAGTTGAACCTGAAATCCCCGGATGGCAGACCAGCGTTTTACTAACTACGCCACAGAGGTTGCCGAACTCAAAGATCAACTTTGAAAAGTGGAAGCCAAGATAACTGTCTATTTTCAACTGTTCAATATTTTCAACTGTTTAATGAACTCAAATGCTTAAGTAACATTTGTTTCCATTACTTATTGTAAATATTTTTGAAACCCTTTTTATGTTGCATAAAGCAAACATTACTTTCAAATTTAATGTTGTTTTCTTTCTAATAACAGCCTTTAGAAATGAACAAAATAAATGTTTATATTAAATATCAAGATTTCTTTTAAATGTTTGAAATAAATTTTTTTTATAATAATGTGCCAAATTATTAAATTATGTCACAAAAACGCAAAAGCTCTTTGTTGCCATATATTTTTTTGTGATTATCCAACTCAAAGAAAAAATAATTAACCGCCCGAATAGAGGTTCTCGGGTAAAACTCCCTTGTTCAGTGTATGAGAAATAAAGAACAACAGATGTCTTGATCAAAAGGTCTACTTTCTTTTGCAGGGTCGGAAGTGCCTTTGTTCACGACTCTGCGAAGAATGTGTTGACTTCCGGTGGACAAAATTAGTTGTCAGTGCCGCCGTCAGATGGCGGCGCTTCCGGTGGTCTCAGTGCTGTTTCTGTTTGTCCATGGTAAGTACATATTTCCGACAACATTTCTTAATCCCAATTTTAACGCCTGAATGTTCTTAAACATTTAATTAAATTCTTAGTTTAAATTTATTATTTCCTCTGTCTTAGAAATAAAGAAGCTTAAAGGTATTTCACATAATGTTTATTAACGTGCAATACCACTTTTTATTCTTAATCTTTTCAAAATATCAGAATAATGCTTGTCACGTCATTTCGTCTTTTTAGCTAATTAATTAAAGAAATAACTTTGTAATAAAAATATTAAATTAAATTTATCCCGCCAACTTTTTTCTTTGCATTAAAGCACTATTTTGCACTGAACGCTTGAAGATTTAGGTTTAAGATTTAGGTTTTTAAGATTTAGGTTTTTATTGCGTTTCATTCATTCAATCCGTTAATTAAGATTTAGGTTTTTATTGCGTTTCAGATAAATTTTATGTGTTTTGTCAATAATTTAAGTATTTGAATTAATTCTTCTTATATGTTCATTTTTTTCATGGTCTATAAACACATTGGTCTGTTGCGAATCAAATAAATGAATTACATAATTTTAAAGCAATATTATTACTGAAGAAAAATGACAGACGAAAACCAAATAAAAGTCAAAAAATAGACGAAACGAAGCAGATTTAATCTTCAACATAAAAAAAAACAAAGGTGTTGTCTTATATCTGAAAACCTAATGTCATACACTTGTAGAGTTTCTTTTGTTGTCTTGCACATTCATTTAAACCAATAACTTTTTTAGGTGCACGAGTATAAAAAACATTTCAAAGATATTCAAATCAGAAAGATATTCAAAGGTCTGAATGAGAAAAAAAAACAGTTTTTTTATAACAGTTGCATATATACATTTGGTAACTGATCTCTAAACCTAAAGTTTAAAGTAAAACAATAATTTTATCACAGATGTAGTCTCTACGTTGAGCCATGTAGAAAAAACCATTTTCATTTCAAACCATAATTTCTTTTTAAGAAATAAGACCTTTTGATTTAAGCCGCATCTTCATGGACCGTTTTTGTAAAGATCTTTATACTATTGTAAAAAACACGAAAAAGAAATAATGTTTATCTAATATGTTGATGATTGGGAGAAAATCCCTTTTCTTTTTCTCATTTTATATAAAAACTTCCTGCTAACATACGTATCACTACAAACAAAATATTTATATAACTTGGATATTTTCCTGCCTTTCCGCGAGTCTCTGATCTAATATTAGTTTGAAAAACTTCTCTCTTCACCATCAAAGAATACTGTGGCTTTTTTAGAATGATTTTCTCCCCCTTTTTTCTTGTTTTTTTTAATCGAATCTTATTTTGACCAAGATACTTGTTTTTTTTTCAGTATTCCGATAGTATACGAATACAAAATTTTCATACAAAGATTTTTGATTTTTTTTTTCAAATAATTTCTTGTTGGCTTCGTGTCTCAGAGTTTAGTATGCTTGCTTAGCATGCTTTTGACAGATTTAACTTGGAAGTATTTTTTTCATCTGATTTTTCTGTTTTTGTTGCGTTAAATAGCTGTTTAAAATAAATTCTAGGAGTACTCTGTGGTAAATAAAATTGAAGTAGAACTCTTCAAGTCTTGTTTTTTTTTAATTCTGGATAACAGAGTTTTTGTTGCAAGATTGTTATGTTACGTAAACAATAATAATGTTTATTTTTTCTGACTAGGTAATATTTTTAGAAGTTGTTTTTCTGCTTTCGAAATAAAAATAATAAAAAATTGTAAAGAAGTTTTATTTTTAAAACATTCCAAGGTTCATATTCAATTGAGCATATTTAATTTACTTTAAATCTCGTTTACATCATCGTAAACATTTTTTGTGTGTATACGTTTTATCTTGAGAAGATATTATATAATGAAATAAAAGCATATATGATAAATACTTTCCTCGTATGGAGTAAATCATTGCTTTTGAAGTCACTTTTCCGGAAGCTGAAAGGGTAACAAAGAAAACGGAAGATAAAGCATCCCTAAGAGGGGGGCTATCTTTGAGCATATTTAGGAGATAAAATATTAAAACTTGACTTTTAACTTTTCATAATATTAAATCGTGTTTTACTTCCCTTTTGTATATTTATGTAGCAAATCATAAATATATTAAAACTCAATAAAAATACGTGTTATTTTAATTTTTTTTCAATAAGTGAACTGACACACGTAAAAATGTACTTTACTTTATAATAATAAGAAAGACATAATGTTTATTAGCTAGTCAGCTACATAACGTTTGAATTAACCAAACCTTCTTCTTAATTAGACATAGAGCCAAAGGTTAAATAAAGTTCAAGAATGTAAAACATTAAGTTTTTTTATCAAAGGCAAACATAAAACATCAATGGTTAAATAAGTAGATAAACACATTTAAGGTAATTATAATAAGTTAAATAATTTTCTTTCACTTCTTCGCGCAAAATCCATATTTTTTCAGAACAATGACGTCCTCTTCGACCGGACAATGAGACCCTCCTTTACATATCAAAACAACACACTTAATTTTATACACCTTTATTACTGATCTATTTGGCTTCACCTAGGAACGCACTTCCAAGAGTTATGAGATGTGCGCCATCCTCAAAGGCATTCAAAAGCGAATCGAAAAAAATATCTTATCCTAATTTACCTTTGATCTCTTTCCTTATCCCTACACAAATTGCTTTCCCCGAGTTCTACCACAATTCTTTAGAAAACATTTTTTACTTGAGTTTAAATACATTTAATTTATAAAATCTGTTATGTATTTAAATACGTATCCGAGATAAGCTGGATGGTTGAATAAAATTCCTGTGTAAATTTAAAACCGCCGTTTAACGATAAACACAAAATAATATACATAAATAGAGTCGAAATACTAGAAGTTGCCTAGTGAAAGGCTGGAAGTTTTCGGTTATGACCTTTATTTAGGGATTTCCCAGCATTTGCATACGGAAAAAGAAAAACTTTTATTTTCAAAACAAGGACAAAGTTTGAGTCTTAAAGTGCAAGTTTACTTTTCTATCTATTGTATAAAAGACTTTCTTTTCTTTATTTTTCCTTGTTATGGAAAGAAAAAACTTTTTTCTTTCTTTTTGTTAGAATTTATCGGAGAATGTAACAAATTTTCTCATTACGGCGGCAGAATCTATTCAAATAAGATAATTTAATTCCACTTGATCTTATTATCTGTTACCTTAAAGCTCGAGCTGAATCGATTCGGACAGGATTATGTTTCCAAAACGCTAGTCATTTTCTTCTGAGAACTTAAAATTATTATATCATTAGGTAACATCATCAGTAAAATAAGCTGGAAAAAAGCATTCGTAGAGCATATGGAATAAAAACGCAGCTACTAAACTATTATACATGTGATGAAATATATTGAAATAATGTAATGCGTACTATGAGCATGCACATAATCATCACACGATCTCCGTGACTTAGTAGGTAATATGTCTATCTTCGTACTATGGAGTTGCGGGTTCGATTTCCGTTCGTAAACATTATTTTTAAAAAGAGTTTCACACGGAATGCCTCGTTAAGGTATTTTTGATTTTTAACAAGAAATTGTCATATAAATAAATAAAAGTTTTTTGATAGGAACAAAGTATGTACATGTATCTGGAAGTTGCATATATATTTCAAGATAATGGAAAATAAAACATTTTTCAGAGAGAAAAATTACAGTTAATAAACAGTTATATAAACATTGTTAAAAACATATAATCCACACACATACCATCTTAGATTCAACTCAGCGGAAAAAAGTAAAGCTAATAAGAGTTCAAATTTGAACCAGAAAGCACAAATACTATAATACAAAAATGGTAAGAAATAAGTCGTAATTTAAAAATTTATGAATAAAAAACGCATGTACACACATACAACCTCAGATTTACTCCCAGTAAAAAGAAAGTGATAAAAACACAACAAATAAAATCATTGACTATAGAACGTAACGTTTCAGAACATATCTTAATTGCGCACCACACTCTGTAGGCATGGTCGAGTTGCCAATATTTTTTCCAAAGGTTCCTTTAACTTTCGATTTGCTGTCTTGTACTCTTAACAATCATGACGGACTTCAACGAGTTTAAGAGACACGTATACCTCTCAGACAATATCAACAAATGCTAAATATTATTATTTACGTGATGGGTGGCAAATTGAACTCATAACTTCTAAAATAATAAAAAAACAGAGTATCGTCCACATACATCTGCATGGTGGTAGCTACAGTTTTTATAATATCTGGAAGATAGGATGTACATAAGCTAAAGAGTGGGGAACTCAGTATTGTTCCTCGGGGGCATCAATTTTAAAAAAATCGCGGGGCAGGACAACACTCGCAATTCAGACAGATCTTAAGTGGTAACTCGTTTACTCTCGCCAGCTAGTAAGCTTTGTAGCCACTGACAAGCGTTTTATGAGAAACAAAAAAGGGTAGTTTTGAGACTAGGAGGTCTGTATTGACAGTATCAAAAGTCCAATAATAATCTAGCCGTCGTCGTTACCTGGTCTCGTAGTCGAGGATCCCTTCGCCACTCCAACGTCAATGTTGAACCGTTCTTCCACGTCAATCATTCGATTTTCTGTGAGAAAACAGCCCAATCTTAGATTCGCATACTCTCCCGCAAATGTCACATACATGTGGACCCTGCTGAGCTGCCTGGTCATGCTGATGCATGTTCGCAGCGCGATGACTGTTTCTCACACGTCTAGCCGCTGAGACACCATCATCCCGAGAGCATACTGCTCTCCACCTAGACTAAACCACGAAGCAGAGCAGTAACCCTCCCTTTATCTGATTCCCGCAAAACATTATCTACCACATAGCTCAATATCATTGTTGCGCTATATTTAGGCTTGAAGCCAGATTGATACATGCCCAGTAGGTATAAGAAAATCCGATATCTGAAACAACACTTATCTCTTAGAAATCCTTGATATAACCGGAAGAATAGTTATTGGGTGCAAATACTTAAATTCAACGAGCATTTTTTTGGGATTAGAACAACCAGATCAGATTTTCAAGTACATGCATATATTTTCTCTTAAAAAGATGCATTCAAAATGTAATAAGTATATCCCTAAGCAATCGTGAACAGTCACACTAATTTGACAGGAATATTTTTAGCATCAATTGCATTCGATTTAATCGATTTGATAGCTTTCTCGACTTGTTCAGCTGCGGTAAAATGAGAATTCAAATATCAAATTTCTTCCCAACGACTGTTTGTATAGTGGTTTAAAAGAGTTGTATCGGACAGATCACTCTGACTCGCTGAAGCGAAGAAAATGTTTAAATCATCAAGATTGGTCAAATGGGATGGAACTCAATAAGAAGTCTTTTTGATTGTATCCGTCAAAGGTTTAGGTTCCTTCACATTTTTTTTATTTTTAGTGTTTAACATTACAGTTCGAAAATTTTGAGTCATTTTTTTACGTCGCAATGAAACTAACTGTATAATTTCGAAGTTGCTTATTATATATGAAAATTCATGTATAGTGTGCTCTGTTCTTTTAAACTTATTTTCCGCCCTGTTTCTCGATTTAATTAACTTTATAAAATGTCATGAAATAAAGAATTCAATACCTCAACCTTACCACTTACACTACCCTCACGATATATGTACATAATATCACTGCACCTATCTTAACGAGTCGTAGATCTCACTCTGGTGAACAGTGTTGTAATATTTTTTTCAATAGTACATGGTGGTGATTTACGTTTTAGGAGGTTCAAAATACCCACCACCATACCATGATCGCTTATGTCATCACGTTGAGACACTCTCACAGAGAAAACCGTATGCTCCGAGTTGATGCAAAATACGTCTAATAGAGTATCAGTATAGTAAGTAATATTGGTGGCTTCCGAAACTAATTGCAAGAGATCGAAAGAATCAATTCAATCTTGGTTTTTTTTAAATAATGCAGTAGTTTAGTTAAGAGGATTATAATTGAGGCCACGCGAGAAAAATATTTGGTCACAGCACGGCATAAATTATTACAAATGTTCATTTAAAATGTCTAGAGCTGCACTTAAATTAGAATTGGAAGGTTTATAGATTGTGCTGATGATAATAACAATTATATAATTTATTTTATGTTTTATCCAAGAGTGCTCAACATCAGCATCACTTGAGGCTTATAATATCGCCACGTCTAAATGCTATTTAATGAAATACCTCACACTATCATCTCTAGTGTGCCTTGTGATTTAATGAAGGGAGTACCCAGTGATCATAAAGTCAGCAATATCAGACGCTGGCGACAGCCAAAATTCATTGTGACAGCACGTCTATGTCATCGCGGGAAAGTGGCAGCTCATCAAATGCTGTATTAAGAGACTGAAGATTCAATTGTGCGACAAATAACATATCTCTTGCCTTACGCGCAGCCCCTCTGAAACCAAAATTAAACATTTGACTGCTATCATATATTATAATATTACAACTAAAATATGTACATAATGACTTATTGCAAATTGATACGCTGACCACTCAGTTGAAAGATTAAAAAGGTTTTTTGAAGCGCTAGCATGTGGTTCATTTTGGTGGATTTAATTTTGAAGGGTAGGATTCATCAGCATGTTTTTTTTTCCATAGAGTTCACAGGTTTGCGTTTTTTAAAATGCTGGTGGGAATGGCTGAATAAATGGGAATTACTGCATAGACTAAATTTGGTCAAGTCCTTTACATGGCACAAGTACCAATCACAGAACACCTTTTGCTGAGCAATGATGTATGGTATTACTATAGTTGACACCTGAATTACAACATAGCATGTAGGCCCATCTCGAAGACCCGATAAATGATTCAATCTAATTTCGCTTCCCAGACAAGTCTGTTAATCCTGGTAATGAGTTTAGAACTGCAGAGTCATTTACTCGCGTGTTATTTCTCTAAGTATATTGAGAACTACAATTCGAGGAACCTTTTTGATTGGCAATCTTGCAGACATGCTATTGATGTTTGATGTTGTATAAATCAGCATTGCTGCATCCGTCACCGTTGAAGTGTTTACCGTAACACTTCGCTCCCAAATTTCACGAAGACCCGTGATTTCTACTCCCAATTTTGCGGGCTTAATACGAGCCTTCAGAAATTTCTTCATTTCGTTCGATGTTTTGATGCACTTCGGGAACTTCACCAGAATTTCCTATAAAGGTGGGGGTACATCAAGGATTGGTACTGAGTTTGCTACTGTTCATCTTGGTCATGGACTATTTAACTAACCAGGAAATGAACAATCTCCTAAAGATCCTACTATTTGCAGACAATATCGTATTAATAAGTGAAAAACATCAAGACCTGTAAAATAGTTTGAAAAGGTGGAGAAGAATCTTGCAGGGCCATGGATTGAGACTGAGCAGAAAGAAAACATAATATCTGTACCTACCATTTGAGAACACAAATGCTGTCACTCCCGTAATGCAAATGGATGGAGAAACATTACCAAATTATGACTCCTTTAAGTATCTTGGGTCACTCATCCATAGCGATGGAGAATGTGCAGCAGATGTAACACGTAGAGTTAGTGTCGGATGGATGAAGTTTAGATCAATGACGGGAGTTCTATGTGATCCGAAAATGCCAGTAAAGTTAAAAGGAAAAGTATACCAAACGATTGTCAGACCCGCACTCCTCTATAGCTCCGAATGCTGAACGATGTATAACTCTTACTCCAGGCAACTAGAAACTGCTGAAACGCGCATGCTAAGATGGTCAGCTGGTGTCTCCCTAAGAGACAAAATAAAAAGCTCACGCATTCGTGGAAGCCTAGGTGTTACAGACATCAACAGTAAGGTGGAAGAGAGGCGATTAAGATGATATGGGCACGTTGGACGCAGAGCACCCGATCACATTGTGAACCAGGTAATCTCCATGGATCTTCCTCGAATAACAACCAGAGGAAGCCCAAAGAATTCATGGGTGAGGCAAAAAGATAACCTGATGCAGAGGCATGGCCTGGGGGACGTAGTCCGGGACAGAAGAGCATACAACCTGAGGATGAGGAGAGCGGACCCCAACAGTCTTCGCAGACAGTGAGTTGAGATGGAGCCAGGGAGAAGCAGAAGAAGTTCGATGTTTTGATACTGCTGGCTTTAGATAATATTCAAACAACTAGTTGAGTCACTTTAAAGACATGGCCACTGTCATTTGACACCCTGGTGCCCGCTACAAAGAAGGATCACCGGTGCAGTTAACTGCCTTCAAGCAGATTCAAGAACTTCAGTCACCTTAGTCACCGGTGGTGTTACCTCCTTCTCTGAATAACACAATCGATGGTCATGAGCATCATTTTCAACATTCTAGTTCTTAGTGGGACCCTTCGCTTCAGTTAAATGAACTCCAATGGCTGTATTGCACTGGAGATAAAAGCCTACTGATTTTGATTTGCCTTGATGCTCATAAATAGTAATTGGGTCTGTATGAAGTTCTAAGTAACCTCGAGAGACAAAAAGCGTCAAATCTTCCCACGTACTACATTTATCTCTGCTTACAGTAATTCAGATTTCTTTATAAATAATTTGGTAACGATTTACGAGTATTTGCCAACCATAAAGATCACACCTCAAGAGCATTTCTTAACTAAATCAACATATAAACTTACAGAATACGTACAGAGCACTTTTCAAGTCCACCAAAAACTTTGTTAATTTTAGAGATTTGCCTCAAAACTGTTACATAAAATAAATCTCGCAACCTGATACATTCTGTCTAAATATTTGAGTTGCTAACTCTGTTGGGAATCTGAAGAATCCACCTGAGATGAGATTTGGAGATCTTCTCCCGTCTACAACAATTCAATAAATATCGAGAAATTTGATTGTTGATCACCTTGAAAACCATAACTCTGACCTTATGTTGAACCCTCTCCTCTCGAAGCAGCCTTACATATTTCCCCCCTATTATGCAGTTTCAGAGACGTGGTAAGCATGCAATATACCGTACACGTTACAAAGCATTTTGTTTGACAGATGGTTAATGACAGTTCCTTTAACAGTTTGGTAATTGTTAATAGTCAAAGACAACAAATTTCTAAATTGTGGTTCAAATTTCAATTGTCGATGCTGCTATGATTTGTCTATATTGTCCCACAACTGTCAAAGACAGCTGGCAACAGAAAAACAATCTTTAAAACACAGTATTCCTGTGAAAAGTGTCAATTTACCGAACGAAGAATACACAACAATATTGTGGGATTGTTTGTCGAAATCACTACACTTGAATGCCAAATGAATCGCCAAAAACTAAGATTCCGCCTAAAACAAATCGCAATGAAAAAATTATAACGTCACTATGTGAAGAAACACTATAGCAATATGTCCACTAGGTTATTTTGTATACAATTAAAGTGTGATGCAATATAATGTAGGAAAACCATCATCGTATTCTTTGTTCCATTAGACTTAATGCTGATGGATTAACATGTTTGGTTTCTAAATAAACCTTCTTACGGGTTTTTTGGTTTGAAGAAGTCCTTGTTCGCCCTTCAATCAATGTTCATTTTTCTGTATGAAAACGTATATTTTCGTGTAAGGAACGTGATGTATAAAAGATCTATTTGAATGTCAATCTATTAAAAATGGCACCTTTGATTCATAATGGAGATACCGAGCTAAAGGGATTCCGTTTGTACGATGTCTGAAGGGACAAAAAAGGGTTGCGCACAACCACCCCTGTAAGAAGGAGAAATACATCATACATGCATCACCCAAACCCACCACATATCATGCGATATAAAATTCAACTTACAAAATAATACTCCAGTCGCATGTTTTTAATCCTCAGTAAATTAAACTCATTCTCAACTGGTAAGCTACCTGAACCTCGCAAATAAATTAAATTGTGAAGGTTGGCTGTCTTATTGTGTTGAGTTCATCGTGTACTAGTTTTGTTCCAATGTACAGCTTAAATGTCAATGTTGAATTTTATTTATAATTGTTTTTCATCTTGTATCAGAAAACCAGTTTACTGTTAAATAAAATAAAATAACTATAAATTCTCTTTATTCCTTCAGCATTCAAGCAATGTTTTATGCAATCAAAATAATTTTTATTCTTCACCAAGTCTGCACTCCTAAATGGTTGCTGCATGACTATCAGTTCCTCAAACGTTATCGTTCTTTCTCTATCTGTCGATTTAATCATGAAAGAACTATCCCTATCACACCTTTATAATATGTGCTAATACAACATCAATACATATATAGTGTATTACGTAATATAATAAATTTACTTTATATGCACTCTTATACATGAAGTACATTGTGAGCATAGGTAAGTTTAAAACATTTAATTTATTTTTGCATAAATTGGCATGGAGGCAGAGACCCATTTTGTTTTTGCTTTTAAACGAAATTATAATTTTTAAGTCGATAAAATAAATTTAAAAGTCGATAAAATGCAAAACCTCGTATTGGTTTTGAGATACGAGGTTGAGCCAGCCATCGACTTTTTGATAGATCATTGGTTCTTATAATTGTTTCGGAACAGAGAGAGTTCTCTCCCGATTTAGTTACTTAAAGAATGAAACAAAAAGCAAATATTTAATCAGCATTGTTGTCCCATTGACTATTCTGTCAACACCAGTTTGTGACATATCAATATTAGACAAATATCCTGGGTAGGAAGAAACCCACAATTGCCATTATATGAGTTGTCCGTGTCTTTGTACATTTCAAATGGTGTAAATTATTTTATTCGTTTACAAAAGATGTTCATAAATATGTATATTTTTTTAATCCCATTAGTAATGTCACATTATATTTGTTTTATAAATCGATCGCACTTTATTTTTTTAATTTCATCAAAAGGATAAAATATTTTATGTTTAAGTTTTCACGTGGAATAGGTACTCGTACACTTATGCTCATACGTACATACTATCGCGCCATATCCCTTTAAGGTAAAGCAAAGATCACGGATATCCATACCGGCCCTTCTACACTCACAACTTTGGTATCATCCATACTAACATGTAAATCCCATCCGGCGTGCTTTTCTGTTTCTCATACTCTTTACCTTTCCCACATTCAAAATGGGTATACTCTGTCTTCACTATTTTTCTACTATGTTAATTATTTAAAAAGGCTTTGATAAATTGTGTGACAATTCTGTTGGACAGTACTATCTGGCGTATTTATTACCATACGGCTCTTTTTTTCAACCAGAAATAAATATGCTAAAGAGGTTTTAAGGGAAACATGTTTTGAGCCCTTTTATCTTTTGAGTTTTCAACGGGAATCCAACTCGCAATCCTCAACTTAGAATACAGGTATCTTATATCAAATATACCATGGAGGTGTGGTACGCAGATAGTGCAACGTTTTAAGTAATAAAAAATGATTTTTCTTCCACATATCTTCTGACAATTGTTATCTTCTAGTCAATAATATATTGTTAATAAATCAATGAATAAATGTAGGTTACTTTTATTTTGTTTATCTTAATTGTGAGGCCTTTATTTCAACAATAAAGGAAAATGACGAAAGCAAATAAATATATTACAGAGACAACAAGTAATAACAATTGGATGATCTAATAAATCACAACGATATATAATATACGCGGAAATACTTGGGTCAAGAAAAATCGTTTTCAAAATCATTTTATACGGATTCAAGGGGAGCTTAAAAGTTCTATCAAAGGCGCATACTGGATCTCCATCCCGTAAAGTCTAACTAACTATTGATGAGTTATAGGAATATACGGCTGCTATAGTTAGTTGTCTTGTACAGTGTGGTACAATCATAGACAAACATTTATTCTATTGAAATTCGTACACTTATTATTCTACGGGAACATTGAATAGTCTCTGGTGATTTTAAAACATCCAATATTACTGTAAGAAATCATAAATAAATATAATTATGCATTATATATAGAGATATTTGATTTCCATAGATACATTTATCAACGGATCATGTTTGCTGTACAATGATTTTGAGTGAGTTATGAATCAATTTTAGTGAACGAAAATACTTCTTACATTTTCTCTTTGTATATAACGGTTTTACCAATAAAAAATGCCAACTCTGCGCTAGAAACTTTTCACCAACTTTCCATTGTCAGGGCGTTCAAATATCAGCAGGAAATGCAAAAATGCAAATAGAGAGAACGCGTAGAAGTATTTTTAGTTTTTTTTATTCATCGGTTTGTATTTTCCCTTTGTCTGTCCATCATCTAACTGTCATCAAACAAACACAAATTGAAAAATCAACGGTCATATATAGTATGTAGTATACGTATGGAAAAATTTGCATGCATTTTAAGTAATTATTTTTCGACGCCACCTTATGAAATTTCTATCAAAATTAAAATAAAAACAGTCTTACAATTTGTTTCTTTGTGAAATTTGAAAGACGTAATTGAAAATGTTTTGTATTTGAAACAGTAAGTCGAATCTTGAAGCAATATGGCATTCTTGCTATAGTTTTACACGATTTTTTTACAAACGGACAGTGACTGTTTTATTATTAAAAAAAATGAATAATTGAAATTGATGTAATTGATTTATAATATTGTAAAATAGATTTTAACTTTTTTTTTTGCAAATGAAATCAAATACTTGATTTATGATAATTTGTCACATGGGGTGGTCCTGAAAATATTATTGTATTTTTCGGTCAACTTTATTTTTTAATGTATTTATGTTTGAATCACTATTTTTCACCATCTTAAGAACAACTCTTAAAACTTCACATACTTCTGGGCGAAGAACAGCTCCAGACGATTTTTACAATCTTCTAGAGAAGTGTAGTCCTTCATCTAAAAGGAATTTTGTAGAAACCGGAATAAATGATAATCCGGTGCTAGTTTCGATAAATATGGTTGGATGGGTTGGATATCCCAGCCCAGCTGTGCCTTTTTTTGCTTAGTCTGCAAATATACGAGTATGTAAGGTATGGCGTTGTCCTATGAAATATTACATTATCTTTTGGTTAATTCTGGATGCTTCGAGTCAAAAGCTCCGAACTGATCGTTTGGTTGTGTAAAAGCAACTCGTAGTAAATTATTCCCTTGCATTCCCACCTGATATACATTGTAATTTTTTTCAGATGAATATCAGACCTTGGGTCGGTTTAAAGTGGTTCACAAGCCCAACAACTTCTTCCGATCGACGATGTTGTTGACAATTGTCATCACCCATCACTATTTGTTAAGAAAATAGTTCATTTTCGTAGTGGTTTCTCAATGAATGGTTTACGGACACTCAATCCATTCAGTTTTTTCCACTTCAATCGTATGGCACCTAAATGTCTTAACAATTCACATTACTAAACTTCATCTAATGTTCACGGACGGTAATTTCCATTATTTTCAGTATCTTAGTAATCTCTCGTGTCTATAAACTATGGTTGTTCTAGAATAAAGCCTTGATTTGGTCAATATCAGTAGTAATCAACCTTCCAGAGCGCACACCACCTTCGAGTATCATATCACCATTACGGATTTTTTTATCACCAGATTTTTTTAATTTCCGAATCACCCCAGTAGATTTAAAAAATAACCTGTCCTGAAATTAAAAATAAGCGAACTTGACCAGTGTGAGATAAATATTAGTTTGATGTTATGTTAGAAAAATAAGAATCGTAGAAGCCTATTTGATTAGGGGACAGAAAATAGTAGTCATTACTGTTTGTAGTAGCCTATTTGATTAGGGTACAGAAAATAGTAGTCATTACTGTTCGTAGTAACCTATTTAATTAGGGGACAGAAAATAGTAGTCATTACTGTTTGTACAGGGTGTTTCAATAAGGACGCTCAATTTTTAAATGTAAATAAAACAAGTTGTGTGTGAGATATCCACTCAATTTTTTTTATTTGAAAGAATATTTTATGGCATTAAGTATGGAATATAACGTCGTTCAAAGGTCCACCGCGGCTTTGCTTGGTAGCACGTATCCGGGAGGTCCAATTTTCGATGACTTGCGGCTTATACGCATATAGCTGCGATTTAAGATAACCCTAAGGAAGAAGTCTAAAGACGTTAAATCGCACGATCTCGGTGGTCGTTCACGTCGCCGCCGCGAGAGATAACCATGCCCTCAAATCGCTCGTGCAGAATGTCCATCGTGGCATACGCTATGTGGCACGTAGCGCCATCCTGTTGGAACCACATGTCGTCGGTATCCATATCATCCAGTTTACGCCACAAGAAGTTGCTTATCATCAATTTGTAGCGCTCGCCGTTGACGGTTATGGCAATGCCAGTTTCGTTTTGGTTATGGCAATGGTTATGGCAATGCCAGTTATACGGTTATGGCAATGCCAGTTCGTACGGACCGATGATTCCGACAGACCAAAATCCGCATCAAACAGTGACTTTCTCGGGATGCATTTGGTGCTAGTGTATCTCATGTGGATTAGTATCGGCCCAAATCCGACAATTTTGCTTGTTCACACATCCATTCGTCCAAAAGTGGGCCTTGTCGCTAAAGATGATTTTTTTGGCGAAATTTGGGTTAACTTCGAACTGCTCCAGAGCCCAATCAGCGAACACACGGCGTTGTCTATGGTCGTTTACCTTAAGTTCCTGTGTCAATTGAATTTTATACGGGTGCAGACCCAAGTCCCAACGCAAAATTCGCCAAGTTGAAGTCGCAGAAAAGCCAAGTTCTTGTGAACGACGAGAAATTGACTGCCTCGGGTTTTCCCGTACACTCTCACGCACAGCAACGATGTTTTCAGCAGACCTTGCGCTTTGGTGACGTACGGGTGTTGGCTGATTATTTATCGAACCGGTTGACTCAAATTCAGCCACCAAACTTCGAATAGTCGACTCGGCAGGACGGTTGTGGCGAGGATAAAAATCACGTAATGCGCGGAACGTTTCTCGAACGGAGCACTGATTTTGAAAATAAAATTTGATCATTTGCACACGTTGTTCAACGCTATAACCTTCCATGGTGATTTGCCATACTTTACTAAACAATTCACAATAAATTTGACAGGTGTTGCTTTAACAACATGGCCGCTTTAATCTAACAAATTTCGAGCGTCCCTATTGAAAGACCCTGTAGTAGCCTATTTAATTAGGGGACAGAAAAGATCGTGGTTCTATATTTCATCTACATTATTCAATGAATTGTCTTTTCTAGACGAATTGTAACACCGTAATAACTTTGGTGTTAAAATATTGTTTTTCTTCATCTCTTACTTTTATAAATTAACATATATCGTTTGAGGTGCACAATGATTTGGCCAGTTGCTTAGCGTGTCTTCTATATTTTGTAAAAATAAAGTCAATGTTTCACGAACAACCACAAGAAACTAAAAGTTTATATCTGACAGATCACTTTCTTAGTTAAAAAAATATGTTTTTATATTTCGAAGTCCTGAAAAAAAAGATTGATTTAATTATAGAAATAAAATGTGTTTCAATGTCCTAATAAAGCTCTTATAATTTTTCGGGAGATCATAAAATTAATTTGATATGGGCAATTTATTGAGATATTTTCTCCGAAACAGCTAAGAAAAAAATGTAATTTGTATTTTGTTTTCGTCAAAATATTGTGTTAATGGCATTTTAAATACTTCGCCCCTTTTAACCAAGGTTTCTTCCATTTATTCATGAGCACGAATGAGAGGCATTGATTGAGATTTCCTGGTATTACCATTAAATTGCTAATTTATTGCAAATAATATTATACAAGGTAAACAAGTTGATTTTTTTTCAAATAAGATAATTCCAGGAAATATAAAATACTATAACCATCTTGAAATTGCAGAAAATACAAAATAATATTCTCAAGTTTAAATTTCAGAAAATTTACATAATATGCCCACCCTTAAATTATTACACTTTTTTGGCCTTAGTTTCTGAAGCTTATATTATAATTTTATATTCAATATTCATTAAAAGTAGAATTTTATAATATAAATACTAAACGCTTTTTAGGATAATGGAAAACTATTTCTGTTCATCGAATGTTTCAGAATTTACTCACTTTGTAGATAACTAAATTTACTATATTTGGAAAAAAATTAACATGAATTTAACTGTTATTTAAGTAAATAGTTGAGATATATTTATATGCGAATACATCCAGAATGGTCCAGAACATTTTAAAGTTCTTAATTTAAAGAATTGTATCCCAAAAATCATAATAATAAGTAAACCGACTTTGAATTTTCCGATGTTAAATATATCCACAGCGGTCTCTTCAAAAGTTGAGAATAATCCACTTCCTCCGTCCCCCGCGATCTCTGTCTCTCACAGTGTCAAACTTTGCAAACATTCCCATCAATCGTACACTCTTCCGCATAAATTTCCAGTAGGCAACCCCCCTATTACGGGGCCTCTGCAACCATGCCTTTGACTGATGGCAGCGAAACTTTTTACCGGGACTCGGGGGTCGAATGTTTACACAAGACTGCACGCTGACCCGTAACTCATAACCTTAATTTACATAATTTTTCAATATTGGAAATATGGTTTAAAAAAATGAAAAACTTCTAAATCAAAATTAGCATATTCATTCAGTTTATTTAGAAAATCAAAGTAAAGACTGATGCCAACAGTATTTTTTTCTATATTTTCATATCATAAGTGTTTGGCTTCAAGTTCTTCATATATTTTTATATTTACGTGAAGTTCACTTCACGCTCGCCTTTTTTATTATCAACCATTTTCAAACAAATTGTATTTAGAAAAAAAACTCACGTGTTCAAAATATACTTCAAATTTCCATTCAAACGGTAAATAGCTTTTAACTAATTTTTGCGCATATTTAAAAAAAAAACACGTAGATATCGCAACTAATTTCAAAGTATTCCCAGCGATTAGATTTTCATTAAAGCTTTTTTAATTTTAAAGGTATATTAAAAAAAATGGATGGTATTTATTTATTTACATCGCAAGCATTCAAGGAAACTTACTATATAACAAATATTGAAGCCTCAAATAATGATCAAAAGATGATTTGGAGTGTAATCAGAGATATCACCAGTACAGTGAGAAAAAAAAATGCCCCTTCTACATTAAATATTTGCTGGCACGAAAATATCATTTACACAAAAACCATAATTTTTTTTAGTGGCTTTAATGAATATTCCGCCAATGTAGGCCATAATCTCTAACGTAACATAATTGATAAGAATAAAACGATTAAACAGTTATTGAATAATGCTATTCTTCATTCTTTGAAAGTACCCGAGTATACTTTTTATCTGACACCAACGTCGGAAAGGGAAGTTCTTGCTACTATTAATACACTTAGGGCAAGTAGCACCCCGGGGCCTGGTCAGATCACATCTACAATAATAAAACACACCAAAAAATTATGGCATTACCACTGAAACACGTCATAAATTTGAGTTTTAGATGTGAAACTTTCCCAACTGCATTAAAGCGTTCACATATTGTTCAAATACATAAAGGAGGCTCGTGAAGTGAAGGACCGACTAATGAATTTTTTCAGTGTGCACAACATTATCTATCCTAATCAGTTTGGGTTCCAAAATAATGTGGGAACTGAAACTGCTTTGCTTAGTTTTGTAAATAGCGTTACCACCACTTTGGATAATAAGAAAGCATGTTTAGCAGTTTTTTTAACCTTGCATTATTACTTACCAGATTGATGGATTGATATTACTTACCAGATTGATGGAGGTGTGCATGTGTGGGCGCTTCCTTAGTTGATTCTCTTCATATTTATCTGATAGAACTCAGGGAGTTAAATTCGGTGATAGTGTATATAGTGAGCCTCTTTTTATGGATTTCGGAGTACCCCAGGGTAGTGTTCTGGGACCTATATTGTTCTTGATATATGTCAATCAGTCCTGTAATCTTTCTATCAGGAGTAAGATTGTTACTTTTGCAGCCGACACGGTTCGAGGGCAGAACATGGAATGATATGTTTTCAAAGGCAAACGAAGAATTGCGTAAAGTTAAAAATGGATAACCTAAAATTTATTGACTCTGGATTCCCAAAAAAATTAAATACATCACATTTAGCATCTCTACAAGAACTCAAGCACCTACAAATAAACTCATAACACCGCACACTTATTCACCTTTGGCTGACTGTATATGCGTTTTTTGGAAAGAGTTGATAGTATAAAGTATTTTGGAGTTTTTATTGTTCAGTTTCTTCGCTGGGGGGTTCATATTAACGCTTTAAGCACAACAATCAGAAAACTAGGGTACATATTCCGTATGATTCGAAGTGTGCTCAGTGAAAATATTCTTAAAACTATATACACGTTATGTCAGTCAGCACTTGCTTATGGAAACTCAGTTTGGGGAAGGGGGATGCACCTTATCACAAAAACACATACTGCAGGTTTCCCAAAAATTGATTATAAAAATAATTAATAGACTTCCTGCCCGGTATCCGACAGTGGAGCTTTTCACGGAGTATTGGGTCCTGAACATAGCCAATTTGCATTTCAAATACATTATCTGGTACTACCATCGAGAGGAGGGGAAGATGCAGACTCAGCAGAGACATATGCCACGCATGGCAACAAATCAAATGTTCTCCATCTCTAGAGTAAAATTATCTTTTGCCCAAAAGCAATATGCCTATTTGGCTCCCATGACATACAATGGGGTGCCGAATTCAATAAAGGTAAAATAAGGAAAACAATTTAGGCAGTCGATCGGAGCGTGGTTGTTATTGCGACAGGAGTTTGAATACTTGGGCTTGTAAGAGGAATAACTTCTAGCAAAAGTTTGTGTGAGCTCTTGAGTGTGGTGTTTTTTTTTTCATGATTATGTGCGGTATATTGTGGGATGAACGTTTTGGTCAGTCTGAAGGGATGAAATTTGAAGGGGTTAATTCGCGTGATATATACATATGTAATTGAGTCACTGTTTGTCAGGTTGGTGAGAATATGCAACGGGGCTTTATATAATATAATCAAAAATCGGAAAGAAATATCGATTATTTTTTTCATGTTATGTGTCTTCAGTGAGATACAGGCGAAAACCTAATTTACTTGGGACACGACAAATGAAAGACAACAAACCCAGATCCATTAAAATTGTGTGTCCAAGTTAAATTATCTGTTGTTTTTTTCCAAATTATGTATTATATATTTTTTGTCATGTGTAAAATAAATAAATAAAATACATAGTTAATATGAGAAAATACAAGACACTAACATTTCAAATTCAAATGGAAACTCTGAAATTACATGGATCTGGTGGTTTTGTTTATCATTTGTCGTTAACCTAGTATATGTTATAAGGCTTTTCCACAGGAAAAGCCTTATTGAGGTCATAATAAACATGGAAAAAATTGTAAATGCTTTCTTACCATCGTTGAAAATTGAATTATTGCTTTTTTATAAATTCTCGTTACCTCGACAACTTGGGAAACAAGTTTTGATGGTTTTGAAAGAGTGAATTACCTTCAAGATTACGTTTTAAATGAATATGTGACAGCCACTCGCAAGTGTCTTAGGTCCTGAGACAGCTAGCTGGATATATTTTATCTCAGGAGCGTTTCTCTTGTATTTTACTGGGTAAATATTGGTGAACACCGAGGGAGAATTGATAACTCTGCCCATCCTAGAAACAGTTCTCCAGATAACGATGGAAATGCCTACAGGGCCTGCAAGGAGGCAGTCAGCATTCGCAGCAGTCAGGGCTCCGGGGTCAGAGTCAAAATGAGGGATCGTGGGTCACTACGGAACATGTATTAGGTGTTAACATAAGTTGTGTCCGTTTTTTTTCCAAATTTAAAAATGAGCACCAAAAGTAAAATAAAATGGTAAAAATTATACGTCATTCGAAAGAAAATTTTCTGCTCTACAAGGTGTTGTGTTTGCTTTTACGTTACATATATTATTTCATTTGATTACAAGCCTTCAAAATGGAATGTCAAGTAGACGAAAGTGAGCATTTTCGACACCTTCTGTTCGCGTTCAATCGAGGAAATAAAGCTGCCAAAGCTGCTCACGATATTTGCGAAGTGTACGGTGAAGATGCAATGAATTAAAGGACAGCTCGTTGATGGTTTTTGCGTTTCAATGACGGTAATTTCTTTCGAATGACGTATAACATTTACCATTTTGTTTTATTTTTGGTGCTCATTATTAAAATGAAAAAAAAACGGACACAACTTATCTTAACACCCAATATAACCATGAGAAAGTAGGTTAATATTTTTTACCGATTATTGATTTCTCTGAAAAAATATCTCATTAATTTTGTTAGCTATAGCACCTAGATCTGTTTAAAAAATAACAGATTTCATTTATTAAATTGTGTTAAACAAAAATCATTTATTTCACAATAAATATACTAAATTATAGTTTTTTTTTCATGTCATCCTAAGCTGCCCCTTTAGCACTACCCATTTTTGTATATTTTATTCAATATTATGTACAAGATTTTTAACTAAATAATTTTTATTGATACGAATGCTTTCTGGTTTGTTAAAATCATCAATCAGAAGTGTAAATTGAGAAAGGTACTATTTATTATAATAAGATGGCCATTTTTAATTCTAGAGACCCCGCGTGACGACAATTGGTATTGAATATGGCAAGAAGAAAATGGAAAACTATATTTTTTTAATACTTTGAAAACTTAAGCTTTTTTCATAAATTGTTTGAAGTTTGTAAGGAATATAATAAGAAATATAAATAAACACAAAGTTCTCCAACGTTCCGTTCGGGAATATTCGCGGGATTTATGGAAAGATTAAGGTGGAAGCGAGATAAATATCAGGAAGAATTTTGCAAGTCGGCGGAAAATGTTGGAAAAATATCGTGACATCGCTAATGCTCAAAACCTTTGAATAAAATAAGGAATAAAGTTGAACGGTTACTGAAGATTGAAGATTTTGAAATTCGATTTAGCTTTTCACTCTATGAAAACTATTGGAAACGCGCTATTCAGTCGGAAGATGTCGAGTCAATATGTTTACCTCATTGGAAGGTTTTTTTTTTCAAAAAGGTATTGATTTTTACGTGACGAATAAGAGCGGAGGATTTACTTCATGTAAATAGCTGCTAGTTTAAAAATTAAAAGGTCGAAGAAATAAGAATCCCATTTTTTTATAATAGCTTTCTTTTGTGAGATAAATTGTCTGTGCTTGCGAAGAGGACAGATCGGAGGTTCACTAATCCGCTCTGAGCTTGATTATAACTTACGTGTTTAAAAAAAAAAAACTTTGAATTGTTTTTTTGTATTTTATGAATATCAAACTGCAAATCTCAAGTGCTGAGTGGGACACAGATTGATACGGACTACAGTTATTGGAAACGATGAGTCTTACAGCCTTGACAGACAAGAAAAAATATTGACCTCGTAACATTATCATAGATTGTCTGTTCATATTTCTACAGTCCGGAAATAATTTAGCTTGTTACACTACGTGTTAGTCCACCAGGAAAATATTTTATTGTATAATTATGTAGGAACAACTAATTATTTGAATTAAAGACTGCATAGATTGGACATTCAGTATGTACATTGTGTAGATTTTTCCCTTGAGTTCGTTAACGATGAGTTAAATAAATTTAAAGTTTGTTTTTTTATTATTTGAGCTCATTCTGTTCTAAGTTTCTTTTTTTTCTGTATTTATAATAAATCATTACGCGCATGTAAATTTTTTATTATTTTTTTATTTTTGCATCAAAAATTAAATTTGACCATTTAAATAAATTAGTTCAGTTCTTGGATGATATTCCATTATAATAATTATTTTACATATTATAAGATATAAAATCCTATTATAAGAAATTCCCCTATAATAATTATAAGAAAATCAAGATATCACTTTAATAGATGTAAACCTATCCAATGGGAAAAGTGACTGATTTTATTTTCGCGTAACCACCAGCGCCACCTGTAGATGAATAAATGAGTTAACTAACGATATATTTCTACTATCTTCCGTAAAAGTTTCAAAGCGCTGGTATTGTAGGTTCATTTGTAATTACGTAACAATTTACAGTACCTTCTGAGTCTCAGTAGGAAATTCTAAATGTTTGAAATCGTGTCGAAACGCTTTCCTTTCATCGCCAACATCAGCTTCGAGAATAGCCAAAAGTCGCATGGAGCCAAATCAGGCGAATGCGTGGGGTGATTGATACTTTTTTTAGCCAATAAATCCCGTACAATCTTGCTTTTGTGCGCCGGTGAATTGTCGTGCAACAAAGACCATGCCCCTTGTTCTCGGTATTCGGGTAAAACTCGAAGAATCCTGGCCCATTATGATTCAAAATATCATAGTACACATTGGTGTTCACCATTTGACCTACTGGCGTGAATTCTTAATGAATAATTATTTTGGAATCAAAGAAAACGATGAGCAGAGTCTTCATTCGCCTCTTCTGCATGCGCACTTTTTTCGATTTCGGAGATTGTGGACCCTTCTATTCCGAGCTCTGGCGCTTTGTAAATGACTCATACTGAAATCACCATGTTTCATCATCTGTTACAATGCTTAACATGAAGTTTGAATCCATACCTGCCGCTCTTTTCATGTATATGCAGTGCTCCACTCTTCAAACTTTTTGAGCGTCAGTAAGTACAAACCTTTGGTTAGCCCAAATTTTCCATTAAAATGAGATATACAGTGAATTTAGAAATTTAAATGTGCTCCTCGATGAGTCTAGTAGACGTATAATGATCGTTTTAAACAATTTCAGCCACTGTGAACATTTTCTTCAATTCGAACTGTCAATGATGGTCTAGGCCGTTGATCATTTTCAATGCTCTCTCTACCATCAAGAAATCTTGCATACCGCTTAAAAACGTTCTTATGATTCATTGTTTCACTACTATAAATATTTTGATAATTCAAAAAGTTTTTGTGGCCCTTTTACCCAATTTAAAAAAAAAGTTGTCACGTTGCTTCATTGTTCCTTTTCCGACCGAGACTCAGAAGGTATTGCAATTGTTACGTCATTACGAATGAACCAGCAATACCAGTGCTTTGAAACTTTTACTGAAGATAGTTGAAATGTATCGATAGTTAGCTAATTTATTCATCATATGTGAAAACAAAATCGGTCACCTTTCCCATTGGACAGAACAGGTATACCATTTTTTTTTAGTAAACATGCAATAAATTGACAATTTTTTAATATTAATAGTAAGATGGTTGTGATTATTTTTGAGAAATGCAATATCCATTTAAGTATTATAGCTTCTTACAATATCTTTTGGTTGTTTTGTAAAATTTATAACATTTTTTTTTAAGATTTTAATAATTACACCACCGGTATTACAATTCATAGATTCTTAGTCACGGCTTTACGCTGAAGGAATTATAGTACCATGCTGTATATAACCTGCATTGAACTGGTTTTAGGTTTTCCTGATATAGTTAGTGTATAGAGCGATGACGATGAATCAATATATGTATTAAATTTTTAATTCCAATTTTTATCATACATTAATTAATTATCTTTATTTTTGCAAAGATATTATTTTCTAGATCTTCCAAAATGCATTTAACTGTCTTGTCGAATGTGTCGAAGAGCATGTTTTTTTTAAAGCTTTCGTTTTAATTTTATCATCCAATTTATTCTAATACACTTGAAACTAATTGTTCTTATAATTTAACGATCGAAGATCACTTCAAGGGCCTCTACATTTCAATAAAATATTTCTCAAAATGTGTGAAAGTCACTAGATCATGCATTGCAATGCATCTCTGTAAATTAATAATCCCAAAAAAAAATTATTTGTCAAGTATTAAGAAATAAAATATTTATAATTAAATTTATATGAATTCAAATGATGATCATGATTTTTGTCTAGCTGAAAATGGCTTCATTTTGATAAATGACAGACGCCTCTGTTCCATACGTGTTGATAAATTATTAAGTTAATTATGGTGTCAACACAATAGGATTTCAATAATTTATTAATGTATATAACAGGGTGTATTTTATTAAATTATATTTCTAACCAAAATAATATTTTTCATAAAATCCATTTTTCCCGAATCCTTTGCATTTCTTTAACACTTTTCTTAAAAAATCTACATTTCGAGTTATGTAAGAAACTAAATTCTAGTTTCTCAAATAGAAAATATCGTTTAATACAAAAGTTAAATATATATTGATTCACGTGTTGCAATAGAAAACAGGATGAATTATGAATTGAAAATAATATACTCAAACCAAGTTATCAACTAAAATTATTTTTCAGTATTTAAAAGCAATTTGGATATTTGGCAATGAAAATGCAATGGAAACGTGGTAGTGCAAAAGAAAAAAAAAATTGAAATATGTGACGATGTTTGACAGAAATGTATGACTGGTAATTATGTACTAATTTATTCAGTGGGATGGGATAAAAAGGGCCACGTTAAGTGGGTTGGACATATCAAGCCCATGAATTATGAAAGGGTGACGAAAAATTCTGCATTGTGAATGACACTGAAAAGTCTAATATGGAATCTTAGGGCCGTAACCTGGTGCATCGGCAGATAAATAATCATTCAGAAGCAATGAATAAATTCGCTCCATATTCTAACAATCGCCTTAAAACCAGTCATGACGGTTAATGTGGCAGAAAAAAAAGTTATTACATATTTTTAAAACTATTTTAGTTAACATACCATACTTTCTGCAAAAGATTTTTTAAATTAATGTAAAGTTTAGATTGATATTACTGTATCATGGTTTTAAAAAAATAATAATGATAAATAAACGTAATTTTAAGAAAAACTTTAATATTCAAAATTAAATAAAAAATGATAACCATTTCAAGCAAAGTTACGAACCTTTTTTCAACTGTTTAAAATAACTCGTCTTAGGTTCTAGACGGCGCGCGGCGGCAACTAGCATTGCTACATTTTTCTGCATTGTCTCAGGAAATTTAGAGAAAATTCAAGTTGATTTGATTTTTCAAACGTGATTTCCAAGAATTGAGTTTTGCACCTATATATTGTAGCATTGTTTCTTTATTTAATTTGCAGTGTTATATTTTGCATATCGAATGTTTTTTTATGCAGTGTTATATTTTGCATATCGAATGTAACTTTATTTGTTGGTATTTTGGTTACTATTTTATGATATAAATTTCGTTGATTTTTCCAAGATTCTGTGGCTTTACTTTAAATTAGCTTTGTCTAGTCTTGTCATATAACGATTTTGAAGATGAAAATAATTGGTATAAACCGAATGTTGGCTCATACGTTCTCAATATCTTATTTTATAACACTTAAAGTCTCTATCAATCGGAATGCGGTTCGTCTAATATTTTAGAAACTGGCAACCAAATTTTTCTTCATCGAAAATGTAGGAAAATCCCTTACTACAAATATGAAGAATAAGCCTTTATATAAAAATGTTTGTAACTTTAAAGTTTAATTAGAATTCTAATGAGACAAGACCATTTATTTATTCGTGAAAAAATAAAAAAATACTACTATTGGGTAGCTCTTATTTGTGTTGTTATAATATAGTTATTATAACACACTTAAATGGTATCATACACCTATTTTAGCCAGTATCAATAGGATTTATAAAGCAACATATCAAAATTGAAACTGATTTTGACCTTTGTACTATAAAACATCACATTTTTGTAGAGTCAAATTGACGAATCGATGGACGCAAATATGAATATTTATTATCGAACAGTGGCTAGGCCGTCGACTGTGACATGGTGAATTGGAAATTATATGAAACGAACTAATTAGATTATCCAAACATTCGCAACTGTTTGCGTCCCGAACAGTAGTTTGTTAATTAATGTGAGCATCTCCCCTTTGACCTACATAGAGGCTGGCGCCCCGTGCTACGCCACTGGGTATTTGGGGGAATTTTCGGGAACAAAGGGTGAATTTCAGGTGTAAATTTTTATTACGCAAATAATTCTAGGCACGAAATTTTGTGTACCGAACAACAGATACTTGGTTTTGCAAATATATTTGCTTGAAGATGCTATTTTTGGGGAAAATCTTGTTATTTTCTCGGTTTTCAAACCGCAATTATGGCATCGTTTTGAATATTTCAGAATGATTTAATATCACTGTTATTAAAAAAAACAAGCTTGAATTATTTCCTCGCCAAAACACCCTTTTGTCGTAGTTGATAGGATACGCCTATTTTCTAACCCGGGTGTTGCGGGTTTAATTCCCGTGGGTATCATTTTGTTAAATTGGTGTCGCTCTGGATTTCCCTTTAGGGTTTTAACAGCTTTCTGAATGGTTTGAATATATTGCCACATTGCAATATAAGTGTTACACTTTCATTGTATACAGTGCAACCTAGCGGGCAACAGTGCAACCCGCTAGGTCGCACTGTATACAATGAAAGTGTAACACAAAGTTATGTCTGTTTCATACTTATCTATTTAAAGGAGTTGTCACAAAAATGATAGATGTTTGCTGAATGAAGTACGACCAATTGTAACTGCTTGTCCCAAACTATAAAAAATACATTAGCTTATAGGTTGCATTTTGCAGTTTAAAAGACGATACGCTCCAATAGTAAAGAACAATCTGGAAACTTTTATAGAGACCTGTACTATCTGAAGTATGCAAAAACTTAACAGATGGCGTAGATCTTTGCAATTTCAAAATAGTAATGTGCCCCTACAACCCGACAGAATAGTTTACCTCACTAAATGTTGTGTTTGATGTCAAGTAACAAGTTCCTTACAGACATTTTAATCACTTCTCGTTCAGTATTAGGATAAGATTTTATAAGTAGGGCAGATGTGTTCTCAAATCAGCGACAGTGGTGTGCTGATTTTCTGTCATAACCACGTCCAACTGGTTGCGGAAGAAAGAGCTGAAATATAAAATTCCTTTGATCCTTGTTACGACTGTTTTAAATTTAAATTACTGATTTCAAATTACTAACTTAAGGTTAATGCAAATTTAAACAATCAAACATTAAGAATATTGGAATGAGTCATAACTCGAGGTTGGCTCAGCGGTAAAAGAAAGTGAACACAGATTTCCTTCGTCTCAGGATTTCGACGGGCAACAATACTAGAACTTCTCACAGCATTCGTCTGAGGATAAGGTAATAACAATGAAACACAGTAGTAGTTTAAATTAGATTATTTATTCTCACTACCGGATCAATGATCTCGGTAGGACTAGGTAGAACTTGAATAAGAATCCGACTGTAATAAATTCCCTTTAAGAGTTTAACTTTAAAGATTATTACTAACGATCGCTCTGGAAGCGTCGTAACCAAAAGAAGCAAGGTAGGGTAAAATGTGAAATCACCAAAGAATTTCAAATAAAATGGGATCACAATACCTTCAAGATTACAATGACGTAATAGTAGTAGCCGTGGCGCACTAGGAATCCTTCGTGGCTGACACCACTTGAACGCGAAGTATGGCAGCTGCAGCTGCGGATCGATCGTGAATCGTGACGGCCGTGAAGACAGCCTGTCCTAGCACCCGCCTGGAGAACGGTGGCGATCTCGTTGGAGGAATTGAGAAACGTGAACTGGCCTCGGAGTATGACGTCCCAGCAATCAGCGTGTCGATAGAAGAGAATTCTCGACGTAGAATTAGAAATGGTCGGAATATGACGTAACAGGAAGCAGCGTGTTGATAGAAGAGAAATATCGACGTAGAACTAGAAATGGTAGGTTATTTATCCTTTTCACCTGTGCACGCAATTTTTTTCTCCGTCGTCTATTATTCTACAATATCCTAAACCTCAAAACATTCTCGAATGCTGGTATTTTTTATCCTGTCTCTTAGTGACTTTCATATACCTCAAGAAGTAGACTATCACCACTCAAATGAGCTCTTTTTCCTTTTTTTTATCAACTGTATATGATATTAGTATGTTTTGATTATTTTGATGAATTCGATACAACTTTTTCATTGCCAATATTCCGCATATGACAATATTGTGATGATTACGTTTGATTATTACTTCAAGGTCATTCACATTCTAGCACATATTCTTAGGTGTGTCTTCCATTTGTCTTCCATTCCCGCAAATTTGTCCGTTTTTAGTTTATGTTAAAAGCGGACTTATGGCTAAAAAAGTGTTACAGATATATGTATTCACCGTCGGAGTTGATTAATTAAATTTATTTTTGTTATAAATAAATATATATTTGATTTACTTTAAAACACATTTCATTCAACCCGGTTACACAATGACTCTAAATCTATGATTATTTTGTTCTTTTATTTTTTTTTAATTTTCACAATACACAATTTAAGTTGAATCGGTTTACAAATAACTAAATTATTATTTTTTCAATGTTTTACTTCATTATCAGTTTCCAAATGACATAAAAAAGTTTTTTTTATTTCCTTGATTTTAACGCGAAAATTAATCAATGCATGATTTCATCAAGTAAATCACTAATTATTTTTATTAGTATATTTAAAAAAGAAATCTTTAAATTTAAACTCACTTGTATTCATAGATATGACTTTTTCCCTCATAAATATAAAAGAAAAAGGTAAAAGGGAGACTTTTATCGATTCTTTAAATGATGCTCCTTTCCTATCGGCTGTTGACAAGCTCAAGGCAAGAGCACATTATTTAAATCTCCTGCCATATCAATGACTCATCCCAAGTTTTATAATATCTCATAGAAAGGATAATTTTTCAAAATAAAGATAAGGTCAAAACATCGCGTTTATAAACAAAAATCATAAATATAAATGAGGTGTTTTGTGTGAATAAATGGAAAAATGCTGTTCTCTAGTCAAGTGAACACCATTTGCCACAGAACTGAAAAATACGCTTACATGATATTCCATATTTGTCTCAATTTATTTATTGCGTTGAAACAGAAATATTTTTCATGAAATATTTATTTTGATAGTTATAAAAATGTAGATTTATTAAAAGATTGTGTTTTAAATTTGAAGTTTAGTGAAACCATTACTTGTAAGTGCGTTTCCTGAGACAGCTGAGTCAGAGGGAAAATGCAAACCACTGTATTAAAATATGTTATGTATCTCACAAAAGCTTGTTGAAGTCATACATTAAATTCAGTTGGTATATGACTTCGGTAGCTAAGTTGGTAAAACGCTTGAGTAAAATGAGAAGCCCGGTGGTTGCTGATTCAATTTCTATTGAACAGCATTTAAAAAAAATGTATTCTAGTCAATTTTTCCTTCCAAGTCACTTTTAAATATTTCTATTTAGTTGGAAGGAAACATCCCATGGTCATAAATCCCTATAAACAATTAAAGTGTAAACAATTATATAATAGTAAAGACTAAATAGAGTATCACTATTAAAAAAAACTGTGAAAATGAAGCCAAGTTTGAATTCTCTGGGTCTTGAATTCTGTACTTATTTATTCAGTAAAGCTGTAAATTCCGTGACCACGCTAACCAAAACTACGTAAATCGATATTTTTTATCTTTTTTGACAAGCATATTAATTGGTGTAAAGGAAATATAGAATAAATATTTATTATTATAATTATGAAATCAATTAAAGAGTCAAATAATTAATAAAGAATTTTGATTGGTTGTTAAGAATTACCATAACAGCAATACTCCCCAAAAATTGCATAAATTACAATGAGAATGTAAAAAATAAAACAAAAAGAGATGATTCTAATTTATGTGTCATGAAAAATGAATCAAAAAACTTTTAACCTAATTGAAAAGTTTTCCTAGCCAGAGAAAATAATTAAGTTTCCCTACAGTTTATTATTTCTTTACACCTCGGAGCTTTAGAAAATTCATTTAAACAATAAAATAATTTTCTTGTTACCGTTTTACACGAACACTTGTTACAACTATGGTTGAAAATTTGTGGCTTCAAAGGTAAATACTCATAACCAAACTAAAGGAAGTGTTTAGGAAGGAAGTTTACTCAAAACTTTTGTTGAATTGATTAATATTTGAATAAATGCGTGCTTTATGTAACTTTCTACGATACACACAAGCATATATATTATTTACGCTTACAACATAATTGTACGTCTTTAAACTAAAAATATCCAATGAATATTTCACTTGCTTTGAAATACTGGAGAAAATTAAGACGTAGAAGTTATTATAGAAATCATATTTTAGATACTTTAACTAACCACAAATTTTAGAGTAATGTAAGGTTCATCATGAAGATGGAAGGCTTAAATTGTTAAAGCTTCGGTCGTTGAATAATGTTCCTAGGGATGATAATAGCGTATTAGTGTAATTTTTTAGAAGGTAATTGAGTTAGCAAGTCAATTAAGAATTCACTATTCTAAGGGGTCGCTGATAATGAGCATCATTGGATTGAATTAATGTTGTTTGTTCTAAGGCGAATGTGTGTTGTTTAAGCACTCACAAAACGGATAAATGCCTTGGAAGGACAAACTTTTAATAACAAAAAAAGGTTTTTGACGTGTCACATACATATTAGGCCAACATTGCGAAGGAAAATTAAAGTGAATGGATTTGTTAAAAGCAGTTTAAATTCAACTCACGTTCAGAATTTCCGATTTTTTTCTCTCAGCCAAATAAACAAGTATTCGTAGTTAGCGCATCTGATCCTTAATCCAACAAGAAAAATGCAAATAATAAACATATCCTACAACAGGTGAACTTTAAATCAAGCACTGTTTGTGCGACGAATTTTTATTAGTACATTGAGAATGATTTCGAAGTAAAAGATATAACAAGCGTTGTTTTCACTGATTTCTTAGACGTATGATACATTAAATAATACCTTTTTAAAAAAATGTATGATCTGACGACTCTGTATGATCTGATAAGAGACTTCGGATAGCTAAATTTTTCTTTATTGACTAATAAAAGGTTATTTGACTCACTTATTAACAAGAACAGTGGAGGTCACATATAAATGGTCTCTAGCAGTGAAATATTTTTGCTTCAATCCTGCTTACAATTAAAACAGTATGTTTGGGCAGATGACTGCAATGGCTTTGTAGGGATAATTTTTTTACAAATAAATTTAACTTAATCTTCACTGAAAACAAAACCAAATACGTTAGCTGAGATCAAACCTAGTTGGTATGAGCTTTCTATCTCTGTAATCAAGACCTTAAAAGGGAGCTCGCGATATTATGGTTACTAGAAAGCTTGCAATAATACAAGACCGTACAATTACTTATCAAAATTAATAACTATAAATTAAATATAACACGACATCACAAAACTGTTTCCTGCAAACACTTAAAATAACAACCTAGGATGCCGGCTTATATACCCATTGCACACATAAGGACCATTGCACATAATTTGTACTATTCAGCAGGTGAATATGAGTCACGAACTTAACAAGAGTTGTCACAAAAATGATAGATGTTTGCTGAATGAAGTACGACCAATTGTAACTGTTTGTCCCAAACTATAAAAAATACATTAGCTTATAAGTTTCATTTTGCAGTTTAAAAGACGATACGCTCCAATAGTAAAGGACAATCTGGAAACTTTTATAGACACTTGTACTCTGAAGTATGCAAAAACTTAGCAAACGGCGTAGATCTTTACAATTTCAAAATAGTAATGTGCCCCTACAACCCGACAGAGTAGTATACCTCACTAAATTTTGTGTTTGATGTCAAGTATCATGTTTTTTACAGACATTTTAATCACTTCTCGTTCAGTATTAGGATAAGATTTTATAAGTAGGGCAGATGTGTTCTCAAATCAGCGACAGTGGTGTGCTGATTTTCTGTCATAACCACGTCCAACTGGTTGCGGAAGAAAGAGGTGAAATATAAAATTCCTTTGATCATGACTATCTTATATTTTGTATTGAATAGACGTTTTCGATTGTCAAATGACTAATGGCAAAGTAACCATGTAGAAATTTCCCAATTCCTACTACTGTATAAACTAACTGTGAATCATTAATACGAGAATTTATTTTTGTATATTAATTGGTAAGCACATGATCATGGAACTGATGATCATTTTACAATATATTTTAAAAAAAATATTAAGACAAGAAATAATGATCAATTTTCAATTCCATAATAATAATAAACTTCTTCACAAGAGTGTCACTTTTATTTCTATTTTTTCAAACCATTTCAAGAAAAGGGTTTTTCTTATGTGTAAAAAAGAGCATCAACAAAAATTGAACCCGCCAACCTGGAATTCAGGCAGCTTATCAGCTAGACCATATAGGTCACACTTTTGAGTTGATTTACTTTTATGCCTGAAAATTTAGAATCAAACGCTTAACATTTCGATGAGAAACGGTCCACTTTGTTAATGCCGATTACACAAGGTTTATTTATTTACAGGAGTTTCTTGGGTTTTGTACAAATTTTACTCAAGCACATTAAAATAAAGGGTTGACCCTTACATTTTGGGCTAACAAGCTTTAAAATAATATATGGAATTTACATAGTTTGTATATTGATTATTATCTCAAGGTTTACACAGACGCTATAAATTATGCTCAATTATTACACTAAGCCAATGGAAACAAAGGATGTTTCAGTTCAAGGAAGCCTCAAGATGTGAAGCCATTCTAATTATAAATCGCTTTTATGATATTTTAATTATACCTTCTTTATTCTACTGACATCATAATCCCTTAAGGGGGAAATAAATTACACCGGACCTTTTATTAGAAAAATATCATTGAATACTATTATTAAAATGAATAATATTTTGTCAAGGAAATTCCAGAAAATGTAGACAAGGAGTTTTTAAGGAACAAAGTTATATATAGATCAAGAAACTTCGTTAGAAATAAGGAAGTGAAATAGCGTTGCGTAAAATGTGTGGAAAAACAATGTATGACATAATTAGGAATGAGGAAATGATGCGGAATGAAAAGAAGATGTTGTGCTTAAGATGAAGAAATGACCATTAAGATAGTTCGACTACGTAGAATGAATTAATTCTGAAAGATTTAGGCAAAAATCTCTACGATTTATATTGAAGTTTGGGAATACTTTGAAATACGTGGTATGGTCAAATAAATCAAATTCTGAAAAAAGAAAGAGTGAAAAGCTTTTATATTAGGGGAGTGCATGACGAGGTGTGTGGACGTGTTGAAGAAAACACGTGTGCTAGAATCGAATGAAAGGGAGATTTGTTATTGAATTATTATTTTTTATAATTTTATTATTTTGTGTACATGTTACTACATAGTACACGTACACGTACATCCAGCGAGTTAATTGCTATTCAGCAATTTGTTTCAACCAGTCAGCTTATATTGAATAAGTAAAGCTGTTTTCTGATTAATGATATATTTTTTTAATACTCTTTTGAAGGTGATTAACGATGGTGAACATTTGATAACTCTAGAAATTTTGTTCTACTGTCTGTTCTATCTGTTCTCGCTGCCTACTCCAGTAGGAACATGGAGTGGTAGTTTTTCTGTCGATGATCATTTGAAATTACACAGTTATCCGTATTTGGTAGTTAAAACGTAAATTTTGATTAGTTAAGTTAATCACGATAAATTTGTTTAACAGTGAAAACCACAATTAATACCATATTTACTAACACTTCATTAAATCCATGTATGTACATACGAATGTATTTGAATTTCGAGTTGTTAGATTTTTAAGTTAACTGTCGAGAAAAGATAATGAGGAGGAAACTAAAGAGAAAAAAAAGCCGTTTATTTGGATTTTTTTTGACAGTTTAATATTAGGTCCTTACATATGAAATTGGCGTTTTGCCGTACTGGCAACTTTGATCTCAAATATCTTCTCTTTGGTTAGGAATTCCAAATTCAAATTTATACAGCTATTTACTCAAGTATTTGTGTTTCGAAAATTATAATTCATTTGTTTTTTCCTCAATTGTTTTTTTTCTTTGCGTCACTCAGTTTACAAAATGGAAAACTTGAAATATCGCGTTATTTACGAGTACGAGTTCCACCGTGGCACCAGTGCTGCAGAAACGGCTCGAAGGATTAATGATGTGTATGGCGACGGTGCCGCAAAAGAAAACACAGTGCGTTTTTGGTTCCAACGTTTTCGTTCTGGAAATTTCGACCTGCAGAAAAAGCCCCGTGGACGGCCGGAGACCAAAGTTGATAATGAAGAATTGAAGGCTATTGTGGAAGCGGATCCATTGCAAACCACGTCCGAGTTAGCTGCAGGCTGCGGTGTTAGTAATAAAACTGTTTTAATCCACTTGAAGCAAATTGGGAAGGTGAAAAAGCTTGAATGGTGGGTACCTCACGAATTGAGTGAAGCAAATCAACAAACGCGCGTTGACTGCTGCGTTGCATTACTCAACCGGCACAATAATGAAGGGATTTTGAATCGAATCATTACCTGTGATGAAAAATGGATCCTGTATGATAATCGGAAGCGCTCATCGCAATGGCTGAACCCTGCCGAACCAGCCAAACCATGCCCCAAGCGAAAATTGACTCCAAAAAAGTTACTTGTGAGCGTTTGGTGGACTAGTGCTGGTGTCGTTCACTACAGCTTTCTTAAATCTGGCCAGACGATTACGGCAGATGTCTATTGTCAGCAACTGCAAACCATGATGGAAAAGCTAGCTGCTAAACAACCGAGGCTGGTTAATCGCTCTAGGCCACTGCTGCTTCATGATAACGCTAGACCACACACTGCACAACAGACGGCTACCAAATTAGAAGAGCTTCAATTGGAATGTCTAAGACATCCACCGTACTCTCCGGACCTTGCCCCAACAGATTACTATTTTTTTCGAAATTTGGATAACTTCTTGCAAGGGAAAAAATTCAACTCCGATGGGGCAGTCCAAACCGACTTCAAAGATTTTATTGATTCCCGTCCGAATGGTTTTTTTAGTAAAGGGATCGATGAACTACCTATGAGATGGCAAAAGTGCATAGATAGCAATGGTACATACTTTGATTAAATAAATATATTATATTTAAAAAAAATCAACTTTATGTTCCTCCCAAACAAAACGCCAATTTCATATGTAAGGACCTAATATATAACTGACTGAGCGATGTTTTTCTCTCGTCAATTTTTCAAAATAAAATCAATATTAATTTAAATCCTGCAAAATATAATACTCGTATACTCCTAAGAGTGCAGTTCCCTTTTGTGTTCTTCCATTACTTTTGGTTTTCAATTAAAATGCAAGTGATATATTATATGTATCTCAATACCCTTCTTTCTCTTTTTGATGTAGATTTTGGATCATTAATGTTGCGAAAACTATTCCTAAAAGGTAAAGCATCAATTGTCTCTCTCCCTTTTAGTTGGTCTTCCTAGCATGCGATATCCAGCGGGGGTCTCGTGTGCTTTTCATGCGATTCTATCACTGCTCACCATATCCACATGGTAATGATAGAATCACCTTACTACTGCATCTGATTACACAACTTATTTTGTAAGTCTGTCAGATATTCGAGTTTCAGATAAAATTTCTAAAAGGTTTTCCTACTATGGTTCGAAGTTTTATCATTACGGATATTTGAAGTTAGCTTTTTCTGCTTATATCGGCTCTAAATTCAACAATCTAAGTCGTCATGGTCGACCTGACATAAGTTTTGCAAAAAAAAAATGTCTTTACTATCCATGAAACATTTTATTGTGTATTTGAGTTTTTAGACAGGGAGGTTAACATAGGTTATTCACAGGGCGGTATCCATTACTCTCAATCGTTCTCATGGACGATAAAAAAAAATCTGCCCCCAGGTTGTATGATCTAGGCTAGAGCGGTCAGATTAGTGAGTGGGGATCAAGAAATAGGTCGAATTTTGTCCCGCAATAAACCTATGGGGTACTTCAGAAGAGGTCACTGGCTCGCTCTCCTACAATTTCCTTTTTAGGAACAAATTTTCGTGTCATGTGGAAACAATTAATCTCGGAATAACAACCGATCGTGGCCTAGGAAAGATCTCCCACATTAGATCCTCTCTGCTGAGTGCCAGCAAGGCATTTTTGACTATTGCGCGCTTTGTGAAACCCATATAAGGTCTGCCATTCCATACGAGTAGACTCTACTATAATGTCATATTTTTGTTTACTATTGGATGTTGTTGGCTATCGCCAAGGCTTATAGGATATACTCGACGGACACAATTTCGGTTTTAATGGGGATTACTCTGTGGGATTTGGAGATCAAGCATTGCGCCGAAAATATTCTTCTCGGTTCCAGTTAACCCACGAGGACAGGTGACGTCCACCTTCATTCCTTGCCAGGGGTGACCTCTAATTTTATTTTTAAGATTTTAAAAGCTTGCCTACAGATCCTCTATGGGAAGATTGACATTCAATTTTTTCCTTGCATCAGGGCATGCCTAAGTTCCTCGTGGATATATCTAAGCAATCGAACTACCTTATTTCTCTCTGGCCATGGGAGTTAAAATGGCAAACTTTTTATCTTCAATCTCGCCCCTTCCCATGCTGTAATTTTTGCGGCCATCTGAATCAGTCCCCAGCTCACATTTTGTGACACCGTGATAATAATCGAGTAAATGATTTACGAATGGATCTTCACTCCTCCTTACATCGGTTCATCTTTAGACCGTTAACTACTCCAAACTAGTGCCATCAAAGGATAATTTTACTTCATTCGAAGATTTTTCTGAGAGTACTGTTTAGGCTATTTGAACTTAAGGATTAAAGCCGCTGTATAGTTATATTTAAAGCGCTGATAGTCAATATCCTTTCTCCGTGACGTCGGACTTGAAGTCTACTACTGTTTTAATTTCCACGTGTAAAGCCATACCGAGGAGGAGTCTTTTTGTGCAATTCTTTCTTCATCACTAAGAGATGTGACGCTTATAAAAAATAAAAAGATTTCGATCTTCTAATGAAGATCGCGCTGGATGTGGATTTATTTTATTTCCCATCAGCGTGAGAGGTGGAGGAATCGATGGTTTTAACCTTAAGGTCGGCAGTCAAAATACTCCATTTATTTATTCTTGAAATTTTATCATAATAAGAAATCAAAAAGAATTTGTTTTATCTTCATTAATTATAAATAAATCCTTGATTTTAGGTTTACAATATTCTAAATAGTTAAAATATAGGTAGCAATCGTCGGTAAAAATAACTTATGAATTTGTAACAAACTGGGTGGAAATATTTTTTGATTCTTCAAAAAATAATCTTTACAAAAATATTTAGAGATTATTTTTATTTCAAACCTATTAAAATGTCGAAATATAACTCTTCTTAGCGGGAATGAATGAAAATTTTAATGGGGCAAAATCTGATATTTTATCTCGTTTGTATTGCTTCAAAAATACATTGCATAAAAGCGAAATATTTTTACTCCGGATTTATACAATGATGAAAAGCGGATAAAATACAAATGAGACTTTTTCATTAATAATTAAAGTGTTCTTTTAACAGATTCCATTTTTAGTGGATGTTTTGTTAGCCAAGCTGAAGTTTTTTTAGCTGTCATCCCTTAATCGTCAATAAACGTCTTTCGAACAGTTTTCTAGTTTATTTTAAATAGATACATTTCAAATACTTTCCATAAAATACATTGTGGTATTTTTTACAAAAGTATTTTTTTTCTGAGTGAAAGAAAAACTTTTATAAATAAATACATCTTAAGTAATTAATATGCATTTTCCATTATGAAATAAACTTGATCGTATTATTTATTTAAAATTTGTTTTAACATTTAATTATTTTTTGTCATATTTTGATTAAACTCCCTTAATGTACATATTTTAAATGTAATTTTCATGATTTTATGTAATGCATGAAAACAATAACTTATTTTTTATTTGACATTACAAATTGCTGAAAAGAGAGCAAACACCACACACTGAATGTAAAAGAAGCAAGAAAAACGAAATATTAATTATTATGCCCTTCAATCTTATATCTCAATCATTCAGCTTAGAATTGAAATACATTTACAAATACCATTTCCATTTCCAGATTATTATTTTTTTTATGAAAATTGTATTAATGATAAAAGGGTTAAAAAAACAAAACGAAATTCAAATGAAAATAGCAATCAAACAAACGTCACATTGTCATATAAACAAATAACAAAAAAACACAGAATCAAAACGAAATAAATTTAATTCACGTATCACCACATAAACTCACAAAAGGAGATTGTAACAACACAGATATAAATTAATACACATATTTTTGTTCATATCTGAACACCGTCAACGTTTTCGCAGGTGTCCATATGATACAATTAAATAACTTTTTTTATACATATAAAACTAAAATGCAAGAAAATGTTCTCATTTAGCCCATAAATCGACTTTAGAACTTTGTAGAATATTCCTTTGTATTTGCATTCAAAGTAGAAAAATTAGAAATTTCACAAAGAATTGGCCGTGAGAAGCTTCTTAAGCAAAAATACTGTTTGCAGACTCCCAAGTCACATCAAGACATCATTAAAATTCCATTACTAAAAACAAATGACTTTCAACTTTGGATTTTTTTTATCATTACGAGATTTCTCCACCCGAACTTTTCTATTTACTCTGGCAGATTTCATATTTAATAGCTTCCCTCATCATTCCCTAAAAGTTTTATCTTGAATGACTAGTTCATAGAATATTAATGATTGTATTAACAATTGTAATGAATAAATGCGTATATTTTATTCGGCCACCGTGGTCTAGTGGTAAACGTTCCCGCTAAGAAATAGGGCGCATAAGGTTCGATAATAGGGCGCGTAATAGGGCGCATAGAGCATCGAGAAATAGGGCGCATAAGCGCGTTTTTCCATTGCTTATATGCTACGTATCATAAATTCTTCAAGTGTTTTTAAGCAATACGGAATAAGGGCGCATAAGCGCGTTTTTCCATTGCTTATATGCTACGTATCATAAATTCTTCAAGTGTTTTTAAGCAATACGGAATAGGGTTACATAAAACTCTGCATAACTAAATGTTGCAGAAGATGCCTATCGTCCTGGAACTGTGATTATCTTGACATCCAAAGTTGGCGTTGGATCTGTAAGACTGCATGCTTGCTGAAGTGAAACAGTTTGCACACAATAAACTAATACAAACACACACATTTTCCATACACAAGATGGCTGACAATCATACTGGATCAAGAGGCTATCGTACCATGTTGTAAACTTCTAATTTTATGGATTTTTTTTATTTGGTAAAAAAACAATACGTAACCAATACCGTTGTTAAGAAACTTACAACTATGCAATCAAGTATAAATATAATTTCAAAAGCACTATATGAAATTTATCTAGATTATTCAATATAAATTAGGTAGGTTAAAGATATTTATTGAATTAGGTAGGCTAAAGATATTTTTTAAAATTAGGTAGGTTATAGATGCAATATTTTCACGTAAGTTATAAAGTAATTAATTTGGTCTTTACGTGATATTTTATGCTTAGAAAGAAAGATTAACAAGATTCAAGTGCCAATAAGTTCAAAACAGATAGGTACAACATAAAATATAAAGGAAGGAGGATAACATAAATATAATACAATAGAACTCAAACAAAACGTTTTTCCTTGTAGATGTACCGAAATTACGGGTTTAAATTACGGGCATGACTCGTAAGAACAAAAACTAGAGAATTTACATACCAAACATTCAAATTTACTTGAACAAACTATTAATCAAATTATTATAAAACTTCATTTCTATGTTACCTCGGGTACAGTGGTTATCTTAGTGAGCCCTGGATATAAATGGTCGTTATCTCTAAATAATCGAGTAACTAAAGTATCTCAGTAATATATTCACAACAAGGATATCACCGATCTTATCAACTTTTGCCAAGGATCTATGTACTGCTGGTAAACTCGCATCACAATATTATTAAGTTTCACAAAATGTATGTTTGTTTGTTGACTATTTATGTATTCTGGGCACCATGTTATGACCGACAATATGCCGGATTAATTAATCAATAGGACCCGGGCTGGCAAGGATAATTAACGACTTGTAGACTCACAAAGGACAATTTACTAGTTTGCAAGTGACGTGGAAAAATAACTGCCTTTGTGACATTGCTTGTTGATAATTTATTTCAAGATACGCCTTTTCCCGACATCTTAAATCCGGAGTCAAATTGGTGATTATGTATTAACATAAAATTTCTATTGGATTAAGAAGTAAAATTGAATAAGTCAAATTGTGACCATTATGTAAATCTATTCTACAAATCATAAAAAAATCGGAATTTAAAAAATCGAGTAGCCTGAAAAACTTGTGAATTAATTATAAAAAAGTAACTACTAATGATTAGAAACATTATATAGTATGATTATTCTCCGTAACCTAATTCACAAGATGCCTTCCAGACAGAAATTGAGGATCCAATTTCCGTTGGGAATCAATTTGTTTTAAAAAAGGGTTCATACCTAGTTTATACTTAAGGCTTCCGCACATATTTTTGGTTGACTTGAAGAGATTGCCACAAGACAATGAACTAGTCAGTTTGTACTATTGTATATACAACGATAGTGTAATATAATACAATAATTTTGGAAAAAATGTCTTCTTATGTTTAATTTGCTGATGCAAGACACTTTTATAATTTTAACAATAAACGGAAATATGTTAGTAAATATATTTTTTTAAATAACGATTAAAACAACTTTTTTCAAAGTTTAGTCAAATAGGTACATCAGCCAATTCAGAGTTTTTAAGTAGAAATTCTATTTAAAATAAGAAAAAAAAATAGATTTTTTAAATCATAACAAATTTGTTTTTTTTTTCATAAATCAATGAATTTAGACTATAAAATTAAATTTTACAACTGATTAAACTCATCAATTTTATTTCTTAGTCATCAGGTTTGATCAATCGAGTCTACATACCCGCTGAAGTGCAATAGTTTGTACATAAAATATAAATACACACCACTCAAAATACCTACAGAGTGATTGCCAATTATCGTTGATTCCGAGAGATTACTCAACATTATCATATTTTTTTTACTTCTCGGTGATAGAAGCGGTATTAAAAATGTGTGGAGAGAAAAAAAACTCCTTTTTTAATGAAAAAACTGTTCTAATACTCCTTAAAAAATATCTTTTTAACGTGAGTTACGTTTGTCAATGAATCGTGCCAAGCGCGACAGATGAAAAGGAATTTCAATATTATTTATCACGGTTATTTTGACCGCCTTAATATTCCGGTCGAGACTTGTTTGGGTACACTTTTTTTTTTTTTTTTTTTGGACTTTGCTAAAAAGTAGTTGGAGGACAAAGTTTCCCTGTGGTGATTCAAAATTTACCACGGCATCCGAAAACTTGGCTTCCACTTCAAAGTGACACCTTGAATTATCCATCTCGAGATGAATTATTACCAAGTTGAAGGCGGGTTCACCAGACCATCATCAGAGTTACTTAAACATAATTGATGGAGTCACCAAATAAAAGCGTTATCCAACGTTACATCCATTATCATATTTTGAGAAATGTTATCAGATTATATTTATTGTGCTCAAAGTTATACAAAGTAAATATTTATGAAACATGAGTCTGGAGTAAACTCGAATAGATCGAGTTCGCTTGTTAGACAAACTTTTGCTCCAGAAGGTTGATGTTTTGTGGGTCATCCCATGCTTACCTGAGAAATTTAAATAAAAAAAAAACATCATCAAGATAAGTTGGCCCTACAACGGATCACGATGATCGAGTTGGTGCAGGATGTGGCCAAGAGTAAGCCAATTGTATCAGTCATTGAATGAGAGTTATACCCTTCTTGGACATAGGGATGCATATGGAAATAGTCGGCACCCGGCGTCAAGTGTCCGGGCATGGTTAAAAATAATTGCTGTTAAAAATAAATTCTAGTTTTTCGGGTAACAACTGTTAAAAATAGTACTTTAATAGTTCCATAGGTTTTTTACATTAAATTAAAATCTTATCTAGCCTTAATATTGCTACCATGATTTCAAAAAATAAAAAGAGTATATAAAGTTTATGGCACCAAATTATCATAAACTAAGTGCAATTTTGATGCCAATTATATTATTAATGTTTAATTAAAAAAAAATGTTTTTATAACCTATTCTAAACGTTTTCCTGTATTTTTTTCCAAATATTGGTGTATAAAACAATCTATAATATATAGAACATATCTTTGAAACATAATACACTATCGACATAACATATAATATTTAAAAACTACCAAAACGTAGGTTAATATCCGAAATATGTATCTTGTGTTGGAATAAAGATTTTTCGGAATCCATAAAATATCACTTGAAATGATCACAATTGTTGCCAAATTTAACATATTAATTGTGTCCAAAATAAAAAAACGAATAATCTGTTTTTGACGTGGAACGTTATGGTTTACTTTGAAATATCCAATTTTCACAGTTTTGTTTTCCATTATTTTTTTATAAAAACATGTGTGAGATACAAACGCCACACTAAATGTGTTTTAAAATTGTATCAGTGGATACAGAATGATCTTCAATTAACCTTTTAAATTTTTTTTATGAAGTGGTGAACCGTTTTACTGGTATCAGTATTATCGTAATAACAATATTTTAAAATGCCTTGGAACGAGTTTTACTTTCTCAATATTAACCCCCCTAAAAAGTACACTATAGTGTATTTTTGCTACTCTCTCTCTTTACTATGTAAACTTTCCCGATGAATCTCGTTTTATAAACACTATTTTCTATGGAGTTTGAGATTGTTTAGACTTATTGAGAAAAAAATAAAAACAACGGAGAGCGAAAAAGAGTTAAACCGAAAAAAATAATGAAACGATATAGTCGATTTTTTAAGAAATGATGAGACGTATTAGATAGATCAGTAAACGTAAAATGAGATTTATGGATGTGAACACAGCTGTATGCGTGAAAAGAAATGTATAGAAAAATGAACATTATAGGGTGTATTTATTTTCCGCATATCATGACTAAAATATCTCAACATGCATTCATTTGTTTTCAAATCTAATGTGCATAATATATAGTACTCGTATTATCCAAGAACGTGTTCCACCCTTCGACGGTTGAGGTTAATCTTCAGCTATTGCTATAGCACGATTTAAAAATTCTCCATCATAAGAGCCTTTATTAGTTTATAAGTTCTGCATTAGATTTTTTGAGCCTTTATAAGTTCTGCATTAGATTTTTTGTTCTTTAGCTTATATATATTACTGTTTACCATGGATTCTTTTAGTGTTTTTAAACAACACAAAATAGTGCTGCAGCAGATTAAATCTGCCAATCATCTTTAAACTTTGATCTCTTTGTCATCAAAACTTTTGGTTTGATTTATCAAAACTATGTGCTTTTTGAACTACAGCTAAATAAACCAATGAACATTTACACAATAAACCAATACGCGCAGAGACATTTTTTATCCACAAAAAGGCATTTTTTATCCACAAACAATCATACTCGATCCCGACGGATTTCTTAACGTATCGTTTATAAAGTTTTGTAGCCCCAATTATATTTATTTAAACGTTATACCAGTTGTTTCATAATATTATCCATAAAATTTTAATTAATATGTAAACTAAAGTTACTAGCTATTTTTGATTGTAAAAACAGACATTTGTAACGAGAATATTACATTAATTTACTTATGTCAGTAAAATACCAACACACTATTATTAATTTTATATCATTTCAGTTTCAAGTTTTTAACTATACAATATTCAACATTTAGTACAAATGGCTTCTTCATTTAATTGACATTCGGCATCGTTTATTTTATCATGATTTATAAAGTAGATGCTTTCGTTTATTTTATAAAAACGTTAATGGAAAAGAAAAACATATATAATTGAGTATTTCGAATAAACCTTATTAAAAAATAAACATTTAAATCTACATAACAATAAGCTATAAGAAGGATCAACATATTAAGGACCTCGATAAATATGTTAACCTGAGATCTCAAATTAGGAACGCAGGAGAATTAGAAATGAATATTAATAATTACAGTGTGAATTCAATCCTATGTAGGAAATTTTAATATTGTCGTGAAAATGAGAAAGTAAGGTAAAATACTTTTTTCTAGAAAAATTGCAAATAAATATGAGATTGATTAAAACGGGTTATTATTACTAGTAAAAGGCTTACAATGTGTATGTATGTACTCGTAAACACGTACTCGTATGTGTATGTTGATTGTATTAGTAGTATGCCTCCTCACGAAAGGCTTACAATGTGTATGTATGTATACACGTATATGTATGTTGGTTGTATTAGTAGTATGCCTCCTACAAAAGGCTTACAATGTGTATGTATGTATACACGTATGTGTATGTTGGTTGTATTAGTAGTATGCCTCCTCACAAAAGGCTTACAATGTGTACGTATGTATACACGTATGTGTATGTTGGTTGTATTAGTAGTATGCCTCCTCACAAAAGGCTTACAATGTGTACGTATGTATACACGTATGTGTATGTTGGTTGTATTAGTAGTATGCCTCCTCACAAAAGGCTTACAATGTGTACGTATGTATACACGTATGTGTATGTTGGTTGTATTAGTAGTATGCCTCCTCACAAAAGGCTTACAATGTGTACGTATGTATACACGTATGTGTATGTTGGTTGTATTAGTAGTATGCCTCCTCACAAAAGGCTTACAATGTGTATGTATGTATACACGTATGTGTATGTGTATGTTGGTTGTATTAGTAGTATGCCTCACAAACTTTTCCTATAACTGAGTGCGAAAGATAATTTTCATATTTTATAATTGAATTTTAAAATTCCAACATTGTTTTAGTGTTGTTTCATAATATTTTTCACTTTAAGAGCAGCTAAATTTAAGTAGCTACTTTGAGTTTGTTTAAATGAAATCAGATAAAAAAGGAATTAATATAAACAAAACCCTGTTCTCGTTTTATAAAATTTAGAGTATAAAGGTAGATGCGATATTTTTATGTTTCCGCTATACAGGGAGACATTTTCTGAATGTGTTACAATAAACATAATTTTTGTCACCAATCACTTTAGTTTATGCACAGAATGAAAGAACGATATTTGATTAGATTAAAGGAAAGTTTGAAATAAGCACCATCGTCCCATAGTTCTTGTATTAATTATATTTTAATTCATAACTGTGAAACATGTAAATACTTGTAATTATGAATTGATAATTTAAAATGTGTATGACAGGTGAGTTAATAAACTTCTTATTTGTTGGACCCTGGCGCAGGTAGTCACACTGATATTTTTATTAGATTTGATGTTGGTTCAATTAAAAAAATATTGTGTTAGTATACACTATTTTGGCTCTTAGTATTCAAATCTAACGAGTGGTTGAAGTTTTGACTTGTGTTGCTTATGTGTATTAACATAATGTGTTGATTTTACGCATGTAAGTCAGTTATGTCAGAATATTGCATGAGTCTAGTAAGGCGACTGATAAAGACCATTAGTTTTGTGTAAAAATATGTTTATTTAAACAGTGTATGTAAAATTGTGCACATAGAAATGATGACATGATTGCATAAAAGTTGTAACAATGGGTAAAAAATGTCTAAGAAAAAAACATTTAACGGTATTTGCAAATAATTGATTAACCTGGACACCACTTCCTGAATATTTCTTGGTTAACTTTGATAACGTTGGCGAGAGAAGCAACTGTAGAGAAACACTTCCTGAGTTCTATTTGATTGACTTTGATAAAATTGGCGAGAGAAGAAATTATAGAGTAGTACGTCGTGGATACTATATGGTTGACTTTTATATAGTTGGAGAGAAAAGCAATTAGTTGTATAGAAGCATTTCCTGGATACTATTTGGTTGGCTTTGATAAAGATGGCGAGATAAGCAATAATAGAAAAGTACTTCCTGGATAATGTTTGGTTGACTTTGATAAATTTGGCGAGAAGAGCAATTGTAGAGAAGCATTTTATTGATACCATTTGGTTGACTTTGATAAAGTTGGCGAGATAAGCAATTGTAGAGAAGCACTTCCTGGATACTATATTTGCATGATTGTGATATAAGCGAGAAAGGAGGGAAAATGTGATGGAACGTCAGAAATGAAAATGCATCATTGGAAAAATTTGATTTTTTAAAGAGTTTAATATATTGTATAATAGAACCAGAATAGTTTTAGAGAATTCAGTTTTTTTTTAATCATTGAAAAATGAAGTTAAACAATTCAAATTACAGCTATGAAAAATATTATTTTGATTAAATTTCGTAATTTTATTAAAGGAACAGTCACTCAAAAGTTTCTATTTTAAAATCAATAAATAAATTTACGAAAAACGTCTTCCCTCCTAAAAATAATCTCTTTGACATTTCACCCAGATTAATTTTCCCTCCATTCAGCGATTGAAAGGTTTTTACTTTTGATCTGTGAGCATTCAGGACGCTCTCTCTTCCTTTTTTCTATAGATACCTTACATTTAAATACGTCAAGTAGGGCTATCTCTTTTAAGCAAATGCGATTAATAAACATTTAAACTCTTGATCGACTTCCTTTAAAACAATAGAGAAATAAATTATTATGATTTATCTACATTCGATTTACGAAATATTTAAATTCAGGAAAGTCATAATTATTACTGATGAAGATATTGAAATTATTCCAAAGAATATTATTTTATTTTATTAAAACTGTCAAATGACCTTTTTAATAAAAAATATCAAAAGACATCAACAAACAAAATTTAAGATTGATATTTAAGCAGTGTTATAGAGCAGAATAAAAACTAGTAAAAGACGAACAACACCACAAAGCGAACCTATACACTCCAATTAATTCATCCCGGCAAGAACAGTTTCTTCACTTTCCTCCTGTAAGTAGTCCAAGTTGCATGAAATTCCCTACAATCTCCCTATTGATTGCCCAGCCTGCCCGGTCTTGTCATGCCAAAGTTGTTTAAATGGTTAGTTGCAGCTACTTCACTTTAGAACAAAAATAAAATCGGGTGGGCCTACAAGGAACGTGTAACGTGATAGGCTGAGGTAGTTCTGGAGTACTGAAATACGAGCTACGAAAATCTCAAATTATGTTGTAAGGTCAAACATTTTTCTTTTATCTGCCAAGCTCGTAAGACTCATCACTTTCAAAAAGTCAACTTATACCAAAGTCCGGTTGAGTTATTGGGATCAACATTTTAAAATTTATAAATCTTAATAAACTTTCGCTGTTTACATTTAATTTTTTTAAATGGACATCGTAGCAAGTGATCCAAAATTGTTTTTACCAGATAAATATTCAAAATTTTTAATTATTCTACCTAAGAAAAGTGATTACAAAGTCACAGTACGAGTCCGAGTCTGTCAATGCCGCAGATATTATTTTATTTATTTGCGAAACAAAGCTCAGTTTCTCATCAAACATAACTCCGAGGTCATGGGCCAGCTAAACAGTTTGCCGTACTTTATCATTTCAATCATGGTTTTTATGTTAAATTTTTTTCCTGCTGATCTTAATGACTTGACACTCGTAAGTATTATTAAAAATGTAAATTTTCATTGCACCATTTGTATAAATATGATAATGTATATTCCATTGAAGAATTAGACAATCGTTTATGTTAGGTATTCGTTTAAATATTTCCATGTCATCAGCAAATATTAAAATTACAACATTATCAAAAATCTTTGAAAAAATTAAATTGGCATTAACTACTAACAAAATATGGTTTTTCAATTTCCTTCTTATATGACATATTAATTATTGAAACACTTTATCTCTATAATTGATTAGTTTATTGCCAAACGTTCATTTCTTTCAACTAACCAAAAGTGGTTTAACAATAAATACCTTTTCCAGAGTTAGGTGAAATATAATTAAAAATAAAATATTAAAAGACGGTTTTATTAGTTAAAAAGAAGACCGGAATTCTTTGACTATTTAAGTATAACGATTTCATCTGTAGCTTAAGATAGGAGGGAATATATACAGGAAAGAAGAATAATAAATGAATCGGGATATACGTTACGTCACTGAAGGGAAATAAAATGCTTTTTGATGCACACCAACGATGGATTGAGTTTTATTTTAGATAAAAACTGGTTTCAAAGCTTAGATGACTTAGAATTCCTGATGATTTTTTTCTCGTTAATGTTATTTTCGACATAACCTATATTTTTGCTTGATTTCTAGTTATGAAAATATTTATGCTTTTTGAGAAAGTTAGATAAAATTCGCGATTTACTTGGAATCCTTTGACATTGTCTGAGGATTTTTACATAGGTAATTGAAATAATGAATGTTGATTCGTCGAGTGCTATTAAGATTTGAAATCACAAAAACAACTTCGGTTTGTTGGTTTAATTTAAAAAGAATCCATAAAACGTAATAAAAAAGTTGTAATTTTTATACAATAATATTGCGTTTTAATTTTTTTTTTAATTGTTACAAGGTGGCTCTTTGACAGAGCGGGAGCTGGTAAGAGAGGTGAGGAGCTTTAGGTAGTCTTCATATAGACGTCTGCGCGAACGACTAATGCAAATGCAGAGTGTGTGATGAGGAGTTGTTACACAATTTTGATGTAGTTTGTAAAAATTATAATGCGGCATGAATTATATATGTGATAGCTTGAGATTCAAGCATGTGTTAGGATCTAAATGCAGAGTGTGAGTGTTTTAGTAGTTTTTGTACTTAATATATGAAATTTGTGATTAAGTAAGGAGACCAAATCGTCTAAGGTTAATGAAGTGTCTAATGAAGTGGTTCTCAATATCCAAAAAAATGTGGGTTCAGTGTAATGTATTTTTACTCTACGGTTCACCTTTAAATTAAAACAATGTATAGTGGTTCACAAATAAAAACAAAAAGTTTTAAAAATAAATCTCGCTTTTATAATACATGTGATTTAATTTTTGTTTATAAGAATTAGCCGTCTGACTAGAGAGGACGTCAAAGCGATGATACACGATAGACGTTTTGAAAGCTCTCAGTAGCTTCTTTATTTTCAATAGGATATTTAGACGTTAACATCTATTTATTTAAAAAAAAATCAACAAATTTTTATGCTGCAGAATAATTGTGATACATAAATTAACAGATTAAAATAAATATCCAAGCCATTAATCGAATGACTTTGAATGCAATATTTTTCAATGAATTGCTGCCAATAGGTGTTTCAAATTATAAAAAAAAATTGCACCTACATAAAGAGAATGTATTTTTCATTAAAACACAATTCATTAAAATATAACAATGTAGATATCTGAATAAAATACTCATTTTCAATTTAATTTGCAATTGAAACCAAAAAAAATCTTTAATTTTTTTATCAACATTCAAAATCAAATTGATTATGTAATTCCTCCAACTACAACCTACTTTCCTAGTTTGCGGAGGCCACAAATTTTATTTTCACCAAATATTTGGAAGCTTTTAAGTAGCCTTTTAGTAATCGAGGCACATTTTTTTAAATATTAGCTGATCTTATCTTAAAAACTTGTACCTCGATGGGTCTTAGATATTAATTTATTATCCATTTCTAGTGGTTCATGGACGTATGTTAAAGCAATATTAACTTCCGTGAAAAGACAACATCTCTTATATGTGTCTACCACGTGTGATTATTTTTACCAGATGAAATTGCTGCATCTGAAACTATAATAGGGCTTAAGTCATGATTTTGTGAGCTTACATTTACAAAAAAATCCTCTTAACTATGTTAATATTTAACTTAAAGTAGTTTTCATGCGTTAATGACATATTTTTTTCTGGATAGTTTTGAATATAATATGTATATCTCCGTGACTTAGTTGGTAAGGAGATGGTTTAACCGAAAATAAAATAAAAAAGAGTTCCAGTCTAGAATAATAATTCACCTGGTTAAAACAACGTTAGTGAGTCTTTTTTCCCTTCATGAACGGTGGTATTGCCAACACGGGCAATGACGCATCGTGATTTCCGTGGTACTCCAATAGTTTTAAATAAAAAGGCTGGGAACAACATTTTCAATGGGGTTGAATATGTTGCTCCCAGGCCACGCCCATCAATATGTGCGAATCATCCATTCTGATACACGGATTGAAGGGTTCACATGAATGACACAATAATATCGAAATATTTTTTCCACAATATTTGAAATTCTTACGGAATTTGAGATGTCAAGCATTTTTAAATTTTCTATTAGAGTTATGAAAAAAAACCTCTGAAAATGTCAGAAATGTTAAGTCCACCTTCAACAAATTTATTTTATATTTAAAATAATATATTTTTCCAATATATATTACAACCCTACCTACAGGTCAAATATCGGTAGATCAATCCAATAAAGTTTTATTAAACGCTCCGAGGACAGGGTGGACGGGAGGACCACTATTATGCATGAACCTTCAAAAGGATTCTCAGGTCACAGTGGCCTGTTTGGGATAACTCCATGGAACATCTTTTTTATTAAGAAAATGTCTACAATTTCTCATCACGCAGAGTTGTAAGGTGAATAATCACAATGTTACTTTATGATTATCTTGAACGATTTATTTATTTTATTTGTACATTTTCATGCAAATACCATACATCTGGCGGATTTATTGTTTTCAAGAAATCGTTCCAATCCATTAGTTTTTGTTTTGATATTATTATAGGTATCCTTGAACTTAGTAAATTAATATAATGTAGGAGTGAAAGAAATAAACATTAAAATAAAATATTCAAGGAAATTGAAATTAAGATGGGAAAAGTATAGAAGAAAGGGAATTGGAATGTTTTGAATATGAAGCAGCATGAAGAACATTTGATTGAGTCAGGAAGATTATTCCAAAGTCAAGCTGAGTTAACTGCAAAAGATGATGTGTAAAATAATGAGTTGGATTACAAAGGATCTTGCTGTCACCAGATTAGAGGGAAAATCTTTAAAACGTCTTCATTTCAAGTATGTTTTAATATTTTCACTACTATTGTCACAAAATTATTAACGATTTATTATTACGCACATTGAACTTAAATTAAATTCCTTTTTTTTTAATTTTTTTGGAAATATTTTTGTGTTTTTGTACCAATTGTGTCTGAAATCAATTATGAATACACAATCACAAGCACCGCGGCTGTTACCTTCCAATAATTAAGTACTCTACTATCGATTTTATAACATGTTTTCAAATAATTGTTTTTTTATTACTCTCAAGAATTACTTTAAATCGTTGTGGGTACAATTCATGTAAATATTCGAGTTCCTTTGCACACATTTTTCAAAACACCACATTAAAATAATACTATACATTTATTATTATTATTAAGATTTGAAAATTTATTTTGCCATGTGAATGCGGGCTTGAAATACTTTCTACGTTCCAAAAGAATTTACTTCATCTTTAGGGTGACTTCATAAATCATAACCGTATAATTTTGTTTTCCAAATTTTAAATGTCTCATTTTGGTATTTTTTTATGTACAATATTGTTTTGTATTTTCAAGACACGCTTTAAGATTTTTTTTGAACAGTTGGTTACGAATCTTAATTCTCAATAATTGTAAAAATTGTAAAAAAGGAACATGATAACAGTTTATTTAATAATACTTTTATAACTACAATATAAAGGAGGGATGGCGATATTAGACGACAAAAAAATTAAATAAGTTATGTGGTAAGGTGAATGGATGTTTACAAAATAAAAGAGCTGCACAAATTTGCAAGAACATTATTATTATTTTTTTCTTCTTTAATGTATTACCCTTTCGTTGTATACAATACAACACGACTGGCTCCGAATTGAGAGACAAACGTCTCACCAACTAGGCCATGGAGGTCTTCTTCGCCATCTCAGGTAAGAAACGGCATGAAGATTTCCCTGGTCTAGTTACTAAGTAACTTTGCTTTTACCCAAGAGTAACGGGTTCGATTGCCGAAGGTACCCAAAAAAATGGCGTGTGTCTGCTTTTCCACTCAAAAATACTTCTGGTTCGTTGTAACAATTTGCCGCATCGTCAGCAAAGAGTGTGAGCTTCCAGCTCGGGTGAGTAGATATGTCGTATGTGTAAATGTTAAACAGACAGGGTTCAAGTAAATTACCTTGAGGGATACCCACAGGGATGGGCCTAACAGATGACGTAGAATGATGATTGTGAAACTTCTATTATAAAGGTAGGATTGAAGTAGTTTTACAAGATTTACATGAAATAAGATATTACATTTACAAGATATAAGATATATACAACACTGAATTCATATATAAATTTATTTTGCGATATTTTTAATTTGTCAATAATAGTGGGTAAGTGTTCTAATTTGGAGCGCCCTTGAGGAGAGTTTGGTCTCTAAACAGTGATATATACATTTTTTTCTCTTATTATTATTGCTTTTATTGCATCATACATCCAATTACATTTAAACTTGACCTTATTTAAATGTAAACAAGTTTGTAGAAAGATTGTTTTCCATTAAGAGGGTAACAAAATTGATTCTCTATGGTGGCAAAAATGGATTATCCTAGTATGTTTTTCCACAAACAGGCATTTGAACATGTTAAAAATAGAACATGAATATACTTAACACATAAAAATGAGCTCGCTAGCTTATGTACGAGTATATTAAAAACAACGAAAGTGTAATGAACTTTAACGATGGAAAATCATTTTATCAAATTCATAAACTTGACTCATAAAAAATCTATTTAATGAAAAGAATATCCCTTACATTAAAGTCTATTCGAAAAATTGTTATAAAAATGTTTTCCTTAATCCTTTATAAAAGATTATCTTTGAAGTTTACTAATTGAAGAATGAAAATATGAGAAAGTCGAAAAATGTTTTGTATTGCAAAAGAGAAGAAATATTTTATGGACGGCAAGAGAATATTGTTTATATGAATAAAACATTTCGTCAGAAAGTCGTTGGCTTACGAAACGATTAAAAACATTTCGGAAAAAAACTAGCATAAAGAAACTTTATGTAAAAACAAATTTTGTTTCATTCTATTATATTTGTCCTTTACTTTAATCTTCAATTATGTTTCTTTTTAATAAACTATTACATAATGTGGTTAGAAATGTGTGCAGGGTTACATTGAATTCACATTCGTATATTTGTAAGGACGTGAATGCCAAGTGTCAACTAATTAGCTGATTGTTTTAATATCAAGAAGGTATACGAGTATATGAAATTTGTTGTTAAAGAATTAGACTACTTTATCATAAACCTTGTACTCGTATAGTTAAATGGTTATCTATATCTAAAAGAATGGGGGTATTTTGCTTTTATAACGCTTTTTATTGTAGCGTTATTGCAAAGACTTGGAAATGAGTTTTGCAACAATTTAGATATTTTAAAAATAAGTATATATAGTATAGTATTCGCCAAAATATCACAACAATATTTAGAAATAGCTACTAACTTTGTGCTCTCGTTTATTAACATAAATAACCTAGTATAAACGAAACACTAAGGACAATACTTTGCCTCTGGAGTTGAGTAACCCTACATCAACAAGTGGAAGGTTTCGATTCTGCAATGCAACTTACATCTCGTTCTACTAATGAGGTCATGTGTTTTCTATATCTCAAGATCTATCCATAAAATTCTCGAAAAATCAAATTCTTCTTGTTCTATGTAAGCGTTTTTCCACTAAAAATAAATCTAAGTTCTTTACCACTATAAAACAAGTCTTTGACAATTACGTAACCTTTGACAATTACGTAACCAAGTCTTTGACAATTACGTACCTACTTGGTAAAATCTGGTAATATTTTGTGGTATACATGCATATATTGAACTTAAATATACATATTAATATTAAATAATTTTAAACAATGACTTTGTTATTTACTTTTACTACTGCTTTTTGAATCTCGATGTTAGTTTAAGACAAAATGTTGTATTTTAAGTGAATAATTTTAAGTACTTGTATAACTTGTCATATGTTTATTTGTATATAAAAGACACTGTTGTGTCGTAAATTAAATAAATAAATTCAGTATTGTGATAAGCAAAATAAATAAATAAACTTATTTAAAGAAATTGAAAAAAGGACCGTATTCAAAGTGTGCTATACAATTAAATAGATCTGCTCCTGTGGTTAACAGGCTGGACCTTAGAGAAGATAATTATTATACAATTTCAAAAGTAGCGTTACAATTTTACGCATTTTTTCAGAGTTTTGAGGATATCCATATCTTAAGGCATATGTATTTAACAAAACATGTTTTAACATTACTTACTGACTAGTGTCCTACGAAAGGATAATTAATAATTATCAGGATTAAAAGTAATTAAAAAAAACTCAAATTTAAGATATTCAATCATCTATTTTTACTACTTAACTACAAAATAAATTTTGAAGTTAGAATTACGTTCGCGTCTATTCAAATTTGAAGAGTATCTTGAGAAATAAAAGCTCGCGGCTATTTTCCTCGCCCGAAAGTTCAATAAAAAGATTTCCAATTCAACTCACGAAAGTCGCGCTTTGGTCCATAATGCTATCGCTGCTGTCTGACCAGGAGCATACACTAATATATCTACCATACCATAGAAACCGAGCAAGTCCTATTTTAAGAGTTACCTTTCACCTTTTTCTCTTACTACAAATAGTTCGTTACCTCACTTTTCAAATGGCAGACTACATAAAAACAGTATCGTTTCACATGCAAATATTTTATGAAACTTCGCTTTTCAGCCGTGTTTTAAAATTCTAACTGAAGAGGAAAACGATAATTACTGAAAACGGTTGATATACACATATAATAAACGTTTTCAAATAAATAGTGTATAGCTATACACTTTCAATATATATTGAAATGACATCGCAATACATTACATAAAAATCTTTAATCACTGCGAAACGTGTTCTCACCTCTCACACTAATACTTTCAGGTATAAATCAGAAGACAGCCCCAGGCTAGAAGGTAGAAACACGTGACGCGACGATAAAAATAATTAGTGGGATACTAGTGATTTCTTATGAAAATATTAAATAAATAGTTTTATAAAATATCCTTAGGATCTCTTTTTGCCTCAAAACAAATCACGTAAAACTCAATTACGTCTTTTAGGATTTTTAGTTTATCGACCTTTTAAATTTGATATTTAGATTTGTTACAAATTGTTTTGCTAACAAATTCACGATAGTAAAAATTTTACAGCGCAAAAATCTACATATGAACAATGTTTTGCACGCACGCTCAAGTGAACACCTCTGCAGACACGTTAACAAAAAGCATTGTGTCCGACTAAATAATCCCGCAAGAAGACAAGAGTGACGCGAAGACGAGACGTTTGAGAACAGGACCGCACTTAGAAGTAATATTACCTGTGTTCAAAAAATTATACAAACATTAGAACATGAATTATGATTTTTTTCTCTCTCATATGGAATCTAATCTAATCTCAGGTAAATTTCTACATTTTAAATTTTAAAAATGTGTTAGAAATATGTTAATATCACAGTTTCGTGACAAGTAAGTCCAAAAGAGCTTTCGATTTATTTTGACAAATTCATATTTTTTTAAATCTTATAGTTTTCTCCCTTTTAATAACACAGATGAAGTATGTTTTATACTACAGGATCAGTTACTTCAATGATTAATTATTCTTACAAAGTCTTATTGATTTTAAATTACATTTACAAAAATAAAATTAGATAAATTTTGAATAAGTTACTAGTCAGCTTAGTTCCATCGAAGTATTATATAATATAGCTTAGCATGGATTGTAAAGTTTTCAGTTTCTTAAAAAACAAAGAATTCCACACAAAAGGAAACAAAAAATGATGTATTCTTAATTTATTTTGTTGATTTTTTCCCAATTTTATCACTAATTATTTTGTCGTTATATTTGGCTAATAAGCCTGAAGGAAATTATTTATACTGTGCATATTTTAGCATACCGTACCTCCCAAGGGAACTTCTAAAGAATGCCTTTATAATTATAAATTATTATGATAGTCAATAAGAAAAACTGTAAATGACATTCAAAATTGAAAGTTCTATCATTGAAATGTTCATGGCTATTATCAAAGACAATATGAGCAAAACAAAAAAAAATACAACAAATGAAACAAAATTTCGAAGTAATATATTGTTGATTTTGGCATATTGAGAAAATCTCGATCTCGATGATATGACATCGGCTGGGCTATAATACTAATATTAATAAAAGGAAAACTTATTAAGTGCTGGTAAGATAGAAAACTCTCTTCAAGGACGCTTCAAGTCGGGACTCGAACTCACTAAGCTAAAAACATTACAAAATAAACAAATATATAAGTTAAGTGTAAGGGTAGGAAGGTAGTGACTGTTGCTATTAGATTAAGAATTTCTCCGTACTTGTATATATTGAAAAACCTATTTGATAAGAAAACCACAGAAAACTTACCTAGAGAATATTAACAACAAAGCAACAACTATTTCTAACATTAAGAGGACGACCATTTCACGCCACAGAGCCAAAACTTTCATCATAATACCCAGTCATATTAGATTAATGCACGCTATTTGACATTTAAAACTATCAAGTTTTCCAAAGATGTAAAAGAAGATTAAATGACTAAAGCTGTAATAAAAGGTGCAAAAATGTTGAAAGGACGTAGTCGTAGAGACTTTCACGGGCATTTTTTAGTGATAGATTTGGATAAAAAATTTTAATTATAAGAAAAGTGCCGTTGCATTGACTAGGGCCATGAAACGGTGCTATAGGAATATATTTCAAATTGTGTCAGATTATGGCATGTTATGTTATGTTATAGAAGGGACAGCCCTGGTTGGGAGCGACGCCATTGTTATTTGGCGGGAACATAGAGGTATTCCAGGATAAACTGGCGGGAAAATACTAATTCTCTTGAGCGGCAGATGGTTGCGTTCATTTCTCACATTTCATCTGGTATTTTCTTGTCTAGCTGTTGTTTCTTTATACGAGACGGGATGCGACCACATGGAAAATTTTTGAAAGATCTGAAGATACGTTTTATTTTTCTTTGTTGTGGAACACGAAAGAAGGTGAGAATGGGTAACTAAGCTATTCTGTAAAATACCTCGCATAATAAATAAACTGATGAGAAAAAATTCACAGATCGCAACCAAATATCGTTTATTTAATTTTTATTTTAGTTTTGGAAATAATTCAAGAGAATATCCAAAGTGACCATTTCTTATAGAGTTTTAATACCTATAGTTAACGGGTAGTTTGTCAAAATATTCTGTGGTGGTTGTAAAATATAGTGTGTCGGGAATGGATTGATTGCATAATTTGTCACTTTGTATTCAGGTCTCTTAATGAGATTTCTCCATTGTATCTTTCGAATATGTGTCTTAGAGATTGTCACACTTATACCTATATTTACGAAATTAAGAGAGAGCGTTGCCTCCATGCAACAATAAAGCTATAGTTTAAACACTTCTGCGATATTTCTCTCTCAATAAAACTTACCCGGTTCTCAGCGGCAAATGAAGAAATTACAGAACAAGTACTCTTTCGTCTCAGATTGCGATGGGCACAATAATTTATACTAGGCCTCCAAGATATTATCCCCGGGACAAAGGTAACAACAAAGGAAAGACATAAAATTGTGATAATACTTAGTTTAATCCAATGAGATTATAATAAAAAAAAAAACTCCGCAATAATGCCGAGAAAAAATTATATATATTACCAAAAATACCAGAGTAGGCAGACTAATAATTTGGGCCTGCATTAAAGACCGATTCCCGCTCAATATTCAGCACAAACATAAAGGCTATGAGGTAAGGAGAAATCCACAATGATAGGTTACAATAAAAAGAGATCACTCACCCCACGATACCATGAATATCGATAAGGAACGATACGCGTAATGTCTATACTCTCGGAACTGTGGAAGAACCAGAAGATTTCCCCCGAAAACGAAACCGGAACGATGACTCTGATGATGATGATGATGCCGCAAGCGTCCTTTGAAGCTCGCGCTGCCCCGCTTCCAAACTTCTTCCTTGGCCTTCGGCCTGGGAGAACGATTTCCTACCCGCAGTTATTTAAAGAACCGCTTTTCTTTAATTTCTCGAAACTTTACTTGCTTCACGCCCGATGGAGCCAATAATAATCCAAGATTATTTCTTTGGAAAATACTATTCCGCAGATAAATCCCCGCGTCAAGTCTGGATGGAAGTGCCAGAAGAACTTTCACAAAAAAAGCTAATTATTAATTCGTATTTCCCACCAGGATATTATAACTCGGACCACAAGGTAACTGACCGATAACTTGAACGAATTATTTAATTATTAATTCGTATTCCCCCGACCGGGAGCTGTCTTAATAACAGGACTAGTAATCGTGACGGTACCGCTCGTAATGACGCACCCACCTTCTGACCGCCTTACCTGTGCATCCCCACGTGATACCCTTTCGCCCGTTGATCATATTTGTAAGCGATGTCCTGATTCGTCAAATCTTTGGTCGGGCCGTAATTTGACCAATCAAACCCTTGCGTTTGATTATTTATTATAAGTGACGCAATTGCTCGGTGCTAGATGAAATTCTTTAAGCCGCCCGTTTTGGAATAGAATCTTCCAGAAACAACGGACGATTGCATCATTCCCTGTCCTAATTACAACTGCGTCACGCTCGGACTCGATTTTTATGCGTCATTATTTACCCGTCAAAATCAGAATACAGGGAAGTCCGTTTTAATTCCGCTCGTATCAATCAATCTCGCGCGTTATTTTCCCTTTTGGATAAATCCCAAACTTCTCACCCGTCTTTTATAAAAAAAATAAATATACTCCTAACACTCCATCTTATGTTATAAAAGAAAACAAAAAAAAACAACAAAAAAAAAATTATCATTCCCAGAGTATAGACACATCAGCTGTAGGCAATAGTAAGGAGCAAGGGGTGTATGTCCCCCCTACTGGATACGGTCTCGTGGCCGATTTACCGGTTGTCAGCATTTGCCTGTAGGACACCCCTAATTGGTGTAAGGGAACCTAGCCGCAAGGAAACCACGGAAACCTTACGATGACAACACACTACTGAATCTACTATAGCCCATAACCTTATACTAAGGAGCACGGAACAATCCTCCGGTAACTCCTTACAATAGTACAGAAGATTATCTTTCCAATACTGGTTTAACCACAGGGCAACCAGCACTGAAACAATTGCATAATACAGGGAGTACAATTCCTAAAATAATTTTAATAAACAAAACAAATAAAACAAAAAAAACAAAGACAATAGATATAGACAAATTCACCTAGGGCATGGTCACCGTATACTTCAAAGGTGATCAGATATAAACAAAAGAATTTCCAATAAAATTAAAATAACACCAAGTATTATGGATGGTCACCCTATATCACTAAAGGTAGGCCGTCCCCAAGAACAAGGAGATAATGATTTTACATGAGCACGGCTTGTGATACATCAACGGGTAGGTCAGAAACAAAACAAAAAGGAATCCACATAAAAAAAAATAAAAAAAAAACAAAATTATATTATACATGGTCATCCTATATCACAAAAAGGTAAGCCGTCAATAATAACAAGGAGATAATGATTTTTACATAAAGCCCGGCTGGTGATACATCAAAGTACAGAGCAGAAACAACAAAAAGGAAACCACATTAAATAAAAAAAAACACAAAATTATATTATACATGGTCACCCTATATTACAAAAGGTAGACCGTGAATAATAACAAGGAGATAATGATTCTACCTAAAGCCCGGCTGGTGATACATCAAAGTACAGAGCAAAGAGAAAAAACAACAAAACAAAAAAAAAAAAAACAAAATGATATTAAACATGGTCACCCTATATCACAAATAGGTAGACCGTTAATAGATAATTAACCCACCCCTCCTCTCAGGGCATCATGCTGAGAAAAGGTTTACAACCAAATTAGTTAATCTCCATTCATCCTCTCACTAAACACTGTAGCCTGTTTCGCGGCTGACCTTAAAGATACACTGGACACTTACTTAATTATACACTTACAGGATTTATACGGGTGACTCTACTCCTCCATTGCCAACCTCTCCCCCTCACTGTGAACAGAGATCAATCAATACAAGCCCAAATCCAGCCCTTACGGTAAGGACTGCACTACACATTTCTACAATCACAACTGCCCACCCATCTGGCATAATAAGTGGTAATTATTACGCAAGCCAATGCAATCAGATAAGGACCGAAAATTCTTTCGAGACGGAATTCTAAAAAGACACCTTCTAAACTATTAGGAAATCTAACATAGCTAGAACGAAGCAGAACCGGCTGTTCAACGACTGTCCTACCACACGGCTCACACCTAACCCTCTCCCTGAAATTCTAATCCATTCCTATTCTCTCTCTGAAAAGAATAAACAATGTTATTGAAACACTCGCGGTTAGGCCCGATCTTCAGCAAGACACGTCCCCCGGCCCCCAGACCAGAACCAAGAATCACGCGAATCCGCATATGACGCCTGAGGATAACCAAGATCTGAGGGTCAGAACACGCGGTTGCACCAATCGAACCCTTCCAAGCCAGAAGCGCGTGCCCACCAGAACATGCTGGAGCGGCAACTCTGCTAATGCGGGTTCATGACGCCCGTGGTGGAGACAATTCAATACATCGCTGATGCACCGAACGGCCCTCACCAAAATATTAACCGGTCGAGAGGCTAGCCTCTCTCAACCCGAACGCTTAGAGGCAGTTCAGGGCCTCTGCATGCTACCTTGAGCACGAGAAGGACGATGGTTACAAAAAAACATAATACAGACAAGATACTGGATGAGTTCCGGCCATCCGTAAGCCTCATGCTGGATGTATTAGGCCATCCGTAAACCTTAAAACGAATGATTTTAAACACAACATTTAATACAAAACAAATTAATGATACAGACAAAATACTGGATGTGTTCCGGCCATCCGTAAACCTCATGCTGGATGTAAACCGGCCATCCGTAAACCTCTTGCTGGATGTATTCCGGCCATCCGTAAACCTCATGCTGGATGTGTACAGGCCATCCGTAAACCCTTGGCTGGATGTATTATAGGCCGTCCGTAAGCCTTTTACTGGATGTATTATAGGCCGTCCGTAAGCCTTGAAGAAAATAATTTAATCACAATTATTAGGGAAGAAAAGAAAAAGGAAACAAAAGGAAAATAAACACAAAAACACAAACACATGATATTAATACGCTATGCAGTAAACAGGAATGGAAAAAAAAACAAAACTCCGAACAGATCTATTTCCTTCTGCGAGACAACAAACTCTTCGATGAGGGGGTGGTTCACAGTTAACCACCCGACAAGAAAACCCATAGTACGTAAGGAATTACAGAAAGGAACAAGACTACTTCCAAACAGAGAATGTGAGCCAACCTACAAGGCAACAGATCTAAACTTCTCAATATAGTGCTATAACAAAACAGAATAGTAAATCCCAGGTTCTCATCCAGCGATGCCATTCCTCTCTATAAGGCAATAATCCCACGAACTGGTTACACCAGTATTAACCATCCGTTCCACCGATGCAGGATACTACTACTCTCCAAAAAAGTATACTAGGAGCAGCTCCAATTTCCTTAAATCCTCGGTTCCAACAGCCCAAGCCAATAACTCAGATATGCAATCACTGAACTAATAACAATTTTCTAACTCCTTGAGAATCCTTGTAGCGAGGTGACTCCATCCCCATTTCCATTATAACGAGCAACTAGCCTAACGATGTTTTCCAATGTTCCAAGCAATTATTTTCAATGGATGTCTGACTAGATTAGGGTTCAACCTTAAGAACATCCCACACGGAAGGAAGCCAACCCCTCCCTTCGTTCGTATTTCTGTGGATTCCACAAATTCTTTACCCTACGGACTATTATCCGAAGGTAATTTTCAAACCTCAACCATCCTCAATGGGTCTTGCACTAAAGCAATGTTCAACCTTATGAACACCCGATACTGAAGGAAGCCTACCCCTCAGTACATAAGAAATTCTGTATACTATACAGATTCGTTACCATACGGACTATCATCCGAAGGTAGTTTATAAACATCAACATCCTCCACGGGTCTTGCACTAAAGCAATGTTCAACCTTATGAACACCCGATACTGAAGGAAGCCTACCCCTCAGTACATAAGAAATTCTGTATACTATACAGATTCGTTACCCTACGGATTATCATCCGAAGGTAGTTTATAAACAGCACCCATCCTCCACGGGTCTTGCACTAAAACAATGTTCAACCTTATGAACACCCGATACTGAAGGAAGCCTACCCCTCAGTACATAAGAAATTTAGTACACTCTACTCGAGGCTCTCAGCATTCCGTCACTCATGGTCCAGGCCCAGGCTCTGAGCGCCAGATACTCTTTAAAAGTAATAACCACACTAATCACGGGGAAGAGTACCAAACCCGTACATAGAACATATGGACATGACTCCATACGAGATTGCCTCACGACTAGCTCACTGTTTAATCACCCTAGCGGAATTATGAACTCTCACTGGTGATGTCATTTATAAAAAAAACTTTACTGCCATTCATCAAAGAATCCGACAGTGCATACTTTCAAGGTATGATTTAAACATTAACAAGAATATAACGAAAATTTAATTTAAGAACCTGTACTTTCCCGACCATGAATGACTCCCAATTAGGCACCGATGAGCCTATCACTACTCCATATGCTATTAACCTTCGTATATTCCACCGGGTCACTAAATAGTGGACACCGGACTGGATCTAACCTATGCGTGCGCATCCCTTCTCGTGCGACGACGGCTTACTGCCTACTTCAGGCGACAGCGGGTCGAGACCACGGATGCTTGGTATATCATTTGCAACGATGGGTCAAGGCAACGTGAGACAACGTGATTCAATTACCTACACCATGCCAAACGATCTATCATCGTATGCGAAACGGAACTAATTCTCGATGGCTACTACTCACAATGGTAAAAGAAATTCAACTGCGAAGAGAACGGAACCGAATATACGTTCCGCGTCTCACGGCCTGCCGGAACAATTGGTCAGGACAGACGTGAGATTACGAAACGCTCATTAGCTACTGCGTCCACTGACGCACTCGAATCGAGCCAAGACCTAATGGCAAATCTTGAATACTATCGTGCTGGAAGGCCCGCTTGCCCCCTGAACCTGTAGTCTCAACCTAACCCCTTACAAGAAAAGATACTCTCCCGGTCGCTGTGTAATGCGACAAATCCGTTAACTCCGACGTACTTAATACATTAAAGTAATACAATGTTAAAGAGGATTGAATCGCAATTGCAACGGAATTAAAAAAGTATTCCGCGACTCGCGGACGGACGGTATCAAGTTGTTCGCACGACGCGAGATGACGAACTGCTGAATAGATTATTCATTGGTAAGGAGATACTAGTATGTCGAAAACGGAAGTGATAATCATATAACACGTCTCCCGCGGCCTGACGGTATTTGTCAGGGCAACGCGAGAGGACGTATTTCACACCATTAAGGTATACAAAGTTAAAGAGGATTGAATCGCAACTGCAACGGAATTGAAAAAGTATTCCGCGCCTCGCGGACGGACGGTATCAATTTGTCCGCACGACGCGAGACGACGAACTGCTAAATAGATTATTCCTTAGGTAATGAGACACTAGTATAACGGAAACAGAACTGATAATAATATAATACGTCTCCCGCGGCCTGACGGTATTTGTCAGGGCAACGCGAGAGGACGTAGTTCACACCATTAAGGTATACAACGTTAAAGAGGATTGAATCGCGACTGCAACGGAATTGGAAAAGTAATCAGCGCCTCGCGGTCTGACGGTATCAGTTTGTCAGTACGACGCGAGACGACGAACTGCAAAAGAGATTAATTTGTGGCGAAGGTGGTTATATCATTACGGAAACAAAGCTGATTGCAATGGCAACGGAATTGAAAAAGTTAGCTGCGCCCCGCGGTCCGACGGTATCAGGTTGTCAGTACGACGCGAGACGACGAACAGCAAAAGAGATTAATCTGTGGCGAAGGTGGTTATATCATTACGGAAACAAAGCCAATCGCAATGACAGCGGAATTGAAAAAGTAATCTGCGCCTCGCGGTCTGACGGTATCAGTTTGTCAGTACGACGCGAGACGACGAACAGCAAAAGAGATTAATCTGTGGCGAAGGCGGTTATATCATTACGGAAACAAAGCCAATCGCAATGACAGCGGAATTGAAAAGTAATCTGCGCCTCGCGGTCTGACGGTATCAGGTTGTCAGTACGACGCGAGACGACGAACAGCAAAAGAGATTAATCTGTGGCGAAGGTGGTTATATCATTACGGAAACAAAGCTAATCGCACTGGCAACGGAATTGGAAAAATAATCTGCGCCTCGCGGTCTGACGGTATCAGTTTGTCAGTACGACGCGAGACGACGAACGGCAAAAGAGATTAGTCGGTGGCGAAAGCGGTTATATCATTACGGAAATAAAACTAATCGCAATGGCAACGGAATTAAAAAGTAATCTGCGCCTCGCAGTCTGACGGTATCAGTCTGTCAACACGACGCGAGACGACGAACGGCAAAATCTCCCCCTCAGCAATGTGCACAACCGCGCACATGCCACGGCCTCAAGCGGTCTACTCGATAATCTTGGCTATATCCTTCACATGATATCTCCCCGCGACCCGTCCCTCCAAAAACTGTGGAGCTCTCATAAGATTCCGGTAAGGCACGCACCTGACCGGTAAGGCGACCGCCTCCGATGACGATGATACCAGACTCTTGTTAAACAAAGAGGCCTGACGCCGCAACTCGTAAAAATTATTACTAGGAACTAATCCCCTTTCAATTAATTCCCCGATTAGCCTTTCCTTCGTGGCCTTCATTATATTAACTATAGGATCCATTGCGCTATCCATTCTCAATCCTATTCGTAACAGTAGGTATCAAAATTTATACCCAACGAAATTTTACTTCACCTTGTTAAACAATGCTTTAACTACACCGTTTAACCGGAACAAGAATCTAACTAAAACGTAACTTTAATTTAACACCAACCCCTCCTTAATTGAAATGTTCCGAAATTAAGAACTAGCAATTCTAACCAATATGTATTATTATCAAATTTCCTAAAACACGCTTCCACCACACCGCTTGCTACGAATCTACAACTTAAATCTCAAAGTAATTTAATTCAATACTATTCACTCTCTTATATTACAAAGATTTGTTCCGAAAACAATTGAGTATAAGCACCAAGTGATTTTATCTAAAAGTAGTAACACTATTTCCCTTTACCGCATCAACAGCGACGCAAACCGAACTACTGTAAGTTATACGCACTCTCCTCTTGCCTATCCCCGCGCAAGCTATAAGGCGAGATTGGTTTCAAACAAATGGTCTTGAAATTCCAAAAACACTGGAATACTTCACGAACGTAACCACTAATCACTTTTCTAATCACAATTAACTAGGCACTCTTTTATTTATTCCGTCACTTATTTTGTTTGAATTAAACTATCGCTTAATGCGTATCTAAACTTTTTACGCGGCAAAACTATACTCCTGATTATACGCAACCACCTTAACCACAGACGCTTCTCGAACAACAAAATGGAGACCTAAGCTTGTCTTACGAATTTCGCGCTAAATTTTCTGAAAAAGGAACAAATTATATTTTTATACACTTTATAACCCCGTCACTCAGTCAAATACCCTGGAAGCCAGCATTTTTCTAAAATGGCCCCACGTTGGGCGCCATTGTCACACTTATACCTATATTTACGAAATTAAGAGAGAGCGTTGCCTCCATGCAACAATAAAGCTATAGTTTAAACACTTCTGCGATATTTCTCTCTCAATAAAACTTACCCGGTTCTCAGCGGCAAATGAAGAAATTACAGAACAAGTACTCTTTCGTCTCAGATTGCGATGGGCACAATAATTTATACTAGGCCTCCAAGATATTATCCCCGGGACAAAGGTAACAACAAAGGAAAGACATAAAATTGTGATAATACTTAGTTTAATCCAATGAGATTATAATAAAAAAAAAAACTCCGCAATAATGCCGAGAAAAAATTATATATATTACCAAAAATACCAGAGTAGGCAGACTAATAATTTGGGCCTGCATTAAAGACCGATTCCCGCTCAATATTCAGCACAAACATAAAGGCTATGAGGTAAGGAGAAATCCACAATGATAGGTTACAATAAAAAGAGATCACTCACCCCACGATACCATGAATATCGATAAGGAACGATACGCGTAATGTCTATACTCTCGGAACTGTGGAAGAACCAGAAGATTTCCCCCGAAAACGAAACCGGAACGATGACTCTGATGATGATGATGATGCCGCAAGCGTCCTTTGAAGCTCGCGCTGCCCCGCTTCCAAACTTCTTCCTTGGCCTTCGGCCTGGGAGAACGATTTCCTACCCGCAGTTATTTAAAGAACCGCTTTTCTTTAATTTCTCGAAACTTTACTTGCTTCACGCCCGATGGAGCCAATAATAATCCAAGATTATTTCTTTGGAAAATACTATTCCGCAGATAAATCCCCGCGTCAAGTCTGGATGGAAGTGCCAGAAGAACTTTCACAAAAAAAGCTAATTATTAATTCGTATTTCCCACCAGGATATTATAACTCGGACCACAAGGTAACTGACCGATAACTTGAACGAATTATTTAATTATTAATTCGTATTCCCCCGACCGGGAGCTGTCTTAATAACAGGACTAGTAATCGTGACGGTACCGCTCGTAATGACGCACCCACCTTCTGACCGCCTTACCTGTGCATCCCCACGTGATACCCTTTCGCCCGTTGATCATATTTGTAAGCGATGTCCTGATTCGTCAAATCTTTGGTCGGGCCGTAATTTGACCAATCAAACCCTTGCGTTTGATTATTTATTATAAGTGACGCAATTGCTCGGTGCTAGATGAAATTCTTTAAGCCGCCCGTTTTGGAATAGAATCTTCCAGAAACAACGGACGATTGCATCATTCCCTGTCCTAATTACAACTGCGTCACGCTCGGACTCGATTTTTATGCGTCATTATTTACCCGTCAAAATCAGAATACAGGGAAGTCCGTTTTAATTCCGCTCGTATCAATCAATCTCGCGCGTTATTTTCCCTTTTGGATAAATCCCAAACTTCTCACCCGTCTTTTATAAAAAAAATAAATATACTCCTAACAAGATGTGCCTTCGAAGAGGAGCAGAACTTTGAGATCGATTGCACTTCATTGGGTAAACTTATTATTCCGAATCGATCCAAAAGGACGAGTATTGTGACAGGGATTTTACCGTTGCTGATCTTATGACGTGGAATGGTCACAGGTGTTAGATATATTCCAACAACGATATCCGTGGTTAAGTTAGTAATACGCTTGACTTTCATTAGGGGGTGTCGCGTTCCATACCTGATGTTATTTGAAAAAATCTTAATATATTTTTAGCCTGGTAAAATAGTGTATATGGTAACAATACTCACACGCAATCGACAATTTTTGGTGTGTATGTGTGAGAAGGAGTATAACCAACATGTGTGATGACGAAGCGCATGTTCCGTGCCTAGTCCAGTTGTTCAATTGGATAAATAAAGTCGTGGACAATGTTATCTACTACCCGCGCTCCTCAATATGTCCGAATCACCAGTTTGGATATAATAAAGTATGAATGAAAAAACGTATGATGCGTACATACTATTACGCCGCTTCCCGGTTGGGGTAGGCAGGGAGGATGTACTTCTCCGCCTCTTCTACATCCATACACTTTCTTATATAACTCCTACGGTTTAGGTTTTGTAACTTTTTAGGTTTCTTTCTTTCAAAATATTTACATGATCTAACCATACTTTTCAAAGTCTTCCTCTGCCTCACCTTTCACTTCTATTTGAACTGTAAACATTCTTTTTAAGTATGATATTTGAAAATTTATTTCAACGATATAATTGTTATGCAATATTTTTTATTATATTTTCAATCAAGTTTCAGCTCTGAACTTTTCATAAACGTAATATTATAATAAGAGCCTGTTTAATATATCGTTCAACGTTTACCACAATAGGTATTCAACCACAATATTAAACAATATACGAACATTTCTGGATTATTTGAAATTTTACTGGCATTTAACGGTAACTATGTATTTAGCTCTCGGCATTTTACCGCTTCAGTTACTGTCGTTTCGATTGGTTTTCATAGATAATGAGACTCCCGATAGAATACCATTCAACTTTTGTCACTTTGTCAATAATTGAATGGTATGCTGGCTAAAATCCGTTATTTCCCTGAACCACGGGAAGTCCTCACGGAGAAAAATATGACAATTTCTTCTAATAGTTTGCTTTTTTGTGAAACATGGTCATATTAATAAATCCCAATCAAATTAAGATTTAGCTTCTTACATAATTAATGTATTTGACGGATGCAATGGACATTATTAGAAGACAAATCATTAAATTGTTATTTAAATATTTATGAAAATTAAGTTAAAAATTGTTTTAGTTTCATGATTCCTCCATATTATTTATTGATCAGCTTAATTTATTAATTATAAGCACATTTTATTATTATTCATTATAAGCACATTTTATGTATTACACTCTCGTTGTATACAGTATAACCTAACGGGATTATTGGTAAGTGGAAACCTCTTCTAACCAAGTAAAAAGGCAAGTCACTTTGTAATGTTATTTTAAGAAATCAAAGCACACATTAACGTCAATATTTTTTTTTGAAAATCGATGTATTTGATAAAAGGAAATAATTGTAATTATAAATAAAATGGAGCTTTATTTTTGGAATTCCTAAAACCTCATTTGCTTCGTTTATATGATTGAGTCTATTATTTTTATTTTGCGTGCTATATGTAATCGATTTTTGTTATGTATGTAGAAAAAATGTTTCGTTTGGATGGATAATATTTCAGTAAATATGTGAAACATGAAAAATATTGTAATTACTTTCGAATTCTTCATTGGCTTATTATTGTCAACTTACAAAACGTTATTTTTTCAGAGTTTATTATAATTTCATAATTTGAATATAAATATTTATAAAAAGAGTTTAACATTGTTGATACAATTGAAAAAAATATGCTTAAAATATTCCAATTTTTTTTTGAAAGTAATGTATTTAATTTTTTTAAAATTTAAAACAAACTTTACTTTAAAGTAATATGTTATATATTAACTCGTAGTTGAGATGACAACTAAATTGCATTGTTAAAAAATAATATTTTCATTAC
>OX463839.1:39315149-39419050 GCA_949825065.1 Odontocerum albicorne | reverse complement strand
AAATAAAAAAATGAAAATTCTTTTCATAAGCTCGCACAAAAGCGTCTATCGATAAAAAAGGCGATTGTCCCGCTAAAATTTTCAAAGATTGGCACCTGACTCCTCCCTCAGCTCTCCGATCTCCCTCTATCTTCCCCATCGAGTCATCTGTTCTTCACTATTCACGGAGGAAGAATTTTCAATAGACGGGAGTCTTTTTTTTATGACTGGTTCATGATATCCATTCTTCATCTCTCTTCATTTACGCTCTTCACCTTTCACGCGATGTGTCTATACAATGGCGGTGGAGAATCATTTTCCTTTCAAACACACCCTTGTGTCTATTGGAAGTATCAGCCCTTTCCTATTAATGATCAGGAAGAGCTTGATTATATTGCGTTGAAAATATTTCTTTTTAATTTCAAATAGAACGCATTAAAAATGTTTTATAAAGTACAAATAAATATATGAACCGAAGCAAAAAAATAGCGTTTTCCTTTTGGAAGATTGATTCATTCATTCATGTGATATTTTTTAACATAAGGGATTTGGTGATGATGGGAGCAAATATTGGTTTTGGCTCCATTAATTGAACCTTCAAGATAGGCGCCACTGAAGTAGATATAAAATTTGCAATTTGTCATGGTACATGTTACCAATACGTGAAGAAGCAATAACTCTGACACACGTCTAATATGCCTATGTATTGTTATCATTGGAAATCAAGTGTCATACAAACAAGGCCACGGAGATCTATAATTAGATGTATACTCATGTGAGGAACTTTAATACTTATAACATATTATTGACTTTTTAAAAAATATGAGAAAGATAGTCTAGTGTTATGACTTTTTAGTTGTGGTTTGATACCAAAATTATTGTTGGAAATCGTTTATAAAGTTGGATTAGCTTAATTAAAAAAAAGTATAAGTATATTTAGCTAGATTTACGAATATTCCAAATATACTTGATCTCGACGACTGTCTTTAGAGACTTTTCGAAAGGTAAATTTTAAAAAAAGAAGCATATTCAGTCAAAATTTATTTAAAAAAGGCCATGTAAAACCCTTTTCGCAGACTTAAACAATGAAATAAAAATCCTTTTGAAATAAAATGCATTCATTTTGCGAAAACACACATTTTAAGATGAAACGTTGACAAGAAAAGAGTCTTAACAAAACAAATTATTTTTAAAGTATGGCATTATTTACTTTAAAGAGAATAGTTAAGTTAGTATGAAGAGGGTATAGAAGACACTGTCTGACGAGGAGGACCGAGGAAATATGATAACAATGAGAAGAATAAAGAAGATGAGTCACTTCATCGCCACAGACAATGGACCAGCCACAAGGTACAGGGGGACTGCCCCACCAACCATAATAATATGGGGAGCTACCGTGATTACTCTTACTTCTTTCCATTTTCTCCTCCGCCATGACAGACATATTAAAAACTCAGGGTAAATTTCGAAAACCGCAAGGCAGTTTTTAATAAAGCCTCAGCTACCTTTCTCGCCATTACGGGCTTTTATTCAAAGAGGCTTACTTTTATCCTTAAAACAACAATAGAAAGGATAAAAGCGACATTATATTTCAACGTAAGAAAGTTTGTGAAAAATTTTCATGTTTCAAATTACATTTGTTTGATAATATAATATTTGTAAATGCTAAAATTGTTGGTTTTTTGTGTTTTGATACACTTTAATAAAAAAATCAGTCTTTTTTCGTTTAGTATATAATATTTCATAATTTCATCAAACGTCATTTTTTCATCGCTACTTATTGTATTTCCTGTGGTAATCTTGAGACATTTACAAAACAATGTATTTTGTTTTATATTTTAACGCTTTCATGAAATTTAATTTGGCAGATTTATTGTTTTAAAACAATTTATTTCCATCAACCAACTATGGTTTCCAAATTATTTTCGAAATCCATGACCGTGTCTCAATTTAAGTAAATAAAAATAATATTTGCGTAAAATTAACAAAAATTATATTCAAAGATAAATATTAAGCGAATAGAGATAAGTGTGGGGATTGTAAAAAAGTTAAGGACAAGAATAATTTGATAAATATTTAAAAAAATCTTATTAAATATATTTCGTTAATAAATTGTTAGATTTTGATTAAAATGTATTACTTTTTTGTATACAATTATTTGTATACAATACTTTAAAATATGTTTCTTAGTCCATACATGGTAAAATCAAAAATACAACCTTAGCTCATTTATTTTTGCAAAGTGGAAAATATCATGTCAAATAAAAAAGTAGATATTCTTGCCGTGGAAATGGTCTTCTGACCTTTATGGTATTTAGGGATTTTTATATTATTTCCCTCGTTTGTTTGTATTCAGACTTCCCATCTTTTTCCTAGATCTACGGTCTTTACAATATTCATATCTCTTCTCAAGTCCCTTTGGAATCTATCCGAAACACCATAATCTTGTTGCTTCCAAAATTCTATCCGCTTTGTACATTTTTTATAACATTTCAATCGTGTTATTTTTTTCTGAAATTAAATGCTGGGAGCTGAAATAAAAAAATAAGTGAAATTGCAAACACAATTTCATTTAATAATACTGTCAATTATGGAAAATTTTATACCGTTAAGATAAAAAAAACTTTTTTCTAGAATATACTTAGCATATTATTTTTTTAAAAAGCAATTTTTTTTTATCCTATTAAGATTCGTTAGGTTTCGGCATAAACTCCATGTATAATGTATATCACCACTATTGCCAGTGTTTCCCAAACCCTATAAGCTTTGACATACCTCTCTACCAATCGTTGTGCTGACTGTAGTTCACCATCTTTATTCCTTAAATCATCTTTTTAAAATAATGTATGTTAAGTTTATCTAGTACAATAATACATACTTTTATTAACGTTGTGTTTATCTTAGCTGGGGCATGGAACGGTAAACTTTTTAGTGTTAGATATATGAGTGGCGTGTGCAGCTTTAGGAATCACTCGAAGACATCTCTTTTTGTGAATTCTTATTAAAATTTATTATTAAATATGAACACTGCACTACCTCGTAAGCTGAACTTGGCGTCGTAAGCCGAATGTGATACTACCACATATTGAAAAATATATAAAGGTTTCTTTTTATTGGTAGTGCGTCTTCCCTTTTAGTGTTTTTTTCATCATTTTTAATCTGTCAATAAAAGTGGGTTTAAGTCTCAAGTTAGAGCGCCCTCGAGGAGTATTTGCTTTCTAAGCAGCGTTATGTATGTGGTCCTTTTCATAATATTAACAAAATTGATAAATTGTATTATGAGGCTATTTATAATCTCGCGTAACCGAGTATAATTGTCCGCCATACTTTCAAAAGACGATAACTTTACATGTATTGATTTATCGTTTGTAAGCTGTGAAAGACCGAAACAGTCTTTACAGATCGAACCCATCAGAAAGTTCTGATGGTAAGGGGATGAAAGTTCTAAGACCATCGCCAAGTTCAATTTGCTCCAGCCATTAGTTTGGCAGATTTGTAAATAGCTTTTACATCCTGGCGGCATTTGAAGAATTTACATAAATTACTATTAAATGATAAAAAATATAAATTTATAAAAAAAATACTATAAAGTAAAAATATATATCGGATTTTATTGCGCTAATTATTAAACCCTAGACGCCCGCTTTCTTAGCATGAATGATTTTCGTAAGAACATGGCGCCTTCATTAATCATAAATTTTCAATTAGTGTATCTTGAATCTTAATTTTTTTAATTTTGTAGCGTAATATTAATTTATTTTTAGTTTAATAAAATTAATCATTTAGTTTAATAAAATTAATTAGTTTAAAAAACGTGTTTTTTTTCTTTCAGATAAAAAGGAACAAAATTACATATTTTAAATATATTTGTTAGTAGTACATATGTTTTTTGTTAAAAAAGAGGTTTCTGAAACCAGTAGTGAGTTAAATTTAAAAAAATGTATTTTGAATTCAAAGAAACATACGGTTTAATTTATTTTATCAAAATAAATATCAATTTAATTATTATTTAATACATAAAAAAACTTGATTTTTGCTTGACACAACCTATATGAATTTCAATGAGTAAATTTAACTACTGTTTATTTCGCAAAATCAGGAAATACGAATAAGATTATGAAAATTTGGCTAATATCAGGATTTCAAAGAACAAAACAGCTAATAATAAAAATAATGATACAATGATTAAAAAATCTCATGAATATGGATTTATTTTCATTATGAAAGAAAAATTTCTAACATTTTTTACCATCAACTCATTTTTGCATAAATTGCAGAAAATAACCCCTCGTCTGTGAACCGAGAACAATGAAATAATTTTACTTAAATCTTTCATAAATTTTCCGCAAAAAATAAGTTTCAAAGTAATTTAATCACAAGAATCATTATGGAGGTATTCTTTTCTTTTTTAAAGTTCAATGTATTCAACAGGACCTACTTCACAGAATTTTGGATAAAAATGTTAATTAATGCGTAACTAAATATTTGAGATATATTTTAAACATTTATTTTCTATGTGATTCACATTCACATGGACTACATACTCGTATTTCAATTGAAGTATAAAATGTTAATGAAATAGCCATGTAAATCTACTGCCCAGAGTAGTGGACGATGTATAAGGATATATGCGGAGAAACAACATTGAAATAAACTAAGAAATACCTCTATGTACGTAATTTAGGGGGAATACTATATACAGGATCAGGATGATGTTTCGGTTTAGATTCAATCTAAACGAAATCATCACCCTTGTTACAATCCCAGTTACTTTAACTCGAATTTTATATTCATTTACTAAATTTAAGACACGGTCGTGGATACAGAAGATAATTATGTGACAAAATTGATTGATAAATCTAATTGTTTAGTATTTATATGATAGAGTTGAAACATTTCAGGTCTTTAATTTTTTTTCGCAAATAATGGAGTAAAGTAAGTAAGTGTGAAAAGGAAAGTAAATTGGATACTAATATGGGTGTACAATACAATATTGGAGCACATTGAGTAATTTTGCTATTTGGGTAGTATTTTCTCAAAAACTGGAAGGATTACGAGGGATATCTAACGGCATGTAGTGATAGCAAAAACAATCAATGTGGCACATAAACATACACGTGTATACATATATTCGAACCAGGCAGATTAAAAATCTGCAAAGATGACTATGCACAACTGTATTTTAGTGCCAACTTTGATGTGTGGAAGTGAAACGCGGACGTATAAAAAATGACAGGAGTCGAATATATGCTTTAGAAATGCACTGAGAAAAGTGCACGGAGTGACAGTACCTACGAGTATATTACCGCATACGGAACGAATTGATTAGATATGAGTGTAAATTTGAGGCTGATGTGTAGTGCAAGGTGAAGAAGAGCACTCTGAGATGATTTAAGCCTATATAAAGAATTAATGAAGAATTTCTAACAAATAAAATATATAGTTCTAATACGAGTGGAAAGCATGGTAGAGGTAGACCAAAAGAAGTGTGGTTGGATCAAGTAAATTGTATTTTGAGTAAAATAAACATAGCACATTAAATCGTTGGAGTTTAATGAGAAGGCGTATGGATGCAGAAATAGCAAAGAATGTGTGTTGAGATATGAATGTCTAGCGATCTGTCTCTGCCTTTCCCGATAAAGAAATTACTTGGTGGTTTGAATGTATTTTTGTAATGCCAACTGACTTGAATCATTTTAATCTATCATCAATTTATACCATATTTTTTTAACCAACAAAAAACTTCATACCAGTTTGATCGTATAACATGATATATTGTAACAAACATTATTTATAAAATTAATTTATTAAAGTTTTAAAATTATAACACTTGGCCCAATGATTACGCATGCTTCTCTTGAGGGGACTCTATTTTGCATACAAAGATTATTACGGAGGCTCAGTGCTTCATGTACTCACCGAGATATGAAAGATGTCAATATCGAAAAATTTGTTTAGTAAAGGCATTTCATATGCGAATAGTAATGCTCTTAATATCTCAGTTTATGAACGGTTATGAAATAAACATTAGATGTAATCATGTTTTGTATGTAAGTTTAAAAAAAAATCACATTTTCTTGAAGGAGTATAAAATTTATTTCTACGTGTGTTCAAATAAAGTAATCAATTCCACATCCTCTCTCCCTTTTTTTGAAATTTCTACGTGGGCGTGGACAACGATTTGTTATATCTCAATTTGAATTAAATATGTTTAACTTAAATTTTAATTGAGTATCCAAATGAAGGCATGAAATTCTTATACAATATTTTAATGAAAATTTGAAACACATCAATTACAATGTATCTCTGGTGGAAAATCCACTAAATATTTTTTATTTCAATCTTGAAAAAAAACTGTTTATTTTTAACTCATCACTGGTTTCCTATACCCTGATCAATACAGTAGCATTTGCACGCTCAGCACAAAAATATTCTGAATTGCTTTCCGTCAGCAACACCTATATCTTGGTCCAAATTTCATCCCAGTGGATATCTCAGTGACAGCTAAGGGCTGCTTGACATTTATCGGGAAGACTAAATACGTTTTATGAGACCCCTGTCAGGGGACAAATTGGGAAATAAAATGATTGTGTGCAGATTTAACGTTGAATACGACACAGTCTAAGAAATGCTCGTATGTGTGGTGTTTGGATATCAACAGTATGCGCGGCACAAGTCGCTTCAAGAGATTCGTGTGTTTGATAACTTAACGATAAATTTGTGTATTGATTTGGATATTTCGGTCTTGATTAACTATTATTTATCTAATAACTGATGATTTTTTATCCTAATATTTTTTGATTCTACATGTGTAGTTGGACAATATGTATACATGGTTGATTGAAAAAAATATATTTAAATCACTAAATCTGCCAGTTGCGTTTGAATGAAAGTGTTAAAAAAAATTGTAAAAAAATATTTTGAAACAATGAAACTGTTGAATCATAAAAAATATGAGTACTTAAAACAATACACTTCTTATCTATTAAAATATATTTTTGAGGCTTTACTTTCGTAATGTATTGTGTTTTCCTTCACAAATTTACAGCATAACCTGGCGGATTTATTGTCACGAGAGATTAGTCTCTTCTAACCAATCAGAGAAGCGTTAAAGAGGTTATAACCAGGTCGGATCGAATAGACTAAAAACTTTTTTAAAACAATTTGGGTTTCTACGGGAATCGAATTCACAACCCACGGATTGTTAGACAGGCGTCTTATCAGCAAGGTCACGGACGTCGTCAATTTCAAAGGCTTTATTGAGGTTCCTACACCGATTTCAATAAGAACTTCTTAAATGAGACACAGCAAACAGTTAATGACAAACTTAGGTTTACTACGTTAGTATTGTTTTCGTTTTATTAAAATGTTTTGCCTTTTAATCAAAGATTGCCCAAGTACAAACAATGGGATTATTTTTCCTAGAGAAAAAACTATCGCCACGCTTTGGTATCTTCATCACCTTTATACATCATCTAAAGTTACGTCAACCATTCTAGATCGAGGCGAAATACTTTATTGAAATAAATTAGAGGTTTTCGAACAGCTGGTGCTTATTGTGGATTAGTTTTCATATCAACTTTTCTTATGTGTGAGGTACTATTAATAAATTCGTTTGAAAAGTACGATTTTATGGCACCATTTGGTGAGCTAACTCTCTATGACAAAAAAGTGTTTTTTTTTTAAGTTTAATTTGATAAAAATATTGAAGGAATATGGTGTTAAATATTAATTGATACGTGGTATAACGTCATTATATACCGAAGTATTAGAGTAAACAGTGCCTTGACCGAGTGGTTTAATGATATGGTAGTGTTAGCGGAGAGTGCATGAAAATTGCAGAACTTAATAGGAAAATTATAGGAGAGTTGCAAAGAGATAGATCTGAAAATAAATATTGTAAAATTTAAGGCAATGGTGATAGAAAAGTATGAAAAAAGTAAATGTGATATGTGGGAGGTTAATGAAAGATTACTGGAAGTTGAGGAATTCTGCTTTTTGGGTAGTATTTTCTCAGATGATGGAAGAGTTTAGAGGGATATAGAACGGTGTATAATGATAGGAAACCAAATCATTGGTTCACTAAGACATATGAACTCGAATCAGACAGTATCAAAATCTAATTAGGTAATAAATAGTCTTTTAAAGTATTTTAGTGTCAAATTAGATGTCTGGGAGTGAAACTCAGACGTGGAAAATGACTGATAGAAGCTAAATAAATACTGTAGAAATGCGTTAGAAGAATACACGAGATAATAATTCATAACAGAATGCGGAATTAACTGATGAAGAATGAATGTAAACTTAAGGTCGATGTGTTGAGTAGGATGAAGAAAAGTACGCTGAAATGCTTTGAGTATGTGGAACGAATGGTAGAAAAAAGACTAACAAAACAAATATATTGTGCAAATTTGAGTAAACAACGTGTAAGAAGAGTCAGAAAAATCATATACATTGTATGAGAAGGTGTATGAATGTGAAAAAACTAAGGATGTGTGTCGTGATAGGAAATTTTGGCAATCTGCCCTCTCTGCCTACCCCAAACCTAGCTGTTAAGCCCTGAAACAATAGTTTACTTTGTTCCATCTTCGAAATGACGCATGAAACCGCTCAAGTAGTTTGGGAAATCAATGGCCAAAAAATGCACTTAACTATTAACTTTCATAAAAATATACGTTCAGCACGTTTGAATTGAAGTAAGCAACCACTAGCTGGTTATTCTCGAACAAAGTTTTTCTTTGGTCGTCATCAGTGGCTATCGGTTAGCAACGTTTACAAATTAGCAACAAATTTATTTTCCTTTCGACATATAGCCCCAAAAAACGAAACAGTATTCTAGGAAACATACTATTTTACAGTAAAAAATATTGTTATGAATAAATATTTTTTGAAAAAATGAGTAAAGATGCTTTATTAACACTATTTGAACCGATCAATATATTGAAAATAACTTACCCAAAATAATTTAACTTGCTGATTTCCGTTTGTAAAAGTATTTATTGAATTCTTTGAAGGTTGATTGGAGTAAAAATCCTGACAAATATCCCTTGAGAGTTTATATATTGATATAGAAAAATTATTTGATTTGGAAAGGTACTACTCAGTGTTATATTTGATTTTGTATACAAAATCATTGAAGGCAAACAAAATATAATTGGAAGTGAGTAAATATTTACCGATATTTTCTGAAATTTGTTTCGATTTACCTTTTCCGGAAAATCTAATGTAAAAAAAATAAAAACACGGACGTACGTTTCGATTAATTTGTTTATATTGTCAAGTGAACTGGCTTAATATTAAAAAGCGCTTTCACTACATTTTACTATTGAAAATAAGGGTGATTAAAATTTCCTTTTTGAAGATCAAAAACGGGATAAATTGAATAATATTAATATAAATATTATGAAAAAAACTTAAGTCAAGGTATAGAGAATCATAATTATATAAAAAATGATTTGTTGAGAAATTTTAATTAGCTTTGAACCGATCGTGAATGCAATATAAAATAGCGTCCAAATCAATGTTAGACAAAAAATATTTAACTTAAATAATATTTATAAAATTTGTATATGTATTAAAATCTTATTTATTGTAATTTTTTGTAAAATTTACTATTAGTGAGTTAATTTTCACATAGTAAACTTTTTCAAATAAGCTGCCAAAAGTTACGCAGATTCATGCAAGATGAGAGGTTTCAAACAAATATTCCAATACATGGAAATAAAATGCAAATCAATGCCATGAAAAGTTCATACTAGTAAGCTATTGGGATACAATCTAGTTAAAATAATTGTTTTATATTGTGAAGCTTAGAAGAAAAATACTACTAACCTTGCATCATACTTTACTTTTCTTTTTCAAAAAAAAACCTTTCACGACCAGGAATTAAATTACACATAATAATATTTTCGAAGCGTGTTGCCCAAAGAACTTACGCACAAATGTGTTGTCAAATCCATCACATTCAATTTTGGCCTCCTTCAAGGCGTTACGGCTTACTACATACTTGTTGTGATGTAATTTGTCTTTAGCCCCCATCACAATTTTTTTTATTGTCGTTAGATCCTCCAAGTGATTATAAAATAAAAAAATAATAACATTATTGTGTACTTGTCACTGCTAACAGGTCCTACAACACATGAATTAACTCATCAATAAAATTAGAGATTTTTTCGTTGAACACTTTTGTACACGCTACAGTGGTTTTTTTATATTATAACACACTTCTTTCGTTGTACACCTTATGGTAATTTTTTATAGTCTACGGTCACGAAAGAATTCTATATTAAACGGCAAAACAGATTTTTCTACTCTTGGACTACGGAAGTTTTTTGTACTTAACGGTCACGGAGTTTTTTTTTCTACTCTATTCCTAGGATTCAAGATATTGTAAAAATGACTTTTTAATTTGAGGGTAGGCTACTTCAAGAATGCGTGTCATGCTGATAAACTGACAAAAATGAAATCTTTTTTTGATTTTTATTAACTCATTCTTAACCTTTTTGCTGTTGGCCTCGAGATAGCTCTGGTAAATTTACAAGGTATGAGAAGCGAACCCCGAGATATGTTGGAAACGCTTTTTGTCAAAATTCTATTATGGTAAAACACATTTTTAACGTTTTACAATTTTTAACAACAAGGAAAAGTATTCAAAATGTTGACTTTTAACAAGTTTATTTGTTTCATGGTTTTTGTTGATAACAGTAACATTTTTTTTGTCGAAATTATACGCTTTTATGGGAAAAACTTCATAAAATTAAAACTGCATTTGAAAGGTTCACATTTTTAGAAAAATCATTATGATTTTACTGTAATGTATTATATTGGGTAATTAATGGGTAAACACAGGAGTCGAACCAATCCACTTAAATAAATAAGTCTTACAAACTGCTCTACCTAGGACATCACTAAGATATAAAAAAGTATTGAGACATATCAATATGAGACAGTAAATTTACTTAAAGCAATATGTTTATATTCATATGTTTTTTGTGATTTTTCTATTCCGTTGTAATAGAACATGTTAATTAATTCATGAAAACTTGTCTTTGTTGCAGGTAAGAATATTGATTTTCGGATTTATTTAATCTGGACTCATCAAGTAAGCAAAAAAGTAAGTGAATATTTACATTTAACAATTATGAATAGGATCGTTTGGAAGATGTTTTTTCATCCTTTAAATCATAAATACGTTAAGAATAAGTTTTACTAGAAATTAATTAAGAAAATTGAGTACTTAAAATGACAATATGAGTTCAGACATGCGTTGAAATGTCATTGTCAGACCATCACGTTCCTTTAGGAGTAGGCAGACAGGATATATTTCCATTTTATTCTATCCTGTTACGTACTTGTATCTATCGCTTCTGACATCTATGCATCTATTTTGTGTACATAATACTTGAAATAATAAAAAAAATTATACTATTTAACGTACTACATTTTGTCATAAAGTATTAGTGTATGTTATCATATGTATTTTAACTATTTTCTCTATCAAATAAGTTTTAAAATTTTGAATTGTTTAATACATGTGTTTTTGTACTTGTAATGTTTGGTTCTTGTCAAATTAAGGAAACCTGTAATTTGCAAATAACCTGAAAAAATAAATGAATGGAGTTTAAATACATTTTCCATATCTTTGCCTTTTCTCATTTATTTGGGTTCTATGGGACGGGTCACTTTTCTCTATAGTGTTTTGTTCAAGGCAATGGAATTTTTAGAATCAGGTTTAGAACACTGATGTCTTGGTTGGTGTTATCCTTCCAACCTCATCTGGCATACTCTTCTATTATAAAGGCTTTTCATATTAACCTTTCTAAGAACTTGATTGATTTGGTCGTGCTACATTTTTTAAGGTCTTACCAAACTCCTCATAATTTTTTACTAATTATATAGATTATTTTTCATTCTTTCTACATTGGCAAACCATCTACATGCTTCTTTCTTCATTTTAATGTTCTCGTTCATTTTTCTGTTGTACATTGTTTTTCCACACATTGTATACAACAATCTTATTTTAACTGCCTTTATCTTACTTTCATTTATATAAGCAGCCCGCATAAGGACTATCGACAAAGACAAAAAAGAAAAGTAAATCTCTGATCTTATAGAAGAGATGGTATTTTTTACTTGAATTTATTTATTTGACACTTCAGTCGATAATTTTTTGACTGGATTATTGCCAGGTGAAAATCTATTCCAACCAACTAGACAAATGAAAATAAAGTTCCAACTATTGTTTATTTCTACAAAATTCATGAACATACATGACACAATCATGCCGTTTCCATGTTGGGGTAGGTAGAAACGACAAAGTAACAGACTTTCCTTTCTCTTCTACATCTAAACAATTTCTCATATAGCTCTCATACGACTTCTTTTATTCCCTTCTTTCAAAATATCATTCAGTTTAACCAACCATGCTCTTTTTGGTCCTCCTCTACCCTACTTTTCACCCAAATTTGTATTCTATATTTGATTTCTTAATCTTTCTTCATTCATTTGTTCCAAGTGCTCAAATCATCTCAGAGTGTTCTTCATCGTATAACTCAATACACAAGCTTAAAGTTCACATTCACCCCCAATAACTTAATTCCTTGTTCTGTCATAAATTATTACTTGTATTTATCTTAGTGCTCATATTTATTTGACATTTATTCGGCTCCTTTCAGTATTTTTCCGCCTAAACGTTTCCTTTCCAAACATACAAATTGATATACAAATACTGTTATGAACAACTCGTATAATGTTAACAAATTGTATATGGTACTTAAAACTGTTTTTTATCACACATTTATGAAGAATATAAACTACAACTCTCTCAATGTAAGATATCATCAGAATTTTAAATCTAGGTATAATATATATTATAGACTTCACATCGCTTCCTTATATTTTATTACATTTCTTTTATTTCGGAGACAAATACCATGAAATTGGATTATTTGGGAATTCACAATTTCAACAAAGACAGTAACAAGTATCAGAGCTCATTATACATATCCCCATTGGGGTGGTTGAATATCGGCAATCTCCTTGTTACCCGTGAAGAGATTTCAACAACCCCATGAGCTGAAAGCCGAACCACTTAGCGCTGCACCACCAGACTTGCACTACTCGTAGACAGAACTTACTGTTCTCGATGAATCCCGGTACTTGTATGCCATTGTACGAATACTTGTATTGAAGGTAAAACTGATTTGAAGATATTGCACTCATCAACTATAGTTGGATTTTTGCATACATTATAAATTTCACTATTAATTTAATAAACAATATCAAGATATTTGAAGATGACAATCCACAACAATATTCTAGAATCAACTTTGATGCGTGGAAAGAAAACGTCGACTGGAAAAAATACTGAGAGGAGCCAAATAAATGATATAGAAATGCGTGTACTAAGGATAATATATGGGGTTACAATTTATGAAATAATACGAAATGAAGTGATTAGAGATGGAGTGAACTTAAGGCTGATGTTTTAAGTAAAATGGCGAAAAACATTCTGAAAATAAATTCCACTAACAAAATTCTACTTACGTAGATAAGTCTATTATTACATTAATTATTCTGAAGACCTGAATCAAGTCGGGTATCATTCGACAAGCGGAAAGTCTCCATTAATTAAGGTGCGATAATAACAAAGTATATAGTAGTTAGCATAATTATTTCTACGACCGGCGTGTATCATAGTTGATGTTGCATAAAAATCTGTGTTGCGCCTCTCTAGAGCGTTTGAGTGGATTGCGTATTATGGAGTCCAGATACTGGAGCTGTATTAAAGTAGAATCATTATCAAAGTGCAATAGTGCAGCGTTTATTTCCTTGAATCCTCAAACTTTTAGTGAATATCATTTCAACATTGGTTGAAAAAGACAGGTCAGAGTCGAAGAAATCTACCAAATCTTATTTGTCGAAAATATTATACAACTTATCAGAATTTATAGTTAAAAAAGGCAGGTGAGTTTTCAATGTAATACAAACTTAATTTCTAATATTTTTAAGTTTTATGGTGCAGTCAAATACCATGAGTTTCATTTATGATCTACATGTTTTATTATCTAGAAATGAATTATTTTACAGTATTTCGATAATTTTGATCAGATTTTTCATTAAGTAAAACTTAGTTTCGAATTGAACACCAAATAATTCATATTTAAATAAGTAACAATATAGACATTTACTTATTTACTGTTGTAATGTATTTCACAACAGTATTTAAGTACCAACTTTGGTGTATGGGAGGGAAACGGGGACGTGGAAATTGACTGAAAGGAGCCGAATAAATGTGGATATACGTGTACTGAGAAAAACGAGGGGTAAATTTATGATGGAGTAGGGAATGAAGTGGTTAATGGAAACTTAAGGCGGATGTGTTTATTAAGATTAAGAAAAGCACGAACAAATAAATAAATCAAGACTGAAAACAATTCTATGTGAGTGGCTTGATAGAGGAAAACCAAAGAAGTTATGATTGTATCAAGTGAATGATATTTTGACAGAAGGAAATGTAAACAATGTCATACGAGTCAATGAAGTCATAGAAGTTGTATAAGAAGGTTTATGAATTTAAAGGTAACGAAAGATATTTTTCAAGATAAGAAAGTCTGACGCTCCGTTTTCTCTGCCTACCCAACAGGGAAATGGCATGGTTGTATGTATGTATCATGTCTTTCATCAACATAAAATATAAATTGATTTGTCTTGTACTCGTATTATAATAGCTAATTTCATAAAGATGTGAATAACATCAAATATACGAGTAGATCTCAGCTGCCTTCATTGATGTTTATTGTGAATTTGTAATATACGTTAATTTATGTAACTGCAAAGCTATCGGGAATACGAGAACCCATTTGCTCAAGCCAGTTAATATTATATTCTAAACATTAAATAATCAGATCAAAACTTCGATATATATTTCATAATATATTGAATACCTACATACGCTTCGTTCACTAAATAACGCCTACAATTATCAGTTATGGTTACAAACTTGAGAGACAAGTGAGGAATAAAGATATTCGATATTATACTATCAGAAATAATCTTGGCGTGGGTGAATTGTGTGTATAAAAACACTCTGTTTACAATTTCTTTGAAAACATGAATTATTATTTAGGCTAAAAATCACCAAAAATCGAAAAATAATAAAATCCATACTTATTGGTCAATCAATTCAGTGATGAATCTATGAAAATTATCATCATATTTGGTGATATATTCTGGAAGAACAGCCAACATAAACTTTTAAAAGTCTTTTCGGGTCCACGCATAAAGTTTTAAAATACACACTATGACGCTTTTTCCCCATCCGGGTAGGCGCCAGTTTTCTATTGCAACCCACATATTTCAAAATCTATACATTTCCTTCTTTCAAAATATCATTCACTTTATCCAAACCTATTTTCCTTGGTTTTCTTCTGCCACGTATTTGATTTACATTTGCACTGTACTCGTAAATTGGTTTTGTTAGTTTTTCTTCATTCATTCGTTCCACATATCCGAACCCTCTCTGAGTGCTTTTCTTGGTCCTATTTAATACATAAGCATTAAGTTTACATTCATCCTTTATCCCTTTTTTCCAAATTCTTCTCAGTGCATGCATTTCCATGTCATTTTGTCGGCTTCTTTCATACTTTTTCACGTCCACTATTCACTTCCATACATTAAAGTTATACTAGAATATTAGTGTGGACTAGGTTGTCCCGAGCGTTTAATAGCCCTTTGGGATTGTTTTCTGAAATCCTCAGTTCAAATAAAATAAATTAAGGTTAATTTATGTTTATTTATATTGCATTACACTTTCATTACAAACTGTACGACGTTCGTGGTCCAGTTGAAAAACGCCAGTCTCGATTCGGAGGTTGCGGGCTCAAAACCCGCTGAAACCGAGTTTTTTTTCAAAATGGATTCCAGTCTGGTTTTCGCTTAAAGCTTCTTTAACATCTTTCTGATTGGTTGGAAGAGATTCCCACATGGCAAGTCCGCAAAGTTGTACTGTATACAACAAAAGTGTAATGCGGTATAATACAACCTGGTGGGGTAATTGCCATGTGGTAGTCTCTTCCAACCAATCACATATATGTTAAAGAAATCATATGTGAACACCAGACTGGAATCCTTTCCATGGAATACTCGTACTTTATTACCTATGTATATTTTCAAGCTTTAATTTTTGGTTGTTAAAGTTTTAACTATTTAGTTGGAAATAAAGAAAATATCAATTTATCGAACATAATGGATTCAAAAATAATAATCCAGTATTGGAGTGAAGTTGCTTGAAATTAAGCATCCAAGATGAACCGATTTTACGGTAATGAGAGTTCTTGATTGGAAAGACGCTGAAAGTCGTCCGCGAGATAAGTATGAACACTTGAAGAGTTTCAGTTTCACACCTAATAAAAAATATCTAGAGCAAAGGCAGTGATTGCAATTCGTTTCAAAATAATACAATTTTTATTTCTATAGGAGCATCATTGAAACTTTATTCATTGTAACAATTCAATATTCATTAGAGGAAAAAGCGATTTCTTGGCGTGCTCGATCTGTATCTCATTATTTTTTTTTCAAGTAAAATGTATTTTTCCCCAATCAATTTTTGAAAAAACAATTTTTAAAAACAGCCTCTTGATTTTTTATCTAATGACATAAAATTTAAGGAATCACTTTCAGAAATAATGACTTGGTGAAGAGTTTACGTGCTATTCAATTTAAACTTCCTCTTTTTTTGTTTTAATTTTAGATATACATAGATGTGCTTCCTAACCAAGTGTTTTTGAAAAAAAAAATTAAGTGATTACAAACATGCATCGTGTACTTTTACCTGCAGAGAGAACAGAGCGCTTAGATTTCCTATGACGGCATATTTTCTTCCCCTCCTCCATATTCATATATGTTTAAACACAACTTCTTCCGTTTCTCTTAAATCTTACCTTTCCTTATTTTATTTAGTTAATACTCTTCTCGGTCATCCTCTACAATAACTCACTTATGGGTGCATTGTATATTTTGTTAGGACTATATTTGTTAAATTGCATACTTCACGTCCTCGAAATTGTTAATTCGCGACATATCATAATTTATGAAACTTGTGGTGTTGAGACCATGTGCTTGCCTTGAAAATGGGAAGATTAAAATATTATGAAATACTTGAATATTTTAAAATACTAAAGACAATAAAATAAGGGTAACTACCCTTGCAGTCAGGTACATTTTTATTCAATGACAACATTGTCACGGGCGACTTTGGTCGAGATTGGCAGCACTGTCTCTTTGTACTTCCTTGCCAAGGCGAAGCCGGCGCTAGCTGGCTCGTCCTATTCCGTGCAGAACGTGGTGAGATTCAGACGTGAGTCCGACGCTACTCTTCCTCATATATCACAGAACTCCAGGACGCCATCTTGATTACGGGTGAATATTATTCCTCCTATTTTTAATGTGGATTTCATCGCCACGCTAAATACCCACCGAGTAAAAATAATTTCAAATTGTTATTGAAATCTTCCTTGCCAAATACAACACATTTCTTCTTGCCAGTTTTAAACTTTTTTTTTCTCGACATTCGTCGAGTTTTTTTATATATTCTTTTTCTTTTTTCTTTTTTTTTACAATATAATAAACTGTTTCATTACAAATTGTTCTTGTTTAATTGTGTCGCCTGTCCCAGCGAGAGTTGAGAGAGACTTATTCAGAGTTAAGAGAACCCAACGAATCCCAGAGATCTAAAGAGTTCCTGTCTCGTTAAGAAGCCGACTGACCTGTGCGGGCCTGTCGCTCCTTGGTAAGATTGATATTTGGTGAATTGATTTAAATAATCAATTGTGTACATATATTTATTGTTTCTTAAATACAGCAGAAAGGCGTGACATAATTGGCGCCCGAACGCGGGGCAGCAAACTCTGTATCTCTTGATATCTCGCTGGACAAGGTTTTTATTTATAATTTGTTTGTTTTAAATAATAATTTGTTTACAGGAAAGTGTTTTATATGTATTTTTTTTTCTGTGTTTGCAAATTTGAACCACGTGTCTCCCGCGTTTGTTTTCCTTGTTCGCGACCACGCGGCCATCTTGTTGTCGCGTGCATACAGGCTCCGAGTTGGAAAGGCCGTTTTTCGAGTCTTTTTGGAATAGATTTTAGTTAACTTTTTTTAAATATTTTCTTGTAAAGAGTTGTGTGTTCCTTATTTAATTCGATTTAAAAAGTTATTTTGTTTGGAGATTTGAACCATGCTACTCCCGCATTTGTTTTCGCTGTTCGCGACCACGCGGCCATCTTGTTGTCGCGTGCATACGAGCTCCAGTTTTGAAGAGCCGTTTTTCGAGTCTTTTTGGAATAGATTTCTAGTTAACTTTTTCCAAATATTTTCTTGTTAAGAATTGTGTGTTCCTTATCAAATTTGATTTAAAAAGTTATTTTGTTTGGAGATTTGAACCATGCTACTCCCGCATTTGTTTTCGCTGTTCGCGACCACGCGGCCATCTTGTTGTCGCGTGCATACGAGCTCCAGTTTTGAAGAGCCGTTTTTCGAGTCTTTTTGGAATAGATTTCTAGTTAACTTTTTCCAAATATTTTCTTGTTAAGAATTGTGTGTTCCTTATCAAATTTGATTTAAAAAGTCAGTGCGTTTGGAGATATGAACCTTGCTTCTCCCGCGTTTGTTTTCGCTGTTCGCGACCGCGTGGCGGTCTTTGTTGTCGCGTGTATACGGGCTCCGGTTTGGTAAAGAGCCGTTTTCGAGTTTTTTCATTATTTGAATTGTGAATAGAATTTTAGTTAATCAAAGGAAGAAAAAGAATAGATTTTCTAGTTAACGTTCGCTAAAACATTTCGTTGTAAAGAGAATTGTGTTCTGATTTATTTGAGACCAATCTCATATTAAGAGAGTTCGTGGGTAGGCAAAGCGCACGAAACGCCTATCTTTCGTGAAATAATTCGCTGTTCAGTTGGCCAAGTTTTTCGGGTTTTCTTTCAAGGATTAATCATTTCTTGGTGCTCGGTTTGTCGAAATATGGAGAATTTCAACGGTTTAATATTACAAAGAAGTGGAAGTTTCGCTTAAGTTAGATTCCTCTTTTACTTAAAAAGATTCCGTTGGAGCAAGTTATTTTTGGTTTCGATCTTGGTTCTATGGACGAATCATGCATTGAATAGTTTCTTTCTGTAATGGATCTATAAACGATACAGTTGTTTATAGAGATTGAATTACATTTTGGTCTATAGTTGTTTGTAAATTTGAACTACGTTGTTTAGAGAAACCTTGTTTGTTTAACAAAGCGATCGAGTTAGAATTGTTGTTTTGTTAGTGAGGTCTTGATTTGCTTTGGTGGAGCCCTGTTTTATTGTTTTATTTTTGTGGTGGATGGCTAGGCAAAGTGTTATGTGCGCCCTACTTTCGTAAGAAATATTCCAATCGCGTAAATGATGCAGTTTACGGATTTTGTTTAAGAATAAATAAGAATTATTATCTCAGTGGTCAGTTTAGTGATTTTGCGGATCGTAGTAGAACAAGAAGGAGATAAAGGATAGGAGTTCAATGTTTAGAAAATTTAAATTATGGAATGGTCGTGCGTAATGGACGGACGCCATTTTGTTTTGCGGCTGGAAATACTGTCCGATGTTTTTCTTTGAGGAAGTTGATTCGCACTTGGTATCGTGTTTTGAAACAGATTAAATAATACAGGAATTGCGTCGTAATTATGGATAGTTTATTTTGTTAACGGTGCAGCGTGTCAAGCAGTAAAAACTTGAAGAAGGCTTTAGATGTGAATAGTATTGCGTCATAGTTGTTGTCGTTCGGTAATTATTAAACAATATGTTGGAATAGAGAGAACTGGGATTGAGTTCTAGAAGAATTCTTGTAATAGGATATTGCAAATTATTACGCGGAGCTACTGTTGTTATGGCGAGTTTGTGTAGATAGTATTGCGTCATAATTGATGTCGTTCGGTGATATTGGCTATTCTTATTGACATAGGGATTGTTAGAAAGGGCTGTTGTATTTTATTGATAATCAGTCAGTCGATGCTGAGTTTTCTTACATGCGCTGTTTTTAAACACTGAATTGAATTTCGGTTGGTTAGATTCCTTTGTGTTTTTGTATCAATACGATTGTTAACAAAGTGGTTTATGGGTTTCGGTAGGAATATGGTTTTAGGATAATTCCTTTGTTTCTGTCAGTGCATCTGGATAACACGGTTGGTTTCGAAATTCGAAAAGAATTTCGTTTTGAATAGATTCCTTTGTTTTGTGTCGGTGCATTGGGTACAAAGAAGATGGCTTGTTTATCCTTGAAGTAGAAGTAAATAGACTTCCTTCAACTAGCCATAGTTCCTGTGAGATGCAACATTAACCTTCTCAGAATTAAGGTTAAAAAGGTAGTGATTGCCAGGTAGTCTATAGGGTTTTCCTAGAAGGGTATGGGTCGGAAGACTTTAGGATAAAGTGCAGACTAGACAGGCTTATGGATAGAAACAGTTGAGTCCCTTACAGATTAAATTCCAAGAATAGAGAATTTAAAATCATTCTTTAGAGCCACCCTTGTCAGATAACGAATTATCGCGGGTGTAAGAAGTGATAGCATAAAGATGGCGCAGTGATTGTCTGTCCAGTCGTGATTAGTTGAGGATTTGTGAAAACTCTGCTCAGTTTTCGAGGTAATAATTAAGGAAGATAAAAGATCTCGCCTCGCTTCCTTTTACGTAAGAGCGTGGCCAGGTAGTCAGTAGTCGAGTATAGAACTGTTTCTCGTCGTGATAGGGAGATCGTAGTTGAGTATTCTCTCTTTAGAAACTAAAGAGCGTGGTCGAGTGACCAGTAGTCGAGTATAGAACTGTTTCTCGTCGTAATAGGGAGATCGTAGTTGAGTATTCTCTCTTTAGAAACTAAAGAGCGTGGTCGAGTGACCAGTAGTCGAGTATAGAACTGTTTCTCGTCGTAATAGGGAGATCGTAGTTGAGTATTCTCTCTTTAGAAACTAAAGAGTGTGGTCAGATGACCACTACTTGAGAATGGAACTTTTTGTCGGCGTAACAAAGAAATCGTTAGTTTGTGTTGTCTCTTTTGAAATTAGAGAGCGTGGTCGGGTGACCACTACTCGAGAATGGAACTCTTTGTCGGCGTAACAAAGAAATCGTTACTTTGTCATATCCTTTGAAATTAAAGAACGTGGCCAAGTGACAAGAAGTCGAGTAAAGTCACTTTGTCGTTTTGATAACGAGTGAGTTAGTTTGATATCTCTTTTGAAATTAAAGAACGTGGCCAAGTGACAAGAAGTCGAGTAAAGTCACTTCGTCGTTGTAATAACGAGAAAGTAGTTTGTATTATCTCTTTTGAAATTAGAGAACGAGGCCAGGTGACGAGAAATCGATTATAGCATTCGTTGTCGTTGTTATAACGAGTGAGTTAGTTTGTGTTGTCTCCTTTGAAATTAGAGAACGTGGTCAGGTGACGGGAAGTCGATTATAGCACTCTCTTGTCTTTGTAGAAACGAGAGAACTAGTCTGTTATCTCTTTTGAAATTAAAGAACGTGGCCAAGTGACAAGAAGTCGAGTAAAGTCACTTTTGTCGTGGTAATAACGAGAAAGTAGTTTGTATTGTCTCTTTTGAAATTAGAGAACGAGGCCAGGTGAGGAGAATCGATTTTAGCACTCTTTTGTCTTTGTAAAGAACGAGAGAGTTAGTTTGTTATCTCTTTTGAAATTAGAGAACGTGGTCAGGTGACAAGAAGTCGCTTATAGCACTCTTTTGTCGTTGTTAATAACGAGAGAGTTATTTGAGTAATCTCTCTTTAGAAACTAGAGAGCGTGGTCGGGTGACCAGTGATTGAGTAGAGAACTCTGTCTTGACGAAGAGAGCGTTAGGGGAGTATTCGCTCCTTAAACTAAAGATCGTGGTCGGATAACCAGTGATTCAGTAGAGAACTCTGTCTTAATGAAGAGAGCGTTAGGGGAGTATTCACTCTCCAAACTAAAGATCGTGGTCGAGTGACCAATAGTTGTGCATAGAACCCTCGATTGTGTTAATAAACGGAGCGTTAGATGACTACTCGCTCCGTAGAACCAAAGAGCGTGGCTAGGTAACCAGAGTGCGAGTATAGCCTCTTTGTGGTTGTAGTAACAGGAAAGTTGATAGTGTATTATCTCATTGTAGACTGGAAAGCGTGGCCAGGTGATAGCTGGAGATTGTAAAATTCTGGTCGTTTTACCAGAAACGAAGTTGGGAACTCAGTTTGGAACTCGGTTGGAACTGGAAAGCGTGACCTAGAGTCAAATTATTTGATTTACCATTCTTGTCTTGTAAGAGGGAAGGATTACAGGGGTTATTCTCTTATAAGAATACGGCTGAAGTTTAGTAGCTGCATAAATATTATATAAATTGACTATTGAATACAGTATAGCTTAGAATAGACCTTATGCGGTGAGTCCGTCGTCACGCGATAAGGACGCAAACATATGATATGGGTCCGGTCCTGAGCACAGCTTCTGTGCCCGGGTGGATTATAGATAAGCTGATAGTTGACAGTGCAGTGATGGGTTCGTCAGCGCCTAATTGGGAGTCATTCATGGTTAGGAAAATGGTTCTTAAAATAATTAAATTAAATATTTTGTTATATACCTTGAGGGTGTACAGTGTCGGATTCCTTGGTGAATGACAGTTTAGTATGTCAAGTGACGTCACCGGTGCGAATTTATTATTGCACAAGGGTGAATGAATAAGTGAGCTGGCCGTGGGCAATCTCGTATGGATTCATTTCCATATGTTTTATGTATGGGCTGGTATTCAACCCGGTGACTTAACCAAAGAATACCTGGCGTTCAATGAACCTGAGCCTGGACCACGAGTGGCGGAATGCTGAGAGCCTAGAGTAGGATTATATGTATCTCAACGAAGGACTTAGGTCCTTCTGAAGTAAGAATTCATGTAATACATAGATGATTAGTACCGTTTGTAGAAGGTACACGTATTACATTCAGGATCAAATTGCTCTTGTGTAACGCGAGCTTAGGTATTGGGTTACCTAACAGCTGTTGTGGTTTATTTAGTGGTAATTGTTACCTTCTCATTAGATTCCCTATCGGGATTATTGGCTGCAGAAGTTAGGGCATTAAGTGAAGAAATTCTTGGAAGTCTTCAGAATTTCGTATTAGGGAAGGTTTGTCTCCCAAATTGTTATCTTATCTGATAGGAATTCGTGAGGTTTTCCGAACTTCTTGGGGGAGAGGTGTACCCTTCCCCCGGGAGTAGCGTTCCAAAGATTGTACAGAGGATTCAGTAGAGTATCCATCGTGGATAATTGCTTTGCGCAAATGCTATCGCTGGACGGTGGTCCGCAAGTTTAATAGCAGTAGAATTGTTCAGTAGTGCTATGGAGTAGGTGTTGCTTTCCACCGAGTTGAATTTTGGAAAAGATTGTACAGATGGTACAGTGGAGTATCCGTTTCGGATAGTTGCACGTAGCAAGTGTTAGTTTTTGGACGGGGTTCCATGATGATAATAGCCGTTGATGTGTTCGGATTTTCTTGTTGGGGAAGTGTAGCATTCCACGGTGTTTAAGGGCTATAGTATTGAAGTAAGTCATCTTGTTGACGAATTGACTCCTGTTGAGTGTGGAGTATATACTTTGTAATAAAAATTAATTATTTTTTTGTTGTTGTGTAAAATGTTATAAAATATTTTGTTCTGTCAGAGCACTCACCGAGTACGGGGTCGCAAGGTAGTCTGTTAGGCAGCGCGATGAAAGGTTTATGGGAAATGTGGAGGTTGTAGTGGTGCTGCTGGGAGGAATAAGGATAAGAGTATAGTGCGTTCTCGAATGAACTTTGACAGAATTTATGTAACTGTTACGGTAATTGCCGTTCTATTTTTGTTTTGTTTTGAACTTGTACCGATTTTATGTAACTGTTACGGTAATTGCCGTTCTATTTGTTTTGTTTTGAACTTGTACCGATTTTATGTAACTGTTACGGTAATTGCCGTTCTATTTGTTTTGTTTTGAACTTGTACCAAATTTATGTAACTGTTACGGTAATTGCCGTTCTATTTTTTGTTTTGTTTTGAACTTGTACCGATTTTATGTAACTGTTACGGTGATTACCGTTGTATTGTTTGCTCTGTTTTGAGTTTTGGGATAAGAGCTCTGGTTACTGTAGTGTTGGCAGCATGCGTCATGACTGGGGGCTGCGTTTCTTGGATAGTTAAATCTCGAAACGAACCCGTGCCCTTGTGGTCGGACGTATGGTGGGTCTCGCTCGGTAAATTGAATTCCCGGATTTTTGTTGCTTATTATTGTCTCCTTACTTTGGCTCGGTGTAAATCACCGAGAGGCCTTGGGCAGCCTTAAGAGTCCGGGTTGGGGGAAGCTAGCCTCCCAACCGATAAAGGTTTTGAAGATGGCCTGAGAATACATCTGGGATGGATTGCTGTGTGTCTCCATCACGGGCCTCATGAACCCATATTAGCAATTGCGAATACAGATATGTTCTGTCATGTACACGTTTCGGGCCAAGGTAGCTTCGGTTCGTGAGGGTCGCGTGTCTGTCGCTCGGATCCTAGATGACCAAAGTTGTGTATGTGGTATCACGTGATTCTTGGCTCTGTTCTGGGGGTCCGTAGACGCGTCCTGCTTTCAACCGGGGCTACTCGCCAATTTTGTATTATGTTTTGTATTTTCTTTTTAAAGGGAACTAAGGCTCCATTTATACAGTTACCATTCTGTGTGGTGGTGAATTGTTACTGCAACGGTTGTCCAGACCTTGGAGTCTGAGGAAACCCAAGTTATGTGTAAAGTTCTGTGTGAACTTAAGGAGATATAAGTCCTCGAAAATGGTTCGGTGTGAACCATAGGATATTTGTTATTCAATGTATAAAGTTCTGTCTGAACTTTAGGAGATATAAGTCCTCGAAAATGGTTCGGTGTGAACCATAGGATATTTGTTATTCAATGTATAAAGTTCTGTCTGAACTTAAGGAGTTACAAGTCCTCGAAAGTGGCTCTGTGTGAACCATAGGATATTTGTAATTTGACGTATAAGGTTCTGTGTGAACCTCTTGAAATTTTTAAATGATAAATATTGGCAATTGCGAAATTTATTGTTATCATTGTTGTTATCACTACGCCCGGTAGTGGCCGGAAGTTTGGACCGTCTTGTGCTGTGTGCCAGGGGCGGTCGTATTGTGGAAAGCGCCCGTGATATGGGGCCGCTTTAAAATTTATCGGTTCCCGACTGTGCAGTATAGGGAAGGGCGAGGAAAGGAATGTGTTGTAAAGTGTTGTCTTTGGTGTATCAAGGGAAGTGGGATTCTAATTTTGTGTTGAGCCATGTGGGTGGTTGGTTGGACGGAATCCACATTGAAAGGGGAGAATTTCAGGAATCACCTTTGAAGAGCAGCTGGTTCATAGGTTGGCCCGTGACCTACAGTGAATCCGCTATAGTCAGCCTTTGGGAGAAGACTGCAGATTTGTTTTATTATTTTTGGTTAAGCTGTGTCCATTTCTCAGAAAATTGTAATGAGAGAATGGCTTAACTGATTTGTTTCCCTCTTGGTCAACATTTGATTGTTAGTTGACCTTGCAGTTTAATATTTTAATAATTATATTACCCGATTGTATAGTATTATTTTAATTTCTTTTTGTGTGATTTGATTTTATTAATATTGTATCGATTTCCTGTAATCTTGTACCATTGTGCATTGTTTTGTTTTGTATCAATTCCTGTAATCTTGTACCATTGTGCATTGTTTTGTTTTGTATCAATTCCTGTAATCTTATACCATTGTGTATTGTTTTTTTTTTATGTGTAAGGAGTTGGGAAGGATTGTTTCCCGCTCCTGTGTAACCGGCTATGTGTTGAAGTTAAATTGTTTAGGAGCCTAGTTAAGGAAAGGTTTTACGTGGTTCCCTTCCTCGTGGTCGGTCTTACACCAATTAAGACTACACCTATGGCAAATGCTGACTAGAGATAAATCGGCCACGAAACCGTATCCGGTGAGGGGTACATACACCCCTCGCTCCTTAGAAACATCTCTCGGACTGATGCGTCTGTGATATACGGAGGATAATTTTTTTTTTTTGTTTGTTTTTTTTTTTTTTGTTCTTTCAATAACTTAGGGTGGGGTGTTAGGACTATATTTGTTAAATTGCATACTTCACGTCCTCGAAATTGTTAATTCGCGACATATCATAATTTATGAAACTTGTGGTGTTGAGACCATGTGCTTGCCTTGAAAATGGGAAGATTAAAATATTATGAAATACTTGAATATTTTAAAATACTAAAGACAATAAAATAAGGGTAACTACCCTTGCAGTCAGGTACATTTTTATTCAATGACAACATTGTCACGGGCGACTTTGGTCGAGATTGGCAGCACTGTCTCTTTGTACTTCCTTGCCAAGGCGAAGCCGGCGCTAGCTGGCTCGTCCTATTCCATGCAGAACGTGGTGAGATTCAGACGTGAGTCCGACGCTACTCTTCCTCATATATCACAGAACTCCAGGACGCCATCTTGATTACGGGTGAATATTATTCCTCCTATTTTTAATGTGGATTTCATCGCCACGCTAAATACCCACCGAGTAAAAATAATTTCAAATTGTTATTGAAATCTTCCTTGCCAAATACAACACATTTCTTCTTGCCAGTTTTAAACTTTTTTTTTCTCGACATTCGTCGAGTTTTTTTATATATTCTTTTTCTTTTTTCTTTTTTTTTACAATATAATAAACTGTTTCATTACAAATTGTTCTTGTTTAATTGTGTCGCCTGTCCCAGCGAGAGTTGAGAGAGACTTATTCAGAGTTAAGAGAACCCAACGAATCCCAGAGATCTAAAGAGTTCCTGTCTCGTTAAGAAGCCGACTGACCTGTGCGGGCCTGTCGCTCCTTGGTAAGATTGATATTTGGTGAATTGATTTAAATAATCAATTGTGTACATATATTTATTGTTTCTTAAATACAGCAGAAAGGCGTGACAATTTGTTTAGTCAGCCTTTCGTCTCCCAATGGTTCAACATGTCCAAACCAACTTAATGTGTTTTCAGCCTACTTTACACATCAATTCATAATAATTATGTTTCTTATTCTGTCATACATTTCTCGTATATTGCCATACCACATATTTTTCTCAGTGTATGTATTTACTTGGCTCCTTTCATTAATTTTCTTAGACCACGTTTCCTTTCCATACATAAATGTTGGACATACTATCATTAAAGCTTTAAATTGTTTTACTTTTTAAAAACATATATTTAAAGAAATAATATTTTATTAAAATTGTTATTCATATGTAAGTAAAAAAAAAATGAATTTAAATTGGATAATCTACATAAATATTCTGTTCTGCATTTTTTTCATAAAAAATATAATTTAACCTGTATAAAGAAATTAGTGTAGTCAACTGCTAATCTAATATTCCTGACTTGAACGTCTGTCTGGGCTTTTCCGGAGCAATTCTACTAATTTTGTTTTGAAACTTCACTTTTGTCTTAATTGAAAATATTCTTTATCAATCATACAAACATACCATTACGCCATTTTCCTATTGGGATAGTCAGAGAGGACACAACGCAAAACTTTCCGATTGTGGCATACTCCCTTCATCTTTTCCACAAGCATACATATTTTTGTAGATTTTCTTCTGTTTATTTTATTCCTTATGTTTCCTACTTTTAAAATTCCTTATTAACTCAACCATACTTTCTATTGGTTCAACCATACTTTTCTCGGTTGTCTTCTACCACGACTCCCACTTTTCTCGGTTGTCTTCTACCACGACTTCTACTTATGCTTGCATTTCAAGTTTGCTTTGTCACTCTTTTATCATGTATCCGTTTAACATGTATATACCACCTCAATGTTCTCTTTTTCACCCTTCTCAACACATTAGTTTTAAGTTAACATTCATTCTAATATTTATAATTCTTTTCCCTGTAAGCAACATTATGAATAAGTTTAGTTTTTCGTCACCCATCTTTTAAATATGTCCATACCACCTCAAAGGGCTTTTTTCCTCCACTTAATGTATCAGTTTTAAGTGCACATTAAATACTAATGCTGGTATAAATAATTAATTATTTGATACTAATTCTTCATTTTTAAATCCATAGCACCACTTATTATATTAAGTCTTAAAGTTCAAACTGGTGCACAAAAAAAATAACGATTTTAAGACGAGGAAAAACATCAGTAGCAGTTTTTTATAACCTATTAAGCTTATTGCCATGTGGAAATCTCTTCCAGCCAACCAGAATTATGTTTTAAAGGGTCTGAAGTGAAAACCAGACTGGAATCCAATTTTTTTTTAAATTTGGGTTCCAGCGGGAATTGAACCCGCAGTCTCCGGATTGGCAGAAAAGTATCTTACCAACAGGCCACAGTTATCATATTGTTTAAGGGTGATATGAATGTTTCAATGGTAATTTTAAAGATATAGTTTTTTTTCTTACATTTCATAAACCTATTATGATGTTCAAAGTATTTATATTTTATTAACTGGATTTAAAATATTTTATCTAAATTATTTTTTTTCCTACACAAAACCTCCAGCAAGAAATTAATTTTTAAAGCTCTTCTGAAAACAAATACACATAAAAATACGCCGCAGTATTTTTTGGTTTTAATCTCAATTTTCAAATAAAAGCAGCCCACCTCTTGAAGGAAATTTGAATGAAACGCCAAAAACTTTTAGGGGCTATTTCATGAAATATTTATACGATTGAGAAGCATCTATCCCCAAATACTTTTCAAGAATTTCCCTTTTTACGACATTTATCCCAAGAAAAATATTTTCACCTTGGACTGTTGGGTTGTTTCATAAAATATTGAATTTTAACCATTTCTTGTGCGACCAAAGACGCACAGATAAAGTATTCATGTTTTAAATTATTGAGGATTTTGTCTCTTTTTTTAAGTCATGATCTCTTGGCATTTCGTTACCATAATTATTTTATGAAAATATTTCGATTCAATACGTTGCTATTTTTCTGTTAAATATATTAAAAATATTGAGTATTAAGGTAATGGTTCTTTTAAAAAAATCATTTTCAACGCAAGGCCTAAAAAAACGTGACACGACAAAATAAATGTAATTCTGAAAGATGGAATAATAAAAAGCCTTCATAAAAGGAGAATATTCATAACGAAATAATATTAGAACTAAGCATTTTAAAATTTTAAATGTCAAACTTAATTTATTTAACCCTTTTAGATTTGGCGTCACGTACGTTGTGGAAAAACCCTTAATATTTATAACATTTATAAGAAACACACCATTAATTGTAAGCATTTTATAATTTTTTATGTCACATCAATTTATTTAATATTGTCACGTTTGTTGAGAAAGAAAGCTCAAACTTTTATTGGAACAATTAATAAATTGTCAACATTCAAATGTCACACTAAATATTTTAAACATAAATACATTTCGTGTCACGTACGTTGAAAAAATAAATTCAATCCGCTTATTAGAAAGACTCGATAAATTGTTAGTATTTTATTATTTTCAGTGTCACACTTCATTTATTTTTTACACATACACATTCAGTGTCACGTACGTAAAGTTATTTCGAATACTAATAGAAATTCTTCTACCAATAAAAATAGGTTACCGATGCTGCCTTTTCTTCAAAATGGTGTTCTCATCTTCAATAATTTAAGTAATAGCATCGTTGGAGCCGGGACCGAGGCCAGAGGATGTTAAGGCATTATGCGAGCACACATCGGGGGGTATTAGTGAAATTCACAACGTGTAGCAAGCAGTGACCGCTTTTAAAATACTTGAACCCACATTGACTATTCAAAACCTACTGTTTGCATCTCAGAAATATTTATTCAAAACAAATTAAATTATGATTTTTATTATTTAAGGTGCATGGTCTAGTGATTAATGCACACACTTTATTTGTAAGCAGTTTTCTGGTTTATTCCACGTGTTGTAGATTGCACAGCAATTTTTTCCTGTTTCTTTTAACGATAATTATCGAAGATTACGATAATTATCGTTAAAATTAATACTTCAGAAGCTAAATCAAAATATTTCTAATAACTGATAATAAATATCTGGGGCTGGAAAAGCTGTCTCCTGTTTTATTTACTATTCCAAATGGACTTTATTTTCTATAACTATTCGTACATATTCCATATTGGCAGAAATCCAAAAGTCTGATTGATGCTTGAGATGTTTTGTTAAAGTTTTGATATCTCAGTTGTACTCTCAGTCGTATACAATTTTGAACTATTTTTTAGGAACGACTATCACGTGTCTTTCATTTAAAAAAAAACTAAGTTATCATAGGTTAAACTCATATTGAAGTTTGAATAACCTTTTGGGAGACAAGTTTTTTATAAAGAATAATTAAAAAAATCCCAAATCCAAGGAACATTGTTGAGAAGTATGGAAATTTTTTGAGAAAAGGAGGTCTCATAATTATGGTCCCAATCTTTAGCGTTAGCTTTACGTGTTACCAAAAAATAAGAAAACTGCTTTGAGATCAATATTTGGTTATGTTAGATCATTTTCATTTTAACTCCGACTCTTCTCAAAAAGTTACCAATATAATATCATATTTTTCACAAATCGTTACAAATTACTATAAAACAATCAAAAACCACAAAGAATAGATGAAATTTGTAAATATTTCAAATAATATCTGAAGATTCGTCAGAATTCTTATACTCGAAATTCTGTGATCTTAGTCGCAGGTGTACATATTCCCCTGGAAATTGAGAAGAAAGTCCTTGCGCTATCTCGAGAAGAGAGAATTGAAACATTGGATTAGAATACACGTACGCTATCTACTAGAAAAACTATTTTGCTTTGTGTTCTAATTTTATGTTTTTAAATCAATCTTTTTCCCTTGCCCTAAATTAATCGATACAAATTAACCTAGGATTTCGTCCTCAGACGTAAAGCTGAGAAAATCGATGGTTTTTCATAGCAGCTATACCTTAATTTTGATGACTACACAACTCTTTTGAAGCTTTAACCTCCTGGACGATGGTTCTTTACGAAGGATGATTCATCATCTTTCTTTCCAATAATTATCTTAGTATTTTTTTAGATCTACTAACGCATCGACTTCTTCATAATTCATAAACCGGTTTTGAACACAAACAAAAATGTCTTCACTGCCGGCTATAGAACAACATAAATTTTCCCAGTTTTGACATTTTACAGATTCATGTTGAATTTGCATCAAATCAAACATTGTATTCTTGATTTATTTATTTTTAGAGTCTTTAAGTAGGTTTCCATAATTCGTACAATGAACAAAGATATCACCAAGTGTAAAAAAAAAAAACAAAATACAAAATAATTAATCATTTAAAGATATTTTATAAAAATGTATTTGAAAAACATAAAACACTAATTAAAGTATGATAAAAAAACATTTTATGTTAAATTATTTACAAGATTAAATTAACTTTATGAGCTATTTCCTTAAAAAGTTGAGCGACATATGAAAAATGTCTCTCTGAGGACACCACCTACTGACATTTTCTAATGTAGGTTGTGTCGACATATGGGTTGATATATCAATTTATGGGTGGGTTATTTCAGACGATAAACCGTTGTCTCAGATAGTTAGTTAGATTACACCTTCCTTTTTTTTATTTAATAAAGTAATATATTATACAAACATTTGCGAAAGGCGAATTAATCTAATTTATGAATAATAACTATGAACTAATTAATTTTCCCTACGTGTAATCTCTACTTTTAAAAATCTCTATATTTAATTTATTAAAACACCTACGTACTAACTAATAACTAAGAAGCAATTCTTACAACTTATTATTAAAATACCTATTAATTAACACGTACATGTCCACTCGTTCAGGCTACTGATTACGCCTTCTTTATCGCGTGTTTAATGCTGAGCATCGTGGTCTTCTGTTACATATCAAAATCTGCATACCACCTATCTCCGTCTTTCCTGATTGTATGACACGTTGAATGTAGTATTTAAAGAGGATACTGTTAACTCTGTTTCAACTTTATTTGAGTCATCTATTTTATAGAACACCTTCCTCTTGGTAGTCTTCTCTTAACTGCCCCCATGATTATCAGCTACTCAAGACTTTGATCAATATTTCTAGCCACGTGCCAAAATAAGGAAATATTTTTTTCTGCGTGTTTTCTTTCGGTAATCTCCCATTTTCGAAGAATCAAAACATTTGTGGGCCTTGAGATTCATGAGGTACGAGGAATTCGCTTCCACCACATCTTGAAGGTATATATTTTATATAATATTATGTATTTTTCCTTCTATTTCGTCCACGTTTTCACACCATACAGTGCTATGAAGAATATTACAGATTTAACTAGACAAATTTCTATTTTTCTGAGTAAAGCCCGGTTGAACCATATCCTTGTCAGACTTATCATAGCAAATTTTGCCATTCCAATTCGTTTTTAGATCACCGCTTCACTTTCTTTATTCCTCTTAATAAGAGCACATAAGTTGACAAATTCATGGACCTCTTAGTAACCCCTTAATGAGTAATTTCTTATCAGAGTTTTAAAATGGTTCATGACAAAGACTTTTATTTAACTTTTGTGTATTTCTAGTCCTAGTTGGTGATTCTCTATTTCAACCACATGAACAACCTTGACCATCCCATCTTCGTCGTTGGCTTAGAGCATTGTATTGTCTGCGAAACTTATATCTCATCCATCTAATACTTTTATAAAACCACATTCCTATCCGTCTAATATTATTACTCCTTTCTGCTCCTTTACTGATTTTGAGAGGAACTCGTCAACTTTCACGTTTGTAATGTTTTGTACATTGGGACTGTGAATTAGAATTATCAAATGTCTCGGTATACACATCTCTTACAAAATTATCTAAAATTAGTTATATTTAACGCAATTCTCAAATGACGCAAAAGCCTTCTTGTAGTCTATGTAACAACGCATCGCGGGAGACTTGAATTTTCGGGTTGTCTCAATGATTCGTCGTATGTTCAAAATTTGTTTTCGTGTGCCTCTACCTTTCACAAACTTGTCTTGTTCTTGTGGTATTTTTCAGGTTAGTTAATATTTTTATCTTGTTTTTATTATAAGTAAAACTATTTTGTAGGTATGAAATATGAGTGAGTAAGTCTAGTTTTTGCATTTTTGCATCAATCCCTTCTTGTGTATTGGAATGGACACAAACTTCACCCAGTTCTTTGAAAATTTTCCAGTTTTATGTCATCTCCAGTCATATTCTTGAAACTCAGCTTAAACTCCATTTTTATCGAGTAACTTGTTTAGCTTTACGATGGCCAGTTTGACTTCTTGTAGAATTAGATCGGGTTCCTGTAGAGTAGATTCTATGTAACTTCTTGGAGTTGCATTCCGTCGTTTTTTTACGGTTCTGTACAATATTCCTTTCACCTTCCGTAGATTACGACGGTTTTGTTAATTATTTTAATCATCAAAATTTGACAGTCATAATCATCGGTTTTTCCTGGTTGTTTTCAATAGTTCACGTTCGAGGTTCGAACTTCTTGAAGAGCATTTTGACTTTAAAGAAATGATTGGTGTGCGCATGGCTCTCACTCTTCTCTTAAAATGAGTCGATATACCAGTTTTTGTCTGCAGCAGTTCTTTTGTACTCCCCGGTTTAGCTTAAAATACTGATCTTTTATTTCCCTTTCTGTCGTACTCGTTTTCTTTCACTCTTTTATTTCTTCAATCAATTATCATATATCATCAAAATATATATTTTGATTTTCCTTCTCCACTCGCTTAGAATTGATATATTATGCCAACATAAACAAAACAATGAATACCTGATCATAGATATCTAATTTTTTATGACCTATAATTAATCATCCCTAGTAAGAAGATGCTTGGATAACGTATGAGATAAAAACCACATTCTGTATGTAAATATCACGTATAAACGTTTTTGGAACTCTTTCTAGCATGAGCTCAGACATAATCTCTGATCACGGCCACTGTTGTTATGACTTCTGACCAAAAATAATATTCTGATAACGTATGTATCTGGCAATTATTCGGTTACAAGAATTATAAAGTAAGGCATCTTATTTATTTGAAAAATCAAATAAATAGTTATTTTCTAATATCACACCCAATTTCTTTCTTTTGATGTTGGATATTACTTTATCAATCATTTTAAAAATATTTTTAATTTATTTATCAACTTATGAAACTGTAAGAATCCTTCGGTGATAACACCCTTAAAATGTTTCTTGTTGTTTTGTGGCTTGAACAAATATCCATGTTGATAAGTGATAAAAACGTGCGGTGAATAAAAGTGTAAAGTATTGCACAATATGCATACGTAAGTTTGAAATATTTATTGCAGAAGAGGTCTCGTATTTTGAATGAGTGATATCGAACTATCTCTAACATTAGCTTCTTGGTACTGATTCCATTTGTAATTTGATAAGTATCTTAGATATTTTTTGTATCGATTTTTTTATTATTTCAAGACGTTCTCTTAGCTACAATACTTCTACTGAGAATCGTTGATGCGCCTAGCAAAAATTAAATAAATTGCCGAAAAAAAAATGCACGTAGTGGGTATTGTAACGAGAAGTATATTTAATCTGTGGATACTCCACTTCACTCGGACCTTAAAAACCACCCCTGACCCGAGCCCGGATACCCAAGCATAATTGAGGGAAGTCTCTATGAGCGTGCTTCACATTGATAAAAGCCCATACAAGATAAAAGTTTTTCTTCAAATCTCTTAGCCAGGCACATTTTATTGAAAAAATAAACGTATAAAAAGTACTCGAGACAAGAGTTAACTTTTATGAGAGTCAACGACTAGTCTATTATTGAAGACATGCCTAGAAAAAAAATATATTGGACGCGTGTGTTTAAGTATTATGATGGCGTTCTATTTTTATTTTCATGAAGAATTTAAACTTGTTTAGTGTACAGATCATTATACCATATTTTATTAAAATAAACTTGTTCAGTGTACAGATTATTGTGCCATGTTTTGTTAAAATATATATTTTGAATAATTGATGATTTTTGAAATTTTTCACTTATTTTCTTAACTTATTATAGAAATCTGCATGAGATGTGTTCCAAATTTATCTATTTATTCCACATTATTTATTACCCAGGTTTTTGTTTTGCTTAACTTTTATAGGCGGATTTATTGATTTAAAACTATTTCTATTTTTAGTATCTATGATCGTATCTTTAACTTAATGAATGAAAATGATTGAAAATGATAGAACACGGAGATTTTTTCACTATTTTTTTAAAAATATTGAGATTGGGATGATATTTGGATTGATTAGCAATTTTGTTTTTAGATATAATCAGTAATCCAAATATCGTTCAAAATTTAAAAGATTTACCAAACACAAACACTTGGAGACTTTCCAATAAATTCTATAACTCCTTATTAGCATCGAGATAACAAATATTACTACAAGAGATTAAGAGCTTAATAAGGCCTAAAGTACGAAAAATTCAACTTTAGATTAGGAAGAAAATGCTCAATCTGTTTTTATAGTCGTTTTTTGGCTATCCGGTATACTAGAATTAAAATGTATCTACTGTACACTGTACACACAAGTCCATTACTATTAAGAGTGTTAAAGGTTTTATCTGAATTAGATTGTAGAATATAATATGGTGGGGAAAAAGATAGTTCAAACTCAGAATGGGTCATGGTTACCTTCAAAATTTGTTTTATTTTATTCAATTATTATTTCCAATGTAATCTTATAGAAAAATGCGTGACAAAAAGTAAAACAGTATTTTGTGCATTTGTAGATTTGGAAAAAAGCAAAGCGTGAGAAAAACAAGCTTTAGAAAGCATTGTATAGATATCGTTCAGAATGTAAATTATTAAACATGATAGAGCGACATTATAAACCAAAATTAGATGATGTATCAGTGTAATTGACGATTTGACTGTGGTTTAGTATTAAAAAAAAAGGTAGAGTTAGGATGTGTTATGTCAAACTGGTTGTTTTATATTTACATGGATTAATGTGTGAAAGAACTATTCAATGAATGATATACTAATGTTCAACAGAAATTTAGGTTGATTGCTATATGCTGATGACAGGATAGCGGAGAATGATGATGAGTTATAGAGTTTCATAAGTTAATTGTATAAGAGAAGTAAAGAGAAAGACCTTAAAATGAATATTACAAAATCCAAAGTTATGGTTATACATAGAACACTGTGATGAAATATTAGAGCAAGTTAAGTTATTCTGATATTGGGTAGTATTTCCTCACATGATGGAATTATTACGAAACAGCCAATGTGGAACTAAAAGTATATATTCGAACCCAATATTATCAAAACCTTCAAAGAACCCCGAAAATCCATCTTGATATTTGGAAGTTAACGTAGACGTCGAAAAACACTGAAATAAGGCAAAATCGCCGAATAAGTGCATGGCGTGTTATAATAGGACCAAGGATAGTATGGTTGGATTCAGTGAATAATCCAACCATATTATCCTTAATCCTAGGAGCTAAGTGAGAAGGTGTAAGAGTGAAGAGGAGGTGAAATATTTGAGTAGTGACAGAAAAACCTTCCTCTGTCACAGTGACAGAAAAGATAGCCCAAACATTCTCTAAGTGCACGCATTTCTAGAGCAGTTTCACGTCCATACATCAAAGTTGAAATTTTAATAATGCTGTTGTCTATTATTTTAGCCGATACTGTTCGAGTATTTGAGTACATTTGAGTACCCCATTGCCTTTGTTTCCTATCGCTACACGTCATTCCATATATATTGTAACTATTCCATCTGCGAAAATACTACCTTAATAACATTATTTCTTATTGGAATATATAAATTTGAGTATTTTAGATCTACACCCATTTTTCACAATATTTCTTTTCTAAGGCATATTTTCTTAACATATGGGTCGCGAAATATTAAAACAAACAAACAAACAAAAATTTAATATTATTCATAACATATGACACGGTACAAGCTACAATATTTAATTTTGAAGTTAGTGACTTGCATGAAAACTTTGACCATTAATATTACAAAAGCTACGGAATACAAAAAGACAAGGCATTTCGCTACAGTTTTAATAAAAACACCAAGTTGAGTATATTCTGGTTGAAATAAAAAGTCGCAAATGCAACATCAGTAAACGAATCACTGAAAATATATTATTATTGCCCCTTTAAAATAACATACATGCGCGAAACAGCGTTTTCAACTCTTAATATAACAAAAAAAAAGTGACACAGACTGTAGCCGGAAGGTGACCAAAGTTGCTACCTATCGAATATAACACTAATATTTAATGAGCTTTCAAAACGATTCTAAGCCAATATTTACATTAATAAGATTTTATATTGTTGTCAATACAAGAAATTTTGTGTTATTAAAAATAATTATTCTTATCTGAATGTGTTATTTTCTTAATCTTCATTTGTGTCGCGAAACTAAGAATGATACTTTCATATGTGTCACGGCCCAAAAATATTTAGGAACACTGCTTTAAACTAAACGACAATAAGTAAAATTCTTAAATTGTTTTCCATTCAATAAGTGGGTGGAATATAATTAAAAAAGACATTCCAAGAAGAAAATTGTTTCGTAATAAGACTAAGAATGACGTCGAGGTTAAGCAAAATTGTTTGTCTTCGAATTGTGTTATTTGTCCTTATCTCGAGGATAAAACATGTCTCCAGTAAGTGTTCTATTTTCACTAGAGCCTGGTAAAACATTGGCAGATAATTGTTGTTGCATAATTGAAAGTCACTTTAAAAGGGGCAACATCCGTTTTACGAGCACAATTTACCGTATCTCGTGTAGTTGGTTAATGCTTCGTAACTGTCTTAGCTCCTACCCTTTCCCGTGGCGTAATAACCTGTGAACTACCCCTTTCTCCCATCAGAGTGAACAAGTGGGAGGAGGAACTCCCCACTACGGGGATACTTCATTATATAGCACGTGTCATCTTCCATTTTGAATTTGAAAATTTCTATTTGGATTTTATCTTCTCGATGAATTTTCGTTATTTCATAGAAAACGTGGGAGAAAATTTGAAAATTTTCAGTATATTTAAGCGTAAATTGGCTTAAAATACGATAAAAGTCACAAGCTTAAAACATAACAGTTTTAACGTTTTACTTTTTATTATAATCAATGAAAAAAAAATATTTTAAGTTACCAAACCTTTACTGAGCCTAAACATAGCTCTGTAGCATAAAAATGCTGATTGCCTAAGTATTTTAAAAATTATTTTGTCTTAAGTCTCATTCTTTGTTGCAATGAGAAACAATGTTGATGGGACACTAAAAGGCAAACATTTGATATTAACAATATAAAAAAATCCTAAAAAGATAGTTCACAATAGCATACCAGTGCCAAAGTTGATGTATGACAGTAAAACATATGTGGAAAATCAAAGAAAAAAACTGAGTAAATGAGTTTCATTTATAGTTAAGGCATTGACATTGTGGATATTTAAAGAGATTGTAATTTGTTTTATCAAACACTGTTTATTTTTTATTTTTTTAAAGGTATAACCCTACCGGTTTCAAGACTTTAACCTCATCATCAGGGGAGCACAAACAATACTACATTCTGTTCGAACTGGTACCGAGATACACGCTTCTAACGGTAAACATTCGGGTTGGGGACTTGGGCCTGAGGGAGGCATAGGACAACCTCGGCGAGCAGCGGACAGATTCTTAGGATACATGTGTTTGCCAGATGCTCACCTCGATGCACTGACTTAGAAATTTCTAGAGCCTCTAATCTGGTCTCTAATTTATTCCCGTTACTACTGATATGTAAGAATTTGGCATCATCGATGGAAAATGTATGGTTTTCACGGTGACAATGATTAGCCATTTCAGAATAAATTAGAGGATTCGTTAAGGCGGATTTGTGTTCACGAAATCTCTTTTCAAATGATTTTCCTGTTTTTCCTATATAGAAATTATCACAGTCAGCACATAAAAGTTTATACACTCCACTGTTGCTAAGTATTCCATTTTGGCCTTTCCCGTTAAATAAGAGTTTACGGAGATTAAAATTAGTGTAAAAAGCTGGCTTTATGGGACTAGGATTTTTTTTGGTTATTTCGTATGATATGTTTTCATAAATAGGTCTTCGCTCCATTTATAGGTTTGCTTATAGGTTTCGTTAAATATATGATCTTTTATAAGTTTCTTTTTTGTTTTGTTTTTTTAAAAGTTGTCTCATGCCTCCCTCAGCCCCAGTCCCCAACCCGAATGTTTACCGTTAGAAGCGTGTATCTCGGTACCAGCTCGAACCTAATTTAGTCTTGTTTGCGCTCCCCTGATGACGAGGTGAAAGTCTTGAAACCGGTAGGGTTATACCGTTACAAAAAGTGGAATAAACAGTGTTTGATAAAACAAATTACAATAAGTAAATGAGGTAAAAACGCATTCACTTAGGATAATATTTGGTGTGTAAATATATGATAAAATAATAAATTTAATCAAAAATATTAAGAATTAATCCGAGCTAAAACTGATGTGCAGAGTAGGGTAAAAATATCAAAATATCTTTGAGATGATTTGGATATAATGAATGAATGCGTAGTGAAAGACTGACTAAAACGTTTATAATGCAAGTATGAGTGGGGGTCACGGTGGAGACAACCGAGAAAACTGTGTTTCGACCAGGTGAATGAAATTTTGAAAAAGGAGAATGTTAAGAGTTAGATAAACGGAAGGAACTGTATGAGAAGGTTTATGAATGTCTAGGAGGCGAAGGAAGTATATCGTGATGGGAAATATTAACTCTCTGTCCTCTACCTATTCCAGCAGGGAAATACTGATTATAATAAAAATGTATTAGTAGACTTAATGGTATGTATGGGACTCATATTTTGAGAATCATGCTTTAATTATTCATTATGTATTAATTACGTTTATTGCAAATACAATCTGGCGGGTTTATTTCCTGGCGGCAATTTCTTTTTATCAACAAGACAAAAGAAAATGAAGCAAGTTAAATGACTATCCACCCCCATGAAATCCATGAACACATACGTGAGCATACGCCCACAAAGACGGACAATCACCCGAACATTCCTTTTCATATAAAGTGAAATACCATCAATCAAAGGAAAAGGAAGGGATGGCGGAGAGGAAAGGAAAAACCAGGAATGAAACACGTTATATTACTGACTAGAAATTAAAAGTTTGTCAGTCGCTTCTTAAAACATGCCAAGGATATAACGAGTCTAACATTAGTTCGAAATTAATTTCAGAGTCTCTCACTGCATGGACAGTAAAAGACGACGTAAAAAATAATAGCGGTGCACCAGAAAGGTTCATATTATAACAAACATATTCTTAAATAACAATTATCTAGGTATTCTTGTTATAACTTAACCTGTGTTTTTCTCTTAAATTTTGCGAAAATACAACTTACAAAGCATGATGGTATGTATGTATATCAAACTCAAGAATTGTGCTTTATGTTTAAAAATATATTTTAAATAACAATTTTCTAATTCGAAAGTGCCTCTGTGACCTTTAAAGACACACACTTTATAACTTTATTTGTATTTTTTTCTAAAATGTTGAGAAAATAAAACTTAAATGTTCATTTAATTTGATATAAAAAAACGCTTTTTAATTACATTTAAAAGTAAGCATTTGAATATACAGGAGGTATGTAACAAATATAACTCGATTTTCATCTCCGTTTAAACAAATTAAATGCTTTTATAAATATAAATTACCTTAGTGATAAAACGTGTTAAAAGGGCTTACTGCCTTGTAATAGTAGCAATTTACGTTTTACGCCAGGAAACGTTAATCTAAAATGCTAACGGTTAATTCATGAAGCCTGCAAGCGGTTGCAACTATTTAAAATATTTAAAATTGTTTTGAGCGAACTGCAATTAAACTTCATTACTTGATTATTAAAGTTTCATCTCATATAATATAGTAATCTTAACCGTAGATTCTTCTTATCTTTTAAGTGTAATATCAACAACATTCCGTACCTTCACGTTTCTAGATGTAGAGGTTTTGGGGCATCTTCTAAATCTTCTGTTGTTGGCGGAACACTTATAATAATCCATCGTTACATTTTTATTAACTCTTAGTCCCTCTTGTTTCCGATTATTTATTAAATATTTCATTAATAATACATTCAACAATGTTATAATACAATACCAAGATAACTCAACCTTAAGTTGTCACTAACTTGTTTACGCATTACAAAGATATAATATATTTCTGATAAGAATAAAAAGCAAAATGGTTTAAACAATACGTAGAAAAAGCAAACCGATTTCTGTTAGACTTGAATTATGTCTGCTTTGAACCCATTCTTATTTGAAACTGTCCAGCTTGAAGATTCTAAACGAAACACACAAAACATATTGTTTGTAGAATATGTTGTTGTATGTGATGAAAGTATTATATACGATTTGGATTAATTGAACATTTGGAGACAAATATTGGAGAGAAATAGTTGGAAAATAAGCAGAATCCAATCAGATTTTGCTATAATAAAAAAAACCTTCTCAAAATCAATATTTAAAAAACATCTTGACTGTGAGGTAACCTTGGAAAAACCTGGTTAAGGTTGATCAGTATGGAGTATACCAAAGAGGATTATGTGTGACAGAATGCTCTCAATAAGACTGAAAAAAATATTTAAAAAAAATTTCAGACCCATTGCCGTGATGAGGCTAAGAGTTGACATCTTAAACAAAAGGAACAACTAAAACAATATAATCCACAATACGGATATGCAGATATATCTGATCCATAACACATATATGTACATATTATTGACCCACAATACGGATATGCACATGTTGCCGATCCACACTAGTGACAAGTACATGTTACTAATCTACAATACGGACTTGTACATGTTATTGATCCCTACCCCGCATATGCACACCTAAGTGATTTATAATATCTATATGCACATGTTATTGATCCACAAAACTGATATTCACATGTTACTGATCCATACTACGGATATGCACATGTTACTGATCTACAAAATCGATAGACGACATGCAACCATCCATAATACGGGTATGTACATGTTACTGATCCGTAATAAAGATCAGAATACTTCAGAAATTACCAAAGAAAAGCTCAAACATTACTAAGAACTGGTTTATTAACTTTTATTAAATCATTCGATTTGGATTGATTATTTAGATATCGGAAGATTATAAGTTGATATTAAACTATTGAGAACTTTTATAAATACATACTTACTCGTATATAATAAATACGTTATAAAATTGAAAAAAAAACTATTTTCTTATTTTATACTCAGCATTTTTAAAAGTTGCTACCCATCTCACAGTTATTGATCTTTGATATTCTGGGATTTCGAAAGATTGTTATATTAAATTTCAAAGCTTTTGTTTCAAGAAATTTGATTATCTATTATGGTTTTTAGTTTTAATGTAAAAAAAAGACCTTTATAGTCTAGTTGGTAAGAAACCTGCCAACCATTCAAATGTTTCGTTTTCGATTATTGAAGGTACCCTGGAAAATACGTTATATCTTTAGCCTAGTTGATAAGACGAATGTCTTCCAATTCGGGAGTTGGGAGCTTAATTTCCGTTGCTATTTTTTTTGGGTCTTGTCTTGTTTCCAATATGGTCATCGTTTCTGGTCTGAATAAGTAAGAGCGTTTATGGATAGACACCACACCGGCCACGTCTATTGCGTGGTCAAGTCACAGTTCAAATTGATATAACATATCTACACCTAGTAGTATTTCAACTATAATTAATACAAGACGTGTTGTTTTGTTATATTTTGAAATAAGAAAAAAGTATCTTGTAGTTATCAAGTTTCTTTTAAAAGAAGAGAAGATCGCGGTAGAAATTAAATGACGTTTCATATTGGTTTTTTACTTTAAAAAAAACTTATAAACGCGCAATAATACATATATTATACATGAAACAACATGTCTTCTATTGGCTCTAGTTGACACACAACTAAGGGTAAAGGTAATGCATTTTAACTATAAAATCGTCTGACCATACTAACGGCGTAGCCAGCTTTATATCTATCCATACACACTCTTACTTGTTCAGCACAGAAGCTTTTATACTTTTTAGGTATGTTATATTTTACATATTTCTAATTGGTGGGAAGAAATTTTCACATGGCTATAAATTGACCATGTTTTAGCATGTGCTACCAAATTATAAAACAATGCAATAATATAATGTTAGACATACATACACCCAAAATATCAAAATATTTTGAATAATAAAACTCGAGTAAGTTGATAGAAAATACCAGTTGATAGCAAGAAAGGACAATGGCAAATAACTGTACAATAAATGTATGCAAAAACCTTTAATTTTTAAACAGCAATCTATTCTTTATGTTTTAAGGAAGTATTATTATTTTCGAACTTTCTCAACTAATTTTTAAAGTCTATGAAGTTTAAGGAACAAGGTGAAAAAAGACTGTCAATGACATGCAGAAGGAACATACTCATGGTCGAGGGACAGTGAGCAATAGGATGGTCAGATATGGTTGAGAGACAATGAGCTAGAGGACGATGAGACATGGTCGAGGGATGGTGAGCAAGAGGACGGTCTCCAGTAAGGTGTATAGAGGTAAAAAAAAAATATGGCTAGTTCATCATTGAGTGCTGTATTTATCATGACTGAGGACCGGGAGGATTAAGGGCGAATCATCCACCCAATTCCAGACTATCATAGAACCACGACGCTCAGTCATTAGCAACACGACTAAGAAAACTAATACTTTCCCTGTTGTAACATATAAGGTGTTTCGAAGGGTGTTACCTCGTGATGATGCCGACGTTTCAAAAATGTTAGAGTTTTCATCTTTGCCGATTACAAACAAGCGCTGAATGTGAAAACTGCAACATTTTCGAAACGTCGGCATCATAAGTCAAACCACGTGGCTCAAAATATCTTATACAACTGATACAAAGAACCGTGAAAGCCTGAAAACAATAGTTTCCCTTTTTTTTCTTTTCGAATCCAAAAGTTTTTAACACGAAAATAATAAATTAACTAAGGCAAACTCACAAATCGATTGTAAGGTTACTTTAATTTAGTGGCACAAATCATCCTTGTTTGGGTGGATTGCCCATTAAAAAAAATTAACAACAAATGCTACTTAGTTTGAAATCGATTTTTTTTAATTTCAAATACTATTTTAATTCTTGATTTAATTTACGCTTCATGATTTTTTATTCGAATTACTTACACAAATTTGTCGAAAAAAATTGTTACACCTTTCCACGGATTAGTCTCTTTATTAAAATCAATTCCACTTTAGAACAACATTTCAGAAGGGCTAACATTTTTTTCTTTCTCGAATTTACACAAATTGGAAACAAGAAATCCTTTTCTTTCAAAAATTTAATCTCGAATGACTTATTCATTTCAAATATAGGATTTAATTTTATTCTAAAGCGACCGCGATTCACAAAACATCCTTGCTTTGTAAGCTGTATCTTAAATTTGTCGGCAGAGAAAGGGTTAACCATCTGTCCAGACCACAGTTGGTATCTGGCAATTTGTAAAGTACGTTATCTCACTTCTATGTGAGTGGGCAGACTAAGAACATTTGGTCGTGTATATGCAAAATAGATCCAATCCACAAAATGTTTTTTTTTTCATTTAAGATGGCTACAAGACAATTTCACTCATATAACTTTACAGAAATGTATTAATTTGAGATATTTGCAAGAATATTCCACTCATTTATCATATCGACTAGAATATTTCAATAATGTTGCTCTACTCACGCATATCATATATAAACATGTTAGTTTAATTTACTTACAAGAATATTTCACATGAATAACTTTAGAGAAATATATTAATTTGAGATACGAGGCATATCCAGAAAGTAAGTGTACTGAATTTTTGTAGGTTACAATTTTATTTATTTAAACAAAAAAATTACGTGGTTACCGTAGTACATATGTAAGCTATTTTTCGACATAGTCGCCATTCCTCTCAATGCAGGTGGTGAAGCGGGATATCAACTTTTTGATGCCTTCCTCGAAGTAGTTTCCTGCCAACCCCTCCGTCCACTTCTCCATCTCCTCCTTTACCTCTTCGTCGGTTGAAAACCTTTTTTTACCCATGTGCAGCTTCAGGGAGGTAAAGAGATAGTAATCTGAAGGTGCTAGGTCAGGGGAATGCGCGGGATGGTTCAGGACATCCCATTTAAACGAGGCGAGCAGTTCCTTCGTGGCGTTGGCCGTGTGTGGTCTGGCATTGTCGTGCAGCAGGCAGACTCCCTTTGTCAGCATGCCTCTCCTCTTGTTCTGAATCGCCCTCCGCAATTTTTTTAGGGTCTCACAGTATCTTGCAGAGTTGATGGTCTCCCCTTGAGGCATATATTCAATTAAAATTATGCCTTGACAGTCCCAAAACACAGATGCTATGATTTTCTTGGCTGAAATTGTGGTTTTGAACTTTTTGGCGGAGGGTGAAGAGGTGTGAAGCCACTGTTGAGACTGCCTTTTGGTTTCAGGCGTGTAGTGTGCAACCCAAGTTTCATCTCCAGTAACGATGGAGCGGAGAAATTCATCTCCATGGAGTTTGCAGCGCCTCAAAAACTCTTGCCCGGCATTATTTATTTCGCACTTGGCGGGAGATTGGATTGACATTTTTCACGAAACGTGTTGTCGCGTCGACACTTTTCTCCTCGAACCGGTCTCGTTGCGGAGGGGAAGGGTCAGGCTACATGGAAGTGTAGCCAACATGTCGAAAATAAAATCCATCCGGTCGTGAGAGCCTCAGTACACTTACTTTCTGGATACGCCTAGTATTTGCAATATTTTTTCATTCATTTACGATATCTAGAATATTTCACTAATGTAACTTTATAGAAATATGTAAATTTGAGATTTTTGAAAGAATATTAAATTCATTTACGATATCTAGAATATTTCACTAATGTGTTGTAACTTTATAGAAATATGTAAATTTGAGATTTTTGGAAGAATATTTAATTCATTTACGATACCTAGAATATTTCACTAATCTAACTTTATAGAAATATGTAAATTTGAGATTTTTGGAAGAATATTTAATTCATTTACGATATCTAGAATATTTCACTAATCTAACTTTATAGAAATATGTAAATTTGAGATTTTGGAAGAATGTTTAATTTATTTACGATATCTAGAATATTTCAATGATGTAGCTTTATTTGTAAATAAATATATTTATTTAATTTATTTATTGTACAAGAATATTTCACTCATGTAACTTTGTATATATTATACAAATTTATTTATTTAAGATATATTTATTGTTTTATTTTATTCGTGTTACTACAAATATTTATATTCATTTAACATACCTACAAGAGTATTTCATTTATGTAAATATTTATAAATATATTCATTTATATATCTACACTAATATTTCATTAATATAAATATAGTCATGAAAAATATCTATTAAAATATTTCAGTCGTGGATCTTTATTCAAATACATTGTGCTGATAACATTTATATTTTATGGTTCAATTTAAAGTAATGGACCTAAGTTTCATGGAAAGTAAAAAACTTCTGTAGCTTAGTTATTTAAAAAAAAAACTAGCGTTCTACAGGGGGTTTCAAATTTTGTTTAAGATGGTGACTAAAAAGCATTTTTTTAATACAGTATTTTTACATTATAAAATTAGATACTTTTTACATTATCAATTTGGATACATCGAGTTTTAACGAGCACATAAATACGACTTATGTTATATTATGCTATTTTTCAAATAAACATCGTTTAAAGAGCGCTTAATTTTGAATTTATAAAATATAGCTTAAATTACTAACTAATCTGGTTGATTAGCAAGTCAGCGTACGAAAAAAAACCTCATTTTACTGAATTTGTTTATTTTAGAAATGTTAACTTTTTTGTTTATTATCATGTAAAAAAAGAAATAATAAATTAAATATATTTCTGTGGAATGATTTCTTAAAGAGATTTGACGAATAGCAAATCTACTATTAAGCAGACTTTCGGTACCTGTAAAACAGTATTTTATGTTTGGGTAGATATAGAGATTATAACAACATGAATGACAAAGGATGATAAATTTAATGAGGTGGAATTTGAAAATCATTTAAAGATCACTGCGGCTGATAAGAAGCCATTAAATAGTCAGATTCCATTGCACAGGAGTTCAATGAAACACTACTATCATTCAAACCCGTGTTTGCTATTTTTTCATTTCTTCAAATAATTTAACTGTGGGTTGAATCTGTGTTGCATTTAAACGTCCATTTGTATACCTACATCTCAGTAATTTTGAATATTTCCTAAAATTCGTGAAATAAGGTTGAATGCTGTGGAGGGTACAAACTTTATGTTATCTTGTGTACTAAAAGGATGTATATTTTACTGTGCGATAGTTTACCCTTTTTACATTCAACTTTCTTAAATTTCAACATAAACTTTAAACCTAATAAAGTTTAACATTTTACAATGGCATATAATTTTGGGACGTCTTATTTTTTACTTACTTACGTGTACATACCATAGTAACTAATCACATCATGAGTATCTTTTCTTGATTTTTAATACAGGCAGTCTTAGACCTTTGTACATAATTGATTCCTGAAAATGTGTACGCAACTTGATTTTTTTTAAGAAAAGTAATGTAAAAAACATGGAAAGGTTTGTTTTGAAATATTTATTTTAAAATGCAAACATTGGTATAATATTTATAAATGCAAAAGTTAAGCTCTACACTAGTTACAGAGAAGCATTATTAATGAAGTTAAGATGTACTCCGGTATTTTCTTCATAGTAAATTTATAAAAATATAGTTAAATAACAAATTGATACTCTTCTTTTTCCCTTCTTGATGTACAGTTTTATGACATGCCGTGCCCATATGAATTGCCGTACGTACTTGTTTTATACACTCTGCATTGGAATCCCATTCTTATTTGTTCATTAGACTTGACTGAGAGTCTTAACCACGGTGTCTTCATCATCAGCTTTAAAAAATGGCAAGTAAAAAGTACAACACTCAATTCAATCTCTAGGAAATTTGAAAAATTTAACGAAAATCGAATACATGAAAATCGAGAACTGCCTGTACATTTTTCGTTTTGCTTTTTTTGAAAATACGTTTATGTTTTAATAAAAAATATATATTAAGTCGTCTTAAAATAAAACTTCTACTAAACGCAGTAAAAATAATTGAGAAAAGTAATCATAGTAATGTAGATAACACAACACTATCTTTTATTTTTATCAAAAAAGTGATATTCATATATTTTTGCACAGTTAAATAACACCGATAGTCAATTACAAAAATAAAATCGTGGAATTTATAAATCGAGTAGAGATAGATCGCCTCCAATTAGTTCTTGAAATAAATAAAAGCATGACCAAAATACTAATTGCTGACTGGTTCAATTTGCTAATAACACGCTTCTTACTTAGAAAATATTACGAGGTTGGCAAATTTATTAACCCAGGGACACTTATCTTATAAAATTGAGGTTGTGAAATAAATATTCGGAGAAAAATTGGTGCGCTGAAATTTCCGATATCCAAACTTACAAACAAATAAAAAATGGCCTACTTCTCAACACTAAAGTTCATATGATAAGAACTCTTTTTATGAATATTACTCTTGGGAATATGGTTACTTAGACGCTAAGGAAAAAATAAATGAGTATGTCGGATTTGGTGTTCGCACCAAATACTTCGCATTTTATGGATTGCGAGACGCACCAATGCATCCATACTCCAGGATTTACAGGCCAAACACAAGTTGTCCACGACATGTAGGAAGAGATACAGTATTTCGAACATGCTGGTAGAAGAGTTTGGTTTGAGTAGACAGGAATCTTGCATGCATCTTTGAAATAATATATCATAATCAACTATAGCTAGCAAGATGTAGGACAAAAATGTCTAGGAAAGTCAAATAACGATCAATAATAGTTGATTGTTGAGATACTCCCAAATATTTTAGAAACCATTTATAAACCGCACATCATTAAGTCTCCCGGTCATATTCTTCAACATGTCCACATTACTGATTCGTATATTCTAATAAAATGTATGTTTCTGTACAATGGGAGTATTGGCATACACCATCTATGGAAGTAAATTTCACAATAAACATTATTGTGGCTAGCAACGCGTAGGACAAAAATGTCTAGTTAAGTCAAACAATGATCAATAGCTAGTTGTCGAGGCTTTCCCAGATATTTCAGGCTCCATTTATAAACCGCACAGCATTGAGTCACTTCACAGCGCCTAGATAATAGTAACAAATTATATTTAACGACTGCGAGCTCCCGCAACGCTCTCGAGGCTGGTACCGTTACAAAATAATGACTCCTTATTTACAGACTTGTGATAATACCGAGCTTAAAAGTTCATTATATATAACTAACTACTTTTGCTGACAACCGCGAGTAATTTATGATGTAGATTAAGCTGAAATTAATTTTCGGTTTGTTAATTAGTAGGGAACAGTGTGAAATTTTGATAAGTAGGCCACAGGAATGTATATTATTAAGACAGATTTAGTAGCTAATTGCATTCCATCAAACGATTTGTAGCTTAAAATCAATTGCTGTAAATATTTTCGCGCTCGTATAAATTTATGATTGGAATTTCGTTCGACATTTTAACTCTGATATTTAAGATTGTATTTAATAGAATAGAGTTTTTAAATGTTTCTTGGTCACATCGGTTCTGGGGATCTTTGTAAAATCTATTCCTTTAAAATAATTTAATGTGTGTGAAATTACAAATTGATTGTATTGTTTTGTATCATACTTTCGATGCTTACAATATAACCGAACAGGCTTATTGTCATGCGGCAATTTCTTCCATCCAACTAGAAAGATGTTGCCACATGGCAATAAACTCGCCAGGTTAAAAAAAAAAAAAAAATTTGTTAAAGAGGCTTTAAGTGAAAACCAGACTGGAATAAAAAATCTGGGTTCCAAAGACATTCTTTCGAAAAGAAAATGTTGTTTTATTGTATCTTAACAAATTTTTCATTTTATGATGCATACATTATTAATATTGATTTGAAAAAAATATCAAATCATCATCACGCTCTAGTGGGGTAGGCATAGAGAACAGGTCTCGATTTCATTCTATCCTGATACACATATGTCATTTCTACCACACCAAACAAGCAAATTAATTTATTATGAAAGTGTAATCTAAAGTTTTCCTTCTTTCAGAATTTAATTCTTGCTATGGTTAGTCTTTGGCTTTTTAGGTCTTCTTTAGCTTTTCGTACCTTGTATATTACTTATATAGATTATTTTTGTAAATATGTCACCATCCAATCTTTTCACGTTGTCGAACTATTTCAACACTCCTTCCTTCATCTTAAGCATTGTATTCGCTTTCAGTCCTTTTATCAGTTATGTCCTCATTTATTCAAAATGTTGAAAATAAAAGACTTATCTATATCCTTAAGGTGCTTATTTAAACTTTATTAAAAATTAATAAGGGAGATAACAAAACAATCTTTAAAGTCCACCATACGAGAAATTTTGCAATTCAAATTTTCTTTTACAACGTCGAAAATGCAAGGGGAGAAAAATGTTTTTCTTCAGAGTCGGTATAATTCAAATTGACTGACTTCATTGCCTCTTGTTGGGAAAACTGAAATTTGTTTTTTAATAAACCCCCTGGCTTTTTCCTTCGTTTTAAAGTGAGAAAATTACCTTTTTGCTTTTTAATATGCTTTAAAAGATCATTTATATAATGATGCTAGTTTAAATGGTTCTCAGAAAATAGATTTTTCGCAAAATAAGGTAAATAATTTCTTATCGCAAATATGAAGGAATAAATTTGTTTACATTTTAGTAACTTACTATTTCTAAGTCAAAATAAACGAGTTATTAAGTATTTTATTTCGTAATTCTAAAAAAATACTTCTAAGTACAAGCTTCATCTTAATATGAGGGTTGGCTTTTCGATTCCTCTGTCTCCAGAGTGTGCCCATTGTAGACAAGATGTCTCAACCCTAACAGCGCTCCGATGTCCTTCTCCACACCATTTATAAACATTTTCATCGTATAAATCTTCTCCCGCCAACCTTAAGCCCACGCAACGATCTTTATGACCACAATCTGATCTCCTCCTCTTTGTCATATATGGATGCCACTTTGAGACTTCCTCTGATAAATTCGTTTTGTAATTCGTCTCTGCAAATGATACTCACCACCCACCGAAGTATTCTCACATATGTGGTATAATACTTCAGCTCATATGTTCTTGTGTCACTCCACATTTGTCACCTTACAATATCATCCCTTGTAAATATAACACTCATACGTATTCCGATTTTTATATTCAGTGGTATTATTTTATTGTATGTCACTCCTGTGAAATGTCTTCATTAAAGCCAGTGTACAAAAATACATTCTTGACACATATAACTAAGATTTATAGTGAAATTTAACAAATTTCGATTATTTTTTGTATCAAACAATAAAAAACGTTATCATGGTTTCACATATTGCATTTTAAAACATTTAAAAAAAATATTGGTCACAGTTGTGTAGCAAGGTAACATGAAATTAAATATAAATTAGTACGTACATTGTGTCTGTCTTGATTCAAATTGTTAAGCTCATGTTTTTTTGTGGAAAATACTCGTCATTTAGATCACTCGATTAAACAGTTTTAGACTTATTTTATGAAATTGACGAAAAAATTTAACTAATCCATTAATTTGCCCTAAAACAGAACAATAAACTATTTGAAAATCGTGAATATCATATCAGCCGAAACGTTGAAAACTACACAAAAAGTAATTTTGAAAAAAGACAAACGTGACAAATTGGACAATTTCGTTTTTAAAAATATTAATAGAAAAAGGATATTTGTGATTAATTTGTATGAAAAACATAAAAATGCATTGTTTAATCATTATTTTAGGAATTATAAAAATACTAAAGCAGATGGCAACATTTCAGCCAACATTTATTTTGATAAAATATTTAGCAACGTAATACCACCAATTAAACACATTTTCATGCTCACTTTAAAATGAGCGCAACACACCATTTGGGCGCAATAACTAACGATATTAAAAGCGTTGACAGTAGTGCGAGTTATGTGTAGATGAAAAAGCAGGAGCGAGAAAATCGTATATTTTCCAATAGATATATCATGACAACAAATATTTTCAAGGTTTCTCTACATTTAGCCTTTTTATAAATATTTTGTGGCCTTGTTAGTAAGACGTTGGTCTGAAACCCTCGGGTTTCAGATTCGACTTGTGATAGTACCCAAAAAAAATGGAAAAAAGGGCATCAGTCTGGTTCAAATGTTTGTCAGGTAATAGTATTCCCACGAGCTAGACGAGTGCGAGTATTGCTGCTTGTCCACGTGCGACAGTATTTCTAACACGTATGATGGCAAACTGTGAGTTCATTGCCCACTTTAGTAGCTTTTTACCCGAAATGATTACTGACGCCAAAGAAAATATTGTCTCCAGACCACGCTCTTCAACATGTTTGCATTATTGATTCGGCTAATTTGAGCGGTACCATACAAATTAATAAACATTATCATAGACGTTTAAAAGTTCTCATGTTGATTTAAAAACAATATTTTTTGTAATGCCATACGATAGAACTAAAAAGGGTTTAGATTTTCATAAATTCTTAAAAGCTTTTTGGCTACCCTAAATAAAACAGCATTTTCACGTTTTCTGGCTAGTGCTCATGCTGAAGGTTCCAAAGACGAAGACCAGACCTCCCTTTTACATCTTGCTTTCCAGATGTCTGCTATAACCTTCGCAATGTAAATGACTTAAACACATAATTATTAATTTCTGCCACCACTGTGGCCTAGTTAGTAAGACGTAAGTCTTCCACCCAAATATTTCGTTTCCCTACGATACCCCAAATCCCTATTATGGCAAGTCAATTCCCTACGGTGCACCAAAAATCTCTGTCTCTCTACTTATGAATTTGCTGACGAGTTTATAGGTCAAAATCTTTTAAACACTCGAATCATCAATTCAGATATGCTGAAAGACATAATACGAATACGAAAATAAATGTGCATATATCACTACGGTAATCACTTATATTTATGTAAAAATTAACAGAGGAATATTTTTAACAAATTTATCAGTGGCACTTATGTTGTATATTTAATGATAACGTGAAATGAAATGATCAGGAACAAATGTAAACTTAAAGCTGATCTATTAAAAAAACAAGAAGAGCGTTCTTAGATGGTTTGGAAATGTAGAATGAATTAATAAAGAAAGAATAACAAAATAAATACAGTGCTAGGTAAAAGGTAATTTGAAAGAAATTCTATTTTGAAAAACTGAAATGTCAAGTCAAATAAATCGTAGGAGTTGTATGAAAAAGTGTATTGATGTAGATTAAGCGTAATAAGTGTATTAGGATAAAATTCTAACGTTCTGTTCTCTCTTTCTATCCCGACAAGATGTTATATGTTTTACTATTTATGTAAAAGTAGATTGATGTATTTGATGAAATGTGAAAATAAAAAACCATAAATTTTATTACTAAAAAGTGATTTGTTAGAAATACGTTTGTTCGATATTTGGAGTGGAAAGAGCGATTGTCCAGCTTCGGCAGTTTGCGTCATTAATATGGCACACGATGTCTGAGAAAGAGGTGCACCCATCGATTGCGCAACGCATAATTATCAAGTTTTTCGCTCGTGAGGACGTAAAACCGACTGAAATTCTGCGGAGACTTCATAGTTTGGGGTTCAAACACTGTCGAAAACGAGAACCATGATCATCACCCACGGAAGAGCATTACCGAATAGAACATTAACGCCATTCGTGATCTTCTGGAAGGCGACCGATGTTCGACGGTTTACGAAATTTATTTTGAAGACACCTTCCCTATAGCCTTGATCTATCGTCCTGCACCTTTCATATCTTTGGGCCACTGAAAGAAGCTCTGGGAGGCCAACGATTCAACGACGACAATGGAGTAGAGGGGTTTTTGCGCAATTGGCCGCTGACACAACCCACTCTTTTTGCGATGACGGGATAAAAAAAACTACTGATCCGCTGGAAAAAAAAACATTTCTAAAGCAGGAGATTATTTGGAAAACTGATGTGTTCTTGGTCTTTTTCTTTCTGCAAATAAAAAAAAATTAAACAAAAAAGTCTCGTTAATATTTGATCCCCCTATTAATAAGGTTTAGAAACTTATGAAATACAATAATATTTTTTAAACATCAAAACGATGGAATAAATATTAGAAGTCTGAATATAAAAAAATGTTCAAAAAATTCGGAGTGAAAACGTAAATTTCTTCATATGTGACCATTGTGAGAGGGGCATACAAGAGTTCATTTAGTAAATGTTTCGACTTTTCCCTGTTATTTTTTATCTAAATGCCACATTAATGAAATAAATATCCCATCTGTAGGATGTTATGATGACAGTTAATCTCAAATTGTCGTTTGACAGGGTTACTAACACGGGCTTAAGCTACCCCCTTTCCACCTCCTCGCACCGGCAATGTGACGTGGCAATTAACTGAGTTTCAAAAAGCGACGCTTTGCAAAAACCTCGTTTAATTACAAGAGTCGCAACCTGTCTGCATTAGTTGTACATTAAAATTCATGAAAGAAAAAATATGCTTATCAAACATACCAAAGCCAAAAATAATTAAAAAATAATTTAAAAAAAATTGAGTGTATGAATGTTGAACTATAAATATAAAAAAAAACGCTTTGTGGAAATTCTTAATTAATGGAATAAAAATAAAACCATACATTACACATATTAGAAAACAAACCATTTTTTTCCATATATTACAAAATAAAATTATCAAAAGTAATGAATAAATGTATAAACTCACCTTTTCTTACTCTATTTCCTATAGGACGTTTATGTAGTCAGTTCTTACTCTATTCCCCATAATAACATTTACAACATTGAGTATAAATTATAACATAAATAACACAGTATGATAAAAAAACTAAGTTATTTGAGTAGGACCAAATATGTGTTGAAATGATATGCTTAAAAATATAATGAAAAAATAATATATTATAATTTCCCCTGGAATTTACACAGCTTAGTGCCAAATTTTTATTTTTATAAAATGCGAGCGAAGCATATCTGCCTACGATATTATATTAACTGATGTCGAAATTCATCTCAGAACTGAAGTTGGAAAAAGTTAGGCATGTTACTCTTTTGAATGATGATCTATAGAGTCAGGAAATGGTTTGATTGGAGGTCAAGAACATTAACAATACTTCATAAATACTGGAAAAATGACAGTAAGAATATGGTGTATCCTAGACAGTAAGAATATGGTGTAACCTAGAGCGCAGTAGCAGAAGAGAAAGATAAACATAACAGTCAACTCGATAAAAAATAGTTTATGATAAATAGCACATAAATACATACTTAGTTAAGTTAAGCAAACTTTTTTGAGGAATATACGATTTAATTAAAACTCTTGAGAAAATATAGATTATCATGCCAATGTATGATAGAATAAGAAATAAGAACATTAGAAAATTATGCGAATTGATAGAAATGCAATGTTCAATGTGAAAAAATGAGCATGGTTTAGCCACGCATAAAACATGTTGAATGATTTAAAAAATACATATATACAAGTAGTATGTAAGCTACGAAGAGTTTGGACAAGGCCAAATTAATCAAATTCAGAGAAATAGGGAAAAGTCTTTATAACATGAGAAAATGCATGGTGAGGCAGAAAGGAAATATGATGGAGAAGAGATCTGTTATTTTGGCCAAGTTTGATTGATGGTGATGATGATGAATATAATAACAATAAAATATCGTATTGTTGATTCGTGAAGTGACTTTGAACAAGAAGGGAAACCATGATAATTTCTTAAATAAGTGATAGTTTTCATTATCTTTCAGAGTCCCCACGTCCTCCTCCAAGCGCATTTCCGCTGTTAGATCATTCCAGTCAACTGTTCGAGCGACACAAAAAGCTCTGTCAAATACTTTTACTTTGTCCTGTCCTGTTCGGTTCAGTTCATTTCTCGATCAACTATTTCAGTTCTCGACTTTAAAATTCAGTCAAAATTACTGGCATGTAGGTCTCATAGATTAAGCCAGGTGAAATTTTCATGCTTTAATCGCTATTTGGAGAGATAAAGCTAACATATACAATACTTCGAAGCACTTGATTGAGAATTACTATTTATCAACAGAAAAAACATGAATTCAAATCCATTTCTTAATGCATAGCACATACAAAGAGATAATATGTATTTTCTTTTTAAACACTAGAAAGAGGAAAACCCTCCGTCAGCAGAAAACAAATTACATTTCTTAATGCAAAGATAATCATGAAAATTATAAAACTGTTTTAATATTTAGAGACAATAAAGCACGCGAACACATGCACAGATAAAAAAATCAAACAGAGAAATTACTCGACTGGAAAAAGAACTCACGTTTTTGTCAAATTGAATATTATTTGTATTTTCAAACTTCTGCATTTAAAAAACGTTTTAATGTGTAATTTTAATTATCTCGCATCTAGTCACTATTTTTATAATGCAATCAGTTAAAAATATGAATTCGTGTCACTATCCCGACTTACCTAATTAAATTTTCACATTTCAGAGAACCTTTGCATTTTCTCTCCGCGCCCATTATTTGCAGTATATTTCCGAGTTAACTGGATGATGCAAAACAACTTCCGAGATATATTTGTACGGAGTTCGTTAATAATAAAGCTGGGGGAAAAATAGTGGCGGTGTTTCTTCAAATTAAAATATACATATTATTAAGGTGTTTTTTTAGCAGTGGTCTCGGATCTTAAAAGATAATCTTTTGTTCGTAAACGTCATACCATGAGGTTAAAGTTTAAAATCAATGATGGAAAAATATTAAAAGTAATTTATGTTGCAGGTTTTGTGGCAAATCATATCAATATGCTTACCAGATTTTGTTGTGTAGCGATCTAAAAAGATTTTTTTATAAGAGTTCGGTGATGCTATAAAATTAGCGGTACTATTTTTTTTAGCTCAGAAGACTATCCTAAGTTTGAAAAATCCCGAGAGGTCATTGCTTTGTTTAAAAAAATTAAAAATGCATGCAATCTTTTGACTTGACTTGAAAACCAAGGCCTGAAGTCGAATTATTAATTAATAGCTACATTGTCATTACCTTTCACAAGAAATTTTATCTTCCACCATTTGAGAAAAAACGTCTTCAATCCATGTTGGCGTCTTTATATTTTCAATTCGGTGTTGTATCAGCAAACAAACAAGATGTTGAGTACTTTAAATGTTATAAAAATTAAAAAAAAAACATTTGTATGAAGAATGTACTAGACGTTTTTTCTTAAGCTCATTCGTTAGTGGTCAGGTGGGCAATAAAATGAAAAAAATTAAAAACAATCACCAAAACTTCATTAGTTAATCCATTTATTATACTTTTTACCGCGTATTTCTACTAACCCAGTTTCTATCCCGAGGGTTTCTTCAGCCAATTTGATGATTTCGGTTTGTTACAAGAGTAAGTGTCTCACCGGTATAATGTTTATTTGTAAGTGTGTGTGCTCTACGGTCCCTAATAAATATTTCAACTCGTCGCGGTGATATAGTATAAATGTTGGAAAATCGAAATAATTTCTTATTTGAAATTCGTATGAAGTGCGTAAATAATACAAACGTCATTAATGTAAAGTAAGTATTGATATCATGATCGACTTCTCCGTGTCCCCCTTAGACGATCCTCTTCAGCAACGGAGAAAACCATATTTTCAACATAAGAGTATATGATATACCAATCAGCCATTGTAGCGCTTCCTTCGTGAATGTGTTCAAAAGAAGGCTAAACATATAAGGGTTCAAAGCAATGCTTTGGTACTCCCCCCCCCCTTCTGTGCTCACACCCACGGAAGCTCTTATAACTAAGCTCCTATAACTGATACGACTTGTCGATACATGTCTCCTTTGATTGCTAGTAAGATTCAGGAATATTTATCTTAAGTTAGCTATACCAGATGGCATTTCTTGATGAATAGCTAAAAGTTCAATTCCATGTCGAGAAATACAATATTTAAAGGTACATTTTTTCTTTGTATTTTTCAGCGATTATTTAAAGCGCAGAAATCCGGTTAAGGTTGAATAACTAGGAACGAAGCTATACTAATAACTAGATAACGAACATTCTTGTTTCTATCTATTGACAATTGTACTTTCATTTGTAATATGTATTAAATTGTGAATTATTAATCAACACTTTTTTATTTCACATGAGATTTGTGTTTAATTTTATAAACAACATTTTGTTAAGCTCTCTGCTAGTAAAGTTGTAAGATTTAATTCCAAAAGTGGAGTTTCTTTAGAAAGATGGAAACTTTTTATTACAAACGCTGTATTTATGTAATCTGTTTGACTTGGATATACAAGGGGAGCGTAGAGATTTTTTACGACCTTAGCGACACTTAATGTTTGCCAACTCACATTTTTACATTGTGCCCTTTTGAATTTATGACTGAAACATTAAAACTTTTGAGGAAATATATATATACATTATATATTTGTCCTGCTAACAAAACTTTTTATAAAACGTGGGAATAGTTTAAGCTTTAAAATGTCGGTAAAAAGAAAAAAAATTGACGTAACTTTTCTCATAAGAGTAATAAAAGTTGATATACTCGTATATTTCTTCTACTAAAAATCATTTGCATTATAATACAAAATATTTCCAACTATTCTTTTGGACAAACTTAGTTAAGCTTACTGCACTAATACAATTGTATTGATTTTAAAATTGCACTGATGATTTTCTCGCAAACTGAAGGCAGTGGCTTAAAATTTTTTATCGTATATTTCTAAACTAGTTCAAAAACTAACTACTGTACATCATTGTATTGTATTGTATTACTTTTCTGCTGTCAACAATCTAGCTAGTTTATTGCCATGTGGTAATCTCTTAAACTTATTAAAAATGTGCAAAAGAGGTCTGAACTGAAAACCGGACTGCTAGCCTTTTTTTAAATGGGTACCGACAGGAATCTAACGAGCACACTTCAGGTTGGAAGACAGGTGTCTTGTTTACTAGGTTACAAAGGTTGTCATGTCTTTCATATCTTAATATTTTACCAAGCAATATTCTGGCGGACGTCAGACTTGTTTTTTAGATTTTCCATCTCACTTTTAGAAATAATTTCACTCGAAAAAAATTAAACACATCTATAATAAAAAAAATCACCAGGGTATGTTTATGCATAGATTTTTAAATATTCTTTTGCATGATTGGAAAAAAAAGTTAATATCCTGTATCCTTCAAAAGTTTTATATAATAGATTATATTATAATATTTTCCAATTGTCTTTCTTATGATTAAGCATTGTGGCCACGCTGTAATATGCTACTCGTAGAACATGTACTTAGACAATCCACCTCCATAAGATACTGGTTTCCACAGTTGGGATAGCAGCAGAGATAGAAAGGTAATTAACATCATTTCCAGGTCGGTTCGCCGATTCGAGGGTCTGCTCCTTTTTTTCTACCCTTAGAAATTCTCATTAACCACTGATTCTCTATGGGTGATGTTTTCAATGAATAAATAGATGCGTTTGAGACTATATTCAGAATTTTCGAGCCTTCAAGAATGAAGAACTAAGTTTGCATTTCTAGCATGTACATTTAAAAACAAAATTGCGGTCATTAAAACATATTTTTAATGTGGAATTTTTTTTTCATAAAAATTAAAAATAAATTAATGAGAAATTGACACTGAAAAAGATATTTCATTTTAGATTTAAAAGCATTAGTAACACAAAATAATATCAAATAATTATCTGAAAATGTATTTAAACAGAGATGCTAAATTGAATTGCAATTTAACTATGCAGCAGACTGTTGGCACCTGTAATTCTGTTCCGAGCAGATATCTGAGAGTAGATTTTTAGGATTTTATTATAATGTGCAATGATAAATACAATAGAAGTTGCATAAGAAAAACATTAATTTTTAAAGGCCATAATTGTACCGAACCGATAAGTTTTTTTACATGCAACCAGTATTAAAAAAGAAAGAACATAATTTTTCAAGTTGATATAATGTTTTTCAAATAACAAATTATAGTGAGAGAAAGGCAAATATATCATTCAACGATATAAAATAGTTTGTTCGTATGTCCGTGTGTAACATGAGGTGTTGTCATAGTTACGATTTTAGTCATTATTTGATTCGTGTCAGAGTAAAAATATTTTAACTATTCAAAAAGTATTCGACAGCTGTCACTTCTTGATGTCATTATAAGATGTGAAATAATTATGGCATAAAATGTATTTATTATGAAGAGACGAGTTTACTGTTGAACGGAAAAATATAAAAAAGACAAACTATTGTAGTTTATAGTGAGTAAAACTCTTTGATTCTTCTATCGTTTATAATATTAACGCTAAATTATTAGATTCCCATATAACCCTTACTCAATTTATATTGTCAAGAGAGTACCCAAATAAATGTATAAAAAGAGTCACAGTCTCATTCAAGATAACAACACTCACATGTGCTAAACCTGTGCGAGTATTGAGACCTTTTCACGTTTTAGTATTTCGAACTTGCGTAGAAGAACTGTAAGTTACTTGCCTGTGAATTGTGAATTAAAAACTTGTTTATGAAAAAAATATTAGTAAATAATTTGGTAAATTGAAAGGATGAAACTCTATACGGATATAATAATAATTTCAAAGATCTACTCGGAATGCCTTGAAATTTGTTAGGTAGTTGTAAAAAAATCATTAAATCTAAAAATAAATGTTACCCAAATGGTACAGACCCGGTGGTAAGTAATACACATCGGGCTTAAGAAAGAGACTATCGGCCATAATCGGTTAACTTCGGCTTTGTAGAGCGTCGACTCTATCCCTAGAACGTTTGACAGCGACTGACAAATCGCGACGGAACACGTGTATGAATGACAGAGACGACGCTCTACAAAGTCGAATTTAGCCAATTATTGCCGACAGTCTCTTTCTTAAGCCCGATGTGTATTACTTACCGCCGGGTACCACATTATTGTCTATAATATTTTAGAGAGTTTTATAAAACTCGCAATTGTAATAGTAATAAAAGGGCACTTCATATAGCTTCGTTTAAAGTGCAAAATCTCTAATTGACAGAATAAAATATTATAAAATAAATTTAAATAAGTTGAGTTTAAGAATACGAAATATTAGCTCCGGTCAAAAGATAAGATACTTCGTTAGATCTGTATATGTTTAGAAAAATCATATTTGGTAAGAAAATCGCAGAAAACGAATCAAAGGAAGACAAACTATAAAGAAACCTTCATAGATCTTCCGATATGTGATAGTAATACATTCGGCTTTAGGTGTAGTAAAATTTTCACATTCAATAATACATTTTGATAAAATCTCACCAAAGGTGTTGTCTATAAGGGCTTTCTAAAGGTGCAACACCCCTATATCTCTAACACTATGAAACAGACAAAATGTTTACTAAAATGAAATCAAGAATTCTAGTGTTTTTATGAATAATCAATGTAACTATCTAGTTAAGTCTCTACTCGTAAAATGACAACCCTTAATAATTGCCCTTCGAACTGCAGAGTGCAGGGAGGAATGGAAAAGAGTCGTCAAGTGGTGTCATGGAGGTCACGTTACTTAGTCATGAGCTGCATGATAGGATGAAAAATGGTTTGTAAAAACAGATGTCGCATTATTTAACTGTGGTAAATAAAATGAGGCGCGCACTGTTACAATATTATTATAAAAATGAAATATTTTTTTAATCCACGTCCTGATAAAGTTTCGAATATATTTTGTCTCCCGACGACGCTCTTCAATAGGTCCGTTTAAAAGATTTGGAGATGTTGAGGGACAACATATTAATAAGTAAACGGATTTCCTTATTATAATCTCCATAACTACCCATAAATCTGACGTAACACCGGTCGTTTCAATACTTTAGTGGTTAATTGAATTGTTATTTATTTATTGACATCTTAAATTTAATTTCATTGATCTATATTATTTCATCCTTATTTTTTAATAAGAAAATAAGGCTATGTTAGTTATCTTTTAATTATTATTCATTTGCATAAAAAGAACATGAAAATGTAACTTAACATGTCTGTCCACTAGGCCTTTCATCAAAATAATTTTCCTTTGCCAGTCACGTCACACAATTCTACGTGAAATTATTTTGAGCTAATGAAAATTTTTGCTTGAGCTCATTCATATTTTGTGCGGGGAATAAAAACAAACCTAATTAAAACGTACGTTATTAAACTGTCCACGTTTATGACGTCATATTTTTTACGTTGTCCGTCACAATTTTTACATCCAGTTGTAAACAAAAGTCAATAACAGTAAACATTTATTACACAGAGATCCTTTTTTTATAGCTCCCAGTGGACAAATGTTGGGTAGAAATGTGTCCGGAGTTGACATAACAAACGCTCATTATCTCTTTGTGTAAAACAGAGCTGAGACTGTAACCCAGGCTGTTGTAAAGTATAGTTGTATTTGTAAAATCAAGTAACTGACTTATGGAAACGCGGTTTGGCCAACAACACCCATGAGTAAGTTTTGTTCATGCTTATTTCTCTTTGTATCATAACTATTCTTCAACAAAACGCGTTTTCTGTCCATAAAATGTATCCATACTCCGGAGACCATTTTCCGTGGGGTGAATTTCCAGTTATCATTCATTTCCAGTTTCAACATCTGTTTTTAGAGGACAACACTCTTTAGAGTCTCTACAATAATAGATACTTATTTGAGGAAAATGTATTTGCAATGTTTATTTTTTTAATTTCGTGAAAAGGCGTTTAATTTAGCATTTTTCAACTTTTTATTTTTTGAATTTCGTGAAAAGGCGTTTAATTTAGCATTTTTCAACTTTTTACTAAGTCGTGGAATTAAATGAAACTAATGTCTTGTTTTTTTCTATGAAACAATTAATTTAGGATATTATTTGAGTCAGTATAAATTTTTTAATTATTTAATCTTTAAAAATCAAATATTTTCATAAATTTTATTTCAAATAAAATCATATCATCACGCCGTGCCCCTTGTGTGGGAGGCAGAGAGAACAGATCTCCTTACTTTCCTATCCAAGCACATAACTCTGTACTCCCTCATATTCATATATCTCGTCACGTACGAACTTCCTATCATTAAAACTTCTCACTTTACCTTCTTTGAAAATCTGATCCTCTTGATCCAACAACATTTTCCTCGGTTCAAATCTTCTTGATATTTTAAATTAAATCAACAAAAAAAAAATCAAAAATACGTTTTTTTCAATTTGCCCCTGAATTCTTAAAACACTTAAAGCACTCAACCCTAAAACTGTACAATGTTGAAAAACATTACACTTTAGTCTAAATAATACAATATGAAATATGTTCATTATTACCATATTGACAACCTTTTCCAATAAATTAGATACATGATTAAAAGTAATAATGTGGAAACACTTAAGTAAGTATAATTGTTTGGTATCATTTACTACTATGATGGAATAAAGTCCGAATGGAAAATAAGCATTCAATCTCATAAGCGAACTTCAAAAAAATTATTACACTTTCGTTATATTCAGTACAACTTAGTGAGTTTATTGCTATTAGGCGATCTCTTCCAACCAACCAGAAAGGTGTAAGAGAGGTTTTAAGCTAAAAGAAAACTGGAATCCTATTTTTAATAAAGCTGGATTCCAACGGGAATCGAACCCGCTACCTCGGAAAACAGATGTAATACCAAATAGGTCACGGAGGTAAGTTTATTTAAAAAATAACATCTAATCATTTTTTCTTTATTAACTATTATGCAATGTTTACGACGATTTATATTGATTGATATATACAATTTACAACCACTGTGGCCAAGTTGGTAAGACGTTTGACTTCCACCCGGGGGTTTGGAGTTCGATTCCCGATGATATTAGGAAATAAGAATAAAAATGGGTCCCAGCCTGGTTAAACAGTCCGTTTTAAAAACAACTTTTCACGTGCATGGTAGAATTGTAAACACGTGCAAACATCGAGTTCTATGTGTTGTGTCGTTAAAGAGCAGTATCAAATTCATAACTTTGTCGTGAAATAGCAGTTACAATATGTAACATTCCTACAATACTTATGAACTGTTTGTCTTGTTTATACTTCTTACAAAAGTCTACGGCAGGTATTAAATGTTGTTGAAAACAACCACTGCTTCTGCCCATTTCTCGGAGGAAAGCATAAAGACAACGATAAGTTTTATTGTTATTGGTGTGTAGTTTTTATATGTAGGGGATCTCTGATCGTGGAAAGCTTTAATTGAGAAGTTAAAGGAAAAGAAAATAAATATCTTACTCAATGAACATATAATACTGCTTTTTAACTTTTGCTTTTACAACAAATAATTTTAATGAAAATTGTCATACAAATATCGCAGTCATGATTTAAGTATACTTAATATCCAAAGGGTACAAATAAACTATTTTTATTCAAATAATTAGTGAAAAATATATTTAAATTTTTTAATAAATAGAGATTTAATCACCTAAATACACACATAAATGTTTTGTTACCTAATCCAGGTGTTTCGTTTACGGTCTCTTTTAGTACATGGATGCTCATAGCAAAGTGTTTCCCATTCAAAAGTCATCCTTGTGACGCCTACCTACTCCCTTCCTCTTATAAGCCATTACTCCCCTCCCCCTCTCATGTAACTATTACAATGAGAAAAAAATATTTTTGACACAATTTAGGTCAACTTCACCTGACGAGGAAGACAGAGGTTTTCGAAACCGGCAGTGAGCTCAAATAAAACAGTGGTGAATAGAAAGTTTTTTTTATTTATATCATTGAAAATTTATAAATATGACACCACAAAGTGAAACAAACGTCTTTTCTAAGATTCAAGAAATTAGTAAATTACTTGTTGGTTTCGTCTATTATTTTTCGTTTTGTTGATACTAACAGTGTGGCAAAATCGAACTGATATAAAATCCACATTTAGGTACACCGTTTTTAATATCCAATAATTCATTTCATTAAGAGCATGAATCATATTTGAAAATATTAAATTTAAAAATATTTATGAGAAAAACCTCCCACAGAGTTATTTTAAGCCGAACAAAATTAAAAAGCGAGATGGCAAGGCGCTGACTCATTACATACATGAATTAGTCTATCTTATATGTTTCGCGCAAAAAGACCCCACCATTACAGTATAGACGAAAAATTGTGCAAAATAAATGTTTTATTTAATATACCTTTATTTCAAAATATTATCATTGATCATGCAAGCTATGATTTCATCTATTTTTAATTATTTATAACCCAACATAAAATCTATTAATAATAATAATTATACAAAAATAAAAACCCAACAAATAAAAATAAAATTCGAATGAGTACCACAGTTACGCACAACTTAAAACACATTACATATAAAAATGAAGACAGCAATATTAAGAAGCTTCAAAACTTACACACATAATCAAAACAGAAAAAAAGTTTATGTAAAAGCCAGATAAAATAAATATTGTCTGACCATACATCAAAAACTCAAAAATGAAATAGATAATTAAGTCAAAACAAAATATTTGTAATATATCCCTTAAATAATCTTTTTTTTAAATCAGTTTCTAGTGGATATTGAAACCGTTTTACACGAAAAGTTAAAAAAATAGGAAAACTAACAAGTGTCTCATTACAGATTGATAATTTCTTAGAATTTCTAATAAGCTCGCTTAAGAATATTATTCATCTGTAACAAAACATCAGTTATTTATTAGCTGTGAGATATTAAAGAAAGTAAGTTGTTAAAACAGACTCGTCAACGTTTTCGTAGTTGAGTTAATCTGCTACATGTACTAACTAGTAAATCTAGTACATGTACATAAAAAGTTAAAATTGATAATTAAGTCAAAATATATTTTTTAGTTACTCTATATTTAGTGTTGCTTCCTGTGAAATTAGCATTTAGATTATAATCCCCGTCTCGATTTTTATAGTAACGTTTTATAATCGTGTCTGACTTCTGTAAAAAAAAATAAAAAACCAGGAAAAAAATGTTGCTAAGTTGGATTATTTATATATGAAATATATCATATTTTCTCTGTTGAATATAAGAAAATATACCTTTGTTTTGAATTTCAGGCAAAATTAACAGGTTAAAATTTATATTACCCTGGGGTATATATCTGTAGCAGTCCAAGTGCCGGGGTGAACTTGTTTTGGGGAATATGTCAACTAAGGTTTTATTTTGTGCTCGACTTTTATTTTAAACAATCTTTTTTGTGGTTAAAATGTGTCATTTTTTTTGAAAAAAAAAACGAATGTTACGTGAGCGTTATTAATTTTCAGCGTTTTTACGTGTGTTTCACAATATGTATAGCTGGAGTATTTTTCTTAAAAAAAGTTTCTTTTTACAGACTGAATGAAGGTCAAACCAGTCATTCTTTTTTTTACTCGTACATTGAATTCGAAAAATGATGTCATTAAAAAATAATGTATTGTATTAAAAATAATAATAATTCTTTATTTATAGTTTTTTTTCACTCTGTTCTAGTTTAGGAGTCGTATAAATTCATATTGACTACAGCATATATGTCTAACGGTTCGTTTTCTTCCTCAGTTGTGTTATTGTACTGTACTTTCGTTGTATCCTTACAACATTCTGGGCTTATTATCATGTGGTAACCGCTTTCAACCAATCAGAAATATAAGGAGATCCAAAGTGAAAATAAGACCGCAATCTGTAAAAAAAATCTGCGTTCCAACGAGAATTGAACCCGTTACCCCCGGGCTGAAAGATATGCGTCGTACTTGCAAAACCATGAAGATTGTCTCTCAATTATTGAATCGTTTACATTATGTATCTTAGCATCACTTCTTACATTGTCAATAAATCAAATAGGTGTATGGTGTGTGGCAGAGCGGTCTTACTTTTATATACTCGTATTTTTAAAGAAAGAAAAAAGTAAGTAAAAGTTTAAAAAAAAATTAAATGAAATCTAAGATGAAGTTCAAAATGTATTGAGATTTATAAACTTTTTTTGGGTAATTTAATGATCTCTCCATGGTTGTTTATCTCTCAACGATTCATAAATTCCTCTCTATCGATTGAAATAATCTCTATTAGATGGCAAACACTCTGAAATCAAAATTATTTCAGTCCAGCATAGCTCTACGAGGACATATTTTATTCACCTTCCACTTTCTTTAGCTTAGCTAGCGTTAAAAAAATCGAAAAAAAAGTGGCGATATCTATGAATATGAAACAGTATTCTATTGAGCCATTATACAGGGTGCGTTTTATGTTCCAGGTCGATTTTGCATGGCCGCCATTTTGATTTGACTGTCATTTGTCAGTTCATATTTATTATGGAGCATCTAACTCCGCAACAACGTTATAAAGTTAAAACATTTTATTTAAATAATTATTCAATTGTGAATACGCGAAGAAAATTGCGTGTTTTTTTTGTTTAAATCATTTGCCAAGCAAGTCAACCATTTAGCGTGTAATGAATAATTTTGAAAATTTGCATACACTGGTAGATAAAACAAAGTCTGGGCGATAACATAGCTAACGTATGCCAGAAAAGATTAATGCAGTGAGGCAGAGTGTTGGTGAACGTCCGTGCACCTCTCATCGACGCCGTGGACAAGAATTGGGAATGTCTCCATCATGTTTGTTAAAAATAACCGAAATGATTTGAATTTCTATCCGTATAAAATTTAATTGACATAAGAGCTAGATGAAAATGACCATAAACGGTGGCGAGATTGGAGTGCTCGGGTTTTACAGGTCGATATAGACGACCACCATTTTTGGCAAAAAATCATCATGAGCGACCAGGCACATTTCGACTTGGCTGGCTTTGTTAATAAACAGAATAGCCGCTATTGGGGCATTGAAAATCTTCAATTGATACATCAACGACCATTGCACCCTCGTAGAGTGACTGTATGGTGCTCCATTTGGACCGGCGGCATCATTGGGCCATATTTATTTGAGGATGCTAGAGGCAATGCTGTAACAGTTACTGGTGATCGCCATCGTGATATGTTACTAAACTTTCTTGTGCCTGAATTGGATCAATTGGATCTACGGCACATGTGGTTCAAACAGGACGGTGCCACATCCCACACGGCTGGTGCTACGATGCAAATTTTGCGAGAAACTTTTCCCAGCCGAATAATGTCAAAAAATGGTGATATTGACTACCCCCCACAATCTCTTGATTTGACAACCCCCAATTATTTCCTATGAGGGTACTTGAAGGAAAAAGTGTACAACAACAAACCAACCACAATCCCGATGCTTAAGGACAACATTCGAAAAGAAATTGCTGAAATAACACCAGAAGTCTGCAAAAATGTTATGAAAAATATGCTTGAAAGAGCTCGAGTTTGTACGACGGCCAGAGGTGGTCATTTGGCCGACATTATATTTCATACATAATGGTAAATACCATATAATCAATCAATTAAATATAAATTATAAAATTATGTTTAATTTTAAAGTTATTAAAAAAACATCACCCAGGAACATAAAACGCACCCTGTATAAAGTTAACTTTAAAAAAAAAACGTCTTTAATATTTGGTGTTCGTTGGAATTTGGATGTTTGGGTAATATTTTTTCACATTATGGAAGTATTACGAAGGATATATGTCAAAAAGCGTATATCGATAGGAAACAAAGTCCATGTGGCATACTAGAACTTACCATTATCAAAACCAGCTAAGATGATAGTTAACAACAGTATTTTAGTAATAATAAAAGAACAAATTTTTAGCGCCATTTAGAAAGCAGATTCTTCTGAAAATTAAAAATGGAGATTGATCTATAAGCGAGATGGATCATGGCACTCTAAAATGGTTAAGGCAGGTAGAACAAATGAATGAAGAATGTCTAACAAAACAAATATACTGTGCAAACGTGAATGGAAGGCGGGGTAGAGGGAGACCAAGGAATGTATAGTGAAGAAATGATTGATATTTTGTATACATTTGGTCACATTTAAAGGACACTTCTGGATGATTTTATCTAAATGGTTTATGTTCAAATATTGTTTTTTCAATATCCGAAAATATTCCAAGTCATATATTTATTGTGAAATATAATTACTTTTTTTCAGGCACCAACTTATATTAATAGCGGCAGTTTCTCATGTACGTAGCAACGATAAAGTATGAGTTAAATGACGCTGAAAAATAAATTATTAATAAATAAGCTTGAAGTTAAAGGACACATACGATGTTTGTTCATTTATGTTATTCGGAACGTGTAATGAGCAAGTAAAACAGACTAGAAAATACACATATTATGTGCAGTAAAGGAATTTTATAATAAGCAGCTATTTAATACATATGTACTATCGCACCATTTATTAATATGCGTAAACATAGATAACACTGCGTTAGATTTATCTATCACGACCTTTATATCGAATTGTATTAAGTTTTATTCGTTTTTCTGAATCCTAAGCTTTCCTCGTTTCAAAATTGCGTTCACTTGATCGTACCATATTCTTCTTGGCCACATTTACGTTGTAAATTTTGTCAAACTTTCGTCACTCATTGCCAGAAACACACAAGGCAGAATTTTATTTATTAGAAATCCCAAAACCATTTAAATAATGTGTTGAAGAACGACATGGCATAAGACGTTTTAGTTCAATAAATACACAATTAGTGAAGTGAATAAAGTATATCACTGACCACCCAACATGTTGGATGAAGACATCAAATTTCTCGTAGTTGCTTCAGTTAGTACCTCCATATTTATGGTAGATCCGTTTTGCTTGAATGCACATGACTGCACAATTATAATAGTTTTGCTCTATTTTGAGTGTTTGACAAGCTCTATTGTAGTTAATATTAGGTCCTTACATATGAAATTGGCGTTTTGTTTGGGAGGAACATAAAGTTGATTTTTTTTAAATATAATATATTTATTTAATCAAAGTATGTACCATTGCTATCTATGCACTTTTGCCATCTCATAGGTAGTTCATCGATCCCTTTACTAAAAAAAAACATTCGGACGGGAATCAATAAAATCTTTGAAGTCGGTTTGGACTGCCCCATCGGAGTTGAATTTTTTCCCATGCAAGAAGTTATCCAAATTTCGAAAAAAATAGTAATCTGTTGGGGCAAGGTCCGGAGAGTACGGTGGATGTCTTAGACATTCCAATTGAAGCTCTTCTAATTTGGTAGCCGTCTGTTGTGCAGTGTGTGGTCTAGCGTTATCATGAAGCAGCAGTGGCCTAGAGCGATTAACCAGCCTCGGTTGTTTAGCAGCTAGCTTTTCCATCATGGTTTGCAGTTGCTGACAATAGACATCTGCCGTAATCGTCTGGCCAGATTTAAGAAAGCTGTAGTGAACAACACCAGCACTAGTCCACCAAACGCTCACAAGTAACTTTTTTGGAGTCAATTTTCGCTTGGGGCATGGTTTGGCTGGTTCGGCAGGGTTCAGCCATTGCGATGAGCGCTTCCGATTATCATACAGGATCCACTTTTCATCACAGGTAATGATTCGATTCAAAATCCCTTCATTATTGTGCCGGTTGAGTAATGCAACGCAGCAGTCAACGCGCGTTTGTTGATTTGCTTCACTCAATTCGTGAGGTACCCACCTTTCAAGCTTTTTCACCTTCCCAATTTGCTTCAAGTGGATTAAAACAGTTTTATCACTAACACCGCAGCCTGCAGCTAACTCGGACGTGGTTTGCGATGGATCCGCTTCCACAATAGCCTTCAATTCTTCATTATCAACTTTGGTCTCCGGCCGTCCACGGGGCTTCTTCTGCAGGTCGAAATTTCCAGAACGAAAACGTTGGAACCAAAAACGCACTGTGTTTTCTTTTGCGGCACCGTCGCCATACACATCATTAATCCTTCGAGCCGTTTCTGCAGCACTGGTGCCACGGTGGAACTCGTACTCGTAAATAACGCGATATTTCAAGTTTTCCATTTTGTAAACTGAGTGACGCAAAGAAAAAAAACAATTGAGGAAAAAACAAATGAATTATAATTTTCGAAACACAAATACTTGAGTAAATAGCTGTATAAATTTTAATTTGGAATTCCTAACCAAAGAGAAGATATTTGAGATCAAAGTTGCCAGTACGGCAAAACGCCAATTTCATATGTAAGGACCTAATATTAAGCCACTTGTTTTTTCAAGCTCATACAACGTATGTTATATCAATTGCTTGTTATTTTTCGTTCAATCCTTTCCTAAAAAAATAAATGCCAAGGGTACTTCAGAATTTTTATAGGTAGATTTTTCTTCTTAAGTATGGTAATCTGCTCTATGGTTTATAAATGGGGCTTGAAATATCTGCGAAAGTCTCAATAACTCGCTGTTGATGATTGCACAAAATTTATTTGCCTGTCTATAAGAACACCTACACTCAAAAATGTTTAAAATATTGATTAATTTATTAGAATGGTACCATTAAATATATTTAAATTGGTGACTTCGACGTACTGAAGAGCGTGGCTAGGAGATGACACCGTCTTTAGCCCAAGTAAAAAAACCATTGTAGAAGGCGAGGAACTCATCATTACACGTGTTCACTACGTGCGGTAGGCACATGAAGAGAGAACAACCTTGTTTTGTTACCAGACAAACTCTTTTACCAGACTAGGAGCCTTTTATAATTTTTTTATTACCATCAAGAATTGCACCAAAACAACTTTTAGTGGTGAAACAAAAAATCATTCAATAATTGGTGATTATATGTTCTTCAGAAACCTTGTGAGTCAGATAGCAAAATAAGCATTCAGTCATAAGAACAATGGTTTCATTATAAAAAAAAAATTAAATAGAATAAGTATATTGCTTTGAAATATATCATTCATGGGTTTAAAATCTAGAGAAATTGGATATTTTGTTACGTTTTTTCGTTCGAGTGATTGACTACTTCTATTATTCAAAACTGAAATTCTATCTTATTTTTTAACTTCAACGTTTCATTTTTCCGGTAAATACGGCCAAAGTAAAAGTACTCGTATAAAATGTTAAGAAATGAAATTTGAATATAAACGTTGTTTTTATTAAGCTCTTACATAATTTTCATTCGTTTTCAGGGATTTTTTATTGACTTAAAAAGAAAAAAAAACCTTTGAAACCATTTTGCCTTTGAAAGGGTATGGCAAGTTAACGAACTGTTCTTAGTTACTATTCTCATGAAATTAACATTGAGTTGGTATACTCTTTCAACATTGTCACAAGTTTTTTTTTAATTATCGAAGTATTATTTTAGATTGAAAACTCTATCTAGAGCACTGACTGAAGTAAGGCTGTATATAAAAAAACATTCACTTTGTGTAAATTCTTAATTTCTGTTTGTCTTTGTGTATTCTTGCAGATCACTGAATATAAAGTAAAAAATGGAAAAAAAACAATTTCATATTAAGTTTTTAGTCACTCTTGTTTTTTTTTCATCTTTTAAGTACTTTAATTTTATAGTATTATATAATCTATGGATTTTATTTCAATATTGAAAATCACAAGTAATCATTTGAAAAATTATGAGAATACCTTGATATAACAAATATATATATTTTAGGGTACAGTCGTTCTACCCCTAATTCACGAGCGCTGTGTACAGATTTTTGGAAATTTTGTTGTTTACTCGACGAATTATCACACGTTTACTTATTTCAGTTCACTTTTTCTTTTTTTCAATATTCTAAGATGTTCTTCTTATTGGTACACAACTCTTTGAAGGTTTATCGGGCAATTCGCAATGTGAGAAGTTTAAATTTGACTTTTTATAGCACAAATACGTAATAATATATTTTTTGTAATATTTTTTACAGAATTTTTTCAACTTAATTCAGAACTTTCTAAAAAACTGTAGTATGAAACAGTTTTTTTTAAATCTGTACTCAATTCAGAACTTACTATAAAAACTTTATTATGAATACTTAAGAAAGAAGATATTTAAAAAATATTTATACATTTGCAACATTTCATTTTCAAATTATAAATAAATAATAAAATAAAAACGACCGAATAATGACTGTTCTAGAATTTCATTGCATATCATGACAACTCTATTTCTCATTAATGAATAAAAAATGATAGACAACCCTGAGTATGTTGTCTGCAATACGTATGTATGTTGTTTTATTGTCTAAATAATCATCACTTCCCAGTATGTCTCTGTTGGGATAGGCAGGAAGAACAGAGATCCACTACATTCTATCTTGGCCCACATTTTTGGCTTCAGTTACTTCCATACACCTCTTAATATATACTCTCCTATTATGAAGGCTTTCCACTGTTTCCTCTTTCAAAATATGATTAATTTAGTCCCGTTTTATTTTCAGGGTTTTTTTTAAGTTTTCTTACTTCCTAAAATAGTCGTTTGGATTATTTTTGGTAATCTTTAATCGTTAATCCTTTCTATGTAGCCCAACCGTCTCAACGTTCCTTTTTTCATATTGAGCACAGCATGTTCTTTAAACCCACATTATTTCCTAAAGTCCTCATTCCTTATTCAGCCAAACATTGTTTATCCACACATTTTATGCAACGCTCTCATTTGTAACGCATTTATCTTTTGAAACATCCGAATAAAACATTTTCTACGTGCTTTGATTAAGACAATAACGTATTTTATTTCATTTGCATTTATTTCAAAACAAAATAAATTACAAGTATGTATGTAAAGCTTATAACAATTATATAACTTAGTACACGTTAAAGATCTTACTCACAACCAGTAGAAAACATACTTTCAAGTTATCGCCAAAGTCAAATATATATATATTAGTAACTTAAAGTGTTCTATTTCTCTCCCTACGAGGGGTAGAAGAAGAAGATGTAAAAAAAGAAACCACTAAGCGGGTAACGATAAGAGCAAACAAATATAGACGCAGAAAAAATCGTCGGCGAAAAAGTGGAAAAATATTTTTATCATGAGGGACAAAAAAAATCACAACGTCGTAGAAACGGCTTTTATTAATTTGAACCCCAGAAATATCAGCAAAGCTTAGCATACCTCTCTGGTAACAAATATTTTCTCGTTTACGTTCAGTTACGTTTTTTTTTATTAAAATGTTACAAGGAAATATTTTTTTTTATTTCCTTGTAACATTACTGGTGCTTGAATCGTATGACGTGCACCAAAGCAATAATATTAAAGGAAAATTTCACACAAGCAATTACGTTTGCTCACCTGAGACTTAATTGCCATTCAAGTCTATGTCTTGTCTCACACGGTGAACATATAAAGATATTTCTGCGCCCTCGTTCAACTTAATATAGGGTAACGTATTTATTTTATTATTTAAATATTAGAAATTTAAAATCAAGAACGAAATAAATTAAAAAAAATATATCACACATATATAAATACCATAATAGCGTGTCCCTGTTGACGTAGGTAGAGATGTCAGAGCGCAATACTTTCCTATAACGACACACATATTTCGCCTCTTTCAAATTCATAGACTTTCTCATACAACTCCTACGATTTCTCTGGCTTCTTACATTTCTTTCTTTCAAAAACCTTCACTCGGTCCAACCATACTTTACTAGTATGTTATGTTAGTTCCTTCTTCGTTCATTCGTTTCACGTGCCCAAACTATCTCAAAGTATTCATTTTCATCTTATTTAAGTTCAAATTCCTCTCTATTTATTAAGTATTTATGTCTGGATAAGAGTTCACCGACGAAACTATTAGAACCTCTTCGCGTACGGAATCATTTTACTACATACTATATACGTTGATAAACCGAGAGTTATGTGCGTACTCCAGTGGCCATAAAGCCAAAAAAATCTCCCATTGTTTCTGTTTACTACCATCTAATTTTTTTCCGCACCACAAGTAAAAATACACTGAAGAGTACCAAAAAATGGATATGTGAAATATATTTGGATTAAAAATTAACGTTCAAGATGATGTGTGAAACTTCTTTAACCTAAGGTTATTTGGTATGAATCACGAAATATTTCGAACATACATTTTTTTTGATCGAAATTTTCTCATTTGAACCAGAAAATATGTTTCATTGTGATAGTAAATATAATTAATTATTGTTGTAAGACACCTGTTTTCGATCCGGGGCTAGTCAAATTCATTTTTTATTAAATATATGCTTATTCACCAAAAAGGATTCAGCCCTCCAATACCTCGTTACTTCGACTACTCCAAAGGCTTCCAATTCGATAAATCAAAGGCTTTAAACATCCAATCCTTGATAACTGAAAAGGCTTCAAACACCCAACACCTCGATTATTCTAAGGCTTCGAACACATAGCGGACATGTAAAATGCGTGATTAGACCATGTAAAGAGTATTTGTCAACTAATCCTACAAGCTGACAGATTAAGTTATGTGTACAATAGTTCCGTAAATATAGCATAGCATTATAATAGTTATACACATAATAGTTATATACATATATTTGAATACATGGACAATAACTGTTTTTTAATGTATAAATAAGAAACATCTGTAAAATTGGATAGTTATAAAAATTGAGTAATATAGATTTTTGGAGTTTAAGCATAATTTTCATTATTAAAATAATATACCATAATACAAGTTCTCCTAAATATAGAAGCATTTGATATTTGGTGACATTTCTCACGTCAAATTGTCTCACGTTATCATAGTGTTATGGAATATTTTCGTTGATCTTTGGATGAAAAAAAATATTTGTTTTTGTTTAATATTTAGTTAAAAATATATATATATAAATGAATTATGGCGTTATTAACTTACAATCACGAGTTTAACATCCGATTACCCACAATTTACCCATAAAATATAAAACATAAAAAACAAAAAAAAACTCAAATGCTTTCATCTTCTTTAAAACATTTTGCATTTCGTCAAAAATCTTGGAACCTGTTTTAGTAAAAATAAATTTGACTTTTTGGCACTTGGAAGCTGAAATTTGGCTCACTTTTTGTGGCTGCCAGAATAAAAAAAAAAGAAGTATTTAAAAAAATAGTATCTATCATTTTATAGCTATTTTTACTTCATTTGATAATCACCGTGTAGCGAATAGGCACTCTCCTTCCCAACCGATTATTTTAAGTGAGTTACGGTGCTTCTAAAGCCCTTACGATTCACACTATTAAAGTAAATGATTTATTCAAACAAAGAAGATGGAGCTTTCTCTATATTATTATGACTATGTGCGCGTCAATTTACATAGGCAATAAACATAATTCAAACGGTATAGTTTTTAAGGAAATAACGTCATACTTTATTTAAAGTTCATCCATATAAGTGTAAGTTTTATTTATATAAAACTAACGTAGGTTGGAATCAAATTCAGAGAAATGATTCTCTTCGCCCTCATCAATTAATTATTCGGGCTGAAAGCCACTAGCTAAGGGATGCATATTGTAGTACGTCGTAGTTTGTGTTGGCCATATTATCACACGCAGAGAGGAAGTGACTTTCTACAAAATGGTATTACAGAATTGATGGAGAAGGACAGCGTACTTTTCTGCCTACTATTATTCTTACTTTTTACTTATCCTTCTTTCAAAACGTAATTCACTCGATCCAACAATACTTCCATTAGCTTTCTTTTACCCCACCTTCCACTCCCGTTTGCACTGAATATTAGTTAAGTTAGATTTTTTTACTCATTCGTTCCACGTGCCCAAACCATTTCACGGTACTAAACACATTAATCTTAAGTTCACATTCATCCCTAATCACTTATTTTAATATTCTGTCATACATTGTCACCCCATGTTCAGTGAATGCGTTTTTGCAAAGCCAGACATGTATAGCCGCGCTGTAACGCATTGAACTTCCGTGTGGAAGGTCGCCGGTTCAAACCTCGGGCTGTGCTATTCTCCTCGAATAACACAGGCATTTTTTCCGCCAAGTATTCGGGGGTTAAAGGATATCTATGACTTCGATCACACCTATTATAAAAAAAGGAAAAAAATATGACGGTATGCTTCGATCGTCTCACTTCCGTGTGCGCCATCGGACCCAGTACAGCGGTGTGGCTGGTGACTTTGCTGTTGTCCAAAAGCTCACTGTCCAAAAGCAAGCTCACTCACGTCACAGCTTGGCTTTCCAACTGAATTAAACGTTCGAATGGCGAGGAGATTCTCAACTATGAGGTCTAGCACCGATGACGACGCATGCATTTCTATTGCATTTATTCGGCTCCTTCCAATATTTTTCTACGTCCATGTCTCACGGCCATAAGTCAAAGTTTGTACTAAAATACTGCTGTGAACGATTTTGAGGATTTTATTTAGTTTATAGAAACCATTATGATATGGTTGTTTCAACAAACATTATACGATCGTAACAATTCCTGCTTCGTTATTTACTTTTTTTCTGCAAAAAATTATTTGTTTACGACTCTTTGACTTTGTCACAATTCTTCTTTTGCGTTGTAAACTCAATTCTGAAGAATGTAATGATGTAATCTGAAGAACCTGTGATCAAGGTAGATCTGTAAAATTCTCACCTGGTCGCTCCAGTGCATGAATGATATACCTCTTCTCCTGTGACCCACTTTTCATGCCTTTTTTTGCAAGAGTGCCTCGCTGAGACATTAAGCTTGTATAATAAAGATGTATTTGTTCGTCATTCTGGTCATACACCCAGCAATCGTATTTGTTATTTCTCTGACTCTTTTGTCCGAAGGTCTGAACACACAAGAATATTGCTACAATATTGATTACTTCCATTATGGTTGTGATGATTTTTTATGTGATTGTGACAGATTCGTTATATTTGTTAAAACACCTGGACCTTAGTAATACGAGTACATCCAAACCAAGTTAGCGTACCAATTCAAGAACTTTTTTTGGTTAAAGCTACGGTATTCTCGTTTTTGTCTTCCATTGTTTCGGCTAACTTTTTCGAGTACGGTCAGAAGGGAAAACATTACATGATGGTAGAGTTAGATAACATCCATTGTGGGTGGAAGACAAAAGTGATTGATTCATTTTATACTGCTTCTGTGCTATTTTATTTACAATTTCGATTAAAAAATAAGTTAAAACTATTTTTTATTTTCCATGTTTGAATCAACTTGAATGTATTAAATAAACGCCCATTACCCGTGACAAGTATAAAAGAAGTCATACTACAAAGTGGGGGATCAGGATACTTGACGTTGGTGCCACCGGAGATGACTATGCAATCCATTTAATGATCAACACATTCTGTTACATATAGGGCAAGGAGCGTCAATACCTGCAGTTTGCTCACCTCTTTGTTCTCCATTGAGTCCCTGATAATTATCAACAGTTCTACGCCATTTAACTCTATCTGCTGCTGTTATTTCCCTGTTGTGCTGACCATTAATGTTTGAAAACATCTTATGCAGCACATCCTTATGTCTCTTGCCCTGCCCACCATATTTTCCTCTGCTTTATGTCAACTCACCAAAGAAGATATTTTTTGGGAGTCTGTATTCAGCCATGCGGGTTACTTGTGCATACTAACGCAGGCGACACCAGAATCTTGATACTACAGCAGTTTTCTGTATCAATGGATATTAAACTGGATTATAACATTTATTGTTTATTATACTGATGATATATACAGTATGTGATATATACAGTGATGAATTAATTATTTAATGGCAAACTTTTCCAACCAATCAGAAAAAATATCAGGAAAACCTTAAGGGAAACCAAACTGGAACCTTTTTTTATAAAATTTGGTGCCAACTACAATTAAACCCGTAACCTCCAGGTCGAAAAATAAACGTCTTACTAACACGGTCATGGAAACGTCTTACCAACTAAGTTAATGAGAAGTATACCAGATACTTAGAGTTATCACCAAGAGGGTTTCCAGGGAAGAAATAGACCAACAAAATATTGTACATAAGCTTTAAATGCAAATTGGCGATACGTGAGAGAAGGTTTTGGTTCAGCAGAGCTTCGAAGTCAATATAAATAATATGCTACATTACTGTGTGCCAGATCAAATTGATACTAGCAAAAGCAGAAACGCTTTTATCAATAAAAAATATAAAAAAAAGTTTATTATATTTTATAAACAGAGAAAATCATGTAGTTATTTAACTTGGTCATAAAAACGTTGACTTCATCGAAATAAAAAAAAGGATTAATGTTAATTTTTAGATAGGCACTTTAAGTGGATCTATTTCAGCTTGTTATATTGTGTTACTTGATATGAAAACTACCCCACAGGGGTCCCGCACAGCTCCATAATTATCCCAGATTCCGTTACGTCATGAAATACAGGCATAACGTCTGTCTTCTTATCAGAATATGAAATATGTAGGCCATTTTATCAGCCAGTTTACTCGAAGAAGGGTTGTCAAAAAGAAATGGAAGAAACTTTGACAAATTCCTTATAAAGTGCCATCTTTCTCAAATGTTAAATTAAATTTTCAAGCTTTGTAATAACAGAGAATATGAATGAATTCGAAGTGAAGCACTTAAATTGACTGCTGGTGACTGAATTATGTCAGATAATTATTTAAGTCAGATAAATTGTAGGAGTTGTATGATAAATTGATGTACGTAGAAAATGCGAAAGATGTATATCACAATAGAAAATCAGGTGCTTTCTCTTCTTTGCCTACCCCGACAGGGATAGGGCGTGATGTATGTATGATGATCCCATTGTATGGAAACACGTGCTTTTTTTGTGTAGTTTTAAAAGGTATCGTTGATTTTATTATTAAATCTTTTAAAAAAACTTTTAAAGTATTTTTTTTAAACCTGTTAATTAAAATAATTTAAATGTGTGAACAAATGAAGACACTCCTAAACATATCAGAAATGAAAGTCTTGTGATGTGTTACTTGTAAAACACTGAGATAAAGAATAAAAAATACAGAAATATGAACAATGTGTTAAACCGAATACATTTTAAGATGGGGAAGATATGATAGAGATGTTATTAGCGAGGCTGTGTTCCAAAAATGAATGAGCCCTGGATTCCCTGTATAATTTATAATGGTTTCTAAATAATCTGAATGCTATCATCAGGCTCACTATCAAAGAGATGGAAATATGGTTTGCAGTCCACAGCCCAGGAATAATTAAAAAAATATTAAGAAACGATTACAAGAGATAGTTAAATTGTAAAATAAGCGTTAATCACATTGCACTGAAAAAATATTTTTTTGCGTACATGGTTATACATGGTGCATCTAGCGTTATTGCTATAATTATTTTTCCAACCAACCAGCTTTTCTTTGATGTCCTAAAAAATAATCTTTCTTATCTAGAACCTTAATTAACTTGATATTTAATTTCAATTCAGTTTGTTTAACTTATTTTTATTGTATTTAAACAAAAACCTTTCATTATGAATCAATTATAAATAAGATACATACATACCAATCAATTATTTGTGTAAATAAGTTTTTAAAAAAGCCTAAATTTAAATAATGAAGAATAATTTCTCACTTGTATATTTTAATTGCCAGTATAGATGACCTCCGTGGTCCAGTTTGCAAAACGCCTTTCTTCCAAATAAGGGGTAGCCAATTCGATCCCTTGTCTAATTTTCACATAAGGCTTGTTTAAAATGTTTGTTGGTTGATTCAAATAGATTACCATAGTAATAAATCCGCTTATTTATAATACAGGCAACAAAAGTATAATTCAAAACAAAAGTAGATAGATTCATTAAAAAATGCACGTTAATTTAACAAAAATACAAACTTTAAAACATTATTAATTCATTTGTTACTACAATTGGTAACTATTTAAATTTACAAATTTCTACTTAAGAAGTAGATAGAACGTTTAAAAGTATTTAAGCTTTTTGACACATTCGTTTTTTTAAACCGCACAGTGAAAAACTTCTTTCGTTCAGGTAATAAAATCAACTTCCTCGCCCATATATTTATGAAATTTCTCTCCACTTAGCAGTGAACGCTGCTTAAAAAGCAGAAGTGGATTGTTTACTCCATTATTATAATGGATAGATACCTTTACGCATACTGAAGGATGGTTTCCATTAACTTGGCGCTCACAAGAAATGCTTTTCTACAGAAACTTAGGTTATACTTTTAAATTATATATTTTAATGCTTTTGAAGCAAAGGAAATATGAAATTTAATGATAGTTTATGAATAGTTAAAATAATTCGGCTTTATTAATTCTGAACAAAGTTTTGACTTTTAGTTTTGAATACCAACACTTTCTCAGTCTGATTTTTTAGCTCTATATTCAATTAAAACATATAGAAAAAAATGATATGAAATATATTTATTCACTCACTCTAGTATCATTGAAAGAAGACTACATTACTCGTATATGAATAAATATCAAACAAAATATTAATTTGTCTAAAATCTACGAAAATACTCGTAAGTAAATAATTATAAATGTTTTTTTTAATTTTTCATCATCTATATTTGTGAGATATTAAAATATTTTAAGCTATATTCTTGAAGTAAAATTGACATTTTTGAAAACAAATTAACGTTTATTTTTCATTCAAGTTTTTCTATGGATTATATTTGACTGACTTAAATAAAGTTTTTATGTAATTAAACTGAAAGTGGACAATTTAAATGCATTAAACAAAAAAATCTTGTAAAAACTTTTTCTCAAAACGGATTTATTTGCTCTTTTTCGAATATTTTTGAAGAATTAGGTACCTCAAACATTTAAAAAAATAGTTAAAGATTAACTGAGCAAATGCCAAAAATTTTGCGAGCCCTGTGCGATAATTTTGTAAGGGATCTTAGGGTGGTTATAGCACACCTTCATCAAATTCCCGGATAACGATCGGCGAGGGAGTCTTATAAGGCCTTTTTTGATGGGCCTTCATTTCGCCTTGATTTTGCCATGTTCCTAACAATGAATATATTTGCTCAGATCTCTGATTTCGATTCCTATGCATTGAGTTTGGCTCAAAATAATAAGGTTGTGTGATAACATTGGTTCTACACAATTTTTTTTTAATATTTGATGTCTTAGAGCAGTGATGTCCACCTTTTTTGGAACTAAAGGCTACTCACCACAACAAAAAATTCTTAGCGAGTCACTTTCAATTTAAGGAAGGAAATATTTAGCTTAAATATTAGATAAAAAAGTAAATATATATCTAAACATCCTTTATTTTTATGCCATATTTGGATAGTAACATATCGAAATTCTAGTGTGGTAGCCGCAATTGTAAAATTTCTGAGATGTTTTGAAAATCGGACATAATTAGTTATCTGAATAGCGTTACCCAAGCTTTATGTAGCTTGCGTGAAAGGGCAGCTTTTGTGTTTTTTTTTAATATTCATTTTAAATGGATTTTTCCTTTCGTATAGTATTCACAACGTTTTGTTACAACACTGAGTTAATAACTTTCCATACGTAATCTCAAACATTTCAATTGACTTTCGAATATCCCTTTGAACGTTTATTATTCACATTTTTGCATTACTTTTTTGAATACACAAAACAACATTTGTAAATGAATCAAGTAATTTCCAATAAATGATACGCTTGATAAAGAAAAAAAAAACGTTCCAGTTAATTTAATCGATAATGCAAACTTATACATACATTTATTAAGCAATTAGAAAAAAGAGGAATTAGGAGCACAATAAATGGACTATTTGAAAAACAAAAAAAAACAGAGTGGTTTTTGTCTAGATTCGAAAATCCAGGGACAAGTAAAGCATGGGAGAAGGAATCGCAAAATTATCAGAATCATAACTAACGAATTACCTTCCTATCATCAATATACTTCGATATAAAAAAAAATCAATTATAAGTTTGCACACAACACGAATTCGTACAAGTATCACACGATGCTGATAAATAAGAATTAACCTGCAAGAAAACTATGATTGTCTTAAAAATATTATATAATATTCAAGTGATATTTAATATCACATAAAAACGAATATACGAATATTTCGATAAAAAATACAGAATTATCATTGTCACGTTTAATGTGTGACTCGCGATAGGTCAACGTTTAGAGAGTCGCTATGAAAAAAAAAATTTAAAAAATACTGTACCTTTCAGTTTTCTTAATTGCTGAAGATAACTCTAATTAAATCGATAATACTGTACTAAAAGTGATCTGGAGAAATATTATTTAATAGTGTATCCATCAAGTAGAAGTTTCGGTAAAAAATGTACATTTTACTAACAAAAAATTATATCCTAAATATAAATTATATCCTAAATACACGTACCAGTAGGCTCAACAAAAACACAGTTTATTAACGTTTCCCGAATTTATCAAGTTTTTCTGCGAAAATTCATCTAGTTCTTATATTCCCCTCAGAACGTCTAACAATATTACGTCTCATATTGTTTGGAGACATAAGGTAATGAAAAAAGTATTAAGTTTCGCTATGTGAGTGATCACGAAAATATGGCTGAGAAATGAGGCCTTGCAATGGTATGGGAAACAGAATCGTTCAATTTATTTCCGAATAGGAGCTTTGATAATCCTAGAAAAATTGAGCTAAGAAAATATCTTAAGCCTTTTCATTGATATTGACTATCTTATGTACGAGTATAACGTGATTGAAAATCTTTAATTAAATATTGATATAAACATGACAAAGTCTTGGTGATTGAGATTGTGTTACGTAGGCAGATCAAGTTATCTTCAGAAAACCATAACCAATAGTTCTCACATCATTGATGTAAAAAAAAAGTTTTAATTTTTTCTTCATTTTTTTTTACAATTCAAAATCCATTAATTTCATGTTTGTTTAAAGAAAAACGCGACGAAAATAATTTTAAATAATTTGTTTATATATTTTGGTAAATTCAGAGGCATTTTCAATTTATTGCTAGATATTTAAACAATACCTTAAGTGAAAACCCGACTAAAATCTTCAAACTATATCTGTTTTTCAAAGAGAATCAAATCCGCAATTCTCGGGCTAGAAGAAAAGCGTCTTACCGACTATGCCACGGAAGTCATAGTGCTACTATTTTTTTAATCCATCTTTAGGTTTGTCAGTTGATAAATGGACTGAATTGAAGATCTGTTCTCTCTGCCTATCCTTACAGGAATATGTCGTTATGTTGAAAATGATGACAAAAATAATGATACAAGTAAATTAGCCATGGCAAAAATATGAAAGATACTTAAAACGAAACTTATAACAGTTATAAATATGAAAATATGACGAAGAAAAAAAATACAAGGTTGAAAGGTGAGATGTTTTTGAAATAAACAGTGAGGATAATATTTTTTACATAGTCACCTTGAATCCCAAAAATCCTCTGTGAACGTCCTTTGTGTATTTTATTAAAAGTTTCATACTGAGGTAGTGTAAGAGGGTGGAACGTCAGACTTTTCTATTTCGACACACATATTTTGTCTCTTCCACATCCATACATACATCTCCTACGATTTCTCTTCATATTTACTTTACCTTTTTCAAAATATAATTCACTGGATCCAACCACACTTTCCTTGGTTTTCCTCTTTCACTCACATTTGCACTGTGTAAACATTTTGTTAGTCTTTTTTCATTAATTTGTTCCACGTGCCCAAACCATCAGTACACACCAGTATCTATTCCTCACTTTTCAGTTTTTTTCCTCGTCCGCGTTTCCCTCCTATACAACAAAGTTGGTGTTAAATCACTGTTATGGACTATAATTTATTCATTTATTTTCTCAATACAGGATTATCCCAATTAAATTGAAAAATACAAAAAATTGTTAACATTTAAAATATAATTTTATCATATTAGCATATTAGCATAATTTGATGTACGTTCTAAATGTGGTTTAAAAAAGACTAGGATGAGAAACGATTGTTTTGTGGAAAGGCAAAATAGAAAGGAGTTTTAAGGACGGGTGAGAAATGTGGTAGAAACACACGTAGGTAGTGGGTAAGGATGAACCCCTTCATCAACCGTGGATTACAGATATCAGGTCCAGTAGAATTGCCCACAAATTCTAAGGTAGAATAATAATCCTCATATTAGTTGTGACCATCAAGTAACAATTCGCTTTCATCTCATGACAAAGGTTGTTATATCTGCATGAAGGCTGTCTCATTCTCACCTAAATGTGGGGTAAGAAAGGTTGTTATATCTGCATGAAGGCTGTCTCATTCTCCCCTAAATGTGGGGTAAGAAAGGATTAAGTTCCTCAAGTTCGTTTTACATAATAACATTAATTTATATCTTCATAAAGGAACTTGAAATGTGGGTGACAAGTTTTTCTTTTAGGAAAAAACTAGTAATTTTTAGATTCGCGTGTTACTATTTCATTTTATTACCAAGAATACGTTAAACTATAGTATGTAAAATTGTGAAGTACGGACAAAATTACATTAGTTTATTAAAATAATAGCTATGCAATTAAATAAAAAATGTTTTTAATCTAAAATCAAAGAATTTGAAAAACAAAGCCTTTTTAAACTCAATAGCTTAATAATTTATTTATAGTGGATTCGATTTTATAAAGTAAAGTCTAATTGTAACGTTCAACAATTGATTTTTGTTGTTTTCACTCAAAACATGTGAAACCCAAGCGCCGAACTTCTGGACTTTTCCCATTGATTTAAGATAGTGGTATACTGTCATGTGACTACAATTCATTTGCTCAGCCAATTCTACGATGGTTTGAAGGAGATCTTCATAAATGATATGGTTTAAGCGGTCCTCATCGAACTCCACTGGTCATCCGGAATGCTCCATGTCTTTCAGGTCGAAATTACCGTCATTGAAACGCAAAAACCATCGACGAGCTGTCCTTTCATTCATAGCATCTCCACCGTACACTTCGCAAATATCGCGAACAGCTTTGGCAGCTCTATTCCCTCGATTGAACGCGAACAGAAGGAAGCGTCGAAAATGCTCACTTTCGTCTACTTGACATTCCATTTTGAAGGCTTGTAATCAAATAAAATAATATATGTAACGTAAAAGCAAACACAATATCTTGTAGAGCAGAAGATTTTCTTACGAATGACGTATAATCTTTTCCATTTTGTTTAACTTTTGGTGTTCATTTTTAAATTTGAAAAAAAAAGACACAACTTATGTTAACACCCAATATAATCCAATAAAGCGCCCATGGTAATATTTTTTTACTTTGAACTGCGCTAAATGGAAATGTGTTGGGTTTTTTAACAAAAAATATTTTACCAATATAAACGGAAAAATTAAGAAAAATGGTTTAAAGTATGCTTCAATTAATGATAGAAACAGGATTCACGATTGCTTCGGTAAGTTTTTTTTTTTTTTTTTTTTTTTTTTTTTTTTTTTTTTTATTAAACAAGTAAATTATTATACAAACATTTGTCGAGGCTATACCTATGTACAAATTTATTACTTAACTAATCTTAATTATATGTTATAATTTATGAACTTATTTAATCTTATTTTCCTACATATCATTTTATTTTATTTATTCAATCTTAATATATGAGATCTTAGAAATAATTAACACCTACATAATACTTATAACTAGATAACAATTCTTACACTAATTATTCAGCAAAAACAAGTCCACTCGTTCAGGCTACTTGTATTCCATCACATTCACTCAGACCTTGGTCGTCCCAGCTAATACTGAAGGTGGACTAGTCAGGCAACAGATAATGCTTCGGGAGCTTGTGCTTATAACGGAAGGGTAGGTCGGATTTACTCTCGTAAGCCCCCAGGGCAGCGACTAAGGGATTTCTGTGATTTTGTTGGCTTTTATAGAACTTCACGGTCCAAGCGAGAATGTGGTGTTGTAGGGTTTCTTCTCGCTGTTCAGCGTGAAGTCGGGTAAGATTTGTTCTGGGATGGGTGTTAAAAGATATCTTGAATGCCTTGTTCTGCACTCTCTGGAGTTTCAGGTGATCCGTGTTGCTCACACTACCCCAAACGGGTGCAGCATAGGTCAAGATAGGACGAATAAGGGTTTTATAGAGGAGGAGCTTATTTTTGGGTGAAAGGAAGCTGCGTCGATGAAATATCGAACTGATAGCCCCTATGCCCTTGTGACCCTTCTGTCTGATGGTATTCAAATGGGTTTTCCACGTCAGTCGCCGGTCAAGGTGCAGGCCGAGGTATTTAACCACGTCCTGCCACTCAACCAGGCAACCACCGATGAATAAGGGCATCGACGGCACTCTTTCCTTGATTTTTCGGGAGAACATGATGGCCTCAGTTTTGGCGTCATTGATTTTGAGCCTCCAGTCCTGGTAGTATTTCTCAAGGATCTCAAGAGCAATCTGAAGACGGCGACCAGCTCGATCCACCTTGAGTGACGATGCGTAGCATGCCGCATCGTCAGCAAAGAGTGCGAGTTTACAGTTTGGGGGAGTAGGAATGTCGTGTGTGTAAATGTTAAATAGACATGGTCCAAGTATACTGCCTTGGGGGACACCCATAGGGATGGGCCTGGCGGATGACGTAGAATGATGAGTGGTGACTGTGAAACTTCTATTGGAAAGGTAGGATTGAAGTAGTTTCACGAGATAGAGTGGAGTGCCAGTGAGGAGAAGTTTGTGAAGAAGGCCATCATGCCAGACAGTATCAAAAGCCTTCTCAAGGTCCAGCAGTACCATGCCAGTACTTCTGTTCCTATTGAAGCCCATCGACACGTCTTCCACGACACGGGTAAGTTGCTGGACCGTGTTGTGTCTTGTTCTAAATCCAAATTGCTCATGAGGGAATGTATTATTGGATTCGTGATGGAACACTAGCCTTGAGGCAACCACTCTCTCAAGGATCTTGCCAAGACCTGGAAGAAGGCTGATGGGCCTGTAGTTAGTTGGATTTTCGGTAGGTTTATTTGGCTTGTGGATAGGAACAATGTTGGCTACTTTCCAAATACTCGGAAAATAGCCATTAAGGAGTGAGGCATTTATTATTTTAGTAAGAAAAATCCTCGCTTTGAGTGGTAACTGTTTAAGAAGGCTATTGTGTATATTGTCGGGACCGGGTGCTTTTCGTGTTTTAAGTCTGTCAAGGATACGACCAATTTCGGACGGGGTGCAAAGTTGCACCTCGTTTTGGTTGGTCGGGGAGTAAGCAAAGCTGGTGAGAGTGTCCTCGACAGCTTTATTGACATCAACATTTCCAAGGTCGGAAGTGATTGAGTACGTATTCTCATAAGCGTCCGCCAAGGCATTAGCCTTGTCACTGCCAGAAACAGCCAACCCTGAGGCTGTGCGCAGAGGTGGTATGCTTTGAGACGAGCACTTGATACCCTTGACGACTCGCCAGAGAGTACCGTTACCCGGTTCTAGAGCTGCCAATTTTCTCTGCCATAGCTGGTTTTTAAGTAGGCGGATTTCTTTTTTGATTTCATCTTGGAGGACGTTTAGAAGTGTTTTGTCACGTTTGTCTAGTGTACGTCTGTAGGTCTGTCTTTGTTTGTTTTTTAGAGATATAAGGAGTTTGATATGAGGAGTAAGAGTTATTTTGTATGGAGTGACAATTTTGAGGGGAACATTTTCATCACGGGCATTATGGATGAAGGTGGAGATGGTATCTATCGCGGTATCAATGTCCTGTGGGCTCACCAGAGTTTCTGGTGATAGGCAGAGCTGGTTGTGGAGGTAGGCTTTGTAACCCTTCCAGTCAGCATTGGCGTAGTCGTACTGCTCCCTGAGGCTAGCAATCGGCCTCACTCCCAATGTGAAGTAGACTGGGAGGTGGTCTGACGAGAGAGCTTCTAGAGCAGTCAAGCCAGAGATGTTAGGGTAGTTTTTGACTACGGCAATGTCCAGTGTAGAAGGGCTACGGGGGTTGGTGAAACAGGTATGTTGATTTGGATAGAGTATTTGACAGTTGTGGTTGTTTTTTTTGTTATATGTTGTCTGTTAGCTTGGCGTTGTCTTAATTTCTACATTTCAGTATCAAATTCTTAAATTATTCATGTTAATTTTAGTTAAATATAAGTGCTTGTTCATTTCAAACATACGAGTATTTAAGAGAGATTGAACACTGAGAGCGGTTTCGTACATTAAGTACATTGTTACGAGTATATTATTGAATGTATAAAAACCCTTAATGATACTTGAAAACCTAGAATTATAAATAACTGAATTTTTGTACTGCTGATTCAAAATTTTATATGAAATAAGAAATATATTTCTTCATAAAAAAACTCGCTTAGTTCGTTCTAAAATATGCAGACACATACTATTTCCAGTATCTACATCTTTCAAAATTATTGATAGGCTAAAATGTACATAAACTATACAAGAAATGAGTCGATTTAAACATGGTTTATTTTATTAATCGTTTTACACCGCCTATTAAATTTTTGAATACAGACTTTTTATTTTCAAATATACTCATGTTTATTCTTTATGAGGTTCATGATATTTGGTTTCCTTTGAATAAATACATCAATGATATGAGCTAAAATACTCAATATTATATGGAAAGATGGACTACTGTTTAGAATTATGGACTAAATACAAAAGAATATCAACAAATCACACGAATAATGATATATTTATTTGTTTATATATCGTTTACTAAATACAAATTCCTCTGAAATATCCCTAGTTTTTTTGGAAACCAACAAAGGTCCAAGAATTAATGTCAGAGAGCTTTTACGCGCTCGTAATACAACACATTCATCACAAACTAAGAAAATAGGGCAATATTTTGAAATAATGAGTGTCTTTCACGTGCATCGAGTGTTTTTAGTATACCTCAAAATATTAAGATTCGTATTATTCTTTTAATTAATTTGTATGTTTTTTAAACGTTTCTATTGATTTGAAGTAATATATGGTGATATTTTGTGTGTTTAAAAAATACATTTTTGCCAATCATTTGTATTTATAAAAAAAATATAAAATAAACATGAAAAGACACACGAGGAATAATAACATTTGTATAAAATAAAACTGTTTCTCTCTACTCTTCCAGGATTTTTCAAGTTAATTAAAGTTTAGGAATATTACGAGTATATAAATCATACTGCACGTTTTATTTTACCAACGTCACAAAACCTGGGATCAAACGAGCACTACCTTAAAAATGTTTATTTTGAAAATCAGCGTTAATTACAAAAGTAACGACTCAAAAAGATTTTACCTCAAAACTAAGTGATGGGGTTTAATTAAATTTTTCTACGCATGAGAAGGTTAAAAATCTCAAAAGGTTACCTCCCTTCGTAATGGATGGTGGCTCCTAAGGGTGGTTGTGATTCTAGAGAGCTAAAGGATTAAAACCGGGTGCATTAATTTAAAATGGATTTAATGGCCGACAATTTAAACTTATGAAACGAAGTTGAATTATTAATTTTACGGAAATTTTAATAAAATTAAACGCCCAGTAGGATAAAGGTAAGGTAGGGGATATAAAGGACCATTGAATTGAATTTTTTTGTCTGATAAAAGATGAAAAATGAGATAAATCATTATGGACTTTGTGGCCGTGAAAATTAAGTTAAGTGGCTTTTCGATTCCCCAATTTATATTGGTTTAGGTAGATTTGATTTATAATATTATTTTGTTTAGTTGAGCAATAATTGGTTGAAATGGATTTTTTATTGGATTAAGCTACAATAAATCCTTGAATCAAATTTGAAAGGATGGAATGAGGAATGAGAATTTTTTATATGAGTCTTTTTCTATGTTTTATGAATAAAAGTGATCTCGGTCGAGTTTATTTTTGTTTTTTTTAATTCGCGCATTAAATATTGTACAACACAATTGGTAATACATATCAAAATATAAATATTCATAATTAAATATCTAATAACTTGTTTTACATTAAATTGAATAACGCGAGGCTAGATAATATAAAAAAATAATTTCAAACCATGAAGAAAATCACTTAGGATGTACGTATCTCAGATAGACGTATTTATTTGAGCCAATTTGAAGAAAAATAGTGTCAAAATTTATGTACGGCGCGTATTTTATATTGTTGTTTTACGCAGTCTCATATATATTTTATACTGTGCAATCTAATTTAGATGAAATCTACTTTCGGTAGTCGAGTAAAATGAGATTATTCCATGAAAACGTGACACAATCAAAAACACCATGTGTAGTTGGTGTCGGATGTGCTTTAACTTAATTCCGTTTGCTTTATAATACATGTTAGCTTACTAACTTTATCTACTAAAGTGTAGTTGACTTGATGAGAAAATTACATAAAGGTGATGGTGAACAAGGGAGAACTAATTAATTAGGAAGGTATAATAAAAAATAACAATTGTTCTTGTCACCTGGATTGTACCTTTCATACTTTGTTTTACTTCTTCCTAGTCTCATATATGGTATGTTATGTTTCCTAGAATGTTTTACTTCTTCCTAGTCTAATATATAGTATGTTATGTTTCCTAGAATGTTTTACTTCTTCCTAGTCTCATATATGGTATGTTATGTTTCCTAGAATGTTTTACTTCTTCCTAGTCTCATATATAGTATGTTATGTTTCCTAGAATGTTTTACTTCTTCCTAGTCTCATATATAGTATGTTATGTTTCCTAAAATGTTTTATTTCTTCCTAGTCTCATATATAGTATGTTATGTTTCCTAGAATGTTTTACTTCTCCCTAGTCTCATATATAGTATGTTACGTTTCCTAGAATGTTTTAATTCTTCCTTGTCTCATATATAGTATGTTATGTTTCCTAGAATGTTTTACTTCTTCCTAGTCTCATATATAGTATGTTACATTTCCTAGAATGTTTTACTTCTTCCTTGTCTCATATATAGTATGCTATGTTTCCTAGAATGTTTTACTTCTTCCTAGTCTCATATATAGTGTGCTATGTTTCCTAGAATGTTTTACTTCTTTCTAGACTCATATATATTATAGTATGTTATGTTTCTTAAAATGTTTTACTTCTTTCTAGTCGCATATATAGTATGTTATGTTTCCTAGAATGTTTTACTCCTCCCTAGTCTCATACATATTATGTTACGTTTCCTAGAATGTTTTAATTCTTCTTTGTCTCATATATAGTATGTAATGTTTCCTACAATGTTTTACTTCTTCCTAGTCTCATATAAAGTATGTTACATTTCCTAGAATGTTTTACTTCTTCCTTGTCTCATATATAGTATGCTATGTTCCCTAAAATGTTTTACTTCTTCCTAGTCTCATATATAGTATGTTATGTTTCCTAGAATGTTTTACTTCTCCCTAGTCTCATATATAGTACGTTACGTTTCCTAGAATGTTTTACTTCTTCCTAGTCTCATATATAGTATGTTATATTTCCTAGAATGTTTTACTTTTTTCTAGTCTCATATATAGTATGTTATGTTTCCTAGAATGAACATGGCCGAACTAAAGGATGTATACCCGGATAGAGTGACGAGATATTTTATCTTGCCTACTCTATCAGAAGTTTAGTATTATGATAAACTTACGAAATTAAAATCTGTGATAACTCCATGCATACTTAATTATTGTCTTATTAGATTCTAGTTAGTTTTTTGTACGTAAAAATATCAAGTAAATGTTTGTAGCAAAAAAAATATCTTTTTATTAAAGCTGTTATTAATAGCTTAAATAAATTAAATATTTATTTGTATAAAAGTTTGCAAAATTTCAAAGAAATTTACTGAACTCTTAATGAATTTTAGATTTATTATAATATTTGGAATCATTACGAGCTAATCTAGAGTTAAGCAAAACGTGAGCGTATTTGAATTATGTATTGAATAATAAGCGATTTTTCAATTATCAGGAATTAAAAAATATAATTTTCTCAATGATGACAAATGTTACTTTCTAACGATTTGTACTACTTGATAGGCATTTTTTCCATATTTAATGTATAAAAAATCATGGATTTAGTTTTATGAAATTCGCACAACTCGAAAAGAATTTAATTATAAACATTTTTTTAATTATGTGCATATATCAGGAAAAATGTTTTCACAATGAGGACGAATTTGGCTTTCTTATGATTCCTACCATGTAAAAGGTATTTTTACACATATTTAAAATATGGTTTAGTTCCGTAAAATTTGTACCACTCCAAAACGAGGTAAGTGTATATGATTATTAGGGCAAGGAAACACTGTGTAAAATATTGCGAAAAGTACTAGGTCAAAAATATACTATTGCGAACGTTAAGACAACCCTTTATTACTGACGATATAAACTCACGTAGGTTGGCCTGGACATACCAGTGGATCTGAGTAAATTTGGTCAGCCAAAATCATTGTGAAAGTCCAACAAAAAGAAAAGGCTCACTAGGTACATCGAGGTCAAGACTTTTAAACAACTTATCAAGTTCTTAGGAGGTTGGGAATAGAGAAAAGTTGAGGTAAAATGAAAGCGAGAGGTATTAAATCTATATGAGTGGTTAGTCTATTGAAGAAAGAGGTGAGGAAATTAGCATCGATGTATTTAAATCCACAATTCTGGAGCGTTATAATTAAAAAAAATTAAGAATTCTTCTCGATAAAGCGGTATTATTTCAAATTTTGACAGTAGAAAAATCTGCAGGAGCCTTGTTTTGTAAGTTTCACGATTCGTTGCATTTACAATAAATAAAATTGATGTTAAATATACCAATACATACAATAACGTCATATCCCTTATGGGAAGGGCAAACAGGGCACATTTTCTTTCCATCCCATATACACAGTGTACGCTTCATCTTTATCCGTATATCTTGCCATATTGTTCTTCTGTTTCTCATACTCCTTACTTTACTCAGTTACATTTTCTAACTTTCTCCTCCTCTCATTTCAGATATGCGAGTATATAATTCTTCTCATTCTCTCAATTTGGTCACACCATCTCAAAATATTTTTTTAGTTATTTTATGAAATCTTTCTCTTTTTGTCTGTCAAACCGTTGTATAGTATACTAGAAATGTTACGCAAGGTGCGCATTTATTGTGGTCGTAATCAATGCCCAAACTACGCTTCTAAATGTACATCAAGTTTGACACTAGTAACTGACGTTAAGTAATTGAATGGTTGAATTAAAATAAGCACTAAGTACCAAAAAAAAAAACAAAAAAAACTAAGTATGCAGTTTCTTTATATATGACATATAGAACGAAACTGCATACTTAGTTTTTTTTGTTTTTTTTTTTTGGTACTTAGTGCCTATTTTAATTCAACCATTCAATTCATTAATAAGTTGTTATTTTAAAATATTTGGATGATTTTGGTTGAGTTTTTTATTTAGCAAGTGAAGTTTATTTTTTAAAATTTAATAAATAAGGAATAAACGTAAAAAGGTTATCCTCGGTTTTTGTCGAGTTAAATAGACATTCTAATTTGTAATCCGCCTGAAAAGTTATTCAAGTAACCGGAGCAGTCAGAACAACCGAAATAAATAAAAAACACGCTTCACAGTAAGAATAGCAAAAAGACAAATAAATAAAACTTATTCTTAAAACACGCTAAGTACAATAAAAACGATCGTTTTTAATAACATCAACTTAATTTGTTTTTTACATTTTAAAAATTATTCGAGTTAAAGTATCCCGAATATTTTGTTTTGGTGCAACTTGAATAATTTAAAGAAAAAATTATAATATACTCGTATATAGTCATTATTTGCAAAATAAGTTCATTTCATATCTTTCTTATCCTTAATTTTTAAATATTTTGGTTGCTTTAAATTAAAAAAAAAAATTAATGTCGATTATAAGCAAAATAAATTGATTTTTTATGTTTTAATTTATCTAAATAAAATTTCAAGTGTTATTTTTTAGCTCTGAATAAGTCTATTTATTTTTCTAAGCTTAAGACTTTTATTTATTTTTATTTTTTTTCATTTAAGTGACTTAGAACACAAATGTATATGTTTATTTTTTTAATAATTCATAAAATTATCGCACATTTTCCCGGATGTTACAACAATGTAAAATGTATCTTCTTTGAATGGCTTAGTATATTATATTTAACGGAAACTATTTAAGACCTCCGTACCCTTGTTGGTAAGACGCCTATTTCCTGACCTGGGGATTAGGGGCACGTTTCCAGTTGGAACCCAGATTTTAAAAAAGAATTCAAGGCTGGTTTTTATATCAGAACTCTTAAACATTATTTAAGAAATTGCCAGATGGCAACAAGCTCGCCACAGTTTGTTTACAACTTAATTGTAAAACAATATATTGCAATCTACTTCTCCGCAATATTTAAACAATCTTAATATTAAAATTGAAAAAAATCGTTTTAAGAAGTTTGGAAAATCCTATAAAAACAATGAAATGTATCTTATTCTGGAAGAAGGAAAAATCAAAAGCATTTTTAATGGGATATGACCTATGACAAGATGAATAAACGTGACAAAATTGAAATATGTGTGCCAGTACAGAATGAAGAGAAGATTTGTTTTCTTTGCCTACCCCAATGCCACAGTAATTACATTATATAGTATCATTTATTCGTCAAATGACTTTATGAAATCACCGGAGTTACTCGTAGTGTGATAACTTCTTAACTAAATAAAAAAAAAAGATGTTGTCTTTAGAAATCCTCCAGGATCTCCTTTAAGAACATCTTCACCAGTCCAGCAATATAAACAGCTCTGTCAAATAATTTTATTTCTTTGTCCTTTTCCGCTTATTTTTCTTCTACAATAGATTACAGATTTCAGTTTTTCACCATAAAATTCAGTCAAAACTTCTCGAATTATATGGTCATGTGCCATTTTTATACATTGATCGCTTTTTGGAGGAAAATAGTAATATTTTGTATTCTTAAGCCTTAAATGATAAATACCTTCAGTTAACACAGTTCACAACCATTACTTAATGCAAATCATAAAAATGGAGTTCTGTCTACCCCAATAAGATACCACGCGATGGTGACGATGATATATTCAAAAACTTATCTAAAATAAATCAAGTTCTAATCAGAGCAATCCTTATTTTTCTCTCGTTTAAGATAAACGGGTTAATAGATAGTTACAAGTTACGGCAAAATTTCACTTGGCAAAAGCATTAAACAGTATTGTACCTTATAAAGTCTGCCTCACGCGGCAGCAGTCGCAGTTAAATTTACTGCCGCCCTAACATCGTGTCCAGTCGTAAAAACAAACGTCGCCACGCGCCCTGGCGACAGTTTGCGCGGGACATGGGCCCACTGCGGGATGTCGAAGGACTTCCTTTGCAAAAAATAAAGGACACAAAATAATTTCCTCGTGTATTTTATAGCGCGTCACGGATGGTTATACGTGTATTTGGTCAAAACTCTCACTCGGGGTCACTTTGAAATGATTTGAGTGGGTTAGTAAAAACTATTTTGAGTGGGTAAATCAAATTTAATATATGTTATATTTTTACATGAAAAATAGGTTAACTGAAATGTTTGTAAAATTTTTCCTCTAGTCAATTATTTTGCCATTTTTTTCCAATTTAACATTAGAAATATTTATAATTAAAATTGTATTTTAAGTATTGTATATTGAGATAATAATAAGAAGGTTTTTAATTACAATATCATCTCCGTGACCTCTGTGAGTCAGTTGGTAAGACAGCTGTTTTCTAGCCTGGGAGTGGCGGGCTAGATTTTTACTGGTACCCGATCTTTTTTATAAGGATTATAGTCTCTTTAAAAAGTTTCTGGTTGGCTGGAAGATATTACAACATAGCAATACATCCGCCACCATACAATGAAAGTGTAATACAGTACAGTACAATACATAATCTAAGATCTGATTTAGTTAATAAGATGAAGAAAGGAGCGTAATGATAGTTTGAACATGTGTGGAGAATGAACAACGAAAGCATGACTAAACGTTAAAACTAGTCAGAAGTGCAAGATGTGCGTGAAAGAGGTAGACCAAGGAAAACCTGTCTGGATCAAATGAGATACAGTTTGAAAGAAGTTTCATTGAGAATCATGTATGATAGAATATTGTGCATGACAAAATGCATGCATGTGGAGGAGGCGAAAGTTGTGTACATTTGGACTAAACGATATGTAGATTCGTTCTTTTTTCCTTCCGTCTATCCCTTTACCTACCATAACATAATATGCATTCTACATATGTATAGCATTCACTCAACGTGTCTTAAGTCGGTTTATTGTCTTTTTGGCATCTCTGGGTGAGCCCATATGTCCAGTGTTTCTCCATTTTTATTGCAATGACGTTTTTGATATTTCCGATTTCAATTAAATTATCCATGAATTAACAAACAAATAAAGAACTGATTTTTTTCGATCCAAATATAAAATATATGCGATAAATGTGTGAACAATATACGGTTAGACTATGTAAAAGCATTGTGTTATTTAAGTTGTATTTTCTCAAATGATGGAAAAGTTATGCGGGATATCGAATGGCGTGTAACAATATAAAATAGAGTCAATGAGATACAAAAATATATACATTAAAACCGGATAGTATTAAAATCTGCGAAGATTATTCACATCAATATTCTATTACCTACTTTGATTTATGAAAGTGAAACGTGATCGTGGAAAAAAACTTAAAGGAGCAGAATAAATACTGTAAAAATGCGTGCACTAAAAAAAATATATTGGGAGACAATGTGTGACAGAACACGAAATATAGTAATTACGGACGAATTTTAACTTAAAGCTGATGAGTTAATGCTAATATAAAAAACATTGAGAATATTCGGGCATGTAGAATGAATCAATGAAGGAAGCAAATATAGAAATGTTAGTAAAATATATGGAAAAGAAGGACCGAAGAAAGTATGGTTGTATCTAGTGAATGATATTTTGAAAGAAAACTATGTGAAAACTCAGACAATCGTAGATGTGTTATGAGGAGGATATGGAACTGGCGAACGATTTGTGTCGCGATAGGAAAGTTTGGTGCTATATCCTCTCTGCCTACCCCAACAGAGAAAGGGCATGATAGTATGTGTGTAATGATGAATCAGATGTTAAACATACCTTTTTTTAAGTAAAATTATAAAACATATTTTTTTTACAAAACTGAAAGATAAGTAACATACTTGACAAAACATATATTGCTATGGGTTTTATATTCAAATACTTTAGTTGTTTTTAATATTTATCGTTTAGAAAAGTCATTAAATTTTAAGTTGTTTTGATACGCTTGCTCCTTCAATGCTTAAGTTGTAAATTGAATTTATCATTTTCTCTTAATTTATACTGTTACAATTTACAATAGATATATTATTATTTAATGATTTTAGTAATTTATAAAATGTTTTATGTACCCATGTTGTTTTTTCCTCTCCTTGTGGTTTATAAAACACACCTCAAAATTGTAATTTTGCTATATGATGCATCCTGTTGTTGATAAATAAATAAATATGAATACAAAAGTTGTTAATATAGATAAACATAAATTCAACTTAATGAATTGGTATGCAGAAGTTTTTAGATTGTTCACTCGAATTAAATTTATTAAATTATTTTTACTTAAATTTATTAAATTATTTTTTAACCTTTTTTATTTTCTTTGGATATGGAAATATAAGTTTTTGAGACACAGTTATTACTTGGAAGAAAATAAGAAAACTTAATGAGAAACACATTAAGAAAACTGGTGATAGTCTCCACAAGTGATTCCTAAAATGAGCGGTATCACCCCTAGGGTTCGTTCAGAACGCAAAGCTTGCTACTAAAAGACACGAGGGTCGACAGCGCGTTCATTATTGTAGGAATTGTGTTAAGCACCAACTACGTATTTAATATTAAATCACTCAAATTGGAGTGTAGTTTTATCACTTTATATGATATCAGTTTGTTTTCTCTAGAAGTTTAGGGTTTGATATTTGGTAGACTTAAATTTATATAGCTTTGAGTTGGTTTTCAGAAGCTTAGAAATGATCACACTATTTTCAGGTTTTTAAATAGATCATACTAGCTCCATGAAAGGTCAAAGTAGAGTTTTTAGCTTAGTGGTTCAATTTAAATAGATCATACTAGCTCTATTAAAGGTTAAAGTAGAGTTCTTGGCTTAATGGTTCAATTTAAATAGATCATACTAGCTCCATGAAAGGTTAAAGTAGAGTTCTTGGCTTAGTGGGTCAGTTTAAATAGATCATACTAACTCCATGAAAGGTTAAAGTAGAGCTCTTGGCTTAGTGGTTCAATTTAATGTGATTGCTTAGAACCCAAGCCACCTGTTTTTTGTTTCCTTTTACGTTTAGGTACTTTTTCATATGAATTATTTATCGGTATAGATGCTTGAAATAAATAAGAAACCATTTAGGAAAACACATGCTTAGAAAAAAAAACTTAGTTTCGAAGGGCGCTACTTGAGTAGGTCAAAAAAGTTTGGAAATTACTGATAAGGACCAAATACATCTCACACAGAAACTCTGTCAATTGAAGAGTGTTATTGAAAGCACAACTGACTTGGTATCATAGATAAAACTATACAAATATTGATGTGATACAACTATTTTGATGGGTTTTCAGATATTTGTCTTTCTTGCCTTACATTTTTTGTATTGTTGTACTTTTTCGCTGTATAAATCACACATGGCCATGTGGGGTTTTATTGACTCGGTAGAAAGTTCTGGGACTTATTGTGCAAGTCAAATAAAAAATAACACTTAGCAAGCACTTGAAAGGATTAAATAATTTTTGTAACAGACTAGAATCTGCAATGTATTATAAATGTAATGGAAAAAGTTGAGATAATACTTTCTTAAAAGTAACTAAATAAATGTACAAACTTAATACGGTGAATTAATTGTGTATGAATTGTTAATACTCGTAACTATAAAATACTTTTAAACTCCACCATCCAGAAAAAATGGTTTATTTTAAAAGTCGTAGAAAACTTATGCTTTCTTGAACAGTAAAATAAAACATTTTTCATCAAAATAAGTTCAATTATTAGAATATTTGAATATTCTGCGAACTTTTTGGTAAAGCTTTAAATTAAGGTTTTTTCACATAATAATATAATACATTTAAAAAAAAGTGGGCATATTACTTGAAACATTAAAATTATTAAATATTTATTGTGTATTTGTTGTATATTAACTTTATATTTGTTGAGCTGAGGCGCAGGAATACTCACATTGATATTTTTACATTTCGACAGATTGAGTTGGACTTAAATATTTCCAGCAAATATATTTAACATATGCTAAGAGTTACATGATTCACAAACATCTGCAACTCGTACTTGTATTGATTATATTTCTGAAATTTATGAGGATAAATCAGCGGTTTCGGTAGCTTATGTAGAATTATATAAATATTAAGAAAAATAAATATTATTTTCGGTATGCGGTAAAAAAAATCTTTCCGTTTATGTTACTAAAATATCTATAACTTATCACATTGTTCACTTGTGTTTATTATACTACAGTTCATTATTTTTCACATTAAAAAAGCGATAAATAATGTCAAGTTACACCAAAAATAAAAGTGAAATAAAAATATCAAGAGACAAGAAAATGTTATCCTTGCGTAAAATTTGGATTGAATTAAATTTTTGACGGTGTCGTCAGCGGGACCAAGCCTGAAAAATGGTGAAGAGGACCAAGGGCTGGTTAAGTATGTTATTCAGGGGTGGTGAATATTTTCGTTCAAATTCTTAAATATTCAAAGGTAGTTAAACTGACATAGATTTAATAAGTTTGTTTTTTTCATCAACTTTTAAAATATTTTTGAAATTTAAAAACTACATACAAGGGGAGGTCAATACATTCGCGGAATGAAGGAGAAAAAGAGGAAAAAACATTTTTTTATTATTCCTTTTCAATATATTTATCATAAACTCTAATAATTGGTTCAGTTCTTTTAATAAGCTTAACATATTTATACCCACAAAAAAACATTTGCTTTTGCCCTCAAAATAAGCCGACATTGCACTTTTAACTTCTTCATCGTTCGTAAATTTCTTTCGTCGAAGCTCTTTTTGGAAACAAATAATACTCAGACGGAGCCTAGTCTGGGCTGTACGGAGAGGGGCGGGGCGGGGGGGGGGGTTAATGTTTGGAAACCACAGTTGTGAAGAGCAGCCGATGCAGAATTGTTTTTGTGCACGAGTGCATTGTCATGCAAAAGCAGAACTCCGATTTTTTAAACTGCATCAGCAGACTAGAGTAGTACTCTCTAGCTATTTTGACGCCCTCATCTTTGTAATCTATCAGTAGTTAGCCATCCGCATCCCAAAATAAATATGCCATATTTTTTTCAGTCGATTGTGACTCTTTAAACTTCTTAGTGAGTTGTGTGCCTTTTTATGCCACTATATGGACTTTTGCTTCAGCTCTGGCTCATAATAATGAACCCAAATTTTATTTTCAGTTAAAAATTAGCTCAAAATCTCTTCTTTGTTGTTTCTACAGAGGTCCAAAAACTGTCGTGAATATTCGATGCGTTGTTGTTTTCGAAGTAGCATGAACATTCGGGGTACCTACCTTGCACTGATTTTTGACATCCCTAGATGCTGATAGAGGGTATTCAAAATTATTATACGAGTAGGTGATACTCCAACCATCTCTGCAAGCTATTGTTTGTTTAGGCGGGCATCTTCCAGCACAACTTTTCTACTTTTTTGGCGATGTTTTAAGAAGTGGCCTCAACAGGTCATCCAGATTGGAGGTCGTGCTCAATCGTTATATTCCTTGCTTAAAAAGACTATGTTACTTTTAAATCATAGTTTTTTCAGGATAACAGATTTGAGGTGTTTTCTTTTATTTTGTAAGAAACTTAATGACGGCGCGACTCTCAATTTTTTTCCATATTTAAGATGTTATTAACGTTTGACGTACTCTCTCAACGATATCTTAAATAATACTGTCAAAATTAGATTAAAAGTTGGTGAATATACTAACAATGAGTCATATTATTGGAACGTGCACATGCGCACTACCACCCCATCCCTTAACCTCTTCATACCGTGAATTTATTGACCTTCCCTCGTATCTTATAAAACATTGATGTAATTGAGCAGAAATATTATATTTTTTAAAGAGACAACATACGGCATGACACTGCTCATAATTTGAAATGAAGTTATTTTAAAATGTCCTCAGACTAACAAAAATTTTAATGCTTTAATGCATGTGCGGTAAAGATTTTTAATATTTCAATTTCTTATCTTTTTATACTGAATAATTGGTTCTTTGTTACAAATTCATTCCAGTTTCCTGTTTTTTTTTAACAATTTCGTTCTTCATAGCATAAGCAGGAATGTTCATTGTGACGTGAAAATCTTTAACAATAAACAAGAAATATGTAAGATAGGCTTTCAGTGAAAAACAGGCTTGAATCGTTTTTTTAATCGGATACCAACGGGAATCGAACCCGCAAACAAATAGGCTACGGAGGTCATTTTTAGTCATTCAATGGCAGTTAAACGAACACATTTACGAGTTAGTTCATGATTTCAAAATAATACTCGTATGGTATATAAAATCGCATTAACGAGAAGACAAAAAAAAAGTTAAAATATGGCGTAGAATATTTCCAACAACTGACAAATCGATTGGTTAGTAATTGAATTATTTTTAATTATTTCATAGATAAGAGTAAAAATCAGCGTCTATAAAGCTTCAGAATACTGTTACATGTTGCTAAGTAACACATACCCGTAATAACTTCACCTTTTGGAAAAAATCTGATTTCTCGAAATATTCGAGTATCTCTCTGCACCATAATTATTTCGTTCCATATACGTGTATCTACCATATTTAGTGGGAAGAAAGATAAACAAACAAAGTTTTCTGTGAATTTATATTAAATATTTTAAATAATAAGGACAGTTTTAAACAAAATGGGAAGTTCAAGTCGTGGGTAATGCAAATCATTTATAATTTTACCCCATTTGTAATGCACGTAAATTATGATTTACAATTTTTTTAATGTCGTATGTTGTTAGTTGTGAAATTGTTGGGTACTTAAGACATAATTTTGCCACTGTACAGTAAATAAATAAGATCGTTCGAGTTTCAGGCGCTCAAGGGAATAAGGGAATTTCCTTGTCTCTGTCAAAAAATATCATGCACCAGTTTAAAAATAAAACAAAGAAAAGAGAATTAGTGTATCTGTTTAAAATCCATATAACGCCAATTCACACTATATAAAATATGATACATTTTGTTAGATTACAGAAATCATATGAAGTAAACAAACAAATTAAATTATCTTTATTTGTTTATAAATAAATTCACCTTATAGCATTGAAAATAATTTTATAATTACATAATACTTAAGGGCCATTTTGAATATCTCGTTCAGAGAGTGGACTCGATTCGTGGGTGCTTTAACTCCGTGAATTGAGCATATTAATGCTGAATAGTAAAAAAAAATGAGTGTTAGGATAGCAAAGTGGCAACTGAGGTCATAATATTGGATACTTCCTGGTATCTACATATGTTTGAACAAATACATTTGGTATGAAAACCATTGAAAATTTTCAAAGAGAATACGAATTATAAAGAAATCTTTGTAGTTATTGCGATATCTATGTAATAGTTACTAGCTGTAGGTGAAGTATAATGTTCACACATAAGTAAAAAAAATCTCTATAAAACAGAAAAAAGCCTTTCAAAAACAGTTACCTTCAAATGCTTCATAAAGCTGCACACGCTACTGATATGTCTAATACTCAGAGATACACCATTCCACGCCAGGGGACCAGCAACTCCATGAAATACACGATTGAAAAAAAATCTAATGATTTCATTCCATTTTTTTTTGTCATTTTACCGGTTTCGCCCTTCAGCATCGTACGAGCATCCTCAGAATGGATTAAAAGTCACTGAAACTGATAAATTGACAAAATCTCAGTAAAAGTAATTAAAAGGTTTTTATTCATTGGTGTATTTCTCATCTGTAAGTAATGACGATAAATGGAATAAAATAGTGGATAATCCTTATACGAATTCAATTGTCTCTATTCATTTATAGGAAATAAAATTAATCTTTCTTGCGCCAACCAAAGTTTATAGTATTCGCTCATTCGTAGATTTTTCGATTAACAAAAAAATAAATATAGCAAAGTACAATGCTCCGCGGACCAAATCCGTGACCTTCATGGATATAAACATGTCTTCTAATCTGGTTGTTACGGGTTCGATTCCCATTGGTTCCTAATTTAACTTAACATTGTTTTGTAAGCACCATTGATTGCTTCAACAACGTCTTTCTGGTTGATTTAAAAAAAATCATATGCCAATTAATCGTAT
>OX463839.1:39115245-39314949 GCA_949825065.1 Odontocerum albicorne | reverse complement strand
TATATATATATATATATATATATATATATATATATATATATATATATAAAACAATCAATTATGTATGCATTTCTATTTGAAAATATTACCGCACGTAGAAAGGCCACAATGAGTTTAGTGCGTGCCAGTATTATTATCAGACAAACTCTGTAACCAGAAATGTGCAGTTTTTTAGGCATCATTGAAAGTCGAACCCAAAACCTCTGTTTGTACTACAAACTTGATCACATAGGTCGTCATGTAATAATGGTCATATAGGTACAAAAAAGATAGAATATTGAAAAGAAGAAATAAAACCATTTATTATAAAATGTGTTAGAATTATTGTTCGAACTTTCAAACAACTTAGAGAGTAATTATTTTACACATTTTTAGACTATTTATGGGTAGATATCATGTTAAAGGAATCATTTCAATATAAACAATTCACATGTCTGCTATGTGAAACTGAAGAAAGAAAATCGTTTTCAAAACAGAGTTTTTATACTTCGTTCTAATTAATGTGGGAAAATGGTTACATGGTTCTGGCTGGAAGTATTCATCTATAACTTCAAGCAATACAAAAGGACAATTTACATTAGTTTATATCCTTGTTTGGGAAACAGTATATTTATGGAAGACGAAACATGATATGAAGGGAGTTTATTTATTTTAAATGAGAAATAACATCCAATGTAGCACTAATGCCGGATAGTATTTTATTCTACTATAAATGTCTTCCTTTGTACAGTGTTAGGTAACAAAACGAATAAAATAAATTTGGAAAAAATTACGTCTGAGGGAGTATACAAATTTCTTATCCGATCGGCATAATTGATTAATTCTCAATAAATACGGAAAAATATAAACGGAAAAAGAGGTTTCTACAAACAACGAAGAAATTCACATAAAAGTGATGATTTTGAGTACGAATTGTATGCAAATACACACATAGAGAAAATCTACATGTATTGTTTTTTTTAAATTTAAATTGGCACTTAATGTTTTTTTCTACCTATTGTTAAATTCAATTGTGTTCATAAATAAATAAGGTCTTCCTTCCATCAACGTCAAGTTACAAATTTTATGGCAGCATAAATATAAAAATTTGGGTTTTAATCACATATATTATTCTTGAACTTCCCGTAACTTGTCAACTTTTGATATGGGTAAATTCAACACTAATTTACATACAATTGAAGTAATAAAAATAACTTTTAACCTTTTGCGAGATTGATGTTAAAATGTTATGGCATTCAAAGCAATATTCATGGTCCTCATATTGCACAGCAAAACGTTATGGCATTCAAAGGAATATTCATGGTCCTCATAATAAACATAACAAAATATTTTTTAGAGATTAAATTCTTGTTATTCATTAGTACATTTTTGAGAAAATATTCAATGATATAATTTTTTTCGTAATCTGTCAAAAAGTAAACCAGCTACTTTGATATTTCAACTTAAATTGTCATTTAAAAATTTGTGTAATATATGAAATATATTTACATTACAAGTTGTCAAATGTTTATAAAAAATGAACCTATAAATAAGATTAAAAATAAACTAAATGTGGATAATTATTAAATGATTATTTTGGACATGCAATATATTTAGTAAAATAAACGTCTTCCCGATAAAACAATAGGTTTTATACAAAATATCATATTTAATCTTTTTATTCAACAACAAACCCCCAGACATTTATATTTAATACAAAATATAATTTCTAATCTCTTTATTATCGCAAGCAATAATTTAAGGCAGCACGCTTAATTCTAACGTATCTCCGCTAATATTGGCGGTTTTCTAAGTTAAATATTTTACGAATGCCTCCCTTGAGGATCATTTTCTTAAAGTCTATTGAGGCAGATAAACAAATACAACATAATCCTCTCGCCATTGTTTTGGACGATGATTCTGTATCAAAAAGGTTCCTTTCATCCTGTGTGGATGAAGTCCCGTCTTCATTGTTTCTACGTTATTAATAGTGGCATCTTTTGTTGTTTGCTATCGTCATAAAATAAACGAGAAAGTTTAAAACAAATAACAACGTTTGTCCGTAAGGTACGCACTCTGATATAACTTGTTTTTTTAAATTATTCGTAAAATTTAAAGCGATCACTTTAGATAAGAGTTTTCGTGGCATTCTTGTTTACACGTGTTGAGTTAATGGAATTAAAAATAAGATGATATTCAAATAAATTGTTATTTTTTCATTAAAATCAAGCAAATTATTCGAGTGATGACAACATAACAGAAATGATTAAATACAACGTGATAAAATATTTCGACATTTATTGAATTATTTTTGCTACAAGCATCTATTTCACGGTTTAACTGAAACTTTAATTTAATTGTGAGAGTTATTTATTAACCATAATTTCAAAATATTATTTAGCTATCAAAAATCCAATTGACAGATAAAAATACCAAATTAGGGACTAATAACGCGTTGACGAATATCTGAATTTGGGCCCATTTCTGAATTGAACTCGGAAAAAGTCTATGATAGTTTTTTTTTTCTTAAAATAATTATCATTTTAAAATAAGAGGTAACACCTTCTGAGAAATCACAATTCTCTGAAGGCTATTTATAATATAAATGGACAACTTTTGTGAAATAAAATTACATATCTAAAAACAATAAAACATTGTGTTCCCTCGTCGTAAGTTATCACGTAAAAAATAATTAACTAGTTAAAATAATAAATACCTTAATTTAAGATGTAATTGCCTTAAATTGACATTCAATGTTTTATTGAAACATACTATTGACTTGTCTTCATATTGTTTCTCAAAAATATGAAAACATTAATTAAATATTGCTTTTTTTTATGTTTCAAAATCTACTTGGAATATCTTTTCATTTTTCCCATTTTATGTCATACAAAAGGGTTGAATGTGGACATTCTCGTATATCCTTAAATTTCATGAACATTCTCACCAAGCACAGCGCGGAAATATGTGAAATTTACTGTTGGCCTTTCCTGTATGCTCTACACAATTTTTGTTTGTTTTATACTATGTACGAGCAACATGTATGAAATTCCACATTCTATTGTATTGTTCCCGTAGGGTCTAAGTCCTCCTCTGTTTCTCGATATAATTTGTGATTTATAAAAAAAATATATTAAAACAAGTTTTGAAGACGTACTCAAATATAATACAAAATAACGAACATTTATTACACCATAAATTTGATAGTAGTACAACTTTCCAAAATCGTTTTACATCTTAAGATTTTTTCAATCAATACCTCTATTCATTTATAAAATATAGCTCAAATCCATTGCAAGTGGCTGTACATAAATGATTCAAAATTTTAAGAAAGTCAGTCGCATTGTATTTAATAGAGCAAAACTGATATTAAAAGAATTATATTTGTTTTCTTGTAGATGCATGTTAATAGGATCATATACACTCTAGTTGGCTGGAATCATCACATTGAAATTCATTAGTGAAAAATAAAGAAAATACATAGTTTAACTTTTTAGCGAGGTAAACAGATTCCATCTAATATCATTAAGAAATAAAGTAGGATGCTCAAACTAGATATCTTTAAATTTTTATGAAATTTACCAATAGTTGTCTGTCTTGTTTCCTTTCCATGATTGGTTTGTCCCCACAGAACAGTACGATTGTAATTATGATTTTGCAGACTAATTTTGGAGAACGCCTCGCTGGTATTTCCGGCGTTTCCTGCGCCCAGCTTCCGACAGGACGTACACGCGGCTACGTATCGTTGCAGGGCTGCCAACAGCGCTGGGACGGTCCTGTCTCGGGAGGTTCGTGTCTTGGCTGGTATGTGGTTTTATTTTTCCATTAAGTTTAAAAAATTTCATATCAATAATTAAAAAAAAACATGATCTTATGAAAACTATTGAAACACAAAATTTTCCAAAAAATATTTTTTCTCTCTATATAATATTTTTTATCATCTATATACTCGTAAGCATTAAAAGGAGGAACACTTTTTTGGTCAAAAACATAATCATTATTTAGCTTCTAAAACGTATTTATTACCAGTAGAGTGGAAGGCATTTATTGTTTCAAACCTCAAATACATATTGAAGTAATGGGTCGGTTCACAGGGCATTGCTGATTTTGAGAGTATTATTGAACATTGAGAAATAGAGTTGAGAATCTTGTCTATGAGAAGTTACGTTGAAATACAGAATTATTTTTATTTATGCTTCATATAACTATTTTGAGAAATTTTATTTTTTTGTTTGTGACATGTTATTATTGTTTGAATTTTTTGTTTTAAATAAAAAAAGTGTCATCTCATCCCTGTTGGGGTAAGCAGATAAAACAGAGCGCCTGATTTTTCTATAGCAACACACATATTCCCCCTCTTACATATTCATACACCTTCTCATACGACTCCAACGATTTCTCTTACTTCTTACATTTACATCTTTCAAATGTCATTCACTTGATTTAACCATATTTAAGAGTATTTTAGTCTGTCTACCAAGCCTACCACTATCATTGTACTATATATTTGTTTTGTTAGTTTTTTTTTTTCTTTCATTCTTTCCACGTGCCCAAACGATTATTCATCTTACTTAACACACCAGCACATTAAAAAAGTGTAAATCTGATATATTTTTGGAGTTTGTCTCGTAATATTCTTTTACATTACGAAAGGTTTTAATTGATGCATGTAACAATTTGATCAACTTTAAATTTATTTTCAAAGTAAAGTTGATCAACAGGTCTGCGGTATCTGAGAAGAATAATGTAAATAAGCATAATGTGGGAAGGGCAATGTTTTTTCTATGATTGTTTCAGTTTATCTCTTAAAAGTGTTATTTTGTTATTCTTATATATATATTTATTTCCTTATGTTAAAAATAATACATTAAATAAATAAATAAAAAAAAAGAATTTATATAATAAAAATGAATTGATTAGGAAACGGTATTTTAGTGGAAAAATGCGTATAGAAAGAGTTCAACTCAAAATTAACCTGGGCTTAGATATTTGGATCATTATAAGAACGGGAAGTTCAGGTTATTATGTTATTGATTTTTTAGATTGACTTAAAACAATAAAGGGGAAGGACGAAATATTATTATTTTATTAATTTAAATATATTAAAGAAGGTTTTATGGGTTGTTTATCAACTTTGACGATCGGGAATTGACCTTGGTATTTGAATTAAGACGAATATAGTAATTTAATTAATTAAAAAAAATATATTAATAAAAAAAAAAGATTAATTTGAGGATAGGAAACTATCGACTCTTGTTTTAGTTTAATGACTTTGCAGCATCTTAAAGTTACGAAGTACCATATATATTAATTTAGCTAAGTATAAACTTTTCAGCGTTGAAAAGATAATATAGTCATTCTAGGTTATCGAAAAATATATATTAAATTATTTAAAAATAACAAAACTTTTAAACTGTAAGACTCAATGTTCAGAGAACATAATTATCAATAATGTAACTTAAAACTATGCATCTACATGAGTGATCATTTAAACACAACTTAATTATTTTAAACTACCTTAAAACTATTGCATCTACATGAGTGATCATTTTTAACACATCTATATTATTTTAAACTACCTGGAAAAAATATAAAAGTGTATTCTTTCATATTTATGGAAAAAATTTGGGCGTCGCAACTTTTTTTTGGCTATTCACCCCAATTTAGGTGTTCCCAGCCAGTGAGCAATGTTAAGTTGAATACGTTAATTGAAAATACAAAATGTTCTGACAGCACCAACACAGTTAAGTATTGCTATTAAAATTTGAAATAATATCAAATAAACTTTTTTATGAAACTTGTTATTTAATAAACAAAAAATATAAAGTTTGTTTTTTAACTTTATCCTCCTCTTAAATTTCAAATTTTAATTATAAAAAGGACGAAAGGAATAAAATAACCCTCTTTTATTCAAAACTTTATAAGAAGTGGTTTCATAAACTATCATCTTCGTAATATTTCAGTTGCAAAAGATTTCAAAATTTTAATAATTTTTTTCTTTCTAATTTAGTTGGTGATATGAATTTTAACTTACTTATTAAAGGTATAATGCTTGGATATTCTGTTATAGTGTAAAAATTTACAATTAAAATTAATTCCATTACCAACAAGGCTTAATGTAGATTGTATACCAAAACATATACGTGCAAAAAGGATTCAATACATATTTATCTGTTGCAAAAACATCACGTTCCTCTGTATGGAACATATTTTAAAGCTTAATTTATCTGAGAAATACTCGTTTACCTTTAGTTTTTTTTTCGATGTTGTTGCCGTGTTTAGTTGACTTTAATGATTCCCAACATTTCGAAAGTGTTGCAGTCTTCAACTTAAGGTAACCCAATGATAAATACGCAAGAACCATTCATTTAGCCATCCGCACTCACGATTGAAACGTAGTCACATGTTTGATACGCGCAGCCACGACCGTAACGTGAACACTTCCGGAGCAACCAGCGCATCCAAGATCCAGTGAGCGTACCGCTCTGACCCCCGACAAGCAAAATTTATTTACTAGTCTTTTCTCGTCTGTATTTTTCCAAAAATGGAAGACATGTAAGTATGAGGTATATTCTGTCATTTCCGTTGATGTTATTTTGGGGTTTACCAATTTTTATTGATACTTTGTTTGGAAGTTTATAAACTAATTTAAAGTACTGAAAAATAACCGTGAAAATGTTCGAAAGTATCTGACTGGTTTGATATTCGTGGATAGGGTCGTTCTAAGCTAATACAATATTTCGATTTAAAAAAATCCTTTCTTTTTTTGCATATACGAGTACTTGTATATAATTAGGTTGGGTTACGCTAATGTAAAACAATCATTGTAATATTTAAGTTAATTTCAGACTTTTTCGGATACTGTCGGCTTTAACGACAAAATGTATTTTAATTTTTAGACAGTGAAAGGTTCCTGAAAGTAATAAAATCGAATAAAACGAACCAAAAGTATTTTGTTTACTTGATTAGTCTTCTTCTTTCCAGTGTCATGTCAGGTCCCCCCAACGTTGAATATCCCCTGAGAGTAGACATCTTTGTCCCCGGCAGCCAGAAAAAAAAATCTCCAACGCCCCTTATGCCAGTCCAATCACGTATATTGCGGAGCCAGGAGATTTGCTTCCTGCCAACACATATTCGGCCTTATATTTTGCCTTGGATGATCAGGTGCAGTAATTTGTACTTTGCTCCTCTAAGTACACGACCCAAGTAGGACACCTTTCGGATTTTAATATTAATCAGCAACTCTCTGTCAACTTTGGCTCTTTGAAGTACCCTTGTGTTGCTGACCATACCCGTCCAGGGTATCCGTAGCATTCTCCGGTGCATTCACATTTCGAATGCTTCCAGTCGGTTCATAGTACCAACCGAGGGTCCATGATTCCACTCCATGCAATAACACTGACCAGCTTGATTAGTAACAAAATTATTTAAATAAATATAATTTGCATTGAATAACGGTTTAATCCAAATAACTGCTTAATTAGCCAAGCGCATTACAATAGATATCTGATTTTAAAATAAAACTTTTTTAATGTTGGCTCAACTCAATTTTTTTTTAATATTAGGCCTATTCTCTAGAAAACACACAAATTTTACAAAATTTGCTTTATTATTCCCACTGTATTTAAATTTGTTTATAAGAAATATTGTTACATCCCAAACACCATTTAACGTTTTTTTTCTCGATATACCATGAATAGCGGAGACGTGGGTTGTTATAGCAAATATTTTGGAAACATCATGAACATGTTGTTTATTATTATATTCGAAACGAAAAAAATGTTTAATATCTTAAAAAAATGATAACTTTTTGGTAATAAAATTCTCTCGTTTTTACTTCCAGATTTTTATTAAATTACAGAGTAGTAACTCTTGTCTTGATTTATATTTCAAATCTTTAAACTAAAGTACATTTCGTCTTGGTCTATTCCTCATGAATAATGGTCTCGATATTCCTGGTCCATCTCTCCAACTCTGCCCCCGATTCTCCACTTCTCCTAACTTATAGTGCAAATAAAATTACATATCTTTGTTGTAGCCTGGAAAAGAGCTTTTTTTTCTCACGACATAATACTCACAGAATGAGGGAATGCTAATAAAAAGAGTTACAAGTTCTAAAAACTACATGTTCTTTAAATTAATTTAAAGAAAATTATGCCATTGTATAGGTCAACATCAGTGTATTTTTCCAGTACTTAACGTATGGCTGTGAGACATGGACGGTTACAGCAAAGAACACACAAAAGCTTCAGACCGCACAAAAGAGCATGGAAAGATGCATGTTGGGATATACTGAAAGATACCGTAAACGAAACACCTGGATTCGGAACATAACAAAGGTAGAATACGTAATTAAGGTGTGCATGAAAATGAAGTGGCAATGGGCAGGACACGTAGCCAGAATGTTAGATTCCCGATGGAATTCTAAAATAATCCAATGTTACCCAATAGGCGTTAAAAGACCTAGAAGAAGGCCGAAGGTACGCTAGGTAGATGAAATCAGGTAGCATAGCATTATCACAAGGCGGCACCAATGAGCGAAAAACCGAACTATTTGGAGCCAACTTGGGGAGACCTTCATCCAGCATTGGATCGACTCGGGTTGACAATGATTATGATGATACGATTGTATAAAGCGAATAATACTTTTCATAAAGGTAATTAATTTGTATCCACAATATCCACGGCCGGTGCTTGAAGCTAGATCTTGGATGAATGGGTATAGGGGTTCCTCAAGTAGTCTCCGTTATGTGTTCCTACAACAGTGTCGCTCTTCCTCGTGACGATTGGACTTCTGGCTTAATGCTGGCGTATGAGGAGGATTAATTACGGATTCGCTTATCGACTGATACTCGTACATGACCCAAGGAGAGAGTTTGCCACACGTTAATTAAGTAAGATTAACCTTTTCTAGATCAGAAGACCAAACTAATTCAGACGGGGCACAAAATGTCTGGGAAATGGTGCAAAAAATGCTTTTTAATACATTGATTCGTAGCGAACTAGAAAGCAAGGCTTGCACTTGAAGCCCGCAGGGGACAATAAAATCACTCGTGGTAGAGAATTTGCAGAAAAAATATTGGCAATATCTCTATATGAGTGAGTTTAATATATATTCACTATTTATCCCATTTATTTTCTGCTTACTTGCCATGCTTAGATATAATTCTTTGAGCGTACAAAGAACTTTCGGCTCCTGGTATATAAAGTCAGGTTTGATCAAAGAGTTGTAAGTGTTCTTGTATTACTAGAAATGTTATTGTGAAATGTTCCTAACAATTACTATATACTATTTAGGCAAGAACTGTTCTCAACTACACACGCACAAGAACTAATCTCCCACCCACTATATTTATTGCAAAAACCTTCGATTCTTCTAAATAGAACAGTTTCGTTTATTGCCATATTTCATGTCACATACTTAAAATTACAAGAATATTTTTTTCTTAGACTGCCAAAGCTGGGAAGCAATCATCTTATTTAAGTAACTGTTGAACATTTTATTTTATTAAATAATTACATTACACATGTGTATATACAAATTGTTCAATATAATGTAATTAGGTTAAGCCTGTGTTGTAAACAAAAAATATGTATAAATTAATTAATACAAACTATTTAAATCAAAGGTGGACTTATTATACACAAGTGAAAGTTTACCTATACTTGGTTATACCTGTAAGAAGTATTGCTTTCACGATTATTATATAATTTTTACTTTTACTTCATATATTTCAATTTGGGGGGAAGAGATTTTTTTTTCGATTTAATTTCGGTTTCCTCGAAATTCCCTTAAAAAGAGAATTTTTGGGAAACCGAAGCTATCAAATATTGCCAAAAATAAAAAGCTAAAGGGATAGGGAAAAGGACACTGTATCTCTACAGCGGCTAAGAGATGTACGAGTATGTTAGGATGCTGGTTAAGCCCTCGGTACGTCGGGATAAACATGTCTATCTGCAGGATACTATCTCTAGGAATAAAGTAGCTGTCAGTGTTAATGATTAAACGACTTTTTTGCGATCTCGCACTGGCTTGATGAGGTGAGGAGGGTTGAGTGGAGTCTTAACTGAGCATATGGAACTGCTTGTTCATCTTACTTAAAACATTCACTTCTGATACCTTAATTCCACCTTTTTTGATACATTGATTATCCCCAAAGTTTTCTTAATGCACGCATCGCCACAACATTAATCTTGCTTTTATCCGTCTGCTGTCAATTACAAGTTTCACATCCATACGTCAAATAGGCTAATTGGGACTAAATTATTTATTTTTAATAGAAAACTAAAAAGGTTAATTTAATACATCACATTTAATTTCACTACAAAACTTTCATAATTATTAAAAAAAAAATATCCTATACACATATTTTTCCAATTTTTAGTTTAGGTGTACTCGTATAAAAATGTAACCTTTTTATAACTCAACCACATCACCCCCTTTTTTCCTCACATGTTTTGATAATTAAAAATAAAAGGTATAAGAAATGACTTTTCAAAATAACCTGAACAATGTTTGATTAATAAAGGTTTTATGAGTACCCATTTTAAAGCTATCAAGGAATTTAAAATAATATTTTGGTTTTAAAAATATTATTTCATTAGCAGAGCATAATATTTTTTAAAAGTTGACTTTTTTTATGACGACAAATAAAACCATTTATATAGATTTCAATATCTTGGTAGTAAAAATAAAAAAAAAAACATTTTCCTTTTATAAAATAATGAGACACGACTTAACACGTAAGTAAATATTCAATATTCACGCACTATTTCGGAATATTCAATATTCACGTACTATTTCGGAATATTCAATATTCACGCACCATTTCGGAATATTCAATATTCACGCACTATTTCGGAATAAAATGGGAACATTGAGATCCGCAATGAAATACTCGAAGATCAACTTTTAAAAATATTATTTGATTTTTATATAAATGCGAAATTTGATTGGTTTTACTAATTTTGTATATTTTAATGACGCTCGTAAATTTTCATTCGAAAGTTTAATAAACTAATATTGATGAAAAATTACTACATTTTAAATTTTCTAGTGATAATAAACTCTTATGTCTGATAACGAATACAAGCAGTCCTTATTTTTTTAAATTGTGTTTTTCCATTTTTCGATATTATTCACTATCAAGATATATAGAGCATTGCGCATATGTATAGGTATTTGCATACAATGACGTAAAATTATCGTTCACCTTACTTATTTGTATTAAATTAAAATGGACGCTTCCTAGAGCTACACATGTTCGATTGTCTCAGTGGTGGAGCACGCCATTACGGACAACCTTTCTCGATCACTTCAATTAGTGCGGCGGGATGGGTCTAGGATTACCGCCACCTTTTCTCGACAACGACTCGTTACTTGCTGTGACCACATCTATTAAAATTCTTGCGAGACACTTCTGACTTCAATGCCTTGTTTAACCTGCTGTATTTATTTTGGAATTGGTACCAAGAGAGTGCACTTTATCTCAAATGTTTAACAATTAAACTTTAAAACTAAACTTTCCTGTGTAATATAATTCAATTTCCATACAACGTGATATTTTCTAGTATACTTTAAATTCTGAGACTCTCGTACAGACTTTGGTGAGAATTAGTACTAAGCCAGCTTCCGATTTGTTGCATTCATACGACAAACTTCCTTACGCTAAGTTCACAATAATAAAGTAATGGTTAAAAAACTGCAAGCAGGCCACTCTATTTTATAAGCCTTATCACACAAGGACATGCCGTCAAATATATTGTTTGTAAGCCTTATCATACAACGACATGTCGTCAAATATATTGTTGGTAAGCCTTATCATACAACGACATGTTGTCAAATATATTGTTTGTAAGCCTTATCATACAACGACATGTCGTCAAATATATTGTTGGTAAGCCTTGTCATATAACGACATGTCAAATATATTGTTTGTAAGCCTTATCATACAAGGATATGTCGTTAAATACATTTGTTTGTAAGCCTTATCATACAACGACATGTTGTCAACTATATTGTTGGTAAGCCTTATCATATAACGACATGTCGTCAAATATATTGTTTGTAAGCCTTATCATACAAGGACACGTCGTCAAATATATTGTTTGTAAGCCTTATCATATAACGACATGTCGTCAAATATATTATTGGTAAACCTTATCATACAACGACACGTCGTCAAATATATTGTTTGTAAGCCTTATCATACAACGACATGTCGTCAACTATATTGTTTGTAAGCCTTATCATACAAGGAATACGGCTCCTCAACGATCGTATTATGATCAAGCGCATGTAGAAATTCAGTCTTTCGGGGTGATTATTTTATGTACGATCAGTGTCTTTTGAAACAATGAATTAATAACGATTTAATTAACATTCTTAAGTAAAATAAAAGTAACACGAACAGTTAAAGTTGTAAACAAAAAATAATAAAAAAAATGTATGGACGTAAAGTATGAACATATGAAAGCCAAATGTTACTTGACGAAAGAGTATTGCAGTTAAAACATACGAGATGTTGCAACAAGAAATAGAGGAAACCTCACTTGAGGATTATAGTTCCCACTATTTTGTACAAAATATTATATTATTATTGAAGCAAAGATGTAAATTGAATTAAAAAAAAAGTTTAAGACTAGTCGTACAAAGATATTGTGAGTGCATAACTATATTATAACTTATGCATAAAGACAAGGTGCTACATTTTTTAATAAAGTACAAAAAAGAATTGTATTAGTAAAAAGGGTTATGCAAACAGGATATACATTTTGATATACTCCCAAACAACATGAAGCAATAATTAAAAAATTATCAGATCCTTTGCATTTCAAAACAAAGAAATAATTGTTTTTATCAGAGTAGAAAAGCATAAAACTTAAGTTAGTGTACAACGATGATATTGAAAAGAGCTAAAAGGTGGATAAAATAGTCGGATTTTGTTGTAAATAACATAATATGTTAGTCTTCGTCGTCTGGTACAGAGATGGTTAGGGTCAAGGTGCGAAGAGTGAAATCCATTTTACAGAATTTGAAAAAGCCGTTTGCAAAGTGTTTCGAGAAAGATTGAAAAATTAATTATAATATGCAAAACGGCTAGTTACCAAAAAAACGTTGAAAAGAGAAATTTCGCTATGTCTGAAGTATATTCAAAATATGGGTATGTGGACTTAGATATATTGTATATGGAAATGTGTTTTGTATCAGAAAAAAAGGTTTACGGTACTAATTATATTCTCTATATCCTTATCGGGATCATGAATAGTTTGACAAAAACTTAATCGCCCCATCCTCGAAAATAATAGTGCGTAGTGATGTGCTAGAGCTCACTACAATGTGAGGAAATCAAACCTTTATAAGAAGGTAGTGAGCAGAGTAGAATGCATACGTAGAAATAAATTATTTATTAATAACACCCAAAGAAAAGGGACGGAAAAAACGATTACTAGAAATGAATAGTATTAACAAAATTTAGATATAAATCTTAAGACGATTAGAATACATTGAAGGAATGAGTTGTGAAAGATTTGCTTTAGAAATTTTGACAAGAAGTGTAATTTCAAAGTAAGTAGTTAAAAAAAACGTTACCAAAAGAAACGTGAGAATAGAAGTGATTATAGACGAAGCAAAAACCAAATAAAATGTGAATATAGATATAAAAAATAATGTTTGGAGATGTTTCTAAACTATTTATCATTTGTAGGACATACATTGCTTGATTTGAGGTATTTACATATTTATGTTTCAACAAATTTATGGGATCCTCGTGTTTATGCAATCAAGTTCATTTTGCCAGTACAGCGCAAAAGTTCAGATGCAAAACTTTCATTGGCCTTCACCATTTAATCGGAGAAACCAATCGGCCCAGTAATGCACCTTTCGAAAAAATCGAGATATTTTCAGAAAAAAAAACTTTTTTACCATTGATACCATGAAATGTGATCTGCAGATCAATACAAATTACTACAAAAAAACAACATGGTAAAGGGACAAGATTGAAGCTAAAATGATTGCTAGAGATAAATTACTTACGTTCGGCAGTCATTAACAACGTGTTCAGTTCTCGAAGCCTCACCATATAAGAGTATGCAAAGGGTAGAGTAGGTTAGTCTTCATATAAATGTATATTAGAAATGCGCAACGCTTCTAATCGCATCAAAATCTATTCAAACTGCACTAGGTTTTTCTTGGAAGAGAGAATCCAGGTAGCTCCGCAGTTGGATCTTGTACAAGTCTTCCATAACTCAATACTTCAGGACTCCTTGGATCGTTTTATTTTAAGTAAGGCTTTATTACAAGATATGTAAAATGTCATATATCTTAATTTCCAATTGGTATAAATTTAACTTATTTAAATTTAATTTTGATTTGATCTTTTCTCAAAGTTGGTTTTAGATGTAACACTTGTGGTAACTAAATACACACTCAAACGCCTACAAGATAATATAAATATCAGTGTATTTCCATCAAAGTAAGCAATTTATATTGAAAATGATGAAATTGAACCATGCGATAAATCGATGTAATGTCCACCCGACTGAAAGTAAATCAATCGAGAGCCAACGTACCCTTTGCTGGTGGTCGAGTGGGGTATACACGGCGCCTACACGCTTTGTGCCGTCCGTCCCGAACACTATGCAGCGCCTTGTTCACTGTATTGAGCTATAGGTAGCCATGTATTTGAGTATATGTAACCATGTACTTGGGTATACGTAGTCGTGTACTTGGATATACGTAAGTAGGCATTTGACCATACATAAAGCGAGTATAGTAGGTAGTTAGTACTACGAGGGGATGGATCTGGAGTGGCCCTTGGTGAATGGTGGCCGGATACAGACGGGATAATTTAATGTAAGACCATTGTACCCGAAACACTTGATCAAGATTCAATTTTCCCTTGTCAATACGTTTCGATAGTAGTTCGATTATTTGAGAAAAATTTCACCGATTTTACCAGCAGCATGTTTCTTATTTGTAGGTACATTAATTTGTGTCAAATATTATTGAATAATGAGAGTATTTATTTAAATATAGTTGTAAGTTATCTTTTGATTTTTTTTTAATGTTTGCTCATCCCTTTTGAGTGAGTTAAAGGATTAAGGTATTTAATTAAGAATTATTGATCAACGACATAGTCATTTGTTCAATCTAATTAATAATGTTTTTACATTTTACACGAAATTCTTTACTTCACATAAATTCTCACAATATGAAAAATGAGGCATATACGTATGTATATAAAACTTTAAACTTCAGACATCAAAGTTCTTTCTATTGATCTTGTGTAAAAAAAAAAACATTTTGTTAAAATATTCCCCTTATGACTTATTAATTACTCGTGACGAGTATAATAGAAGGGCCAGTACAGAATTAGGGATTAAGGTACTTGTCGTTGGTGCCACCGTGTAAGTAAATTTGTGATAAATCTCTAAATCTCAAAAAGTAAAAACTTTCCCGATAAAGGACCAAGGTGTTTGGGATAGGATCAAGACTCCAAAGAGATATTTATCACTAGAAATCTATGCTGTTGCACATAAAGCAAGGAGCTTTAGTACTTGCAGTTTGCTTTTCATTTTTTCTATTGGGTCTCAGCTAACTAGCGACAGTTCTACGCAATTCAGCTCGACCTGCAGCTGCTTGTTTCTAGTATTGCTGAATATTTATGTTTTTGAGTGTGTTATGCAGTACACCCTTAAGGACATATAAATATCTTGCAGTGCTCACCGTATTTTCTTCTGCCCTCCGTCAGCGGATATCTAAGGCAAGTAAATAAGCGTTAGAAGATATCTTTTGAAAGTCTGGATCCAGGCACGCAACTTCATGTCAATTTACCATAACAGACAAGATCACGCGACACAAGAATCTCGATTGAATAGCAGTTTGCTCTGTTCAAAACTTCATTGTTTGATACTTTATAGAATTATCGAATCTATGTTACATAATTTGTCTGCTGAGGTACCGCTGTTGATAGTCAAATGCTTGAATGTGTTGTATGTAGGCATCGCGTGATTAACTATACGAAAAGTATATGGCTATAACTTTATAGACTGCCGTTTTAGTTTTCAGTGTCGGATTATACCTATAAAACACACACCCGTGAAAAGACGATAGCAGCGTTATATATCATCATTCATATTATTAAAAATAAAAATAGCTTTTAAATAATTATCTTAATTTATTAAGTGCACAAGTAAACTTGAATATACAAATTATCTCAATATATTGAATTCATACATTAGTATCTTTATAATAAACATGCAACATTCTTAACCATGCTAAAAAATATGTGTAACAAGTTTTTTAAGCATCAAATGCATAAATACACATACATAAAACTGGGCTGGAAAACCAATGCTAGGGAACGGATGAAATTTCTTGTTCTCGCGGTTTGTCTTGTCGAGTGTACTTGACTCTGGTGAATCTTAACTCAAGGTTCGCTCAAACTATGTTCGAGATTTTAAAAACAAGGAATTTATATAGTGCTATTTCTAATACCGTTTACCCTAACGACCACACTAAGTGCAAGTTCAACGTTTCGTTCGTTTATTCAAATGATACCCATTAACGTATCCGAATTGGTCATTTGGGAGACAATATTGCCTTCAGTCTCATTCATCGAGCCTTCGGGCTTAAAACTACTTGAGTAGGTAGGGAACACGAGGTTCGTCATCGCATGTGTTGAAAATACTACCCCACAAGTAGAGACAAGGACATCCGTACGTGTCTAGTGCGTGTGAATATTGTTACGAGACGAACTATTTTCTAAGAGCCTTATTTGCGGGTACTACGGGAATTGAGAAAATAACCTCTAGGGGAAAGTTAAGTTGACAAGGCAACGGGTGTTATCATCAAAGATAAATTCACATGAAAAAAGCTCTCGAGTTAAACCACTCAGAAAAATTAGAGATTTCGGACCATTTAAATACCAAGAGAATGTCCTTATCACTGAACCACATTGATTTTAGGTAATGTCATTTTCTGTGATATTTTAACTTCTTTTAATGTGTAATTTTTTATTTTCAACATAAAACGTTACATATTTTTCTCAAAATGATAAAAATATCTCAAAAATTAAAAGCAATCCTAGAATTACACAACTGAATCGGAAATGTTTGTACAGGCTACAATATTTTGGAACAAATACTTTTTATTTATTGCGACTTGAAACGATGAAGCCAAAAAGATATTCAGTTAAATTGAAGCCTTTTAAGCACCCTTAAGGAGAGTTTACTCTCTAGACGACGTCAATATTTTCGTTGTAATTACTTTAATATTTCTGCAAGTATTTTTATTTTATTTATTTTTCGAATTCTTTAGTAAATCAAAAAAATATGTCCCATAAAATTAAAATATTTTGGTATTTTTTGCCTAAGTTGTAGGCTAAGAAATGATAAAACGGGAATTAAATGTTTTTACAACATCATTCTAATTATATTCCAGAAGAAGAATATTCCATGTTCCAACATGGTAATAATAATATTTATTTATTAATTTGGTGTCATTTAGTGCCAAAATATCATTTCAAGGGCGTTTAAGTTACAATTCTCCATATCTCACATAGTCTCGCAAATACTTTTTTGTCACCAGTCTACCTATACACTATGGCAAGAATATTCCGTGTTTCAACATGTTAATAATAACATTTATTTATTATTCTGGCGTCATTTAGTGCCTAAACAACATTTCAAGGGCACCTTAGTTACAATACTACATGTCTCCCATAGTCTCGTAAACACCTTCATGTAATTAGTCTACCTATACTTCTGAGGATTAATATTCTATGTTACAGAGCAAGTAACCTCAAAAAACCGATAATACAAATAAAATACACGAAAAGCATGTTGATGCAGTTGATTTTCAATTCAAAGAACTCTATTTTTTAAATCAATCAATAAAACTCCATCATCAAAATCAGGCACAAACATGTATATCATCATAACGTGTCTCCAGTGTTTAAACTATGATATTTTATCCTACAAAATTTGGTCTCCTCTACATCCATACATCTTGTCATGCACATTTTTTCTTTATTCATACTTCTCACTTTACAATATTTCAAAATCTGGTTCACTAGATCTAGCCACGTTTACCTCTTACATGCACACAATGTACGTCAGACTTGTATATTCGCTTAGTAATTATTTTTTAATTCAAGCTGCCACAAAATTTAATAAGAAATAATATATAACATAACTATCAAAGGCATTTAATTTTGATTTGTCAATAAAACACGAAAACCATATTTTTTCCTGAGATATTGAATCATTTTACTGGTAAACAATGGGACAAATAATACCTGTGATACAGAAATCGAGGGTTTAAAGAGTATTGGCAAATTTTTTCAATGAAAACAGTGGTGGGACCCGCCTAAACTGTCGATTTTATACGAGTACGAAGACAAAATTTAATTAACAAGTAATAATATTAAACATTTCGTTAAGTGTCTTACCAAACACGATAATAAAACTAACATCGACTTATTCTATAATAAAATATATAATAATTATAATAATCTAATAGGTTTATGGCTGGAACAATGTTTAAAGTTAGTATGTTTGCCAAGCCGAGGGTATTTCGTCCCGCTCGTTGGAGGGGCACCGTTAGAGACGCAGCGCACCTTCCGTAACGCCGAGGGTAGTCCTCCCATTACATACATTACCAACAGCTGTACAAACAGCAGTTTGCTATTGTAACGCCACTCCATTTTGATAGAAGGGTTTTGGTATTTTAGTATGATAATAGGGGAGAGAGAGTTTGTACACTATGTATATAAATAAACGTTTCATCGAAAATATTTTACTAATTTTGCATTAATTTAGGCAAAAGTTATTAAGTTGTTAATGATATGTTTAAAATGTTTAACTGTTTCAAATATTAATTCTTAGTAAACAGGGGCTTATCTAACAAGTGGCTTTACTAAAACTCAATAGCGAAATAGTATGAACACATGATATTTATACTGGAATAAGACAAATATTTAAAGACATTGCAAAAGAAAATACACTTAAGAGAGAAGCCATCAAAAGGTCTAAGCTCATCTCATAAAAATCCGTGACCTAGTTTGTAAGACGCTTCTCTCATAACCCAGAGGTTACCAGTTCGATCACCATTGGAAAAATATATTTCTAAAAATAATTTCAGTCTGGTTTCTCTCAAGGCCTCTTCAACACCTTTCTGGTTGGTTAGAAGAGATTGCCACGAGACAATAAACCCACCGGGCCGAACTATATACAAGAAAAAATTAATACAATAAAATCCTTCCAGTCGAAAAGCACCCCCACCAATAAAGATCGTGCTCGGGCGCGAGGACCTCGGATGTTTTTCGTATCCTTTAGAATAAGTTACTGGGTTTTATTACACTTTCGGGTTGTATTACGTTTTATACAGTATAATCTGAATGGTTAATTATCATGAAGCAAACTCTTCTAACTAATCAGAAATACTACAAAAATTAAGAAATCTTCCGTAACCTAGTTCGTTAGCCGCATATTTGTGGGTCGGTTCAATTTCCGTTGATACCCATTTTTTTTTTCAAATAGGCTTCCAGTCTGGTTTTAATTTTAGGCTTCTCACATATATTGTTGGTTACCAAATAGCAATTTAGCCCTCCAGGTTGTATTCCATACAACTTAAGAGGTATACAATATAATAAGAAGATATAATAAAATGAAAGATCATTGACAAATAGGATGAGAATTTTCTTATATTTAAGCTAATAAACATTTTAATTACAATACTTTTTCTTTATTTATTCTAATATCTTACAACTTTTAAATTTTCACCAAATGTACAATAAGCATTTCGAAAAGTTAATAAAAGTCAAATTATAATACATAAAATATAAAAAAAATGGATTTTATTTTGTATCATGAATACGAGTTATGTTTACATCGTGGGTAATTTTATACATAGATGGGAAATTAATAAAGGGATTGTTTTCATAAATATTATGCTAATGGCGTTATCAAATTTATGCACGAACAGATGAAATTTATAAAACTAATAATGAGGGCATTTTTATTCAAAATTTAAAAAACATTTTCGTAATGTATTTTTTGACAAACCAAGTTGAAATAAGTACTTTATTTAATATACATCCACATATTTTGAAAATAAAACCACTTGCTGACTTATTGCGGTTATTGCGTTTAAATATTTAATAAACCCTTCCTTATTCTGGAGATCAGTTCTAATTAAATTTACATTATCGATAACTTTCTTAGAAAAAAAACGAAAACTTAAGTACGTTCGATATTTTTCTTTATCAAATGATTTTTTTAAATTTATAAAAATTCAAGAGACTTATAAAAGTTCGTGATTATTCTCATATCAAACGCTAGGAGAAAACACATCTGGTTTGCTTAAACATGTAAAAACTTTCTCATCTGATATATTTTTTGGAAAATTTGACTTTGTGTTTATATTAATTAATTACATAAGAATAATTCTGTTTTGCTACGGTAATGCGAGAAAATATTGGATTATTTCGAAAAGTAATTTCATATATTCAAATAAAGTTCAAATGCAAAATCACGCCGAATAGTCAGTCATATATTTTTGATATTTTCAGTTCCTCAGAAAATTCTCAAATCATACAATACTGGTTATTTTTTATTAAATACTTGATTTGGCCGTCATCAGTGGTATTTGATATTTTAGATTGGACATCAACTTGTAGTGTCATATCACCAATACGGAATTTTATAAACCACATTTTATACACACAATCACTTACTGCACCATTGCCATACACTCGACGCATCTGTTATTGATTTGTGAGGCTTTTTGTTGTTAAAAAGTACCTAGCTTCGAAAAAAAATCTAGTTCCACCTTCAAAACAACGTTAAAAAACCACTAAAGCAATTTTGGTAAACAATGGCCTAATAAATGCGCTAAACTATAACCTTTCATTGTAATACACGTATTCAGCATATTTGAAATGAAGCTAGAAAACAAAAATTTCGTCCTAACGATATATACCTGAGAAAACGAAATTTATGGACAACACTATATTTGCGCCTACTGCTATAGTCAAATCACTTCCAATTAGTCATCGTATGAATTTGCAAAACAACTGAATGATGAAAGGTTATAATAACTTCATCTGGATACTCTCAGAATGGGATCAATGTTTCATAAACATTCAACGAAAATGCCAGGTTTATGTCACAAGAGTATCTGCAAAGTAAGGTTCAGATTTATCGTATTTACGGACACTTGTTTTTAGTAATAAATAAGTGGTATCAATATATGAAAAGAAAAATGTTTCTTATTATAAGGAAAATATTCATCATAAATTGCGGAGAAATAGCTCGATATATTTTCTTAAACTTAAAATACCCCCCACCCTCTTTCTTTTTCTCCCTATCAGAAGCAGCGGGTCCTTGAAATTCGCGTTAGGAGTCTTTTTATTTGAACTATTTCCATATAAACATATAAAACAGTTATTTTATGATATGTACCTCTTTACGTTTGATACTAACATCTTACGAGGGAATTACTTTAATTAGCTATTGTACTCGTAGTTTATTTATTTCATAATAAGATATATTTTTTAAATTCGTTTTAATTATAATCATTGTCTTTCTCTTTTCGGGTCGGATTTACGACCTTCCAAGTGAATATCTCGATCCCTTGCCACTTCTTTCGTCTCCCCCCATTCAAGTTAAGTCAGCCAAGTCCTGCTTCTGGGGCAAAGTACAAGTTATCTTTCTTCTAAGCCGATATTGAACATAGTAGCATAAACTATCTTTTGATATTCATATTATGATATGTCGCAGCTACTGCAGTATATGGTAATACACCCTAGCTCTCTCTCTTGTTTAAAAATATTTCTTGATTGTCAGTTTTTTTAATTTAAGGGTAAATTACCTCAAATCATGTAAACATGAAAATAATGTAAGTAATAAATACTCAACGCATGCGTAAGAAACGAAAATGTTGCTGTTTTGAGCAATAACCTAAATTTATGAACAAGAAATTTCTACCCTTATAAACTTGAAAATATGGTGAAGAATCGGTTGGACCCCGAAGATTGCATTCAAATCCAGGCATCAAAAAGTTTAGGTATAAATGTTGTTGTTTTAAAAATGAAGTACTACTATTAACCTTAAACCTGAAGTGGATATGTTTTGCTTGGATGAAATAATTTAGTTCTTCAATCCTTTTTATTGATTCTCAAAAAATGAGAATCACCGAGAGATTGTCGACTATATACCTTCATTGAATCCTCCGATTATTTTTCCACATTGCTTGTGGCCAATGAAACAGCCTGGAAAGGTTTGTGATGATTGGAAACATGGAAAGACGACGCGCAAGAAGAATAATCCCAATGCATTAAACTGAACAAGTGAGAGACACAACTGGACTACCCTGAACAACTGCTCTCCGAGCCACGGAGTGCAGGGATGTATGGGAAGGAGTTGTCCGAGGCTATCATGTGAGTCACAATACTGTCAGGAGCTACACGATAGGATGATAATGTATGTATCATTTTATTATTCTAATGTGAATGACTACAAGAAGCATGTATTTACCTTGAGAGAAAATCCCTTATGAACTTTTGACCTTGAGAGAAGTAAAATTTTAATTTTAAGAGAAATGAACTTGTTTTTGTTATCTTTATAGTCTGGGGGTAGTATCGTTTATCACAAACAGATTTTGGGTAATTTGTTAAGAAGTTGATTAACCCCTGTAAGACAGAGTATCTTGTCTTAAAAATTGGTTTAAAAATAGTGAGTGTTTTTTTCCATTTGTTTTAGAAACATGAGTCAATATATTTTTTTATTTCGAATCCTAGTCATCGCCCTGTTCCAGTATTTAAACAAATTACATTACTTGCGTCATATTGGCTCCTCCTTTCGGATTGGGGCTGCAACATAATTAATTTCCCCATTCCAACGTCACAGCCCTTTCATCGGTCTAAACTCAGGTGATTGCTTTACTAGCACAGATTTTTCGCATTTTTTACTCCACCCTGTTTCCGGTAATCCTACTTTTTTTTCAGGGAAAACGCGAAAAACATTTTTCAATAACAAAATTTTTTTTGACACTTTTTTGTAAAGCATATAAATAGTGAGCTTATTTCCATATTACAACTAACAATCTTAGAGTAATGGATATTCGTGCCAATTGTATGGTGAAAGGTTATTACCTTATTTATAAAAAGGGAAAAATACGAGTATATTATATTTAAACATACTTCAAACACTAGAGAAATAAAAAACAATAGTCCGACAAAATATTTACAATCACTAAAGACTGGAAAGAGAAAGAAGACGGATAAAGACAAGAGAAGGAAGACGGGTAAAGACAAAAAAAAGGGTTATGCAGGAACACATTTCATAATTTAAGGGAGATCTTCTTTTTAAATCTTTCTTTGAAACCAGTCTAAGAAGATGAGATTATATATTGTAATAAAACAAAAAATATTTAAATCGGATATAGCATAATCAGAAAAATACCGGATAATCTTAGAATAATGTTTATTTTTATAAAATATGTCATGGATAAAATATTAAAAAAAATTATTTTATCTTAATAATCTCAAATTGGCTCTAATAAGAGACAATTGATAAATCGATACATCTAAATAAATTAAATGCCTTTTTATAGCATTCGATAATGTGTGTGTGAACAATCCTTTTAGAATTTGATAGTTTGATTATGAGTGTTTACGCCAACTTTACCTTTGTGAACAACTTCTATCTTATATTTTTGAGAAATCATTAATATTTTTATCAGCAGATAAACTACAAGTAAATTAATTACTTTGTTTTAGCTAATCTACGTTTATTTCTCCAGACCAAATATTTCACTTAAAACTTTAGCCAAATTTATGCTACCCTGGTCTGGGCCATATTTATTCTTCTCACAAGCTATCTGAACAACTTTCAATTCTGACCTTTCCGGGCGGAAGCGACCGTACCGTTAATATTCGTGTCCCTTTTATTTAATTTATCCATACAAGGTCCGAGGGGCAAACTTTTGCCTTGGAAAATAGACTGACTTCATCAGAAATGTATGTTTTCGTTTCTTAGCATACTGTTTCCAGCATTTCATGTTTTGAATATCCTCAATTTTGGTTGTAAATTTTGTAAACTCTGTAATTTGTTTACTTACATAAATATTAACAAAGTAAAATACATAATAGAATCAAGAGATTATTGTTCCTCGTGTTTAAAAAAGTTAACATTTGAGAATCGAGAAAAGGAAATACGAAGTAAAGTTATTATCGTTTTTTTTCAATTGAATTATGTGTGAAAATATTGTATTAAAGTCCATTCGTTCTCATGGAAGACTTAAACATAAAGAAATTAGTGATGGACACTTATCGAAGGTTGTAGCCAGGAGAAAACATTGCCTTCGGTCCCAATAATCGAGCATCTGGATTATGAACCAATAGAATAAGCAAGTAACTCATAGTTTGCCATCTTTCGGGTTAAAAACACAACCCCACATGGATAGGCAATAACCATCACACACGTCTAGTTGCCTTGTTCATGGCTACAACACTCGCGCAAGACGTGTGTGATTAAGAGTTCTGGTCACGATACTCGACCAGAGAAATTTACCAGAACTCTTAAACCAGACTAGGACCCTTTTTTTGTTTATTTTTTCAAGAAACCCCCCCTCCCCCTCCGGGCGAAAGACAACCGTCTTACCGACTTGGCTTAGTTTTCCATTATTGTCATCAATAAATTAAAGTACATTATCTCTAAATATCTGTGTTTTAGAAAATAATACATTGTGTTACATTTTAGTAGTATGTATTATAGTACAGACTGGACGATTTTTACTTTATGGTTATCGTTTCCAACTAACCATGACACCATGTGAAGACAACCTACGTGATCTAGTTGGTAAGATGCCTCTCAACCAGATGGTTGCGGGTTTAAATCCCGCGGGAACCCAATTTTTTTCAAAAAGTATTCCAGTCTGGTTTTCATTTAAGGCCACTTTAACATATTTCTGGTTGGTTGGAAGAAAGTGTCACATGGCAATACGCCCGCCAAGTTGTACTGTATACAACAAACGGTTACACAATATAATAGTACAAGATGTTATTCAAGTCTTAGTTAAAACTCAATTGGAACCATTTTAAAATATCTCGGTATCAAAATAAATCCTTAACCCATTGGAAGACAGGGGTTTTACCAACTAGACCATGGAGTTCGTTGTACAAATTTTAAATGAAGAAAACACACTGCGCCAATGCGAGCGCCACGTTTCAAAAACATGAATACATAAAAAAAAACGTCTACGGTGGTGAAAGTTAACAAGTAAAAATTTCCGGTCAAAAGATGGTGTTGACCCAGTACATCACCTGAAGATGGAGTTGACGCCGTACATCACCTGAAGATTGTGTTGACGCCATACATCACCTGAACAAATATATTTCTTCGTGTTTGAGACGTGCGTAAAACACAGTAATTTCAGTTATTCAACGTTATCAAATTCACAAGTCGAAATTCAATATATAGTTTGTCTTTTATTAATTGTAATACAAGAATTTGGCGGATCTGATACACCCACTCAAATAATATATTTCACATCAAATGTAAACTACTTGTAGTTTTAAAAATAATAAATATATGTCAAAATGTAAAGATTGATTTAATTATTTTATAGTACCATCAAATATATTTCGCATGGTTAGTGAATTCTCTTCCGCACTATTTTCTTTATATATAAGGTTAATAATATTCTGACCCAAGTTCTACAATAACTCCCATTTTAGATTAGTCAACATTACAACCCTCATCATTCAGTATTTCCTTAGATCACTTTTTTTGGCTTATCTAATAATTTTGTCTGTTTTTTTTTCTCTATCGATTCATTTATTCTTTGAATTACATTATTTTAAATTTTACTGTCTAATATTTAATGATGAATTACCTCCTTTTTATTCAAATGAGTTTTTCGCTGATTTGTCGTTTCGTTGAATTAGATTTTTAAGGTAATATCAAACACTTTTTATTAAATTTTAACTCGGTTATAAAAATGAGTTATTTTTTAGTCAATCAAGTCATTTATTACTTCACAATTTAATTAATCAAATATACTTTTATTATATTATATTTAACAACGAATGAAAAGTAAGAAAGTGACAGATCGAGTAAAGCATGGATGTTATTTAGAAAAAAATAACTAAGGTAAATGTAAGAAGTTTAAGAAACAGGAGAGCAAGTTTGATGAGGTATATGGATGTAGTAGCTGTAAAATGAAGGTGCGTGGGGGAAGGGGGGCATCTGTTTTATCTGCTTACTTTTGAAAAGAGATATGATATGACGGCTCAAAAATAAAACTTAAACGTTTTAGAAAAAACTTGTAATAAATATTTTTTAGTTCATTATTACATGTTTTTTTCAGAAACGTTAAATTTTTATACTCAATAAGAAATAAATATTTCAAAAATCTTTGAAAATCAAAATGAAAATCTATGAAACAAATGACAAAAACAAAGGAATTATTTAATATTCCTCCTACAATATGCAATGTGTATAATGATAAAATTTGAAACATTTTTCATAACTACAAAATTGAATTCCAGAGCACTCGACGCAAATGCCTTTGAAAATAGCTTTGTCAATGAAACAAAAGGTCTGTTCATTTACATACGCTACGCTAGCACAGGATACAAAATATCCTGGACACAAAAAAGGATTTTTAACCTTTTTTTAATAGTGCCTGCGATTTATAGTGGCTCGTTTTTATATTAATATATATTTGATATAGAAGTTTATATGCCACGGTATTAAATTTTAAAGTAGGTCGTATTTTTAATATTTTTTGTTTAAATACATTTAACGTAATTACATACATATACCGTTACTTGAAATAGATCAATGTGTCTCAAAAATATAAAAATATGTTTTTTTTATACATTTTATTTATAAATGGAAGGTTAATAAGGTAAGGGGCGGCAAACTATCGATCACTGAGAACTTATCTATCACGAGAAAATTTGTAATAAGAGTATTTCAAGAATTTTAAATATAAATTTAAAAAAAAGTGGCTGACAAAGATATCAAGAGTTAATTATCAATTACTTATCACGACGATTTTTTCGTGTTATTATTCTTAATAATTCTAATATCTTGATTTCACTCTGATTGCGCCTCTAGAAGATATTCTGTATTCTCAATTAATATAATCAACATATTGCTCACTGGCTGTAAACACCCAAATAAAGTTCAATAGCTATTAAAAAATATTCACGTTCCATGTCCATAATACCAGATGTTTTCAATGGATTTTATATTTTTCCTTTAATTTAAGAAAAAATCTTCTGTACCAAAAATGTTACATTATATTTCCATGAACTCGTGAGACAGGTGTATTAATACTTGACAGTTTATAATTTTTCTAGTAATAGTATACTTGACCTAAGCATACTTTCTGACTTGTGTAGTAAAAAAAACTATCAATCAGAACAGAAGAAAGTAAAAAATAAAATTCTCATACTTCGCATATTTGAAAGGTTTTAGCATATATATACTCGTATATTGGGATATTACCTTATTATAACATTTTGTAGGTAAAAAAAATCCAAATGTTTGATGCTTAGAAAAATATTTATATTACACAAATATTTGTGGACTTTTCACACTTTTTTTTTCAGAAATTATTTCATCAAACACTTAAAAAGTTATTTTTAAAAAAAAGTAACAATTCGAAATAAAAAAACCTAAAATGATTTTTATAGCTGGGAATATACAAGCACTCGTTATTTTAATACGTGTAACGTTAAAAATTATTGATTTTTTAATAAATAATCCATGATCAAAACAGCTACGAATTGCGAGATTTAATTTTTTTAAATTTAATTTTTAAGCCAACATCTTGAATTTCAATAAAACTTTCGCTTTAAATCTAAGTTATACATAAAAATAAGATATTTTTGTAAAGTGGTTCTTATATTATTATTCTTTCTTTAAAATATATTTTCTAAGCTAATCTAAGCTAAATATGTTTGGTAACTCCTGTTTAAGAGTACCAGTAGTAAAGTTGACATTGTTTAGTAAAGGCAGATGCTGTAATACTTGTACCACGGAAGCGTCCTCTGAGTGATTTCACTCAGTACACAGTACAGAAGGAAATAAATATTTTTATTACATTTCTGAAAACGATTTGTAAAAAAAATATGTTTTATCAGTATAAGTAGTTACATATTAAAGCATATTTTATATTATAAAGCATTATACTTTATTTCAGATGGTATATACAAATATTTATTTTTATTCGAGTATTTTCTGCAAAGCAATCGGTTACTCGCCCCTCTCGTCCAATTTTCTCCAGTCACTTTCTTCTCTCCAGTTTCCCTCTGTTCCCAAGTTAACTTCTATTGCAGGATATTCAAAAGCCTCTGTCTTTTTGGCTTGCATAATGATCTTAATTGTTGACCGTTGAGCTGTTACATGGTCGCAAATGTTGGCATGTACATGGCTTGTCCATGCCAACATTCGCGACCTTCGGTTGTTGAAAAAAAAAAATTTTGAGTTTTTTCCGTAGACCTTATTTTTACGATACATTAGTAAATCAATCGAGGCGCCAAAAATATGTTTTTTTTAAAATACGGTAAAAAAATTACTTATTTTTTTTCTACTATCACATAGGAAAACAAAAACTTTAATAGAAAAAAATATTTTCTGCAAACACATCCTTAAACGGCATAAGCCGTATCAGGAAAACATAAGGCTCCTTTGCATTTTGTCTGTTCAGCATTTGGATCGTTATTTTATGCAATGTACCGATGTTATTCTCTAAAAGAGAGGGTTTGTTTTTAACAAGACAACAATTCTGAATTTAGTTCTTTGCTATAAAAAATGTTTGCTATTTAGAGGAATAAATACGATTATTTTTTCTAAATACAAAGTTACAAGTTTTGCAATTGTGTTGCTTTTATTTAAAAAAAAATTTTTTCACACGTTTTCATCTCAATTTTGTCATGCAATAAAATTAAAAAATAACTAACACTATCTTAATTCAAATAAGAAAATAGGACTTTTCTCTAAATATTCAACGTTTATAAGTTTATTATAAGATTTAATATAACATAAAATAAAACAAACTTAGTTTTTCTAACAATTGTCGATGGAATTCCGGTACACTTATGTTTAAAATTGCACTCCTAAGATAACTTAGATTCTTAATATCTGTAATTATTTATATATTGAACACTTTATTGCAAAAACAATATGACGATCTTATTGCCAGGCGGCAATCTTTTCCAACCAACCACTATTTTTCCACTATTTTTCCACTATTATTAACTATAATTACTGTTGTGTTTCACTTTATTTTATTTAAATTCAATAAAAAACGAAAAATAAAACATTTTTTTTACAACCCCTTTTGCCAGTTTTAATACGGCTAATCTTACTTAAAATGATTTAACAATACTTATCGTTAGCAAAAAAAAGTTACTTGAATTTTTAGCGAGAAATTCTTGAATAGTATACCTTTACCTTTCGGCCATCTTAAGTGCTTTTACCTTCACCCATAACCACTTAAGCCGACGGTCAGGGGTGGATTTAAAATAGCAGCAGTTGAGCAAAAACAAGGTTATGGTACTTTCAAATATGGCAAAATACTAGAAATACTCACGTGTGTAGTACAAAAAAAGAGAAATCAAGTTAATTTTCAAGTTTTTTATTTGATAAAAATGTATACAACTTAATGTTTAGTTCTATGAATTCTATTTACAATCCGTCTCATTAAGATAATTATGCAAATAAAACTTGTGTAATAACCTTAGTGAGATGGACTGCTCTAAAGGAAAAAAACGGAGTAGTGTACATGTAGTTAATTTTTTATTTGGGACTATTTTTCGACCTACAGATTGGTTCGTATTGTACACTGAGCAGAACCATTAAATAACACTAAGATCGTTCTCATTGCTTTTTGACAAGTACATCCATGGAAAAGTACCTATAATGTTAGTATGAGAAAATGATAAAATAGGAGTCAAATAGTGGTTTTCTGTAATAACTTACACTGGTTATTAAATAGGATAAATAATTTGTAATAGCACGCAATAAATGATCAAATCATATGAAACAGGATATATCACTACAGTTGCGCCGAATACGAAGTGTGAAAAGCTTGACGAAATTAAAATGATTTAATTTATTTCTGCAGAAACTTACCTCCAATTATTTTAAAGTTATTGAAAGATAATTTTCACATCCACGTTTTGTTCATTTTTATGCAAATTGTATTATATTTTAAAATTAGGTTAAAAAAATATATGTAACCAAAAATATTTATGTAATTAGTGAATATTGTTTCTTCCAAGTGTAACTTTTTGTTACAATATTTTTCCTTATCACGTAAAAGAGATTTAATTAATAAAAACATTGTTTGAAATCAAATTTAAAACATGGATTTACGGAAATATCACTTTTTTGATGACGAACTCGTCTTCAAAAAAGCTAAAGCTATTTCAATTCAATACAAAAAAAATGTAATTGGGCTGCAAAAACCAGCGACTTATTTATATTCCCCATTTTGCTTCTGTTACAGAATTCCACCATAAAACTACATATATTCCATTAGTGTTTCTGATAAGAAACAGAAATTATTACATAAAAAAAATACTTCATAAGTAAGATATTGCAACCCTTAACAATTCACGAACGAGAAAAGGTTTTAAAAGATATAAATATTACTGAAAACTTCCATAGTTTTTATTTTCAAAGTTAAGTGTCGTTTTCCCAGGTCAGCACAATACTTGCGAGTACCCGCGATATCACGCGATAAAATAAAAGAAATAGCGAAGAAATGAATTACGCTCCGACGCCATACGCAAGACTGCGAAGTAGCCCAGCCGGTATATTTTCCTTTTTCAGATTTCATCTTATTTTATTGTTATAGACACAGGGGAATTTTCCAAATCCTAATATATATATATATATCCTCGGAAAATTTTGTTTATAAATTTCCCAGAAAGAAAACATTGTGTACGTTTCGGTAATAAACAAATGCTTTTTTTATCTAGTGGTGTATAATATAGAGTTTACGACTTAGTAACGAGGAGACTGGTTTATTATGACAATTCGTGATCAACATCAAGTGAGCTATTTTCATTGTTCGTAAAAACAAACTTTGACAAGGCAACATTAAGGCGATAGAGCATTTTTTATTCAATACATTTTGTTTAGATTATTTTGTTAGAGTCGTAACTTGACTTTTATTATTTGTTTACATTTGTCAATGCACGCATTATTTAATATGATACATTAAAAATAAATAACTTTTCGGTTCGCACTTCTTTTTAGTTCAATGTTAAAAATTATGAAAAACAACACATTAAGATCTCACTGTTTGATTTTTATGCCAATGGAGTAAAATATGTCCCATATTGAAAAAAAAAACGATGTTCTTATCATATAGTTATTAAAATACTATGCGTATCCAGAAAGTAAGTGTACTGAGGCTCTCACGACCGGATGGATTTTATTTTCGACATGTTGGCTACACTTCCGTGTAGCCTGACCCTTCTCCTCCACAACGAGACCGGTTCGAGGTCAATACGTTGAGAAGTGTCGACGCGACAACACGTTTCGTGAAAAATGTCAATCCAATCTCCCGCCAAGTGCGAAATACGCGGCGTCATCCGTTATCTCGTTTGGAAGGGAAAACCTCCGGTTGAGGTTTATAATGAGGTGAAAACTGCATATGGTGATAAAGCTATGAATCGTACGAGTGTGTACAAGTGGTGTCGCGAGTTTAAAAACGGTCAAGTCACACCTCTTCACCCTCCGCCAAAAAGTTCAAAACCACAATTTCAGCCAAGAAAATCATAGCATCCGTGTTTTGGGACTGTCAAGGCATAATTTTAATTGAATATATGCCTCAAAGGGAGACCATCAACTCTGCAAGATACTGTGAGACCCTAAAAAAATTGCGGAGGGCGATTCAGAACAAGAGGAGAGGCATGCTGACAAAGGGAGTCTGCCTGCTGCACGACAATGCCAGAACACACACGGCCAACGCCACGAAGGAACTGCTCACCTCGTTTAAATGGGATGTCCTGAACCATCCCGCGCATTCCCCTGACCTAGCACCTTCAGATTACTATCTATTTACCTCCCTGAAGCTGCACATGGGTGGAAAAAGGTTTTCAACCGACGAGGAGGTAAAGGAGGAGGGGGAAAAGTGGACGGAGGGGCTGGCGGGAAACTACTTCGAGGAAGGCATCAAAAAGTTGATACCCCGTTTCACCACCTGCATTGAGAGGAATGGCGACTATGGCGAAAAATAGCTTATATATGTACTACGGTAACCACTATTAGGGTTCGCTTATTTTCCTCGATATTTTTATTTATTTTATATTTTCTCCAACCCTAGATGCTACCAATGTATCAATCTTTCAAAATAAAATTGTTCCTAACTCAATTCACTTCCTTTTCAAGCGGCGCCCGGTCGCTTGACGGAATTGGTCGCTCGACCTTGTCCAGCTCCGAGCTGGAGTTTCGGATTACAACAACTGATTCTGTTTCGTTTAACCATTACTTTTATGGTTATTAGTCCTTGACCTAGGTCATCGTGCCTAAACGTCAACAGAATATATATATGGTTTATAATTCACTCAAATGTATACATAAAGCAACACCTTGGAGGGTTTTCTATTTTTTACTATTACTTCTATTGACCAGCTCAGACCGGTAAAAATACAGCAAGATTCTAGAAGATCTCCGGGTCGATGGATAGGAATTGTCGGTAGTCAGTGCTTGGATAGGTAGAAATATACAATAAAACACATATTTGCTGATAATTAGTTATATATTTGGTTTTGACGAGCAGATAGCCGTCTGACGACTTAGAGCAGGCTAATATTCTGCTACCCCTCTATCCTTTCAGAAGGAGAGGCAGACGAAGTAATTTTTACTAGAGGGGATAGTCCACAATAGTTCGTTGCGGATCTGCGTCAACTGGATCCACCCACAGGGTGCTTAATAAAAGATCAATTTACTTAGATATCACCAAGACTGGACAAGCAAAATAAATAAATAAAGTCACCTTACTTCAATATCAATTGACACACTGTCTTCTCAACGTTCAGCGGTAGGCGTATGATACAGGTAGACTCCTATAGGCCTCTTAGGTATTATGCTGCAATCACAGGATCCTTGAAGTGAAGAACTAGCCGTCGTGTAAGTAGGGGCTGTGCACTAGCACCGTCCTCAAGGCGTGAACCGCCGGGATAACTTGAGTGGAGAGTGGAGGTAGTCTCTCCTGGACCGGGGCGGGAGACTTCTGGACTCACCGCGCACTCCAAGCTTCGTCAAAACAACTTGACTCAGCGAATCGTAAAGTCGAACGTTAATGTCAATATCATCCTTTAGATGAAGTATCGATAATTGAATCAGTAACTCTCATTGAGTTGAAGTGAACACTTAAGTTTAAAGAAATACTTTAAAATATTTGGAAACAATTTCAACAGTCAGTGCTAAGAACAATAGCTTTTGACTGGTAGAACACTGGGCCAGGAATGCTGGGGAGCACGCTCTGCCGTAATTTATATGGTGAGACTCTGACGTCAGAGGCGCCTGAATTCTCTGTTTATGTTTCAACGGATCCCGTTAGAAACCGGAGAAAATCGGTTTCTTTGCATGATGTAACGTCTAACGGTCTTCATACAAGGCAAGCCTTGTTCGAAGCACTTCCTCGTTATTTGCTACATACAGGTCCCAACTATAAAAGAAAGACGGTTGCCGAAATAAATCCCAACCGTCTTTTGGGTAGATCAAAGCTGGACTGTGTATGGGGCCATTAACTTTAATGGTTAAACATGTCATACCACTATTTCATAATGAAATCCGTTGACAACTCACGTTTTGATTTGCGTTCGTGAGTCAGAAAAGAAACGGTTGGACGATAAATATCAAGTGGTTATAGTTACCACATGGAATTCCTATGGGAATTGTTCTGCCAAAAGAACACATCCTAACACCACGTAATTTTTTTGTTTAAATAAAAAAAATTGTAAGCTACAAAAATTCAGTACACTTACTTTCTGGATATGCCTTGTATAATAAAACATATTTGAAAGCAACATCTTTGAATTTCTTAAGAGTTATCATATGTCAGTAATAAGGTGACTTTATGTTATTACTATTATTTTTTTAACATTTCATCGTAAATACAATCTGGTGGCTTTATTGCCAGGCGGAAATCTCTTCTAGCTAACCAGACAAAAGTAAATAAAGCAAGTTACATGGTCGCCAAAGATATTTAAAAGGTTATTCATATTTATGAAATTCATGGACATAAATATATTAAAATAAAAGTGAGATATCATCAATCAAAGGAAAAGGAAAGGATGGTGGAGAGGCAAAAAAAATCAGGAATGAAACAGATTACACTACTGACTAGAGAATCAGAGATTTTTCAGTTGCTTCTTAAAGCATGCCAAGGAGAATATTGGCTTGTAACTGGTTCTAGTCTCACTGCATGGGCAGTAAAGGATGACGTAAAAAAAGAAGAGTGGTGAACTGGGAAGGCCAATAAACAATATTTGAGCGCAGCGCAAGTCCATGATCAGGACGCTGAAATTTTTCGGCGAGATAAGAGGGGAGGGGGAGACAGTTAATGATATAATACAATTGAAGAAGTATGTTAATTTGTCATGTTCGTTAATACGTCTATTTCTCACGTTCAACCAGTTCAGCGTCTTTTGGTATGAAGTGATATGATCGTACTATCTCATGTAAAAAATAAATCTAAAACAGTTTGAAGAGGCTGTAATTTATGCTGTATATGTAAGGCATGATTTAAAAAACACAGATTTAAAACTGATAAAAATAATCATATATTATATTAAAAGGGCAAAAAACCTATAAAAAAAGTGTGGTTGGACCAATCAGTTGCATTTTGAAAGAAGGAAAGGTAAGGAGGAAAAGCAGAAGAACTGTTTGTAAAGATATATGGATGTAGAGAAGATGTAAGTATATCGAAGTATGAAAGTTTGGCGCTTTATCTTTTCTGTCTGTACTAAAAGAGAAAGGCGAGGTGGCATGTATGTTTGCACGAAATAAATTTTTTTTTATTTCACATTTTTTTTTCTTTGGTGTACATGGCTAAACAAAGTAAATCTGGCGGATTTATTTTTTAATATGTTTGAACCAACCAGCTCATTGAACAATTCAAATCCATGGCTAATTTTACAAAAAAATATGTTTATCAATTTATATAATATTTAACTCTTTCACGGCGGGGGACCACTTAACTGACCCATACATAATACGTGCCGTCCTGGCGAGCGGCCATTTAAGTGGCCACTAACTTTGCGTGACGATATCTCAGTCAAAATTAAATCTTCTTAAAATTTTTAACCTGAATATAAGACAAAACGTGTCCTCTAGTGACATCTCTTTTAAAATCATCAAAACTTCAAGTACTTGATCCATAAGAAGGATTTAAACAGACCGATTCGAGGCCGTCGAAATTTAAAGCATTTTAAATATTAGCGCCACACGTTAGGGTGTGTTGAAGGTCATGATTCTGATGACGATTGATCCCGATCAATATGACGTATTTTGCGTCGATATTTTTTTTGTAAGTACGCGTATTGCGTATTGAATTAATTGCCTTTTTCATTGTTTATGGATTATTGTTTTCTTCGATTATTGCTTCTTATATTGTCGCACTTTATTTATAGCTTTGATTTGGATAATATTACGTGTGTATAGTGTCAGCTAAAAAATGCATCGGCGCACAGTTCCTCAGTAATCAGATTCGGGATAATGGTGAGTCATATTTTTATGTAGATACAATATTAATTTATTGAGGTAAAACACCGCCACCTGTGGGACACACGAAAGATACTCGAGCCATCGCCGTAAAAAGGTTAAGTAAAAAACATCAAATTATTAATCTCTATCAATAATGGTAGAATGAATGGAAAGGAATTCGATTAAGGTTAAGTAAGGGAAGAAATGGAAAATTAGATAAAAGGATGTCCTAAGTGATTTATCCTTTAATTGAGAAATATTAGCTAACACACGATGTACTTAACAATTCTTAATGTACGTGTTAGAAAAGTTACTTGAATTAAACCAATTTTTGTATAAGCTCCTTATTTACCTGGGTGACAAGTTCCATGGCGTTTAAGAGCAGCCACGTGTCACGTACACCAGTGACAAACAATTTTCTTTATTTAATTTCAAACGTCTGATCTTTTAACACGTTGAAATCCTCAATTTACCCTTCCAGAAGAATAGCTCGGGTCTCTAGACGCAAACACCCCTATTTCGTACCCCCATCACTTGACATTGCCGCGCCCCCGCCCCGGCCGCTCGACTGACACGGGCGTATCGGCGACTTGGGAAATCACCGCGGTCCGCGCGTGCCATGCAAGCCGTTATATTATTCAGCGGCGAAACTTAGCTGTGTTCAAGAGACAATTCTTCCCCCTCCACACATAACGGGCTTCATGGTTCAATTATCGAGTGCCACCACTTTTATTGAGTTTAAAGTTCTAATGAAAGTTTTCATGTTGAAGATAAAACTATACGATACATAGAGAATACTTTGTTGAAATGCTATACAAAATGTTTCAAGCGCTGTTTTAAATAAATATTAATGTGGTAACTTTTATTTATTAAAAAAGGGAATTCAAATTAAATCTCATTTCCCTTGCCATTTATTACTTTCTTCGTAGATTTCTTATTAAGGGCTGTTTTTATCAAGTCAATGATATTTTATGACATACTATTAAATATATAATTAACCAACGAACGGTTAAAATCATCAATCAATTATTTTGTATATACGAGTATATTTATGTCTTCATTAAAATATAGAGGTCTAGTTTACTGGGGACACGGCAAATGATAGACAACAAATCCATATACTTTGAGAGTGTCAACTTTGAACTACTTGTTCTTGTTTTTTATATACTTTGTATGCATATAAATAAATAAATATAAAAAAAATATATTAGAGATTAAAAAGTTATGAACGTAATTATTCAGATTAAAACATTATATTTTCGTGATTGATAAGATATTTTTATTTGTATACTGAGAGGAAGTAAACGGAGAAAAACTGTATCTATGAAATCCTAAATTAACTTTTTGAACCCTAGTTAACGTATAATTTCTTAGAAATAGTTAACACCTACATACTACTTATAAATAGATTCTTCCAACTAATTATTTAACAAGTATTTTACATGTCCACGCGCTTAAGCTACTTGCATTCCATCACATTTATTCAGACCTTGGTCCATCCAGCTAATACTGTAAGTGGACTAGTCGGGCAATAGATAATGCTCGGGAGCCCGTGTTTATAACGAAAAGGTAGTTCGGATTTACTCTTGTAAGCTCCCAGGGCAGCTATAGTATTAGAGGATCGCTGTTATTCTGTGAGCTTTATGAAACTTCACGGTCCAAGCAAGCATGTGATGTTGGTGGGTTTCTTCATGCTGTTCGACGTGAAATCAAGAGAGGTTTGTTCTGAGATGGGGGCTGAAAGAGATCTTGAATGCCTTGTTCTGTACTCATTGAAACCGTGTTGCTCACACTACCCCAAAAGAGTGCAGCATAATCGCATGTCGAAAAAGAACGAATAAGTGTTTTATAGAGAAGGAGCTTATTTTTGGGTGAAAGGAAGCTGTGTCGATGGAATAGCGAATTGATAGCCCCTACCCCATTTTGACCCCACTGTCTGATGGATTTTCTACGTCAGTCGCCCGTTGAGGTACAGGCCGAGGTATTTGACCACCTCCCGCCACTCGACCAGGGTATCAGTGTCACTCTTTCCTTGACTTTGCGAGAGAACATGGGGCCTCAGTTTTGATGTCATTGGTTTTTAGTCTCCAGTCCTTGTAGTATTTTTCAAGAATCTCTAGGGCAATCTGTATGCTGCAACCAGCCTGATTTACCTTGAATAAATTATGCGTATTACACTGCATCATCAGCAAAGAGTGTGAGCTTAAAGTTTGGGGAAGTGGGTATGTCGTGTGTGTAAATCTTTTATATACGGAGTCCAATTAAATTGCCTAAGGGGACACTCGGGCTGGGCTTGAATGATGAGTGGTAACTGTGAAACTTATGTTTAAAAGGAAGGATAAAAATAGTTTCATAAGATATAAAGGAGTACCAGTAAGAAGAAGTTTGTGGAAAAGGCCATTGTGCCAGACCGTGTCAAAAGTATTCTCAAGATCTAGCAGCACCACGCCAGTACTTAGGTTTCTATTGAAGCCCTCAGTCCAAATTGTCATGAAGGAATGTATTATTGGATTCATGATGGAACATCAGCCCTAAGGCAATCATCCTTTCAAAGATCTTGCCAAGACCTGGGAGAAGGCTGACGGGCTTGTAGCTTGTTTGATTATCAGTAGGTTTATTTGGCTTGTGGATAGGAACAATATTGTTTTTTTTTTTCAAATACTTAGAAAGTGATTAAAGGAGGGAGGCATTTATTATTTTAGTAAGAAAAACTCTCGCGTAAGGTGGCAAATGTTTTCCAAGGATATTTATTGTGTATATTGTCGGGCCCGGGGTATTTTCGTGTTTTAAATCTGTCAAAGATACCACCAATTTCAGACGGGGTGCAAGGCTGCACTTTGCATTTGTTGGTTAGGAAGTAAGCAAAACTGACGAGAGTGTCCTCGACAGCTTTGTTGGCATCAACATTTCCAAGGTCAAAAGTGATTATGCACGTATGCTTGTAAGCGTCCGCCATGGCATTAGCCTTGTCTCTGCCAGAAACAGCCAGCTCGGAGGCTGTGCGCAGAGGTAGAATGCTCTGAAACGAGCACTTAATTTCATTGTTAATGTCGTTTTTTACTTTACACGTAAGGACTTACGTGTAAAGTAAAAACCAAATTAAGTGAATATTACACTTACTTCTCCATGTACAGTACATATAAGCACATACATAAAAACATTATATAACATAAAGACACGATCAAACGAGTACACATACATACTTATGAATCATAAGGAAATAACCAAAATTGTAAAATAATCTTGACCAACTTCAAGTATCTTATTTTAAAACTTTATTTTTATAATAATAAAAATAGTGATGTAGTCATACGAATAATAGAAGAATTCAAACTTTAAGCGAGTGAAGTGTAATCATCCGGATCAGGCAATGTTTAAATGAAATAAGTTTGATTTCATATTATAAGCAATAAACAGATTACCATCATGCTTAAGTTTTAATCTATGGCACGACTCATTGAATGAAATAAAACACACTAACCGAAACATCGTCATTGGTAATATATGTAAATGTTGGATGAAATTTGGAAGACCTAAAAAACTGTGGTACTATCAAATAATTCAAATTGAAAGATTTGAGAATAAAAATCAATTATAATTGCAAAAAATCCATGGTGAGGTGAGGTGTATGGGCGTAGCAGATGTGGAAGGCGAGTGTTAGGATATAATGAAATGGATATATTTCCTTACCTCAATAGGGATGTGGCGTAATGTGATGCTGATGATAATGATGATGATTCCTGCATCATTCCACCTAAAGCATTTTTTTAGCAGCGCTGCCATTCATAAATTAAAAAATACAAAGCATTGTTGAAATGAGAATGTATTATAAAATATGCTTACACAAGTCACACATACTACTATATATGGTGGATTCTCTCTCACAAATGCATTTTATTTTCCATTGCCTTAACATACACATATACGAGTAAATATTATTTCTAAATATACGAGTATGTATGTACATTTTTTTTGTTGGTATTAAAAAAAACTATTATTTAGTTATGCAGATTATGTTATTTGTTTGGATAAACATATATCAATATTATAAATGTATTTTTGAACAGGATAGGCTATATTTTATACTGCCTTAAAGTGGGTGGATGAAAAAAGAGTGACAAAGTTAATCCATAATTATGACTTGAAATTTAGAGTTTTTCAGTCGTTTCTTAAAGCATGCCAATGACAGAGCGAGTTCATCATTGGTTTGTTACTGGTTCCAGTCTCGATGCATCGACAGTAAAGGACGAAGAAAAAAAAAGAAGAGTGGATAACTGGGAAGACCAAAAATCAATCTCTGTTTGAGCGTAGCTCAAGTCAATGATCAGAAAAACGCTGAATATTTTTGACAATATAAGAGTGGGTGGCGGGATTGTTAAGAATATTATAACAGAGAGTATGTGAATCTTACGTCTATTTCTCACGTTAAAACAGTTGAGATCCTTCTAGCATGAAGTGATGCGATCGTTTCTCAGGTTAAATTGGATATTTTATTTTAAAAAAATGTCTACGACACATGTAAGCATTTTTCCAAGGGATTGATTTCGGTTTTTACGAGAGCAAAGTATTGTATTATAATGTTTCATTGAATGTGTGTGCTCTATATACCCATAGGAAATATTATAATGATTTGAAAATTATTTCGTATATTTGGGTTATTTATTGCTAATGGCTTTATGTATTTCCTTTGTTCCTAAATTCATCCTTTACGTAAAGTTTTAATCTCAGTGAAATTATGATTATTCTCTGTACAGGTTCCGAATAAATAAATGGTTGGTATTGGATACGCAATGCTATTTGGGTTTTCCAAAAGCCGTGCACTATACTTGTATAACATTGTATTTGGGATATTTTTTTATTGATTTTACATCGTTCTTATGTGCCGATTTTGTTATTAGCAATCATATTATTGTTGCGTCACATTTGATGATCCTTATTTTTGGTTGATGTTCGTTCCCTTGAAATATATTTTAATTGAATCGACCTTTGCCAGAAGTGTTAGATATGTAGGGACGTATGCAGCTTCTTGTTTTCTACATTTAGCCTTCACACGCAGTGTGTCTTCTCCAAGCAGATCACATCATCCGGTGTTAGCTTGTTTAGCTCCTGCACGCCCACAGAAAACTCATACCGTGGACAGCTGTGTACGACGTGGTTCATAGTCTGGATTTCCCCGCACTCACAGAAAGACGACTCCGCTAATCCCCACTTGTGCATATCATGTGCAGTGCGGCCCCTTCCGTACATTTTACTATTTAGAGTTTTAGGAAACACTTGACCCTTTTTGAGAAGTCTTTTCAACATTTATGTATATATATGAACACTTGACACATATACGAGTACTTTACTCCACTAAAAGTCGAATGTGTAACTATCACATATCGGAAGACATACTAAAGTTTCTGTGTTGTGTGTTCTTCCTTAGCATGTTTTTAGCAGTTTTCTTGGCAAATATTTTTTTTTCTAAACATATGCAGATACGAGAAAGTTTTTAATCTAATAGCCTCTGTAAGCAACTTTCTATCCTTACACTCTGCTAGTTTTTTATTTTATTTTTTGTAATATGTTTAATCTGTCAATAAAAGTGGATTGTAATCCTGAGTTCGAGTCCCTTGAAGAGAGTTCACTCTCTGTACGGTGCTTCAAACATATATCATAGAAAATGTTTCACAGTTTCATTCTAATACATATACTTAACAAAAATGATGACCGACATAACCGACCGTTTAGTGTTCGATTAGCGATGGTACAAAAAGAAATATATAGCCTAATGTCGAGTTCCTTTGGTAACAATATTCACGCGTACTAAAAATATGCAAGTGTTATTACTTGTGCGGTAGTATTTACACGATGGCGAACAGTTCGTTGCATTCTTACTCCAGTGGTTCTTTATCCAAGATCTCAATCATCAGGGTCGAAAGAAATACTGTCATCCAGTCACGTTCTTTAACACATGCGCATAATCAATTCAAATATATTGACGGGTACCACAGAAATGAATAAAAATTAATTCTGGCCAAATATGCTAGTGTCAAGTGTACTATCAACATACCTTGGCATTTTTTTCCAATATTGTTTGTCATAGAGTAAACATCTAAATAAAAGTGGCCTTCCCACTATTGTGAGCTTTAATGAATGAAGAAACTCACCAATTCAGATATGTTATGAGGTACCATACGAATATTCTCATTGGAAAAAAATATCTGTTTTATCCTTGGTATTAAAGTAGGCATATTGTTGTTAAAAAGAACATTATCCGAAATACCTAATGTAGACCTTTTTAATAAAACATTCTAATTACATTCTTCCTTCCTTATAACAACGAATATTCCAATGATTTTCACTTGCTTTGTAAGGTTTGAAAAAATGCTTTAAAGAATTCCTCTTTTTATGTCTGCCTCTATTCTTCGAAGAGGAAAATTCATTCATTGTATTGTTTTATTAATTCAATTTTCCAAAATTTTTACACAAGAATGATTCTCATTTCGCATTTTTCAACAATTTGACGATCTGAGGAGGAAAAATGTATTTGAGACGGTTTATTAAGAAGGGAAAATTTAACATTTATTCAAATAGAATAAAAATAACGATGTTTATTAATTCCAATTAAGGACGAGTTAGATTTTTATTTAATAATTTATTGCGAACGTTTATGTATTGAAATTTTATATTAGATAGGCAATATTATTTTCATTATATCAACCATTTATTTGATTGTGTATTTCTAAAATACAACAAAAAACTCGATATTCATTAATTGCCTTTTTTGTAGACATCGTGGATTAAAATTTGTGTTAATATGTTGAATTAAGTCTTATTAAAGCTTTAATATACAAGTATGTGTAAAACAAAAAAGATGAAAAGACTCGTCCAAAGACAGCGGAAAATATAATCTGTATGACTCCGTTTTTTAAGGAGTCATACAGACTTAGTCAACAAAAATAACTAACGAGTCTTAGAACTTGAATCAGGCAAGAGATGTTAGACATTTATTTGTACCATAAAATAAGGAAGCTATGCAATAATACTTCATCAATCGATATTTAGTTATTTACATTTTGTTTATTCAAAATTATTTTAGATAAAAATCTCATTTATATGCGTCGTGTGAGAAGAAAAAAAAATTAACCACTGTGATATAAATGTATTTGCATATAGTATTATGACATAAAACATATGAGAAAATCGTTTATTTTTATTTTGTTATTTAAATATAAAATCCAGGAAAGAAACAATGATTCATTATTATCACACAGTCAATACGTTTAATATCTTAAAACATGATCTTAAGGCGTTTCACAATTTATTTGTATCTTTAAAATAATTCCCATCACCTTTAAGTTTCAAATAATGGCACGTTTTGGTATGAAAAAAAATAATATGTACACAAATATGCTTTAAAGATCATGAAAATTATTTTCCTTATCTGAAATTTCTAAAAGCGTTTTAAAATACAACTGCTAAAAGACGCTAAGAAAGTTAACGAAATAATCGTTTTTGCTCAAAACCTTTGACAGCTGTCAGCTGCGTCCATTAACTATGATGAACTCATTTCCCGAATATTCTGCCATTTTAGGATATTTTGCGATATAGTTAACAAGATTATTGAATGGTTTTAGTTGAACTTTAAAATATTACCAGTTCTTTGTATTTTAGAGAAAATAATAAATGTTTAATCTGAAAGAAGCTCCTTTAACATAAAATATAATATATCAAGAGCGTTGTGTGAGCTTCAATTCTTAAAAGCCAAATTAATTGATTAAGGTGAAATTAAGTTTGAAAGTAGAATATAAAAAATTGATATGTTAATCATGAATGACAAGTCTATTTTCCACTAGCCCATTAGCTCTGGTAATGTTGCCAAAGATATTTGGATAGATTTCGTGAATATGACGATATAATAATGATGCAGGGTGACGAATTCAATGAGTCTCGATTATAAAACATGACATTTGGATAACATGTGTGTTATGGTCATAGTGTATTTTTTTATTATATATTTAATAAGCAATTATATCAACACCATTATTCTATTGCTTAACACATTCACTGCGTATAAAATGTCATACAGAGATGCTGAAAAATCGCGAATTTTCGAAAACCCATAACTTTGTTAAAAATCAAAGTCTACTTTCTATTGAAACAAAATATACAAGTGTATTCCTTCGTGTCTTCAAAACACATGAAACCGGCGACGAATCCTTATCGGGAGACGTTTATGAGTGCACTCAACATTCAAGGCTATTTTGTATGGACACGGGAGCCGTGTTCGACGCAGTGAACGTGTTAACGCGTTCACTTATCACTCTCTTTACCGGGTTCGATCCGGCGAAGACTAGGTTTGTTTTAATTTAAGATTTTTCTTATAAATGTATATAGTGTTTAGTAAACTATCAACATCCTATTTCTATAATTCATCATTGATAAGGCAACTTAGGCTGTGAAATATGCACGTTCATTGTAAAGATTCCATTAAACATCCCCTTATCCCTTACAAACATACTTGGTGCAGAATTTTCTTCGAGCTTACAACACAATTGGGGTTGGCCTTTATATGTTAGTTAAAACAATAAATAAAATAACCGATTTTATATGAAATTAAATACAAATCATCAAAATGGAAACCTTAAATAAACTGACTCATCGCACGATTTGAATAACAAAGTTCATGATTTGTTAACTTATTATTTGTTTAGTTTAAATATAAATATTTTACATAAACTGTACACAAAAATAGATACGTATTAAACTTAATACAAATTTGTGAATTACTAATAATAATAAGTAAATCGAAGTTTTGTATCATATTGTAAATAAAACCTGAAAATAGGATAATAATAAAGGATCTTTATAACTGGATAATTTTCCTCTTTAGAATTATAAACCTTCGCATTCCAAACATATTACTTGAAAAATCTTGACTTGGGAGATTTGCGATACGAAAGAAAGTATTTTGCTTCCAAAATTACGAAAAAATACGTAAACAACTACTGTTTTCGTTGAAGAATATTTACAACAAGAACAGTTTAATAGAAAGTATTAAATTTAGAAAGGATTAAAAATGAATTTTATAAATAATAAAAAACATATCGATACCCGTCTACAAATTTGTCTGATTTTCACTTAATAGTTGTATAACACATTTCTGGTTAATTGTAAGAGATTGCCATCTAGGGTGTGGGCTAAAAAAACACCTGGTGTCCTCGCGGCTGGGCTCGCCCTATATTGTTGGGGTGTTTCTCGGCCGGGGAGATGTTATGAGATGAGCCCAGACATTTTGATTGCTTCTTTTTTATGTATTTTCTGCTATTTATCTTGAGATATATAATATATGTGATTTTGGAATGTATTTGAATACGTACGTACCCTGCTATGTTGCTGCCAATAAATATTTATTTATTTATAAATTAACTAACTAGGTTGTATTGTGAACATCCTAAGTATAAAACAATACTAGATCTTCGATAGATCTAAAAAATAGCATACACTATCTGTCTAATGCGAAAGATGGGAAATTAAATACAAGACATTGTTTATTTTCAGTTTAAATTATTTTTTATTCAAAATACATTCCTTGTGAGTGAATATAATACTGAAAGCGATAGTACAATTTTCTGAAGCACTCCTGAAACTCATTCTTCGGAATTGCTTCCAAAATCGCGGTCGAAGCATTATGAATGTCTTAAATCGTACGAAAAGCACTTTTTTCGTCGCCAATTTCAGTTTTGAGAATACCCCGAAGTTGCATGGAGCCAAATCAGGCAAATACGGGGGGTGATCGATACTTTTTTGGACAAGAAATCGCGTACAATCTTGCATTTGTGCGCCAATGAATTGCCGTGCAACAAAGATCATGCCCCTTGTTTTCGGTATTCGGGTTAAACTCGTAGAATTCTGACTCAAAACACTCAAATATTTATCAGCGTTCTCCATTTGGCCTTATGGTGTGAATTTATTATATAGTAGATAGTTTATTTAAAATCTAAGAAAGCGGTAAGCAGAGTCATGATTCAGCTTTTCGTCATGCGCACTTTTTTCGGTTTCGGAGATTGTGGACCCTTCCATTCCGAGCTCTGGCGCTTTGTAAATGGTTCATATTAAAAGCATCATGTTTCATTACCTGTTTCAATGCTTGAGATGAAGTTTGGATCCATGTCAGTCGCTCTTTTCATGTCTCTGCAGTGCTCCACTCAGTAAACTTTTTGATCGTCAGTCAGTACAGACCTTTGGTTTGCCCAATTTTTTTATTAAAATGAGATGAACAGTGAATTTAGGAGTTCCAGTGAGCTCCTCTATGAACTTAGTAGTCGTGCAATGATCCTTTCGAAGAATTTCAGCCACTTTTTGAACAATTTCTTCAATTTGAACTATCAATTATGGTCCAGGCCGTTGATCATCTTCAATGCTCTCTCTACCATGACGAAATCTTACTTACCACTTAAAAACGTTCTAACGACTCATTGCTTCACAATCATTAATATTGAATAATTGAAAAAGTTTTTGTGACACTTTTACCCAATTTAAAATAAAATTTAATGTTGGTACGTTGCTCCATTGTTCCTTTTTCGACCGAGACTCAGAAAGTACTGTCAATTGTTATGTCATTACGAATGAACCAGGGATGCCAGCACTTTGATTTTTTTACGGAAGAAAGTCAAAGTGTGTCGCTAGTTAACTCATTTATTCATCAACAGATGGCAGTGGTGGTTACGCGAAAATAAAATCTGTCACCTTTTACATCGGAAAGACCATGTTTAACGGAATACTCCATTAAATAAATAGGTTGCCACGTAATGTTAATCCTTTTTAATTAATTTAGATTTTTTTCGCACGTATATTCTCGGTTGTATTATAAAAATCAAACAATAAAGATAAAAAAATAAGATTACTTAGAAAATTATTTTAACAGACCAAAAATAGAAAATACAATTTAGGCACATCTACGGACTTCGAACTTGTAAAAAAACAATATTATGAGTAATTGTTTGTGACCAGATGACCCGGGTTTACATACTAGCAGGTATGTCCCAAGTTACATAACTGACTACCAGCGCTGTCGCAATAATTCCCACATTGCACTCGTTTAATTTATTTCCCGACATGTGCAATGTGCACTGTGCAGTGCACGAGACCCGCTAATGGCCATTCATTCGCGTCACTCGTGAATACAGAATGCGCTCTTGTATATTAACTGGGAACTTCATTGTTTTTTATACACAATTGTCCTTTGTTTTCTATAGTAATAAAACAATTGTGTCCAAAGGAGAAATATTTCCTGTCGTATGGCTTTTTTATATCAGATATGAATGCATGTTTGCCGTCACGCCGTTTCCTCATCGGGATAGGCAGAGAGATCAAAGCGCGAGACTCCTAACTTTTCCTTATTTCTAAATTTTCATTTAATCCTACCATACTTTCTTCGCGCTTCTTTTCCCAAAACCCAACTCACATTTAAGCTGTATATTTGTTTTGTCAGCCTTTCAATATAGAAAATAACTTTCTTTATAAACTCTCAACTATTTAAATATCTATAAGCATCTCAGTTAGCTTATTATATGTTTGCCTACTTCACATTCATTCTTTATTACTTAATTTCATATTTTGTCATACATTGCCCAGACGATATGTGGCTTTAACTAAAAAGTAACATATTTGAACAAATTAATACAATTCAAAACGGGATTTTTGTATAAAAAGAAATTTTAATTAAAATAATAATACGAATGAAATCATCAGCAGCTGGAAATTTTTACACGTTAAGACAATAAAAACCGAACGTTTTGCAGCACATATTTGACTCATTTTAATTTAATATTCCTTTTAAAATTTGCATTGTCAGAAAATACAAGTGGTGGGTGTTTTTGTTGAAAAAAAAAACAAGACATTAAGCCGGAAATTATTATTTATTCGAAACATTCTGAAATTAAGGGGTAACCTTGTGCGAAAAATTTAAATCGTTCTTTTATATTACATAATATATACTCGTAACATTTCAATTAACTTGGTATTTATGTAAGTACTAATGATATGTAGGAAATTAAAATTAAGTTAGTTCATAATTATAATATATAAATTAGATTAGTTAAGATATACTCGTATATTTGTAAATATGTTTAAAGGTATAGCTGACAATCAAGCGATTTCAACCAGAAGATATGCAGCTCAACTTAGAATATCTCAAACGACACTGCAACGAATCTTAGCCTATTCAGACTTAGCGTCCATTATCATGGACAAAGAGTTCATATGCACTTTGTAAACAACTTTGTGGTACATTTCTCTTTTCTGAAAACTGTACTATCCACTTTGAACGTTTTGGGAACCAATTATCTTAACTAATACGACATAATGATACATTTACACTTCGATGCAAGAATATTATTTTAAAACGTTAGAATTAATTCAGGTCTGAAGAAGTTCAACAGTAATTGAACCATCTTCCGTATTAAATTCAGTTGGTGCAAGAATTAAAGCCACAAGGTGCACAACAGAGCCTTAAATAGGACCATAAGAGCTTGACTTATGGACCATCTGTAAAAATAATGTCAATGCTTATCATCCTTGAATTAAACCTTCAAAGCAGGAAAAAAACGGAAAAGATTAGATTTTTTTTAACATAAAGTACTCAATTAAATACAAAATATTAAAATACAAAAAATAAACCTCTTAAGTAAAGTTGGATTTCAATAGGGTTCAGTTTGATATATCGAATAAGGCGTGTTGACATCTCTCTAGTTGGTTGAAAGAATTGAATATTCGAAAAAAAAAACCACTTAGTTATGAAGTTGTGATAGTATACAAAATATTCCCATTTTCGCATTAGTTTTTCAAGTTAAAAAACAAAGAGCTAAAACAGTGATAGAAAAATTATTGGATATTCTAATTCGATTAATTTCATCAAGTTTATATGAAATTGAAGCTCGTCAATAGTTTTTAAAATAAAAATCATCAGTTTTATCAAATAAAACTGTTTTCGACATGAAGCTCTTCCAGATAAATGCGTTTTTTATGTGTTTACTGTCAATAAAATTAATCCAAATATACAAAATTAAAATTCCAAGTAATGATGATAAAAAAGTGTGAAGTTAAAAACAAATACGACGTATTGGTGTATAATGAAAGATTGGATCAAGTTGAGGAATTCTGCTATTTGGGTACTATTTTTACAAATGATGAAAAAGTTAAGAGGGATATCGAATGACATGTTGCGATAGTAAACAATGTCAAAGGGGCATTAAAACATATATATGTGACCCAGACAGCATCAAAATCTGCCAAGATGATGTACACGAAAGTATTTTGGTGCCAACTTTGATCTATGGGAGCGAAACGTAGGTGTGCGAAAGACAGAGGACCCAAATAAATGATGTAGAAATGCATGTAATTAGAAAAATACATGAATCGACAATATATGACCTAATACGGAAAAAATTATAAGGGCTTACTGTGAATTAATGCTGATGTGTTGAGCAAGATGAAGATCATTGAGATAATCTGACGATTTGCCAAACTTTTTACGCATTATTCTTTCAAAATATTAGGTAAAAATAGCTTGAAAATGTTAAGCGATGCGATTAGAAGGGCTTAGGACTTGTGACGAGATATGATAGTATGGCACTCTGTTCTATCTGCCTACCTTGATAGAAAAATAGCATAATGATATGTATGCATGTGTATAATAAAATTAAACAGTTTTGTATCTCTCACACTCTTTTTTCATTTCCAGTGCTGGCGGAGAGTTTCGAGCCTCGAGTACAGGGTGCTCACGCTAATATTGGTTCCTCAGCAGTCCTCACTTGTGAAAAACCTGAACATATCGTTGTCACCTCTTGGCTTCGGGATGAATCAGTTCTGATGTCAGGACCACCTGAAGTTGGTGAGTCTTTCAACTATTCTTCGTTTTTATTTATAGTTGTTTGTTCTTTGTTGACAAATCTATATCGATTCAAAATCTCACATTACCAAATTCAGTTTATACTTAAGTATACAAAAAAACGGGAAAAGTAGCCGTAGCGGATGGGATTTTATTAGAATTCAAATGCAGAATCATAACAAATTTTGAGCATTTTGGGCTCTTCTTGGGCGAGGGTTTAATAATCGTGATCTAACACTGAAAACCAAAACAGCAGTATATAAAGCTGTAATCATATCATCTCTGATATAGGAGTGTAAATCATGGGTTTCTTAACGACACCTTAGGGCACTCAAGAAATGTAAGCGTAGACACGTCAGACAAATAATGAGAATTCGATGTTACCAATGAATATCATATTATGAAGTTTGAAAAAGAGCAAATCGCTATATCATTGAAATTCTGGTGTTGCGTACTCACCTTCGTTGGTCTTGTCATGTGGCTTGTATACATACTGCCAAGAAATATGCTGTGTGATAAGCTGACGGCAAGCATAATAAATTAAGGTGGGCAACGTAAGAGACATGAGGACGTGCTGCATAAAACGCTTCAAAACATTAATGTTCAGCACAACTGAGAGCAAAGAGCATCAGACGTATTTTTTTAAATTTTGCTAGTTATAAAATATCAAATAGAAAAATAAGATGCATATACGGAAGCCCCTTGCTCTATACACAACAGGACATACCTATCTCAAATTGGCTACAAAGTTATCTTCGGTGGCACCAACGTTACGTCCGATGATCCTCCATTTTGTAATGTGTATTATATTATATTTGTCACGGGTAATTGGCATTCAGTCATATCAATTAAATAAAGGTGGGCACCGTAAGATAAATGTTTAAGAGATGAGGAGATGAAATGAAACTATGCAAAAAAATTAGGAACAAAAATTACGAAGTCGGAAAAAAACATTAAAAATTAAAGGAGACTTAAATTTAAGTAATAAATCATCAGAAGTTTGTAAAATTATGACTGTTTTGTTCAATCCGATAATCTTGTCCATCATAATGACACGTATAATGTATTCGGCAATATACTGGACCTCGTTCTAAGCAACATCAATCGCAAGGTGGACAGATCGTTGGAATTCGTTGTAAAAGAAGACAAACATCATCCGATACTCTCCATACTCGTAGAGGTACATGTCAAGTGTGTGGGCCGGAAGTGGAGGCGGAAGCGAGGTCGAAGCTACCATTCTGTCGCTCAGAGCTCCCTCCTCCCAGCGTGGCTGCCGCCCCGCGTATAATTATTTAAAGGCAATTTTTTTACTCTTAGGAATATTTTGTCACATTTTTATTGGAACTTTGTGTATGATATAGTAAATATTGATGAGGCTATAAAGTACTTCCACAGTGTGCTTTATGGAATGCTGGATATATGTATTCCAGTGAAATAAAAATTAACAAATATACCATGTTATCCGATTCAGTTCAATATTGATACTATCCGAAATCTCAAAAATAAAAACAGGCAACGTAACATTTACTAATGGAGCCAAGAATAAGAAAGATCATTTAGAATATTAATTTTTTTAAAAAGAAAGCTTGTTTGAAAAATCGAATAATCGAGATCAAGATCGAGGCTGACATCCAGAGTGGCCCTGCAAACTTTTAGGCCTAAGTAAAAAATAAGAAACTAAGTAAAAGTAGACTTCTACGATATCTATGGAAATAAACAATGACATAATTGAAGATTCCAGAAAATTTTGCGACATATTTTCACTGAGTCTATCAAAACACAACGGTTAAATATTATGAAAAAATAAAACATCTCACAGAACCATATCGCTCTATTTGATTTCCAAAAACGAGGTCCTGAAGATCATTACATTTTTGGACCAGGTGGATTGTTAGTTGATGTTTTTAAGGCCTGCACTGAATACATATTTGCACCGATTTGTTTATATTTTACTTGAGCCATAAGAGCAATAATTTTCCCTTAAGCTGGAAGTAACTAAAATCTTCCCAATATGTTGTACAAATCAGGAGACACATTATTTTTTTACAACACACCTTTTGCTGGTCTTTTGGTGTTACCAACTATATTAAAAATAATATTGTATAGCCAATTAAGCATCAAGTTTCATCAACACTGATTGAAAATCAGCATATTTTTTTGTTCAAAAGTTTAACCGTTACCAATAATCTTTTTATTTCTCAACACATGGCAAACAACTTAGAAAACCTTCAAAAACTGAAGTTATACTCGTATACACAAATTTTCAAAAGGCTTTCGACAAAGTTGACTATGACATAATACTGAGACAAAAATGGAGCTTCAGTAATGATCTCATCGAGTTGTTTCCATCTTACTTGAAAGAAAAAATTCGATATACCATATAACAGTTCGATATAAATCCTCCCTAGAATTTTTAGGAAGATTTGATATACCACAATGATCAAATCTAAGTACCTTACTTTTTTATTCTTATTGATGATATCCAAAACTCCTTTGACCATTCGAATAATTAACTATTTGCTGATGATCTTAAGATTTAAAAAAAAATAACGAGTGTTCAAGATTGAGCATAATTATAACTCGATAAAGATTCTGTTGTTTTCTGGTCTGAATGCAATCACCTCTATATCAATATCAAAAGCGTTTGCGTATCCTACAGTCGATAACTTTCATCAATCCACCATCAATATATACAATAAAGGCCGAAGTACGATACCTTATGGAGTTATCACATTCAGGGATTTAGGAATAACTTTTGATGCCGATCTCACATTTTTTAATCATGTTTCGCAACTGGTATCGGACTGCAACCAATTTCTTCGTTTTATAATAAGAATATATCGAGACTTTGATAGCACCGATACACTGCAAAAATTGTATAATTATTTAATTCGTTCAAAACTTCAATGCATCTCGATAATTAGGGATCCACATCAAGTAAAAAACATGAAATATGAAAGAACAGACACAAAAAAAATTCGATATTTATGGTAAAAAACAGAATACGACTATCCAAAATATGCACATTATATCGAACTTTAACACCATGCAATTATAAAAGCCTCGAAACAAGAAGTTATTAAAATATTCAAATGTTAATTTGACTGTCCCGTTATATCAGGAGCAATTAGTTAGTAATTTGCCTGATAATTATACGTGCGAGAAATCACCTCTATTCTATGTATCAACCTATAGAATCAATTTGATGGCTCAACACTCAGTGACGCGTGGTTTAGATATGTTATATTGAATCATTTGAGAGAACGTAGTATGTTAGATCTATTCTCGGCACCATCTAGCACTACGAAAAGAATTTTCCCTTGTATTCTTCCATACGAATTTAAAAAATAGACCTACACTATGTAACCGGAGAAATCTGTATAATGTGGAGAATATAAAAAAAAAGTAAAATATTTGGTACTGGCAAAACGCGCATTTCATACTGCCAAAACTGGTCACAAGCTCGTCAATTATTGTTTTCTCCGGACATTTTCAGTTTCAATGTATCTAGTTCATGTAATCAAAGACATATTTGTATACTAGATTGTTCTATGGCAATGTTTGGTGTATTAAACATTTTGCTTCATAACTAAATCATCGGTATGTAACGTCCTATTTTATCATTGGAAGTTTTATCATCGAATATTGCATATCTAAATTTCAATAAATACATCTTAATATGTGTTTAGCTCATAGCTTTGTTTCGTTATAATTGGCATTCCTTGTATCATTTCTACTAGTTAAAAGTAATATTTACCATTTTGGCTGTCTATAGTTTTTACGCCAAACTGAAAAAAACAAAAAGAAATATCACTGATAAAGAAAATTTAATATTCAATATATCGCAGAAAAAAGGTATAAAAATGACAAAATGATCATACAGTTGTGGTAAATACAAATATTTACCGGATAATACATACAAGCATATTAAGCAAGTATTTTCCTGGTTGTAAAAATACTAATAAGAATACGAAAAATAAACTACGTTTCCAAATTAATTATAAATCACTGAACACTGTTGATAAATAAAGGTTAAACCATTCTATATATAGATTTAATCTTACTAAGTCACATTTTACGACATAAAAGTTACACGATTTTATTTAAACACAAAAACTGTTTTTCCGACTCTGTTTTGATATCTTACATTCTGTTTAAAAGGATTGGTGTTGCTTTAATGATCACGAATGTACACAAGAAAATACGTTTGCAAAATGAATGAGCATTCAAAATAAACAGCCTTAATATTTCCATTCATTCACCCCTCTATTAATAGTTTTGATAGATCCATCACTCATATTTTCTATCTGTAAATAAAAAGGGATTGTAATGAAACATCGTTTTAGTTAATAACTTTTAACATGATCATATCCTATATTTTGATAAATATTTCGTTGGATAAATTTATGAGATGGTTTTACACAAGAAGAATTCTTATAAAATTAGTAGTATTCTTGTATATTTCATTTAAAAAAACGGGGCCTTAAAGAGTTAGTCTAATCTACTTTTCGTTATATGATAAGCACAGGTTTTTAAAGAGTCATATGTTGCCTGACTAGTCAACCTACAGTATTAACAGGGAGGACCAAGTTCTGAGTGAATGTGACGAAATGTAAGCAGCCTGTACGAGTAAAAATGTACGTGTTAAATTATATTATTAGTATTAAAATAATCAGTTGTAAGAATTGTTATCTAGTTATAAGTTAGTATACATATGTTAACTATTTTTAAGAAATTAAATATTACTATTGAATTGTATTACATTAAAAAAGACGTTGAAGTTTGTTCATGGTATGTCAAAAAACCATATATCACGCCCTGTCTCTTTGTGGAAGGCAAAAAGCACAGATTTGCATACAATTAAATCTTAGTACACTTTTCTCACCTTCTCCACATTTTTATTTCTCGTCATGCACAATCTTATTTTATTTCTACTTTCTTCTTTAGAATCATTCAAAATATGTTCCAATTGATCCAGCAATGTTTTGTTCGGTTAACCTCTTCTACGCACAACTTACACTTCTGACTTGTATACTCGCTTAGTCGTTCTTTCATAATTCATTAACTTCACCTGTTAAAACCATCTCAACGCTCCTTTTTTAATCTTACTTAAATCATGTATTTATCCATGGATACATTTCTGATGTATTAATTCCACCTTCGTTTATATAATATATTAACAATTCACATTGTTTTCTCAGTGTACGCATCTCCATAGCATTAATTTTACTTTTAAAGTAAAAAAATGTACTTTTTATACCAACTTAAAAAAAACAAAATTAAGGGTTTTATTTGAGGTGTAAAGGTTTTATTTTCATTCCAGCAACTATCACAATTTTAGCATGAAGACTGTCAGCGGTATTGGTAAATTAATTTCTGTAAATACATATTTAGTAATGAAGTAGGTTGACTTTTCCTGTGGGATTGGTCTATGGAATCCAACGACCATGACCGTTATTTTTTTTTTGTCTCTACTTAAAAATACTGGTAATTGACGCTCCTCAAAACCAATCATCCAAAGGGCTGAAGTTAACCGAAAAAAAAAAAAAACCATTATTTAGATAAACTGAATAATAAATCCGAATATTGAATGCAGTATAAGAATACATGAAAAGCGACAACCCTGCAAACATGGTGAAATGGCATGCAAACTGAATAATAAATCAGAATATTGAATGCAGTTTAAGAATACATGAAAAGCGACCACCCTGCAAACATGGTGTAATGGCATGCAAACTAAATAATAAATCAGAATATTAAATGCAGTATAAGAATACATGAAAAGCGACAACCCTGCAAACATGGTGTAATGACATGCAAACTTAATCGCTGGATATAAAAGTTTCATTTGTATATTTTTAGTTAAAAATAATACTTCAGACACGCTCAGATGAAGAAGAACACTGAAATTGTTTGGACACGTAGAATGAGTGAGTAAAAAAATACTAAAAATATACATTGAACATCTGTGTGGAAAGCGTGATAGAGGAATAATTAGAAAAGTATGATTAGATCGAGTGAAATGTATAAGAAAAAGAATTTGTAAAAGTCAGAGAAATTTTAGGAGTTGTTTGAGAAGACATGGTCTTAATGAAGACGAAAGACGTGTGTTGCGATAGAAACGTCTGACGCTCTCTCCTTTCAGCCTACTCCGACAAGAAAACGGCATGTTGGTATGTACGTCCATATATAATATATATGTTATTGGAGCTTGGCTGTTGTTTTTCAACAAAAACGTAAAATAAAACGCATACCACTAAATAGGACTAGTTCCTTCTGATCTACAACCTAACATGTGAAGCGAAATTTGTAGATGAAATATTATTTGTTTCGCAGTTTGAAAACATAATAACCTGAAAAAAATACATAATAAACCTAAATGAAACACATGATTAATGTGAAAAAAAAACAATACAAAATAACAAAATCGTCAACTATACAGACAATACGTTATAATATGAAAGAGATAATTCTAAGTATCTTTTTTAATAAAGAGGTACTTTATAGTACATAAAGAATGTTTCTCACAATTTGACGACGTAACATCTGCCGTGCCTATCTTTGCTTCCTTACGGCATATCCTTTTAAGGAATATCTTGAGCCTGTCATCGGGCGTCCGGCACACAAGTCGCTGTTCACTCGCCCGTACAAACACTCCCTTATCAATCGCCGGCCACACTTTCTCCTGTCATCCTTTTTAAAACAACCGTGATCCTGCCTCTTACTTTTATTTTCCCTGAAATAAATACGTATTTTAGAAGACTTGGGAATATTGGTTCAATAAGCAAGTCTCTCAATATTCTATATTGCCTTGTGTTTTTTATGTAGACGGAGAGACCAATAATTTGACCTATTCAGTAATTTCCTTTTTATATCTTAAAACTTATTCAATTGAACTAAAAATAGTTCGTTTACAACATTCAATTTAACCTTCTAAAACTAATTATAAGTTTAAATGATTTTCCGACATAGAACGATTTAACGTAGTTTTCAAAATACAAAGCTTTCATTTTTTTTAAATTGAATACCCTGAATCAGTTAAAAACGGAACAGTTATACTTTTTTTTTAAATTTTATTACAAGGATAAAAATGGTGACTTGTATTTCTTTCGAAGTATTCAAATCGTGTTGTATATTGAATTCATTAAAGTAGAGAATAAGGGATATTTTTTTTAGATAACACGGGCCTTCGAAGAAAAAAATAATGTGCTTTTAATTTCAATGCCCTTTCATATTTGAATATGTATTCTTCAATCGTAAAAGGAAAATAGAACCTCGTAAGGTTTTTTTCGTAATTCGGGAATAACACTTGTATGGATGTTTTCATTAATGAACCCTACGAATTAATATTTATTTACGTGGACCATATTTTATTCAAGTAAATTTTGTATAATTATTTTATCAAATTCGAAAATTGAGTGTGAAACCTTGTTATTAAATTGGTGAAATTTGCAAAAAAGTCACAAAACAAGTCAAATTAAAAGAACATACTATAATTGGGAACAAATGCTCGTTTTGAATATTTTTTTGAAGAATTGTATATTTTCAACAAGTAACAGTAGTCCCCCTCCCTATCATATTATCTTCCCACTTTCCTTAATACGGGCGTTCAATTTCTTTAATATTTTGGCGAAACCTTTCTTCTTGTTCCTCACAGAGGTTTTCAAGATAAGATGGAAAAAAGTTCAGGTGATTATAAAGAAAATGTAGTTTGAGACTCATTACATTCTTAATCTTTAAATATGTGCAGAATATCTAGCTCAATATTTTTGTTATTTTAATCTTCTTTATTTCCCTAGAAACTTTTTACAACATTTTGAGAGCAATCCAAGCTTTATTTCATCGTGCGTCATTATTTTTCCGTCTTCAGTATTCAGCATCAGTTTACGTATTTGTGGTCCGACGAATACGCCCTCTTTAATTTTGACTTCTGATAAAAAAACGGTATGTTGTACAATATTTGAAACAAGGACAATCTTTTGTAGTGATTTAACGAACTGTTTTATGATTTCTAATATTACTTGAAGTGGTGGTGATAGTAAATTTTCTGATAAAACTGAAATACTATCAATACCAATTTTTTTCTCTTCGTGGCCAATCATAAGTACTTCTTTCTTCAGCATGAGCTTGACTTTCCTATTCGCATATGTCACTTTGTGTAGCCTGATTGTAATCTTAGCAAAAAATAATACATATTACACTTAGATCATCGCATAATTACTACTTGTGATTCACTTTTTAACTTTTTTTCAAAAGAGTTTACAAGTTTGTTTTTTTCTTTCATGTGAATGGAATGGAATATATATGAAATAGATACATACATATTTTTATTATGTCAAAAAGCACCTTTGAGACTTCTTTTGGATGAGTCAATAAACAATCTCTATGTTATGGGTGTGTATTTAATACTAAATTTTGATATTAAACCTTTTACATCTATGCAATAAATTAAATCATCATTTTTGACCAAATACTTTTCACATTTTGTTTTAGTGCCAATCAAAACTGGTATTAGATTTTTATATTTTCCTTATAATCTGTATCAAAAAAAATTTAATTTTTTTCATTAAAAAAAACACAATTCTCTGACCGAATTGTTTAGTTCGTCTTATTTTAGAGGTTTATGCCGTTCTTCGGTTTCAACTGCAACAAAATTCATATGGATTTGATCATCATCGGATTCTAATGTTGATAATTGCATTTCCGATTCAAATATGTCTTGTGGCACAGGAATCAGAGCAACGTGTTATTGATCTTACATCTGATGATAAATTAACATGTTCAATACCTATTTTTATTACTTTTAATAAAGCTAAAAACTTACTGCTGGAGGAGGCCGGGGCCCACAATGGGCTGTAGCGCCATTGATGATGATGATGATGATGATGAAAAACTTGACATTCACAAAAACAAATCTACGAAATAATCGAGTTCCTTTTGTTAAACCAGCCACACAGCTATGACAAACGTTAAGAGGCGTCCACGTTTTATCCTAATTACCTAGTTTAATTTTTAAATATTCCTAATATTTTTTCAGGTAAAGCGCTATTTTTTGATAACGTAATTTAAACAAATAAAACCGAACGCATTGGAGGCCTTTTTCCATTTTTTTATAAACTTGCCCAATATTAAGAAAACTAACTACAGTTCTCAAAAGTGAAAAATATAAATATTTTAATTAGTGTTTACTCCCCTGATGATGAGGTGAAAGCCTTGAAACCGGTGGGATTATACTGTTCCAAAAATGGAATAAACAGTGTTTGATAAAATTAAATCACAATGTCCTTAAACTTCCACAGTGTTAATGCCTTAACTATAAATAAAATATAAATGTTACTATTTAAACCAATTAGGAAATATTTTGATGTAGAAAAACGCATGCCAATATCTGTCAAGCTACTGCACAGAAATAACCGTGAGATGGTGATGCAATGTGATATTCCGAGTGGAGGGGGAATTGGGAAATAATTAAAAAAATGTAAATAAACATAATGTAAACGTGAAGGAAACTTTTTGACTTGGTTCACTATTATTACACAAATATCTACCGAGATTACCCATTTTCACTAAAAGCAGCAAACATTCGAAAGCCTGCGTAATAAAACATGTGGGGAGGAAAAGGAGTTCAATAAGTAAAATAACAATTTCATTTATCGATAATATTTTTAATGTAGAGACTATAAAGGTTAAGGTTACATTTTTGATAAATTAAATATCACTAATTGCTAAAAATACTACTGTCACTTTTGATATATTCCATAAGGAACACTTAACGTATATTTAAATTAGTTGTCAAAATTAAACTTTCTTATCCCTTAATTATCATAGCAATTATCAATTCGTAAAATAAACCATCTAATTAACATAAATCAATACTCATCGTGTTGAAAATCCTAAATTGCGGCTATTAAAATTCGATAAACAATATTAATCTTGTACAGTCAAAACAAGATACTTCCTTAACTATGAAATAATCACTAAAGTTAATTTAAGTACCAAGTTTCAAGGAATGTGCAAATAATTTGAACAAACTTTTAGCATCGTTACTACGAACTTCCCTCGCATACTTTCGCTGAACGTATTCTTGTTATAAATTATTTTAACGCCGTTTATTAGTATTATGACTAAGAAATATCAAAAACCGATAAACGTTATATTGGCATCATCTTTAGTTCAAATATTTATTTTTGTGTTATCTTTCTTGAAAATAAATGCATATTGAAGACAATACGAGGGAAAAATAGATTGGATCACGTTTATGTAAAATTTATTCAGCAAACACAACAGAATGAATATTGAATCTAGATGACAGTCTTTAAATGTGAATGAACAGCAAACAATAAACAAGATGCATTGTAAAACAAATGAGAATATTGAACTTGCATGAATTTGTTTTTTTAAGATAACACATTTGATAATTGTTGTATTGATATAGGTTTACGAGGAAATAAAAAATATTTTCCTCAAATAATTAAATAATGGTTTCCAAATTATCGCTTTGCTATATATGATAAAGACATACACAACTCCGTGCCCTTGTTGGTAAGATATCCGTCTTCCTACCTGCGGGGTCGCGGGTTATATTCCCGTAGAAACCCATTTAAAAAAAAAAGGGTTTAAGTTTGGTTTTCATTTAAGGCCTTTTAAACATCTAATTCTAGTTGAACAATACGTTCTTACTTATCGGAAAGATATCCTATTTTACGATATTTTTTTAATTTAAATTTTAATATAAATAGATGTATAGTACAATGTAAAAAACTAATATCATGTGTATGGACGAAGAAAACAAAATTATAAAAAAGGAAATATTAAAATAAATTACGAAGCTCATACTATAATATGCTCATACTATAATAAAATACATCTCTAAAAAAAACCAAATTATTTCATGGGATAAATATTCATTACATAGGCTCGAAGCGTTTCATGTTTGTACATACATTACTTCATGACGGATATTGCTATTTAAAGTCAGAATTATAATATTACTCACATCGCTATTATGGTGTATTTTTTTAAAACGGATATTATTTGAAAAAATAAACACTGTTTCAGTAAAAAATAAACACTGTTTCAGTATATCATATAATTGAAGGTTTTTTAATAATCTGTTCTAATGTGATTTAAAAAAATGTCGAATCATCAAAAAAGTTTATGCAAAATCCTAGTAATATAATAGGTATGTGTCCGTAGGAAAAACATTCTAACGGTTATAACGTTCGTTGAGATTACAGAATATGTTCACGAAGCACTATCACATGAAATTTCAGATTTCAATAATACCCTATTTATCAAGGAAGAGAAGAAAGCTTTTCTATAGAAAACGTGTAATAACCTAATATATCCTTAGAAAATATTATTGATATTTGTTTATTGAAATTTGTTTTTCTATTATTGAACTGTATTGAAATGTATTGTTCAACTAATATTCAAAAAAAATTTTAAACTTGGGGAACAATGGGCAATTATATGTATTTTTTCTTAAATATCACATTAATTAACGTTTTTTATACTTCAGAAAAAAAAATAATCACTGCAATTTTCTACAGGTACATACACAAAAGAGATGTTTTATTTCAAATAAATTTAGGTCCATAGTTCCCTTGTAAAGTTTCCAATATTTGTACTTAAAAGTAGTTTTTATATTTTTATATCATTCAAAATTTATTTTAGTATCTATGTGTATGAATACCAATCATCACAACTTACTGTGATTTAAAACGAAAAAGTGCGTTTATACGGCAATTTTTTCTTCAAAAAAATACGAGATAAGTCGATGGCCCAATTTATGAAAAAATAAATGCTATAAGAATATTTAACATGTATTTTATATTTCACTGGATAGGTTTAATTACCGTGACACGTGCTTCAATCTCATGTTCCGATTATTTCCGTTTATGACGAGAGTAATTTTTAATGTTGCCACCTACTCGTAAGAGGTTCGGGAATTTCTTATCTTAATACGTGAAGCATTTTTTCATGTGAAGTCGATACTAATTATTATCTTTAATTTACTGCCGTTTATTATACAGTACGGCATTTGTATCACTCTAAGAAAATTATTTAATACCAAAACACTTTACCTCTTTGTTCACAATTATCAAGTATTTTTCAGTCAGCGTAGGCAATGCTTATATATAGAAAAGCTTCACATTTTCCCATATACACGCATTTTATCATGCATCAATTTCAATTTAACTGCCCTTATATTTCTTTCCATGTTCATATTTGACCACATTCACTACTCGAATTGACATGAAAAGTTGTTTATTAACACATTAGTCAACATTTCTTTTTATACATTTCGTGTAACATGACCAATGTCAATGGTTTACTCCGTTTTTTTTTAAGTCCAGACAAGTTTGTAATTATAACCTTAAAGTTGATTAATTAAGATAGAAAAGCATCATCTGCCATCAAACGGAAAAAATACTTAACTAACTTTCTCCGTTTGATTTTACTCATTGTGGTACCATATATTTTTTTCAGAGCTGCTAACTTTAAGGTCTAGATAGTTATAATGATCCCCAGCCTTCGAACAAGAGAATACCCTCAAAGAAGATGAAGAATGATTTATTGGAAGAATTGGTAATTAAAACGATAAACCCAACCATTTGCTTTTTTTTAAGTAAAATAAAAATAACTTTAAAAAGAAACATTAAATCAAGAACCAGTAAATTTTGACGTTTGACTGTTTGACCAAACAAACTTGGCAATTAAATGTTCGCTCTAGATTTATTAATTAAAAATATTTATTTGGGAAAATAATCAATGAATTGTAATTCATTTACTTAGCCTGTTAGTTCTTATATTAATACAGATCTACACAGCAGTTATTTCGATATGAAAAAAGAATACAAAACTTTAAAAAAAAATCTTAAAATAAAGTAAAAAAAACATTTCAATAATATATATTCAGATAATGCAGATAGCGGACGTAGAAAACAGATAATAAAGGTTTTAATTTATTTACTAGTACTACTAGTTCGCCAGTTGCAGTGTTTTCAGTCGACGCAACGGTATTGCGGGTCATTATAAGTTCACACGACAATAGAAAGCGATCCGGAGCTCTGAGAGCTGAAAGCTGAAACAAGCGCTAGCGTTGCTAAGGGTTCAACGCCGGCATTGTTTCGAAATAATGGTATAAGGTATTTGTTTCTAGCATAGTAGGAATTCCTACGAATCAATTTGTCGAAAAGCAGCTCTACAACGTTTTATTGCTGGGCTAGGAGCACTCACTTGTACAGTTATTTATTGAAAACATGTATTGTTCCCTTTATTATGATATTTTAAGCAAATTTATTACATAAAAAAATCATACGCAATACGTATTTTTTTATATGTAAGCTTTTAACAGCGTGCGTCAAGTATATTACATTTTATAGCACTAATAATTAACAATAACATACAATTATATTCGAATCAATTGTTTTCTTTCTTTAAAGTTTATGAAAATTAATACAATGAGATCAAACGACGACCTTCACGGCTTAGTTTTTACGATGTATGAATTTCAGCCCGGGGGTTGCGAGTATGTTTCCTGTGAAAACACTTTTCTTATAAATAAGGGTTTAGTTCTCATTTTCACTTAAGGCCTCTTACAACTTTCTGGTTGGTAAAGAGATATTGCCACATGGCAAAGAACCCCCCAGTTTTTTATACATCTCGAAAGTGTAATGCTATGATAAAATCAACACGGCCAAAATAAATTGTTTATGGTAGGATAAAGAAAAGTAACGAACATTATATTAACACTTATATTTACTAATTTTGCTATTGCTATTTAGTAATCAAATATCCTTTTGAGGAAACTAAATTTTTAACTAACCAAAAAAAATCATGAGAATCTTCATCGACTTTTCTATACGAAAAAACTGCAACACTCCACTAGACGTCAATTCCATGTAATGAAATCCAATTTTTTATTTAAAATTAACCACACGAAAAGGGAGTTGTGAATATAATCATAAAGATATGACGAACCTCATTCATATCAACCTCCGAAAAGTGGAGCTCAGGAACATTGGGTTCAGGCATTACATTCATATCAACTTCCGAAAAGTGGAGCTCAGGAACATTGGGTTCAGGCATTACATTCATATCAATCTCCGAAAAGTGGAGCTCAGGAACATTGGGTTCAGGCATTACATTCATATCAACCTCCGAAAAGTGGAGCTCAGGAACATTGGGTTCAGGCATTACATTCATATCAACCTCCGAAAAGTGGAGCTCAGGAACATTGGGTTCAGGCATTACAAGGATTTTTCGAATACTGTTTTCCTTAGTGTTAGTGTCTAAGCTGAGTGAAGGTGTTTCAAAATATGTGTTAAGATTATTAACATCTAATGTGAAGTTACTTGAGTAAGACATGAATATATGAAACATGAACAAGTGGATTACAAACTTAGAAAATATTTTCATTAAATTTATTACGCTTAATTCCTTAACAATATTGTGTTAGAAAAAAAATCAAGGAATTAAGCAACCGCTAATTTGTAACGCCTGTTACTGAGAAATTATTTAAAGCAGCTAGCAGTTAGTAGGTAGAATATTAAATTGAAAGTTTTTGAGGACATAAACTTAGGAAGAAAAAAATTTTTTTTTCAATTACGTTACTGATATTCAAAAAGTATCTAAATCGTTATTTATGGTTGGATATTCGTGTTCTTTGTTGAGTTTTTTTAAAGATAAGTTGAATAGAGACGCTTTGTATTTGAAATGATTGTTTTTCCCTTTTTCAGTTACTCCTCACTTCAAAATAAAATGTTTCATATTATCTTACTCTATGGTTGGTTTTTGACGATAAGAAATCTGCCAGTCGGTAAATGGAAAGTTGAATTTAAAATTCATTGAAAAATGCTCTCTGAAACATATCTGATCTGGGCGCTTAGGGTGACTTTTAAACAGGAATCTTCAAAATGTTTATTCTAAAATGCATGAAATAAAAAAAAATCAAATAAATTTAAGTAAGTAATTAAATCAAAACCAACGTATTCGTGTTAAAAAAGTACTTTATTTTATTAAATTGTTTTTATTATTTACATTATTTGAAAGTCAGAGAAATCGGACAAGTTGTTGGCATGTGGAGGCTGCTATAGATGTGTGTCGATATAGGAAAGTCTAGCGCTCTGTCCTCTCGGCTTACCTGACAGGGAAATGGCGTGGTGCAATGTGTGTTTTTTTCGTTAATTGAGTTTAATCTATTTATGTAAGCTTTATAAAGTAAATCAATATATATATATATATATATATATATATATATATATATATATATATATATATATATATATATATATATATATATATATATATATATATATATATATATTAGTGCAAAGCTATCAAAACAGTAAAATACTCGTACGTATTTCATAGTTAAAAGTCGTATAAAGTAATGTTGATTTGGCCTGAATATTAAAAAAAAACAGATGAAATGAGATACACATTTTAAATTTCGCGTTCAATTAACAAAGTATTACTTCACGATAATAGTGATTTTGAATTTAAATGCAGCCTATAAGCGAACTTTAATAAATATGGGTTGAATAAAGTTAAATAGTTTTATTAATTAAAGTCAAAAAGATTGATTATTTATTAAAACCAGAATGTCAATGATTGAATTAAATAAATTATTTATCAAATAGTTGACATCGACAACTTTGTTTTAGATGATCCATTTTATAACGACATAATTATTTAGTTGGTCTTTTGAGATAAGTTTAATAAACATCACAGTATTAAGAAAATGCTTAGCAATATTTTGTATTTTTTTTTATTTTGAAAATACAGAAAAAAATAAAATTTGACAATCTCAGGATCTAATGACGAAGAGAGACGGAATAAGATTGTAGATACGCGACGTCTGTGATCTTGAAACAAATATTTGAGGCAATAAGAAAGGGATACTTATTGAAATATTCTTTTGTTTCATATAAAGGAATTTATTTGATCTCTGAAGTCGAATCGTACTTTTAAAGAAAAAAATATTCAATGATCAATTTAAAAATACAGAATTCTGGGAACTTTCAACGTCCTGTTAATATGTTTTTGTATAAATTAGACGGTAAAGTAAATTGATTTTACAAAGAAATTTATTGATAAATTTCGTTTCTTGGCAAGAAAAAATATTTTAAAGTATAATATTTTTTTAAGAAAAGATAATTAACAACATTTTTTACATATTTCAAATATTGATTTTGAAATCTTGAAATAAAATAAATATTATTCAACCAAAACATTATTTAAACATGTTTAAATTAAACCAAATTAATTCCGAGGCCTAACTCGTAAGACACCTGTCATCTAACTCAAAGAGGGTTCGGTACCTAGATTTAAAAAAAAGTTTATTTTAATAAGTTTTTGATCAGTTAGGCGAAATAGTTACATGGCAATAAACATGCAAGGGTGTACTATAAACAACAAAATTGTGCTCAAATATAATAAAATACTTTAAAAATTTATTTTTTATATCATAATCCATAAAACAAAGTAAAATTATATGTAAAATCTTCATTGAATTTAAAATTTTGATTTTTTTTAAATAATTTAGTAAAAATGTAATATTCGTCCGTTAAAAATGCTTTTTATGAACTACATACAATCGTAAACATTTTCACTATAAAATAACTTGAACGAATCGAGTTTCAGTGATTAGCTTATAATTCAACTTGTTAAATTTACATTCACAAATGTAGAAAGTCACAAATCACTGACTCATTGCGTTTTCCAAATAATTCATCAAGAGTAAACCGCACGACTAATTGCCAATATCCTCATCTGCTTTCTATGCCACATCGAGAGCGATCTTTGCTTTAGAAATCAACTCTCACCCTTGAGGCAATCACTCACTCTGATTTTCATCCCCCTACCGTTTTCCTCCCTTTCTACTTTACCACCGACCATTATTCAACGTCCAACTCGAATGAACTCAATTTGAACTTTAACGCCAAAGCTATCGTCTCCCCCACGCGGCACACATGTGCCTGAAAAGCGTCCAAATATAAGTTTATAAGTGGTGCCATTATTTTACTGCTTCAATGTGATAAAGAAACGGGTTCTCTATAACAAACAGATCTGTGACAGGTTTGTGTTTAAAAAAAAGGGAATTGTACAACTTTGGTCATATTTCAACAAGTGAAATATAACTGTTTAAAGAGTAAAAATGCCAGAATATCTTACTTGCAAACAGTCGAGTGTAATCTATCATTCCTGGCATTTGGGTCAATTTTTCTCCTGCCGGTTCAAATATGTTTAGGGGTAAATTTAATCTTTCCCCATGGTAGTGAAAATATCTTTGTGTTTTTCTGAATTGACTTTCAAACATTATAGTATATAGATTAATACTAAATTCATTCTTTCAAACTGAAACTCCATTGTTATTAATATTTTCTCGAAATTTGTTATTTTTAAAGAAAGTGGTCAATGAATATATATTGATGAATGGACTGAATTTGGCTTAGAAATATTAAGATTTATGTTTCGGAACTTCAATGTTTCATTTATTTATTATTTTTTACTTTATAACAATATGGTGTACTTATTGTAAAGGTGGCAATCTCTTCCAATCAATAATGAAAAAGTTAATAAAGGAATATACATGATTGCATAATGTATAAAATTATTATTGATTTGTACAAAATGCATGAATAATGTAAAAAAAAACATCAATAAAACAAGACATTATCATTAAATGGAGAAAGAAAAGGATTGTGGAGAACAATGTGTATAACTTAACACATCGATCAATGAGTCCCGGGACTAACCAACAGATGGCACCTCTAATAAAAAATCCATACCATTTTCAGTTAGTATAAACCTTTAGAAGTTACGTGTCAAACTTTCATGACATTCCGACTTTGTGTCATTGAGTTACAGTGGTTTTAGTGACGCTACTTTTGCTATTTTCAAAACAATGAAAAAAAAACGGATTTCGTGTGTTGATAAAACATTGCTTTTTAGTGGGAAAAAATATCGTTCAAACTCAGCGATGGCTAGAAAAGTGTTATCCGGGCTCTGCTCCGTCGAAAACAACCATTTGTCAGTGGTATGTTGATTTCAAACGCGGTCGTACAGACACAAATGATGCTGAACGCTCTGGTCGTCCAAATGAGGCTGTTACACCAGAAAACATAAAAAAAACCCTCAAAATCGTGATGGAAAATCGCAAAATAAAGTTGCGTGAGATAGCTGACATCCTGAAGATATCATTAGGTATTTTGCATGAATATTTGGTCATGAAAAAGCTTTTTTAGAAATGGGTGCTGCGTTTACTCACAATGGAACAGAAACAACAACGCATCGATGATTCAGAGCGCTGTTTAGCACTGTTTACGCGAAATAAACAAGAGTTTTTGCATCGGTATATGACAATGGATGAAACTCGGATCCACCATTATACTTCGGAATCAAATCGGCAGTCAGCTGAGTGGAGAGCAGCCGGTGAAAGTCGTCTGAAGCGACCAAAAATTCAACAGTTGGCCGGAAAGGTTATGGCCTCCGTATTTTGGGATGCGCATGGTATAATATTCATCGATCACCTTGAAAAGGGGAAAAAACATCAATAGCGAATATAACATAGCGTTATTGGAGCGTTTAAAGGCGGAAATTGCTAAAAAACGGCCCCATATGAAGAAGAAAAAAGTTCTCTTTCATCAGGACAATGCACCGTGTCATAAGTCGATGGTAACAATCGCCAAATTGCATGAGTTGAACTTCGAATGGCTTCCGCACCCACCGTATTCTCCAGATTTGGCCCCCAGCGACTATTGGCTGTTCGCATACCTCAAAAAGATGCTCCAGGGAAAGAGATTTGGCTCCAATGAAGAAGTGATTGCCGAAACTAACGCCTATTTTGAAACAAAAGATAAATCGTTCTACACGGCGAAAGCGTTGGTATGAATGTATCGCTCTTGAAAGAGACTATGTTGATGAATAAAGGAGAATTTAGGCAAACAAATGTTGTTTTAGTAGTTAGTCCCGGGACTTATTGATCGATGTGCTATGTAACGTTGTTTCATCTGATACGTTTAGCCAAAATATATATTTTAATGAAGAGCAATTTTTTTGTATTCTAAGGCTATTTTCATAAAACATTTTATAATACCAATTTTCAATTCAAAATCACTCATGATTTTCGAAATATTTAAGAAAAAAATATCTGTTTTTAGGGATAAGACATAAAATCTCAACTGAGAATAAAATAACACACAAGTCAGTAACATGAACTATTAGTTATCATTATGATAGTTCATGACCTCAAGGCTGAAAATAATGATAAATAATGTCTTCACTGACCAGGAACAGGAATGTGGGTGAAGAAAATATAATGAAATTTATCTCTTTTAAGACATATATTGCTGTCGTAGAGTAACTTCATAAAAATGTGAAAATATCTTCAATTTCCCTTAAGAAGATGCCAAATGAAAGTCTCTATAGACACAACGTGGCTTTATAAATATTATCTGACATTGACAGTGTCTCCAAAAAACATAAAATGCTCCATCAAAATGTAAATGACATATATAGTACTCGTATTTATGTGATTTCTGAGTGATTGACATTAAGTGTATTAAATTTCAAATTATTACTTGTCATTTATGTCACCCAAATAATGGTGTAAGGCAAATACGATTGTTTTCTGAAATAAGCTGATTTGCTTTTAATATTGGAAATATAATCGACATATTATAATAACTCTCATTTAATATCCATTAATTTTATGAAAATTTATTGACACTAGAGGTTTATACTTTTTTTTTTAACTGTCGCACTTACATATTTTTTTAAGTTGTTTTTTCATTTGTCTGAAAATATACAACCGGGTGGGCTAATTGTGTGGTAACAATTTCTACCAATCAACCAGACAGACCAAAATAGGTATGAAAAAACAGGCGGTGAACCTTTTTTCGTTTATTTCAGGAACAAAAATCTCCTAGTTTTAAACAAACCGTGGGGATCATCGTTTAGTTAGAAATGAACAATTATTTAAATATATTATTAAAGTTCGGAAAATCTAGGATGAGTCATGTAACAGCTCACAAATTTTCCCCAAAACAACCTTATGTAATGTACTCGTATTTACCTAAATAACTTGCTATTTATTAGAATTGAGGCTTATATTAAAGTTGATAAAATAATTAAAATTACTGAACATCGTTACAAGGTTGTATTGGGGCAAATTTGTGAGCTGTCACAGGACTCATCCCAGAATTTCCGAACTATAACAGTTAACTTATAATTTGTCAATATCTTCTACCTTGGACAATTTTTTTTCCATAATGTGTCCCAACCGCCAGGTGCAATATTTACTGAGGCTGACACATGAATGGCAACCGTCAGGTGCAATGTTTACTGAGGCTGACACATAAAGGGCAACCGCCAGGTGCAATATTTACTGAGGATGACACATGAAGGGCGACCGCCAGGTACAATATTTACTGAGGCTGGCACATGAATGGCAACCGCCAGGTGCAATATTTACTGAGGATGACACATGAAGGGCAACCGCCAGGTGCAATATTAACTGAGGCTAAGACATGTCAAGGGCAATCGCCAGGTGCAATATTTACTTAGGCACATGAAGGGCAACTGCCAGGTACAATATTCCCTGATGACACACGAAGGGCAACAAAACTAGATCGACACGTTTTATTTTTTTTATTTACAATCACATATTAATTTAATTTACAATCACATAATAATGAACAAAGACCTTCCCATAAGGAGACAACCAATAAGTTATATAAAAATATTGACACGTAAATGTATTATTTTTTTGTCCGTCTGGATATTAGATATTTCAATTAATGTATTTATTTGTTAGCAACATAAATAAAATAAAATAAATTATGTTACGAAGTAAATTACCGTAAAGGTGTTTAAAAACCATATTTAAAAAATATTATACAATAATACAGAAACAATAAGTCTTGGTGCAATTCAAAATTATCAACTGTTCGATAATCCTGTTTAAGAACCACCAAGGTTCAAACATGTGTTCTCGAAACTCACTGAGTATATAAATTGAAAACTCGTATCTTTCTTACCCTTCTAGAAATGATTTAATTGTTCGAAAGTGATAGAAATAGCGTCTTTCAAAGAGTCACCTCACGTTAGGGCTTTTTGCATGTATTAATTCTACCAACGACGATCACCGTGACCTAATTGTTAAGACGCTTGACTTCCGCCCGGGGGTTTCAGGCTTAATTCTCGATGGTTTCAAAATAAAAGAAAGCGGGTTACAAAACTTTTATGCGCCGAGTACGTGTGCAAGTGCTGTTGCCCCTTCACGTGCGGTATTGATGCCAACACGTACAATGACGAAATATGGGTTTCGTGCCTACTCCAGTGGTTTCAAACAGTACGACTACTGTGACTGAAGACAATATTTACTCCCGGCCACGCTCTTTAATATGCAATATGACAGAAAGACTCTGCCAATTACTTACCTAAATCATATGGGTTAGCTGAGAGTCCTCGTTCTTCATATTTTGTTTGCTTTAAATATTAACGAAATAATACATATTTTCATATTGTATTATATTACATTACACTTTCGTTGTGCACAGTACAACCTGGCGGGCTTATTGACATGTGGCAATCTCTTTCAACCAACCAGAAAGTTGTTAAAGATGCCTTAAAACAGGTTTGGACTTCTTTTAAAAAAATCTGGGTTCCAGCGAGATTTGAACTCGTAACCTCCGGGCTGGGAGACAGGCGTGTTACCAAAGAGGCCACGGAGATCGTCTATCAAATTTTATTTTAAATTTATTTTACATATGACAAGAAATATACACAATTGGCGAAAAAACAACAGGTACCTAATTTAATTTGGATACACAATTTTAATGAATCTGGGTTTGTTGCCTTTCATTCGTCGTGTTCTCAGTAAACTAGGCTTTAACCTGTATCTGTATCCAATTATTTAAATGTATCCAATTATCGAAAACATATTTTGGACCAACGGTTATTTTTCTTCATATGGGGTAATAAAAACTCAGAAATTTTTCGCCTTGTTTTCGGGAATACAATTATTTACATGATTTCTTGTATATTTATTAGTGAAGAAAGAAACAAGTTTTTAATTCGACCGCATTAAATAATTACAATTGAAAATCTTAATACATCAATAATAGTTATTCGCTCCTTCAACACTTCAAACAATTATTTTATAGAATACTATTAAAAATAAAGTGGTGATAACATCAATTCCATAATTATTTTATTTCCAAAGGAATAATTAAATAAACAAGTATTACATTACAGAAATATTTTTGCATTATTTGTAAAATAAAACATATTTCCATCATAAAAACGTATTAATACTTTCATGATATTTGTGAGGATTCAGATGTTATTTCAACAAGAACATTTACTGTGCTGGAAGTCCTTATCCATCTCCCATGACATCAGACTCATTCCGTCTACTAAGTCCGTCATTATTTTCAGTATTTGGATCATCGCCGTCGAAAAAAAAACTATTTTGGGAAATTCTTAGTCAATTCGTTAAAAAATTAAAACAGTTTTCATTTTTCTAATGTAGATCGCGTTTGTTAAAGATTATTTTATACCTTATCACAGTTAAGGGTTTCATTTACAATTTTCCTTTCCTCTTCATCATCCCTTTATTTTTCCTTTGATTGATTAAATCTTACTTTTATTACGATTATGTATAATGTTCATGAGTTTTATACAGGTGGTTAATGATTTGAATATTTTTTGTGACCATCTAACTTCCTTTATTTACTTTTGTTTGATTGGATAGAAGAGATTGCCGCGTGGAAATATAAGCTCGCTAGATAATTTTCCAATGAAGTATTAAATAAACAGGGATGTGATTAGACCATGCTGAAGTGAACTGATGATTTTGGTAAGATGACCTATGTGGCCTAGTTGGTAAGACTAATAAAGCAGATTTCGATCTTTTTGTGTAGATCGCGCTGGATGGTTGCCATTTTATAACCTGTCACAACTTAGGGGTACGGTTGAGCCGAGCTGAAGTAAACGATGAGATAGAAAACATAATATTGGTAAGACGACCTCCGTAGTCTAGTGCATTTATTGTTTTGAAAATGTTCAATTCTTCATTAACATAAACAATAAACATTTTAACTCTTTTAATCCCAGCATATTTTGCATAAAATGTGTGAAAAATCCCAAGCATTTTTTGGCATATTAATTTTTTTATCTCAGTTAATATTAAGTTTTAAAACCTAACTTTTTGTGGAGTATGAGAAAACACAGGGGTCCTAAATTAGGTAGTATGCCAGACCTTACGATAAATTCAACTGGAGACTTGTATCGCATTGAGATCGTTATCGTATACGTTGAGAGATGAATTCTGAGTGGCAGTGGGTGATAGTTGTAGCCCCTTTTACGGTCCGCGCACCTCATTGGTTCGTACACGGAGAGTGTCGAATGGTACCTGTTGTCTTTTAAAAAACCCGCCAACGATCTGTCCATCTTGCAGATAACATTGCTTGATACTAGGTCGAGCAGATTGCCCTATTATTTTTTTATATGCATATATTGAACAATATCGTTATATTGAAAGAAACAGTCATAATCCAGCAATAGTTCCGTGGATACATTGTTCTAATTAAACTCTCCTATTATTGAAACATTCTTGTCAAGTATAATATAGTCTGAATTTAGAGTCATAATTTTTTTCCCTGGTTTTGTCGGCAACAGTGCGCTCGAAGTAAACAACACATAAATAAATGGATTTATTGTTTATCCGACACCTAACCCAGATGTTTTGACCTTTTATAATCTACAGGTCTGATATATGCGCGCAAGGGATCCGTTGGTTTAGTCAGCAGCCCCTTGCGCCCGCACTCACCTGCGTCAATACGTGGAATGCGTTTGTCCCAAATAACTCTCCATCATTTGTAGAACCAGGACTCCGTGAGCGTTATTATTTCCCCATTTTGTACTAGCGTATTACCTCAGAATCCTTTAAAGTTGATATTGAGACCTTGAACGTTTTGGTACACAAGTTGAAATTTTCCCGTTTTGCTCATTATCAGCACTTTGTTTCCATAATACAAACTTCGAGACAGCTATCCACAATGGCCAACTAGAGGGATCATTAAAATTTTCAACCTGATGCTCTGGTATTCCAATTTCGAATGAAACATATGGCTTTTTCATTGGGAGCTTTTCGATTTAGAAGACTTTTTTCTCAATGGACCTTAAATATGTCAAAATATCATCCGTTATTGTCCCTGGAATAAATCTCGAAACGTGTAAACAAACTGCCTTTTTGTCGCCTTCAGTAAAGTATTCTGTTGGTCTTTTGGTTTTCCGTTTGACAAGTTTCCAGTCACTTGAGCTTTTAGCGCTGAATTGATGAGTTTTTTTACGACATCTGAGTTTTTTATGTTTTACTATGTCGATTTCAATTTGTCTTGGGAACTTTGCTTCACGTCTTCCATTCTTTAAAATGATATCACCTAGGTAGATAAACTCGTTTGAAAGGGATTCTAGTCTGGTGTTCAGCTAAGGCTTGTTTAAACATCTTTCTGATTGGGTGGAAGAGGTTGCCACATGGCAACTAGCCCGCTAGTTTTACAGTATATTACTGAAGTTTGATACACTAAAATAACATATTTTCACTTACCGCTTATTATACACACATTGACTACCCAATCTTTTGCCGACTTTTGAAACATTTGCACTATTGTTTTAACTCTTGCGCCGTTTGTTAAATTGGTTTCAAAAGAACATTTGCCACTTCAATATAATTTCCTAATTCTTTGCTATCAAGAAAGTCCCAATAATTCAATATTAAAAGCTATTTCCGATTTAATTACCCATTAAAAATAATACCGTTCTGTAGTGTCTTTGACAAAGTCCCTTTATGGGCAAAGTTTTGTTTATCACAAATCTTTTCAATCGACCTCACAATCAACAAGTCTCTCACACATCTTTTCCGCTGGAAAATAACCCGAGAAAAAGTAAAAAGCCTCGCCACTTGAACTGATAAATGGATAAACTTTTGCGTCCGTTCGGCTGTAGATCACTTAAGCTTTAAAACTTTTTCCATTTTTACTCTGAACAATAATTATTGAAACTAACAACTCAACGGAGATACGATAACATTAAAGCAACGACTCAATATGAAAGCTAAACAACTATTTTTGAAAATAGCTTCAAATCTCTTGAGAATAACCCGAAACTGAGTTTCTGATTTTTTTTCAGAGGGCGTAGGATGTGTGGAAAAACATTGTATCACAGAATAAGGTCCTCTGAATTTAAATGACTTTTGTAGTCTAGTTGTTAAAATACTTGGAGTTTCAGCTTCGATTCCCGATGGTACCCAACAAAAATAAGGGTATTAGTCTGAAAAAAAAAATCTGGTAACAATATTCATAGGGGCTTGACGTGTACAACCATTGCTGCGTGTTCATGTATGAACATATTTCTAGCACGTACTATGGAAAATGTGAGTTGCTCACCTACTTCAGTGGCTCTTAACTCGAGAGCCGATTACTAGGGTCAAATACAATAATGTCTTCAGGCCACACTTTTAACGTGCCTGCATTATCAATGCAGATATATTGACGGGTAAAATATACTAGAATATATTGTGATTTAAAGGAAAATACAGAGCTTAAGATAAAAAAAGAACGTTGAGATGGTTCGACTAAGCAGAAAGAATTAGAGATGAAAGGTTTATAAAAAGAGCCCAAATGAGTACTAAAGAAGATTTGAGCACTTCAAAAAGACCTAGAAAGAAGTAATGCTACTGAATGAATCAATATCTGAAAGATTATATATAGAGTAATAAATCTTTTTAATAGGAGAGTAGGCATTACGAGGTTTATGGATGTGGCAGAGGCAAATAATTATGTGGTTAGATAAGGGAAGATTTATTCCATCTGCCTACCACATTAGGGACATCGCTTGATGGTTTTGATAATAATGATTTTTTATGTAACATAAAATTTACAATATCACAATGTAACGCGAAAAAAGGATAAATGTATTTGTTTTGAATTAAGATTTGTTGAATTAAACAAAATTGGGCACGTCATGAAAAACGGTCAAAAAGTTAAGAGCACAAAAATATTTATTAGAGCTTTAGGAATCAATTTTGATTATATTTTCTTTCTTTCTAATAACTTCTTTAAGTCTTCCAATAAATAAATAACAAATTCATATCTAAGGATCCAATGTTTCTTTGAGAGCATAATACAGATTTTTCAAAGGGTAATTTTACATTCAAAGTGACCTCGACAACGCCTTGAATGAGAGAAAGGTTTGAAAAATGTTTTGAGCAGGAAAAGCCTTAAGTCCCTAATACGATCCGAGCTGGCGCAAGCTCGCCGCTTAATTGCATTATTTTCCATAATTTATCGAGAAAAAGTGCTAATGGCGAGAACGATGGCAACCCGGAGTAAAGAGAAAGAGAAGGGATCGTCAGATAGAGAAAATGAAGAGTTTCGAATAGGGACGTCTTAGTTTGCATTTTGCAAAAATGTATAAAAATAAAAGAACATACTAGGCGTATCCAGAAAGTAAGTGTACTGAGGCTCTCACGACCGGATGGATTTTATTTTCGACATGTTGGCTACACTGCCGTGTAGCCTGACCCTTCCCCTCCGCAACGAGACCGGTTCGAGGTCAGTACGTTGAGAAGTGTCGACGCGACAACACGTTTCGTGAAAAATGTCAATCCAATCTCCCGCCAAGTGCGAAATAAATAATGCCGGGCAAGAGTTTTTGAGGCGCTGCAAACTCCATGGAGATGAATTTCTCCGCTCCATCGTTACTGGAGATGAAACTTGGGTTGCACACTACACGCCTGAAACCAAAAGGCAGTCTCAACAGTGGCGTCACACCTCTTCACCCTCCGCCAAAAAGTTCAAAACCACAATTTCAGCCAAGAAAATCATGGCATCCGTGTTTTGGGACTGTCAAGGCATAATTTTAATTGAATAAATGCCTCAAGGGGAGACCATCAACTCTGCAAGATACTGTGAGACCCTAAAAAAATGCGGAGGGCGATTCAGAATAAGAGGAGAGGCATGCTGACAAAGGGAGTCTGCCTGCTGCACGACAATGCCAGACCACACACGGCCAACGCCACGAAGGAACTGCTCGCCTCGTTTAAATGGGATGTCCTGAACCATCCCGCGCATTCCCCTGACCTAGCACCTTCAGATTACTATATCTTTACCTCCCTGAAGCTGCACATGGGTGGAAAAAGGTTTTCAACCGACGAGGAGGTTAAGGAGGAGGTGGAGAAGTGGACGGAGGGGTTGGCGGGAAACTACTTCGAGGAAGGCATCAAAAAGTTGATACCCCGCTTCACCACCTGCGTTGAGAGGAATGGCGACTATGTCGAAAAAAAGCTTTCATATGTACTACGGTAACCACTTAATTTTTTTGTTTAAATAAAAAAAAATGTAACCTACAAAAATTCAGTACAATAACTTTCTGGATATGCCTCGTATTTCAAAATTATTACTAAACTATTTGTTGATTGAATGAAACATAAATAATATCGAGATGCATTTTATAATTTTTTTATTGTAATTTAACTTTTGGCCTATTAGTATAATATATCACTAAAAATTATTCAGTCTGACATATTTTTAAAACATCGGATTTTTTTAAGTAAATTAGTACTTTTCTTATTTATAAGTATTTAAGCAATATTTAGTTGACAAATGTGGAACAATATTTCTTATGAAATTTTTTTTTGTTTTTACCTGAAATTTAAAACAATTTCTAAAGAAAAGAATGATAATTCTATGAAAAAGAATCAAAAAACCATTTTATTCTTTAAAAAATTGTTTTCTTTAAAAACTATATTTTTCGTCGTGCAAAAATGTTTTAATGAATAAACCACAATGTTAACTAAAAAAATATATAAATCCGTTTTTACATTCAATTCCGTTTATTTTTTTTTCCCGTTTATTAATTAAATTTGCAGCCATAATATATACGTGTATACTAAATTAGGCATTAAGAGATTCAAAGCATACCTAATTTATTATAATGACTATTATAATAGACTTCCGCTCCTTATAGTACAACCTAGTGTCCTTATTGCCGTGTGATGTTTTCTCAAAGCAAAGGGTGTTATTACCTATACTTTTTATTGCGCATAAGATTTGTCATAAATATAAGAGTTTCTATGATTTGTTATCATCTTTTAACTTATGAGTCTACACTCATCATAGGAGTGTAGTATAAATAAGTTCTAAGTTAATGTCAACCAGGCGAAGAATGTCAGTGTGTATTTTTCAAAGGTTTTGATTTTAATTTTATAGAACTCCATATTGGAATATGTATTTTGCGTTTTTTTTCATCAAATAATATCATAGTTAAATTTTTGCAAAATTAAGCAAAAGTTTAGCATGAAATAATATTAAGTATAATATTATTGAATAATTATTGAATTTAAAAATAAAACTTTATGGCAAATATATTTCACCTCTTATCATTGTTCTTTCTTGGTCTTTTTTAAATTAGGAAAACGTGTAAAATTCAACATGGAATGCTGAAAACCGCGATGGATAGGGAACAGCGGTATTGTCATTTTAACCCTAAACAAGCAGAAAGACGAAGTATCGATGAAGTGTTCAAAGTTTTTTAATTTCCTTAAAATCACCATTAGGGTTAAAAAAAAAGTTGTCTCATCTGCTATGGCACAATTTTAAATTGAACGAATGTATTTCATTATTCATTGTTTGAAGAAAAGTTTTTTGTTTTGTAAATAAACGTGTTAAGAAAAAAATATCGTAAAAATTTTACTAACATCTATATCAAATTTTCAAATGCATACCTTATTCAGAAACAATGGGCACTCGAGAGAATTGAGTGAAATAAGGAGGCAAAAGACTTCAATCACAAGTGGTGAAGCACCGACCGCCACAGTTACCTGTGCCGGGAGTGTTCTGGCTGAATGGGGCACCAACTTAATAAGGAAAACCAAGAGAGAGGCATTTGCGTGATTTATCACATTGTTCCCCTATATCTTTCAGGTGAAGGCATTTTAAGGTGTTCCCGGAGAACGGTTTAAAAATAGTTAAAGCCTTTCGTGGATTTGCAACAACATTTTCGTTAAACTGAGATTAGGGAAATTTTTATTGATTTTCACTTTTTAAACTTGTTTATTCATTTGACCGTTATTTTTTTTATATTGATAAAAGTGAATCAATTTTAATGTTATTTTATTAACATCTTTAGAAAATTTGAAAGACCACCGGTGATCATCCAGTAATCGGTCCTATCAAAATAATTCAAATTATTTAATTAGAAGAAGAACAGATAGTTTTTTGAACGTTTTGCTAGTAACGAGAGCTTTATTGCTGTAATAATTTTGCGAAAAATAAGTGAGTTATTTTTTCTGTACCTCATAATAAAGGCGAGCATACCTCTGCAGCCTTTTGGGTACTGTTATTCCGTCAAATTCTTTGAACGCTCGTTATTTGAAGCGAAGTTTCCGTAGAGTTAATATTATAAAAATGTTTTGTTTTTATTGATTTGATGACTATCGTTGTTGCATAGTAATGGAATGTGACATTACGAGTTAAAGGTCGTATAGACGTTAAAAAAATACTTAAAAAAATACAATTTTAATTTCTAAATTTATGTTTAAATCTTGATGGTAAAAAGTATTGTAAAGATGTGTCATTAACTTTTATTTTAGATTTCTTAATATCGGCTCTACAAGTAAACCTTTTTGGGCCACTAAATTACGGGTTTTGCATGCTGGTAACCTGTCATAACAGATTATATGCTAGTTGAAGTATTTTTATTGCTTTTCTTGCATTTTTTAAACCTCCTTTACGTTCACAAATACTGGAAAATGCAAACATTTTGAAATGTGACAACTATCGACATTCTTACAAGGATTTACTAAATTGTAAATTTTCCACACTGGTTTTAGTTCATTTAATCATATTCTAAGAACAATTTTATAAGTACGAGTAATATGTGTATGTTATTTTTATTTAACCAGTGTAAAAAATCGTTTCTGCCCGGAGTACGGCTGCGTCGGAGATTAGCAAAACAATTACAAAACTGTTCAAAATAAGAAAGGAATAATTATATTTAAATTTTGCGTATAATTTAATAGTGTACGTAAATTGTCTATTTGTGTTGAGCTGGAAGTAGAACTAATAAATGTTTAAAAATCATTAATACATATTCATTCGATATTTGAGGGCCGATCGGATAATTAAAGTACATGTTTAACGGTTTATTTGTTTCGAAACTGTTTTTACACCATTGAAAAATGATTTAAGTTATTTTAATAAATTTATCAAAAAAACTCAAAAATTGAAAATGAGTTTAATTACTTTTATCAAAGTATTTGATATTTTTTTCGAGGATATATATATTTTTAAATACTTCATAAAAATGTTATATTGTTATAAGTATTAAAACCACAATATTAAAATCCTTCAAACGAGACGGGTAAGTTTTGATTGTTTTATAAGTTTTATAAAATAAAGCAGTTTCTTAATTTTTAAATAAATATATATGTTACATATAGAGTTTCCCGTTATTTGAGAGATCTCAGTCCGTGGTTTCACTTATCCGCGCTTGATATATCGGCAAAAAAATTGAATTAAAACAATACATTTAAAAGCTTGTACCGAATTAATGCAACCAACGATAAAGGTACGCGTACCAAATGGTCTATGTTTCATTCCAAGTCCACCACGAGTTTGGTCGCGCTTCATCTCTAGCTGTAATCGATTCGTCCTCGGTGACTCAATGTTTATGTTCAAATAATCCTTATTTACGGTGAAAATGCCTCTAAAAAGCAAGACTAGTGATGCTGGAGGCTCGGACGCTGCTAAAATACCTTGTAAAGTGCTTGCACCAAATTAAAAGCTAAATTCTTGACTTGAGTACGAAAAGAAAAAAAAACAATGGCCACCGTAGTTGAATGTATTGGAAAGAACGAATCTTTGTTCGTCAAATATTTTAAAAAGAAAAATAAAATTATGCTAGTTTTGCTGCTGCACCTCAAACTGCAAAAGTTACGCAAATGGAGCGTGAAAACCTTCACCTCGCCGATAACGGGTGATTTCTGTTTATCGGTTTCCCACCATGTTTAGATGATTTTACTAATATTTTCCTACAAATTTAAATAAATAAACTTAGGTTTAATGAAAGCAATATAGGGTGTAAATATAATCGTATATCCTGAAATACGAGTAACACACGCATTTTAAAGCAATGGAAAAGAAAATACACCTAAGAGAGAAACTCTCTAAGGTCTGGAGTCATCCCATAATATTCTCCCGAGTCGAGATACATGCCACCAATAGAGGACAAGTTCAGCCGCGAAGATCTCAGGTGTTTTTCAGCTAAAATCCTTATAAACGTAATTTATAATACAAAAATGATAATAAATAAGCAGTTAATATAGTAATAGACTGAATTAATATGCATAAAAATTGTAAAAAAAATATAAATACACACACGCACACACAATTCCAAATCCTATAATTAGTTTTGCATTAGTGAAAATAATTTCCCTAACAACTGGCGTTTTTATATTATACGAGGGTTGCTACTTAAGTTTTGAGACGGACAAGTAAAAACAAATATTTGTCATCGAAAATGGCTTTATTGTTTTTCAAAATACTCTCCATGAAGATCAATACACTTTTGCATGCGTTTGAATGCAAAAGTTTGAATGCAATTTTCGAAGCACTTTTTCCACTCCGAATGAGGTAACTTCAAAACATGCGTTTTGAACGCATCAACCGCTTCTTCAGGCGTCGAAAAACGTTGACCTCGCAATTTATTTTTGATGTTCGGGAATAAAAAGAAGTCATTGGGTGCCAAATCAGGGCTGTACGGCGGATGACCCATCAATTCGATGTTTTGAGTGCTCAAAAAGTCATTTGTTTGAGCCGATGTGTGAGAGCTCACATTGTCGTGGTGGAGAATGATCCGTCTTCGGCGATTTGTTTTCCTCATTTCTCCGAACACTTCTGGCAAACAAATGGTAGTGTACCATTCAGAATTGACCGTACAACGTTCCACTAAAAGCACTGTTGTGACATGACAATTTATTCCGAAGAAACAAGTCATCATTTGCTTCGAAGTGCTTCGTGCGCGAACAACTTTTGTTGAATTTGGCTCGGTATGAAAGACCCATATAGTCGACTGCTGTTTAGTTTTTGGCTTATATGCATAGATCCATAATTCGTCGCTTGTCATGATCTTATAGATGTCTTTTGAAGCACCGCGATCGAATTTTTTCAACATTTCTTTGGACACGAGCCTTTTTTTGAGCGATTGTCTAATTATGCGGTATCCAACGCGAACAAATCTTTTTGACGGCCAAATGTTCATGCAATATTGAATGTATGCAAGCGGAACTAATGCTCAAACATGCCTCAATCTCACGATAAGTCACATGATGATCTTGCAATATCAGTTCACGCACAGCGTCGATGTTTTCTGGCACAACAACCGATTTTCGACGACCTTCACGAAATTCTTCCTGGAGCAAACTACGACCACGATTGAATTCGGAAAACCAGCAAAACACAGTGTTCCGGGATGGTGCTACATCACCAAAAGTCAAAACGAGTTGATCGGCACACTGTTGTTGAGTTAGTCCATGTCGAAAATCATAAAAAATCATCGCACGAAAATGTTCACGATTTAATTCCATTTTTGCCTGAGATGATTTTTTCAAGTCACTATAAACAACACAAATAGCACTCGTATGACAAAACTTTCTGAGCACGTATACCATTAAAACGTCAAACTTTACGATGCTGACGTCAGATTTGACGTATCTACACTGGTGTTGCCATATCTCAAAACTAAAGTAGCAGCCCTCGTACATAGGTATATTTTTCTGTTTATTATTAAAGCTTCCTTTTTTGTTCGTCATTAATTGATAGATAATGATTCAAAGTCAATTTTTTAGCCATCTTATATTTGTTAAGTTGGATGGACTGTAAAGTGCTGTTTTTTTTAATAAATTACAGCGTCAAAAAGGCATTGTTTTTTTATTTTAAAAGATATATGTAGCTGAAATTTTCCTGAAGTGAATTCAGACGAAAATTTGTATTGTCGTACACTTTTGTTAAATACAATAAATTTTGGTGGATTTATTACCATATTTCCAACCAACCAAAGAGATAAATACATATATATATATATATATATATATATATATATATATATATATATATATATATATATATATATATATATATATATATATAGGGTTCCAGTCTGATTTTTCTTTAAGAGTCCTTAAAGAGAAATAAGACTGGAACTCTTTTTTTATAGATTATTAGATTATTAACACAACTATCCATATTATTGGCACACAATTATGATGTAGGATATTTTTCTGAGAAAAACTCAAAGTAATTTTTGAGGCCGCTCTAGTTAGTGACCACCATCTTAATAAATACTCCACCAACTTCATTCATAAGGCACACTTGAAAATGATAACAAATGACGGTTTAATAATGAGTCCGAAGATGGCTGCAGCATATGTTTACCTGATTTATTTTAAGTTTCTAACTATTATAGTCCCAAATTCAATACTTTAATTCACTAAGCTAGCTGAAGTGAAACATTATGCACATATCAACTAAAATTTTGAATGTAATGACAATAGTTTCTATTTATGTTTTGTTTAATATATTTTCACAGATTAATACAAAAACTTGATTTCAAAAACGAAAAATGAACAAATATATTATATATATAAATAATCTCTGTTGGCTAAACGTGACCATATTTTTGTTCCCCTTTCCCGTGAGCAATTTACTTTCCTTTGAAACATTAACTAGTGTATAGAGTTTTTGTGAGCTTTTGATGGTATGTACTTTAAATTATTTAAGGGCTTTTAACGATAACATTGAATTAATGGAGACCATTAATATAACGGTGACGGAAATTTGGTCTATTGTAATGAAAAGAAATTGCATAACAGTAATGAGCACCATTAACACATTCATGTTGTAAATAAGAAGAAAGCAAGGCAAAATATTTTTCCCATTCTGCTTGTAGAAATTAAAATTATTTTTCTGATAATATTTAACCTCATGCGATTTAAGAATTTGATAATAAAGAATTATTTATTTTTAAGGTCTTTCGATTAGAAATGAGATGCAATGAGATGAAATGAGATGAAATGAGATGAAGTGAGATGAAATGAGTTAAAATGAGATAAACTGAGATAAAATGAGATTAAATAAAATTAACTAAAATTAAACAAAAAAAAATAAAAAAACTATTAAAAAAAAAAAAATACAATAAAAAATAACTAAATATAATAAAATGAAAATGGTGTTCCTTACCCTTTTTTACATTAAAAGCATGGATAGTAGACATAAGTAACAGGTACATAATTTAGTTTAACTCACTTACCTGAGAAAGACACAGTGCCTAGTGATATGCTACTAAATATAGAAGAAGTAAAGAAAGTTTTTATTTTAAAATTTATTGGTTTTATACATAAACTATGAAGATATGTGTATTTAATAATATTTTGTTCATGAATAAATAAAGTGATGCATTTAATTTAATACACATTTTTATTCATAAACTTGATTAAAGGCAAATTGCGTAAAAAGAGAAGTGAACATATTTGTTCAGTAAATTTGTAAAGAAAGAGGTAGAGGTAGAGAAGAAAGAGGTAGAGGTAGAGAAGAAAGAGGTAGAGGTAGAGGTAGAGAAGAAATATCAATTTTCTATATTTGCTGCTAAATGTGGGTTAACATACACTTTTTCTTTTTATAAAATTCAATTATTTCTCGGAGGCGACAAATTACAAAACCGAAAAATTGAAGTTATATTTTCGGTATAATTTAATAAAGGCAAAAATTGTCTAGAACATTCTGAGACCCTTGTCCTTCGACATTCCATACGGTTCACAGGTGTAGCTCTAAAAAAGAAAACAAAGGGATAAAAAATACAATACATTTGCTACACGTCTGATGTGTCCCAATTTAATATTTTATTCATCAAATTATGCCACGCTTTCGTGATGGTTTTTATTTCTGTCTGCACTGACAATGTTGGCCACGGGAATCTACTCACGTGAGGGTTCACTATTGACATACATACATTCACTATCATGCCACATCCCTGTCGAGATAGGCAGATTGGATAGAGCGCTAGACATTCCTTATTAGATACACGCCCCTCTTCCACCTCCATACACCTTCTCACACAACTTTTACGATATCTCTGAATTTCTATATTTCCTTCTTTCAGAATACAATTCACTTGATCCAACCACATTCTTATATATCTTCATCTCAAACATATATCAATAGATCCGCTTTGTAAGTTTTTCTTCATTTATTTTTTCCACATACCTAAACCATTTCAACGAGCTCTTTTTTATTCATCCTTTATCACTTAATTTCGTATTCTGTCCTACGTTGTAATATCACGTATTCATCTCTATTTACTGCATTTATTCGGCTCCTCCTAGTCTTTTTACAGGTCCACGTTTCACTCCCTTCTAACGAAGTTGGCAAAATACTTTTGTGGACTATCATAGAAGATTTTGATCTGTCCAATTCAAATGTACATGTTTTAGTGCCCCGTTACATTTGTTTGCTTTTCAACTATTTCTAAATTAACATTTTTGTGCTATTTTTAACCTCTTGAAAGAAGAAAACGTTAAAAGTCTAGCACATCGTAAGATTTACATGAGATGGTGTTTGAATGCATTATAGAAGAGGCAAAAGATGTATCGCGATTAAAAAGTCTAGCGCAATCATTCCTGCCTTCACTGATACAGAAACGGTGTGATGGCACGGGTATGTATGTATGTTTGTTATATTTAGATGTGTACAATACCATTTATAATTTTTTTTTGGTTTCTTAACCGATGTTCATAATTGGATTGCCAATAAAATAATTACTATTACCATGCAAAATATTTCTTATAAACATTCCCTTTTGAAGATTTGATTTTGTATTTTTAGTTTAAATAATGGCCAATCCACCTTTAAATTCAATCAAATATAACTTTTGAGTACCTTAATACATTTTATTAATCAAAGTAAGAACCATTTGATTTTAAGTATTTTTGCCAACAAAGTAGGAACTTATTTATGCCTATTGAATACAACTCAGGAGGCTAGAATAAAAAAAAAACTTTAAAGGTATTTTCTGCTGCTTCTTCTTTACTATTTTTTTTTCTGTCGTAAATAACTATCAAGAGGCATAAAAATGTGAAAATCGGTTGGCGATAGATCAGGTGAGTAAGGCGGATAAAATAAAGTTTTGTAACCCAACTCGTATTTTTTAATTGAGATCAATACTACTCGCACAAAGGAAAAGATCGTTACGGTTACGTAACGGCAATAAAAACCTCACTTCGAAGCGACATTTTTTTGGTTATCATTAAATACATGTTGAAAACACTTATGTTTATTCACCTTTCAAATTATCTTTAAATGTACAAAAAATATAGCAGCATCCGTTACCTTCGTTGTGCTATTTCGCGTACCATTTGTTACGTATTTCTTCCAATAAAGCTTTCATTTTGTTATTTTCAACAGTAGCAGAACACCCTGGAAGACCCTCTTCATATTTAAGACTTACGTTTCCGTTCCTAAAATTTTCAAACCAACGCCGCACTGTTCGTTCAGAAGTGGTTCCCTTATCCCATACTTGGTTAACAATGCATACTATTTGAGATGCATAATGCCCAAGTTTTCATTCATACAAGAGTAATTCACTCGTAATTCTTCTTTTTTCAATATCATTTCTGAAGGGTAAAAGTAATGCAAATTTAATACCTGACTTAATAAATAAATATAGCAGATATCTACCTATCAACAAAAACTAATAAAAATATTTCCTAGCAAAGAATTTTTGAAATAATATAGTATTATAATCGGCTATTATTTTCGGAATAACCTGATATTAATTTTTTTCTTAAAGTGCTAAAATATGGCCCGTTGGAATTCATACTATAAATAAGTATTTTTTGAGTCAAGTACGCCAGCATATTTCACATATGATGCTTCAGTAAAAAAACAGTTTTATAAAATCAATATTTCAATTATTTCGTTGTAAAGGCGAACCGACTATCGAGCAGTTAAAAGTTGAAACAGCTTTTGAATCATCCAAATATAATTTCTTTGTAATGGATTTTGTGAGCATGCATACGATACATACAGTTCCCACATTTTGTGAGCATGCATACGAATACATAGAGTTCCCACATTTTTTTTGAAACCCAAACTTATTAGGAGAGATAATGTTGTGCATACTGAAAAATTTCATAAGTCGGTCGTTCACTATTTTCTCAATATTTTTTGAGAGAATGCTTAATATAGATATGGATCTATAATTTATCCCGCCTTTTCATTCACATTGCACAGTATATGATATTTGTTTTGTCAAGTCTTTCTCTATTCACGCGTTCCATGTACCCAAACCATCTCAGAGTGCTCACTACACGCCTTCAAATATATATCGTAACTCTCCCTATCACCACATGTCTTTCAATATTCCTCATAACTCTTCCATAATCTGAGAAAATACTACATTTTAAGAAGAATTCCTCGAAGTACTCTAATATTTCTTTGCTCACCCGTATATTGCATTTGCCTTTCCTTTCACAAGTTTCTTTCATCATGACTGAATTTTCTCTTCACATATATTTTATAACTTACGTACCAGATTCTATAACAAACCTTCATTCTGCGCTAACATTATGATGATATATGATATAATCAGTTTACAGTAAGTAATCTGCACACATTCCCATTCGACATTTGTATGTAACCCATTAATCTTTGCAGTTCCTTCACACGTGAATCTTTGTAAACATTGAACAAACACGGTGACATGATACATTCTTAGATTACCCCTTTTGAAATATTAAACTACACAACCAAGGCACCGGTCATTTTAAAACATTCTCATATTTTGGCACATACTGACGTAATATCACGTTTTGATTTATATTCAACAATAAAAGTATATAGATAAAAATAGTTTAATGTATCCAATATGAGCTGGTCGGTTGTAAAGTATTGCTGTAAAGCAATTAATTCATCAGGTGTGTACAACCATGTACATTTTTTTTTAATGAATATGTATATTCATTCAAAGATTTCCATAGCTTGCCTCTTATCATGCGGTCATATACTTTTTCAAGTCCACAAACGCACAATACGCCTTTTATTATTTGCTGAATATTTTTCCATAAGCATAAGCAGAAAAAAATCTATACATATTTTGTGCAATTTTTACTTAGAGCTTGGAATAAAGGAAATGTAAAAACTCAGAGAAATCGTAGGAGTTGTACGAGAAGGTAAATTGATGTAGATGTGAAAAATATAAGTCGCGATACGAAAGTCGGGCCCTTTCTACCCCAAAAATGAAACTGCGTGATAATATGAGTGATATATGTTATTTGTTTGTTTTTACAAACTAATTGTAAAGAGTTAAAATACCTAAAATAAAAAGAAGAATTTCTATTCGATTTTTCCTTAAATTAATTTTTATTTGACGTTCGAAATAAAGAATTGAGCTGTGACTGTTTTTTTATAATTTCATTAAACTGTGTAAATCTCCACGTGTTTACAAATATTTACTTACTTTGACAATGGAACTCTCAGTCACATTCCAGGAAACATCCTTTTTTATGAACCTAGGAGATATAAAAGGGAGGAAACCGAAAAGATTGGTAGAATACAATACAGGAATGTGATGGTATTAAGTTATATTACTCCTCGTAACATTCCTTTCCTCACAAAGCTAATCCATCCAGATTTTCTTGAATGATCACTTTGAGCCCTATTCGTGCGCCGTACTTCTCTATGTGTATAACGTTTGTGTCTTACAGCTTTCTACAAAGGGATTTGAGTTGCCACAAAATGTGGTTTTCTTATAGCAACACTGAAACTTCGGTTTTCAAGTTTCATTCCTCGAAATTGTACATACATATACTCCGACTCGATTATTTTCAATAAAGCTTTTAATTGAGATTGTGTTTTGAGCATCATAATTATTTCTTTTATACGGTTTGTTAATTATGAAATTTGTATTTTGTTTTTTTTTTCTGAGAAATCATACTTTGCGTTAAATCTTTGAAAGAGGAAATGTATTTGTTTGATATTTTTCCCATCAGTAAGGGGTTTTCACCAATCATTTGAGGTAATTTTTCAGAAAGAAATTTTATTTCTTAAGAAAAAAAATCATGAACGTTTGAGAAATTTTTCGTGCCAAACTACTTAATAACTGCCTTTCAATAATTAATTATCGTGAACTTCGCTTATTTTATCTACGAAAGTGTTTCTTCGTCAATAATTATAGATTCATCACATTGAAAAGCTTTTATTCTACCATATCTATTAAAAGTGCCTTCTTTATTTATACGTAATTCTATAGTTCATTATCATTACATATCTCCGAATAATTGTGAATATCGGTGACGTGAATAAAAAGAGGAAATACGTGAAAAATACTTGTTTATTCCCATTAAAATAATTATATCAACTAAACGCATTTTAGTTTCTGATATTTCTTATTTAAATTTATCTTTTCTTATAAATAATTTTATCTATTGCTACATTTATATAAAACGAATATTAATTATACAAATAAATAAGAAAATATTTTTTTTAAACAATAAGTATAACCGATCATAGATTAATATTTTTAAATGCAAACCAAAAACAATTGTTTGACTCAACCGCAATGATATAAAATAAAATTCATAAAAAACGTAAGACAGAGTTTTTTTATTATTTATAAAAGGGTTGATTAAAAAAATAAAAATGCTGATGAACAATGTTTTAAATTAATTTTTTTATAAATTTATTAAATTTGGAAAGCGGTTTTCATTTTAAATATCCCATTTTAGTACTAAAATTCATATTTAAAAATTATTTTATTATTTGACTAAAGAACGTTCGAGACTTTTATTAGTTTTTCTATACGCTACACAAAATAACATTCTTAAATTATAAGGAAAAACATTGTCTTGAAAATGCCCAAATTCTTTAGAAGTAACAGATTCCGATAGTAAACATATCGATGAAACTATTAATAAGTGCAATGCTTTAGAAGTAATATATTCCGATAATAAACATATCGATGAAACTATTAATAAGTGCAATGCTTTAGAAGTAATATATTCCGATAGTAAACATATCGATGAAACTATTAATAAGTGCAATGCTTTAGAAGTAATATATTCCGATAGTAAACATATCGATGAAACTATTAATAAGTGCAATGCTTTAAATACATGAAAAATCAATCAAAAAATTTCTTTAAAAAACTATAATAATATCGGATCAGAACATATTATAGTCGAAATTTTCATTATTTTAGGTAACCAATAAAAACAAATAAAAAAAAAATGTATTTTGTGATGCTTTGAAATTGATAGAACCACGAGAGAAATTGTTTAGTATTTTAGATAATTTTGTATCCATAATAAGAGTAACATTAAGTCATCCTTCAGTGGAAATTTTTGTGTTTTTTTAAATCATATTTTCTGAAGAGAAATACTTAGTAAAATGAAAAAAAAATATATACTTTGAGTTGAAGTTATTTAAGTTAACCTTATGAAATTTTGTATAAGGTTTGGTTTATGTTGTTATATTTTTACAGTTACATAAATATAAAGGGTTTACTTTAAACTGGGAAACTTTAAACAAGCATAAATATTTTTACTGGTTTTATTTTTAATTGTATAAATTCAAAATACTGGTATTTGAAATCCGATTTTTCCAAAAGTCGAATAGCTGTCAAACCGTAGAGATAACAGGGTTTATTGTGAAAACCAGTTAAAACACGCACTCGTACAATAATGCGCAAATAAAACCAAGAATAAAATATCGAACTTTAGAAAAGTTTATATCGTAATATCCGTAAAAAATTACTTGTCATCATATTAAGGAAAAATCAAATAAAACACACAATTGACGGTTTTTTATCACACCAATATACAGCAAAATAAAAAATTCCTCATAAAAGATATTGTTGCCCAGAATATTAATTTATATTATTTTGCACAATGCTGACTGTAAAAAATAAAGGAACAAACATCAATCTTCGGCAGGAAAGATATCTTTTACGGCTAAGTAGTCTCTGAGTCCCACAAGGATCTTGAACAGGAGTCCTCAACTTTATGCCCACTGGCATATTTATACATTCCCTCCCCTATTTAAATACATACAACTCAAAAGTTATTGATCAAGATATTTAATTTTATGATATGTGTGATTTAGTCGGTACTCAGGTATAACATCGCACCAATATAACTGAGTACCGACTTTGAATAGTCGTTATCTCACTCAGGTGTGTCACCGCCGACTGAGGTATCATTTTTGGCAGTTTTTTATACCTAACTAAGTGACGTTACGCTCATTATATACAAAGAAGATTTATATCTTCTACCGTGAATGCCCTGGATGGTGACTTATTTTGTCTCTCATAACAGCGTGGGTGTTGGGTGGGATTGAAATGACTGGCTTACTGAGTCGGTATATAAGAAACAGTAGCGTTGCAAGGATGATCTGCGCCAAGTCCACAGTATACAGTATAAAATCATTTTTTGGATATAAGGAAACCTAGTTGCCAAAGCAAAGCTTTATGCGCATTTCTGTGCTTTTCAAAATATTTGTTAATTTTTTTATGTGTGTTTCATGTATTATATACACGTGACAAATTGTACATAAAATAAGCTCAGTTATGAAATATACTCAAAATAGTTATGATTTTGATAAAGAACCATAAAATTCAAAAATATTTTTATCAGTGGTAGTTGTTTAATGTCAGTAATGCTTCAAATTTCCAGCAGTTTGTTTTTGTAATTTCCATGTCTGAAGTTCGAGCTAAAGCAAAAATTAATTTGGGTAAAAAGAGTCTGAAGCCGACAGTGCGTGGTGGCACGGCAAATTTTACGAAAAACTTTAAAAAATATAACTTGAGGTTTCATACTTTGCGCCCCCTTAGCCCACTGCCGGTGACAATTGTATACCCTACCCCCTCTCCCCATTATTAGCTTCGAAATGTGATTCAATGACCAAATGAATGCATTTCTAGACGTTTACTATGAGAAATATTAATTTCAAAGTAATTTTTTACGACTTTTGTAGACATGAATTTATTTTACCATCTCGTACGTTTTTTTAATTGATTTTTTTTTTTATCTGCATTTTTCATTGCATCCAATTAAAAATTTACTCTGATAAATAAAAATGTAATCCCCGCGATTCCAGTTATATTTAAGTGTTCTACTACAGAAAAAGGTTATGATCCACTGAGCTAGAGTAATAACTAGAGTTTTGCACGTGGAATATTTTCCTGTCTATATTTCTTTCGAAAAGTATGAATTTTTGAGAGTCATGTTTTTTTACTCTTACCCCGAAGTGTTAACACACGCAACGCGTACAGACACGAATTTTTTAACATTTCAATAGAGCTCTTTCTTTTTATACACTTAGTTTTTTCTCTTGAGATTTGTTTCTTCAAATCATTTTTTATTTTGCTCTCTAAGGAAAAGAGTGAGTTAGAAGTATTTGAAGGAAGTCTTGTTTTAGTATTATTTTTTTGTTTTATATAACCGAATGAATGAAACCATATTTCTATCATTACAATAAAAATCTGGCTTGTGTTAATTGGTAAATAAACTTCGATTAAAAACAAGAAAAAGTTTTTTTATTTATGCGTAGATACATAAATTGTATTATTTCTGGCCAATCGGACTATCAGATTTTTAACTGAATATTTGGGGTTCAATGCACTAATGTTTCAAGATCCTTGACTGTTTCAATTTAAGAATTTGATAAAAATCGAAGAGTTACGTAAATTTTCAACAATTCTTAAAATCAGGAATTTAACACTCTTCAAGTGTCATCACGTGTTCTTTAGATTGATTATTCAAAGAAAGTCAAGTAAAATTGGACCAATATATCACATATACTTCCCATGAAATATGACACTAGTCAGGCCTAAACATTCATTTCGTAATAAACAAAGCATCCATCTTATAGAGATTCTGCCTGAACAGAGCCTCGATATAGGAGGTAGAAACATATGTCGTAGTAACAAACATAACGAGTAGAATACATTTTTATTTTATTATTTAAGGTATACTAATATAGAGTTCCCAAAAAATCAAAGAAAACATTTTTGACATTTTCTTAGTTGTTTGCGGTATTCCCGGCAGTTAAATTTTTTATGACCAGTGGTATTTTTTATAAATAAAAAGCATACATATATCAGTATGACGTCAATTTATTACCACCCAAGTTAAGAAAAGCACGATTCGATCACTTTTATAAACTTTAAAATTTTAAATAATTATAAGCACAGTACATTTTCAATGAGTTGTTTGTTAATGTAAAATAATAAACAAGCTGAAAGATAAATATTTTATAATAAATAGATACGCAAAAATATTTATTTACAAATATTGTTGGAGAATAATTAATTATGTTATATGTAAAATAAAAATGAAATAAAACAGATGAAACCCCCAAAAAGAAACTTGTATCATATGAGTGAATAGTTTTAAATACAAATTGAATTTTAAATACGAGTAGTATGAGCTTGATGGAAAATGGAACTTATTTGTTATATTTTTATAATAAATAATTTTTAATCTTGTATGAAACCAAAACGTATTGAGAACGTGCTTACATGGACTGAATGCGTTGTGACGTCATCATACACATAAAGTCACTCATTCAGTGGGAAACTTTGTGTCCGTTGTGACGATGTTCTGTTTATATACTTGTAGTCTAATACATGTGTGTATGTGAATTCGGGCATAATATTTCGAAAAACAACAATGAAAATCGAACGAAAAACATGCAATAATGCGAGCACACATGTAGAAAATCGTACGCAGTTGGAATGAGATGGTAAAATTCCATAAAAAAGGAAGTCGATACCCCACAAGTTAATACGCGCATAAATGAGTATTTTGAAGGGTATTTGAAATTCGATTATTTATTTTGACTTTGCAAACTTATAACTGGTAGGAAAAAATCAAAAGAACATTGTATTTTTTCAATTTTTTTATAAATGTGAAAGGAACATTTTTTTATTACTTGGACTGTGAAATAAAGATTTAAGAATATGTTGAAAAGAGACAAAAAAAAATATGTTGGCACAATTTAATTCCACAAAATTTAATACAAAACATTTTTTAAAAGACCGTCATGAAAGCATTTTTAAAAGCTAATAAAAAAAATTTAGTTTAGTATTATCAAGCTTTTTTTTCAGACTCTTCAAAAGAATAAAAATTCGATAGAAAAGAATTTAAGAAAATTGTATCTATTGCGACATATTTGCATACTCTACATATCGTACGGCTACTGCAATTCTCTGACGTTTTATATCTCATTTGTCTTTCCCGTTTCACTCCCATACATTAAATCAGATACCAAAATACTGTTGTAAATTATCATCTTAATAGATTTTGATATTATGTTCAAGAATACTTTATATATTTTATTGCCCCATTTTCTTTGACTCCAAAAAAAATATTTTATTGAATCCCGTGATATAAAAAAATATCAACAATTTCGAAAGAAAGATGTAATATTTCATGTTATATCACTCTTTACGAACATAATTAAATTTGCCAAAATATCCTTCTAATATAATACAAATCAATACTTTAAGGGCAGATTACATAATAATTGCTGATACACAACTTGTCTTTTTATTGACTAGGAATCTCAAGACCTAAATACATATTTGCATATCAAAGACTACTCGGCTTACCCCCGGAGAGTAGTTTACAAATAACACAATAAACATATCCGCTGCGAGGATCGAGCAAGCGGGATATTTCTTCACCCGGGAAACTCTCTGTGGGAAAATTGTATATAACACCACCATCCCCCCAGCCCCTGGCTATTTCTTGCTAATAAAGAATAATTGCGGGAGGGCCATTCCGCAGCTAGGCGGCTAGCTCATCTATTATAGTTAACAGCGGAAGGTGGCATATTCACTATATTTACTCTCAAGTACGGAATTATTCAACCATGGTCAAATTCAGACAAGGCTTCTTAAAAACAGTTTTCTTTTGTCTGATTTCATTGTCAACAAGCAATGTTACATTTTAATTACGTTGATGTATAAAAAGTTATTTCCTTTCATTTTCGTTTTCTTTTTCCAGTTTAGTAGCGATATTCGTAGTGTTGGGTATTTTTTACAACTGAAAATACTTTAAACATTCTTATTCTAATCATCGTCTACACTCTATTAGCTTCACCAGAAATACAAGGATACTATAAAATAACTCCATCCATGTCAGTTCACAGCCATGCACTCATATTAAATCGAGATTTTAAATCTCTTTATCGTAGCACCAGTCTACTTGTATGCTCTAGGACAGGTATGTTAAACTTTTACCTAGGTGGGCCGAACGCTATCTTAACAGAAGCCGTCGAGGGCCAGATTGCAAAATTAAATAAAAATAAAACAATAAAATGAAACGATTGATATGTTAAACACTAATAAATAAAACACTTCTAATAATAATTATATAAATCAATAACTTTATAAAACATGCTTGTTGTTACCATCCTTAATAAGGCTTCCAAATAGGTGTCAGATAATCTTGGCCTTGATGAATTTTTAAGGATAATTATATGGATTTTAAGATTTTTTTCTAATAGTAAAATTTAAGAGATGTTTGCAAAAAGAGGTATAACGTAATAATGCTTTTAAAGCAAAATAATCATTACAAAATAATGTGTGCTATAATAGTACAATTCTTGCCCGCTATATTACAAGGTTACGCTTATGTAGTTTATGCCGTGTGAGATTAAATTGTATGCCTACGGGGACCACAAAAATGAACTTCGTGGGCCGATTTTGATCCGCAGGCCGAAGTTTGGTCATGCGTGCTCTTGGATAGGCGTCTGATTCGATTAGTTCCGTGGGGGCGATTAAACGTACCAGCTCTTGACTATATGGCACTTTTAATACCACCACTAACACCACAGCTTTATTGTGGTGGCCATAGGCTGCAGCTCCTTGCTTTCAATATTTTTTCATATTATTATTCGTTTTTACATTAAACTTAAATAAAGTAAAATGCAACTTTTTTACCTAATGGAATAGAATATTATAGATTCTCAATTATCTGTTTTTTTAATGAGTTGTAATTTAAATATTTTTTAATTGTAGTGTTTTTTTTTCGTAGCATTGTATTAAATTTTTCTATATGCTGAAATTATGGCTGTGTACCAATCTCTTTCCACAAAACACAATTATATCAAGAAGTTTTAAGTGAAAACAAGGCAGGATTTTTTTAAACTGAATTCCAACGGGAATTGAACCCATACCCTCCGGGCTGGAAGGCATGCGTCTTATTAACCGGGCTACGTAGCTCATTTGGTTTTTTCAAACGTGTTTAAATAATGTTTTACTTGAATTTTTCATATTTAAGTTCATTCTAATATTTATTTTTATACAATTTTAAATCCTTTTGTTTTATTCCCAGATAAATTAACTGCAAATTTGCAAAGGATCCTTTAAATATTGATCGGATTTCAATCAACAAAAACTTAAATCAGTACTCAAAGTAACCTTTTGAATACTTTAATTAACCTCGGTGAAAGAAATTCCGCCACTTGAGAATATTTTTAAATGAAGTTATACAGAAAGGTTATTATTCTTGAGAATAAATTGAAACAATATTTTACCGTTTATTGAAAGCAGAAAACATCGATTATATAACATTTAAATATATTGTAATTGAAATAAAATAACATAAATGATAACATGAAAGTTGTATATTATCTTGTATTGTATTATACTTAGGTTGTATACAGAAGAACATGGCGCGCTTATGGCCGTGTGACAATTCCTTCCAAGCAATCAGAAATATGTAAAAAAGGCCTTCAAACATAGATTGGTATCATTTAAAAAAAGTACTTAATTCTAACAGGAACCGAACCCAAAAAAAGAGTCTCAAAGGTTGTACATATGCATTACTTTCATGAATAATTCTTTATTTGATTATTTGTGTAAGAAATTGCACAATGACGCATGCTTTTTGTCAGTCATGAGATGTTATAATCGTTTTATTCCTTGTTTTTGAAAGGTTGTGTGCTTTTAAGTAATTAGGATAAAACACATAATTTATATCGTGTCATTTTGTAACCGAGAGCAATTTTAATAAATAGTAAAAAATTGGAAAAAAAATCAAAAAACTCCGACACAATGATCGATCTTTCCTGAAACCACAATTTTATTTGATGGTTGAGAAACATCATGACTATCTTAATAGCCAAAGCGCTCGAGTCAGAGCGTCGTTAGGAAAGTCTACTCTCTTAATGGTGCTATATTATCTAAAAGGTGCTATATTCCTTTTATTATTATTGAGATAGAAACTCTGAAAAATAAATAGTGAAGGCACTCCTGTATATTCATCAATAAGATGATGTGTTTACTTCCTACAAAACATGCCTTCATTCTTTCGTTCACATAATATCCTTCAACGTATACGAAATGGGGATTCAGACATAATGATAAACGTGGCCGGGAGACAAAATTCCTTCCCCATTGATCCAACTTTCGGATTTAGGACTATAACTAGTTGTTTTAATCGCAAATAACTAGTTGTTTTAATCGCACGAGATAACAATACTTCCGCACGTTGCGTGACAAGAAAACTTATACCATAGATGACCAGCGCATGTGAACATTGTTTGCATATACACTTTATGCCAGACTAGGACCCTTTTTTATTGTATTATTATACCACAGAAGTGGTCTACATGCTTTAACGTAATTTTGTTTCTGAATGATTTTATCATAAAAATTAAATTTATTTGATATGAAATTTTATAAACTTTAAAATGATTTTACTCTAATCATGACGTGTTTTACTTCGAAATGAAACATTTACTTAAGATATCAGTTACAACAAAAAAAAACGGCAGAAATAAATATGGTAGCTTTTACGGGTACTAACGGGCTATACATTTACCAAGGGAGTAAATTTTACAATACATGGTCCACAATATAAACGGTAACTTAAGTGCAGCACAGTGCATTATAAGTGAAAGAAAGTCATACAAAAGTACTGGAGCTGACAGTCTAAAGAAAAATGTCGTAAAATGCCTTCTAATTCAATCGAATACGTTTGTGTGATTTGACAATTTTCAAGAAAAAGTTGTCTTCTAGTTTATTTCTAGGTTGTTGAAAATAAATGTGCTCTCACGACACTTTTAATTTTCAACTTTATTTAAATTTCTGTTTGAATAAAAGATTTATCGATAAAAAAATATTTTTTTACTATCAAAAATAGCGGCAGAAAAGTCTTCCGACAGAAATTTAAATTTGGTTATAAATTATTGTAAAAAATGTTGATAGTAAACAACCTGTGTTTGGAGAAAAAATGTTGATAGTAAACAAGCTGTGTTTGGAGAAAAAAAAATACAAAAAATATTGTACTGCTTCACCTCAAAAAGACGAAATAAAACGATATTTAAAAGATGGTGTTCGATCCTTCAACAATCTTCGCTACAACCTCACTTACGATGACACAGGTTGGTATATAAATATTTCTGGTCTTGAGATGGTTTTGGGGTCTTACTTCACTTGCTGACATTTTTTTTTTATAAATAGAAATTATTGCTATTCTTACTTCTTGAACCATAATAATTAATTTCAATTAAAAACAGAATTTAAGAAACTAATTATAAAACAATCTTTTAGGCTTGCGTTCAATGCAGTATAATCTGACGGGTTTATAGCCATGTGGCAATTTTTTCCATCCATCTAAAAATATTTAAAAAAAGGGATACGTGAAAACCAGACTAGACACTTTAAAAAATCTGGAATCAGCGGGAATCGAATCTACAAAACTTGGAAGACATATGCTTTACCAACTTGATCACGGAGGTAACCAGAAATATCAAGTGTTGAATAAAAAATGCTATGAATAATATACATGTAGAGAAATATAATTTTTCATGAAACGATGATATATTATTTACAAACATTAAATTTTATTATTTCTTAAAATACGAAAAAAAAAGTACTTTATAATTTAAAAATATGTAACATAAGGTGATAAAAAGAGTGTTAAGGTGGGTTGACAATAAAGAAAGAATAAATGAAAAAATATTAGCAAAAAACATATATAGAGGAAAGGGAAGTTTCCATCTATGGAAGTTTTCACTTAAGACCTCTTTAATATTGTTCTGGTAGGTTAGAAGATATTGTCACATGGCAATAAGCCCGCCAGGTTGTATATAATTAACATTTAATACAATACATAGTTAAGAGAAATCGAGAAAATTGTTACATGACCAAATAAAAGAAAAGTATGAAGTTTTAAAAAGTGGAGTATAATATTGGGCATACATATGTATGGGTAAAAATACTCGTATATGCCAGAAAAGGAAGAAGTGAAGATATGTTTTATGTTTAAATGTCACTAGTAATGGCATGATAATGATGATACTGATAAAAAAATACGGATTTTTCTTTAAAATGTAGTCTAAACTTGTGTTTAATTTTTGTTAGATACTATAGTTATTTTATATTTTGGTTGGCAGTTGACCCACTAAAAGTTAATGTGCGATGATTTTTGTACAAGATAAATAAAACTATTTTATCTCCGAAAAATACCTTTGATAATGCGTGTAAAGATTTAACTACACAATGTTTCGTTTACGTGTTGCATAAACAGAAACATAAAAAGAGATTTGTTTTTAATTTTAATAAAAAAGAAATAGAGATATATTCTAGTGTAGTCCTTCGTTATCGAAGAATTTAAATTTATTTTACTTTATTTTAAATCCATATGTAAATCTAAGTATTTGAAAGATAATTTCCTTCTTAAAATTCGTATTCTCGAAAGAAATGCGATTATATTTTACCGACTGCGGTTATTGGAAAATAGATTTTACCCCGATTAAGTCTTGGACAGTTTCCGCCATCCGTCACAGACGTTTTCAATATAAAGCTTGTTATATAGTAAAAACTTATTTGTATCCGATTTTTCTGAGCTCAAAAAAAAAAAAATATTTCACGCTCGGTTTTCGTACTTTTATATTTCTTTGTGATTGTTCAATTTAATGAGTATAGATATATTTAATCATGGTTTTGTGCATAAAAATAATACACATACCTTACGGCCTACACTTTACCTAGAGAATGTGATACTATCGCATATCGGAAGATCTATGAAGGTTTCTTTGCGGCTCGTCTTCTCTTGGTAAGTTTTCCGCGATTTTCTTACCATATCCTTTTTCTTATATTACCATACGTAGGCTGATGTGGAAAAGTATCTCATCTAATGGCCGCACCCACCACCTATATATCTTGACACTCAACTTATGTTTATTGATTTTGTAATATGTTTAATCTTCCAACTATAGTGGGCTCGAATCCTGAGATAGAGCGCCCTTGGCGAGAGCCTGCTTTCTAAACCGCGCAATATAAATAATCATTTTTCCGTAGTATTTTTACATGCTTAATCTGGTTTAAATAATTACTTTGATTTTTAAGAAATTATTGTGCAAGCTCTTAATTTGAAAAAATCGTTTCTCTATATAAATAGCATACAAGGTATAATAAGTTTGGGAAGTTCTAGAAGAACGTGATACAATCAAATTTAATAAAATTTTGAAAAAAGGGAATAGTAAAAAGAGAGCTTGGGCGACGAGGTGTTTGATCTTGGCAAAATAACAAAACGTGGTAGGATAGAATAAAGTGTGTATCTGTTACCTCTGCATATCCCAATGGAGAAATGTTGTGATGGTGATGATGATGTTTATTTTAATTTCAACAAAGTTTATCAAACTTAACTTCGGTATGATATTATTATTTTGTTAATTGAGATGATGAATCCATAAGATAAGATTTGCCAAAATAATGGCATGCATATATATGATAAGTGGCAATATTTATGTATGGAAGTGAAACGTGAAAATGAGTGAAAGCCGAATAAGATAAAGTGAGATAGAAATGTCTTGACTGAGAAGAATGTTGGATGTATCTACGTAAAACTGTTAAGTTGATGTTATAGTGTGAATTATTTTTGTTCCTTTAGATCAGATACTTGAAAAGTATATATTTATTGAAAAAATATACACCGCTTATGTTTGCTTTACTAACCATAGTTACATTTATTAAATAAAAGATGAAATATCAACAACTTCAGAAAACACAATTCAGAACCCGTATGGCGCATGAAATCACAAATACATATTTTAACAATAATTTTAAAAAAGTTCAGTTCTCATACACAATCCATAAAATACAATTAACAAAATAAATTTTAATAAGTCAAAATGAAAATTTAATGTATTTATTGCATAATATTGGATTTTTTCCATTTATATTATTTACAAATTCGTTAAAATTACAATGTATATGTGGTGTAGTTAAAATGTAGGAGAAGGGTAAGATTAAGATTAATTCTGTGGAGATGCGTGGACTAAGAAACATTTGTCGAGTGTCAATATATGAAAAAAGGTGGAATGAAGACATCAGTAATGCATGGATAAAATTAATGTTTTGTAATTTGAGGTCAAAGCCTTGAAACCTGTAGGGTTATACCGTTACAAAAAGTGGAATAAACTGTGTTTGAAAAAAACAAATTACAATATCTTTAAAACTCCACAATGTTAATGCCTTAACTTTAAATAATATATAAAATTAATATTTTAAGTAAATCGAAGAAAGGAGCTCTAAGATGATTTAGACATGTGCAGAGAATGAATGATAAAAAAAATGATAAAGCGAATATACAAGTCGGAATTGCATGATGTACGTGGAACAGCGTGATGATATGAATGTGTAACTTCTATTTCGTGAGAGATTTTCTTGATTTGATTTGAAAAAGTTACCTTTGTGAGAGATTTTCTTTTTGATTTTGAAGTCTTGTATTGTTGACTAAATGTATTATTTATTTTTTACTTTTCGTTATTAATATACATTCATATGTTAGCACATCACATTTTGAAACATATAATAATACTAAAGTCCAAAAGATTCCGGCTTGAACAAGTTAGACCGTATATGGACAGATACTATGCCATCCACGTTGATTGAAGCCACGTATAGTTAAAATTGAATACCTCTACCTTCAGTAGTATTCCTCACCATGCTGTGGGCGTAGCCGTCGTGGTATTTGTACATACACGGGTTAAAATATCAAGGGCGAAAACTTTTGGATCTACGTAGTACGTATCTTAAATAAAAAATTCTATTAGGTAGTTATTGATACTTAATCTTTTGTTCTATAATTGTTACTGGTATATGATGAAATACACTTAATTGCCGTTAATTTTGTCAATAAATAATAAATAAATACACATTTATCATAGTAGAAACCAGTGGTTAGATTTGAATGTTAATGGGTTAACGAGAAACATTTTTTGGACACAGATCGCCCAGCTCAAGAATATTTATTTTATTCATGTGTTCATTATTGGAAAAGGGAGAAAAGTCGTTTGAGTAATAAATGAACTGAGAAATTTAGATCTGACCTGAAACATTAAATGGGGGAAATTCCTCGAGTTTCATTTTATCTTGTTAGTTTGTTTTCAATATGTTCGGGAAGATTTATAGCTTATTGCTTATAAATCAGTATCTTCTATAGACATTGCTTTGATTACACAAGAGAACTTTACTTGATCAAATGGCGGACAATAAAAGTCACATAATGAATTCAGTATTTTTTTAACTTTTGCTGAGGTTTCTCTGGGAAATTAAATCAAATTTATTTTTTCAGTATAAAACAAGGATATGTGTATACTGGATTTCAATCAACATCATATTTTTTTCTCAATTTTAATAATGAAACATAAATAATCTTGTTTCTTGAAACATTTCAGATTTTTTTCAATACAAAAAAATATATATATTTATGGGAACATTAAAAAAATAAGACAGTAATTAATTGATTTTTTAAACTTTCGTATTCTACCTATAGTTGATACGAAACCGGTGTTCAAGCCCGGAGATGGCAGGTTCGATTTTATTCTGATTTTCACCTAAGGCTTGTTTAAATACATTTTGTTTGGTCGGGAAATATTCTTAAATAGCAATGAATCTGCAAGGTTATACTGTATACATCGGTGCAATATAATAATATAGTACTGTAATTTTTCTTGAAGTCTTCAATAGTAAAAATAAATAGTTTATTTTAAAAGTCATCAATAATTATAAAAGAAGTAAATAATTTTGGAACACAATAAATGAATACTTGTATTAAATAAAAATACATAGGTAATATGCCGTTATGGAGGCTAATCCTCCTATCAAATTACAAGAAAAATAAAGTTGTATTATAAAAATATTTGTCAATGTGATTTTAAAAAAATCAAATTAATTTTAAAAAATCACGCTTTCGTTGCGTACAACACAACCTTGCTTAATGCATGTGGCAAATAATTTCAAACAATCTTAGGTACTAAAAGAGGCCTTAATGGGAAACTAGGCTGGAAACCTTTGTATACCGACACGCCTAATTTTACACAAATTTATCTAATCAGTGTGACTGTGGTTCGAACTTTCAAGAGTTATCTGATGTGCATCATCTTTATTTACGTTTAAGAGAGAATTGAAAAAAGTATTGCATTAGTCATAATATTCTTTCCCCCTAATTTTCTTTTGTTTCCTTTCCTTATCTTTGAACGAATTACTTTCTTCTAGTTCTACTTCTGTTTAGTTATTTATTTGTTTTTTTACGATTACGATACGATTAGTTATTTATTTGTTTTTTTAGTAAAATTTAAGTAATTTTTTTAAATCTGTCACGGATTAAAAGAAAACTTTATATGTCTTAGATGAGGTAGTTGACTGAATGAAATTGCTATACAACAATAAGCCCATCAGATGTAATGTGAACGTAAAATAATAATTAAATAATTGTAATTTAAAAAATGTGTACCAATGGAAATCAAGCCCAAAACCCCTGTGTCGGAAGACACTTACCAACTAGGCCACGGAGGTCACAATGTTAAATTGAAGTCATTTATTTTGTATTGAAGTTTAATATTAATGTTATCCCAATTTTTTTGAATGGATAAACTCGAAGAAAACTTAGCATGAGCATTTAAAAGAAATTCAAAATAAAATACCTCCAAATATACTTGTATAATTTTTTTTATTCGTAATACTTAAAATTAATTAACATCGTAAACGTTATTTAATTAATGAAATAATTTCAAGGGGGTCTGCGTTATATTTCAAAATGTATCAATCTCAGAAGCCTTAATGTCATTCTCTCATTTACGATAGCCTAGAGGAGATTTATTTCTTCCGATAGAGCTAACCAATCTAAAAGAAAATAAAACATTTACTGACAGAGATGAAACAATATGATCTTTTGTAAGTTCTCTAAGGTAAATAATCAACAAATATCGAAAACAAACACAAAACCATAAAACGGATTATTCGTTTAAATAGGAATACACACAAATAATTTATGAGACTCATAATCGCTCGCTTGGTCCAAAAATATATGTACCTATTAAACGAGATAGGAGAAACCAAAATATAAAATACGAGTGCAGATATCCCCAGTGATGGTTTAATTAAACCAATAATTTTGCCTGAAAAAAATAACCAACCCACATTTAGGAGATAATTGCTCTTTCTCTACCAAAAGAGTCTTATTAAAAGTGAAACGTTCTAAATTGAGGGTATTTTTTTCCAGGAAAATAAGGAAAATTGTATTAACATCTTATATAATTTTAACAATTCTTGATAATTATTGGGTACATTACGTAAGCAGGGTTAAGGGCTCTTTGAACTTGAAATACTTTGATTCTAGAACTTGTTTTACTATCATCATCATCAACTCTGGTACTACAATCTAGTATGGAATCAGCACGCACCGATCTCAGTTCTGGATTACTCAACCTGGTTTCCCTATTCTAATTGTTATTATGTCTATGGGTATGTTATAACCTCGGCCTACCAACTCGTCTTCGTTTTCGGGCATGCTATTCAGAATATAATTGAGAGGCAAGGCTCTGGAATTCGATGATAGTGGCCCAGCCATCGAAGTCTTTCATTCGTTACATATTTAAAAATACTTGATTTACAATATTTTTTTTATTAAAAGATTTCTCTCGAGCACAACAAAAATGATATCATCGCTGTTCCCTTTTCGAAAGCGTTTATTAACACAGGTCTCATCAACATCTTTAAAATGTTCATTTTTGTTTTTACCGACATAATTCTAGACTACACAGTAATAAAAAGGAAAAGTGATTTGCTTGAAGAATTCACGTTTAATATCTTCACTTGTGTCAGAAATTTAAACACGAATTCAAGATCATTACTTATTGTGATATGTGTGTAGACATTTCGTTGTAGACATTTGTAGACAAATGTAGACATTTCGTTCATACATTGTTTTCGTGGTTTATTACAAGACTGATATTCTTGGCTGATTTTTCGAAAGTTACGAAAGCATGATGGAGAGACTCCTGAAACCCTTTTCAATATCATCCGCGTAAGCTAGCAGTTATACAGATCCTACGGATATTTCTCTTGTGGCGTTGATTTAGAAGTCCGAGATTACCCTTCTTAGCACAATGTTGAAAAGTAGACAGGGTAATGAATTCCTCATTTCTTCTTGAAAGCTCCCTGTAAAAGCATTAGATCACTCATAAGCATCAAAATCACCATTAAAAGTTTAAAATCATCAAAAGGACTTTTTTCCACTCTAATTTTGGTTATAACCTGGGAAATAACGAATTTGGTTCATTTTTTTAGTTTTTGTGGTACAACTAGCTTGTGCATTGTACTGTCCTGCACATTTGTATTGAAGCTAGCACATGCTGCTTACGAAAATGCTAGCAAGTTATGTGCTTTCAAGTTTTTGCAAGTTTTTTTTTCAGGATATTACGCAGCTGGAAGATTTAATCATACTGGCCAAAATCTACAACGATAATATCTCAAGATACCCTTCACGTATGGTATTAGTCTTGCATATTTAATGTTAGATAGTATTTTATACGTAGCTTTCAAAAGTGCTGCACACCTATAGTTTTACCATTATAACTGAACACCTTTCTTATACATATTATTCCCTCCAACTAATCGTCAGGCAGTTTTTTATTTGTCGTACTTGTTCAATGATCTCATGCACATTCAAGAAAATAACTGCTGATAATATTAATGCTAGTTAAATAACAAGTCATATAGCACTATTTACAGTGCAAGTTCTCCTCAAATTAATTCCTGAAGATTTGTTATTTTAACAGGTTCTCTACAGCTGCAAACAGTTCTCAGGTTTTGGTGAAACTGCACTTTCTTTTCTTGTGTAACTTTGTAAAAATATTTCATGTAAATGGTTATGGATCTTGATATCTATTTTATAATAATTTCCTGGAGATTATCAAAATACCTTACCCCCTGTCAAGAATTACACAATTTTTTCAGTATGTATTTTTTTTATTCCTTTCGAAGGTTAATCGCATCTTGTAAAATAGCTTAGTGCTTTTTTTAATTGATAAAGTAATCCATATTAAAAAAAATATCAAAAACCCTTCAGGGCAGCGATTAGAGGATTGTTGGATTTTATAGAACTTCACGGTCCAAGCAAGGATGTTTTGCTGGAGAATTTCTTCACGCTGTTCGGCATAAAGTCGGGAGATGTTTGTTCTGGGATGGGTGTTGAAAGATATCGTGAATGCCTTGTTCTTCACTTACTAAAGCTTCAGGTGATTCATGTTGCTCACTATCCCAAACGGGTGATGTATTGGTCAAAATGGGACGGATAAGGGTTTTATAGAGCAGGAACTTATTTTTGGGCGAAAGAAAGCTACGTCGGTGGAATATCAAACTGATAGTCCCAATGCCCTTTTGACCCTTCTCTCTGATGGTTATTCAGATGAGTATTCCACGTTTGTCGCCGGTCGAGGTATTTAATTACGTCCCGCCACTCGACCAGGTAACTACCGATGAATAAGAGCTTAGTGTTGTGCATACTATAGTGTGTTACAACGTTTTGGATTTCCCTTTCATTGAATGGGCATTTCTTTCATATATTATATAAAGTCTCATATTTTACATTATTCTGTCCGTGTAGGTTTTTTCAAACTGTCATAATTTCCACTAAATTATTTTTAGGCAGGTTTGATTTTAACTGGCACCAGCCACTTTGCATATTGAACCATACTAATATTTTTCTTCTTGTCAGATTTTGTAGACCTAATATGTCATCTTGCACAGCTTTTGTTTGTTGTTCACATATGGATTATTTGCTGTTATATATTTGACTCATTGATAGTTGCGGTATTTTCCTGTATTTTATAGCTAATCTTTTTTTATACGCTAATACATTTCAGGGTCAGTTTTCCGAGACTAGTTGACCTTTGAAAATAAAAAGAAACAGTCAATTACAAATATTAAAAAAAAACGTGTTGATTTAATGAGCTAAGAATTTTAAGTTTAACCACTGATTTATAATACATTAAAAATAAAGTTGTTTGAAAAAAACGTGGGGAAAGCTTAATACATATAACAATTAAAAATAAAACTAAACATCTAAATTCTTTAATGCATAAATTAAGAAATTTACATTTAGTGACCCTCAAACTCTAAGTGGTATCATATTTTTCAGTATTTTAATTAGTGATGATTCTATGAAAGCATTTCGTTCACAGCTATATTGATCTCTAGGAAGTTCATTGAATTCTAAGTTTCCAAAATAAATTTTATCCAGAATTAAAAAATCTGATCTGAATTTGATATTTTTTTATGTATAAAACTGTCGCATTTTGCTTTATCCTTTCAAATTTGTGGGATTTTTACAAGAAACCAATTTTTTTTTACAAAATAACTTCTATTTGTCAACTTAATTGCAACATTAAATACCATAATGGCTAGCCAGGAAAGTACTCTGTGGGAGATGAAGTAGAATATTTCAGAGTGACTGGCTCTCTATCATAGAATTAACTTTCCCAGAAGCGTATAAAGTGTGAGACAAATGAAACCTTTAAGAAATTTCTTAAGATGTTTTTAGGAATCAGACACGCTTTTGGAGTGACTTAGAGTGACTAAACGGCATCTTAAAAATTAATTTATTAAAATTAATTGAAAAAAAAGCTTGATGAAATTTGAAACCCGACAACTCATGTCTCGAAAAATGTATTAAATGATACCATCACATATTATCGTAGAAAATGTTCAACAGTGTCTTTTTAAAAACCATGTTTGTACCTAACACGTTCGCTACAAGCCGAGAATATTTACGCATTATTACAGAAAAAAGCACACACATCGTCCATCTTCGCACATCCCCGGCCATTTTCATTTCCATCCATCATGGCTAGGTGTCTGGTTTCCCGTTGAAGATAGCTTCGTTGAGTGCCCTTTTATTTTTATAAAAAAATATTAAATACAACATGGGCTATTCACGATACAGAAAAATTATTTGATATCACAGAAATACTTTCTCAAATCATTGTACCTATTATAATATTTTTTTAGGTCACCACCGAAAATCTTGGGTTAATAAAAAAAATCTTCGGGGTTTCTTTAATAACTTTTTTACATGCAATTTTTTTTTATTGTTGTAAACTTTACATTTATTGAAAAACTGTAAACGAAATTCTTACCCGCTAAATACCAGAGACTGATTGTTAAGTATTACAGAGAGTAAACTCGATATTCATAATTTTTGGTTTTAAATATTATTGCCTGGATTCATTTAACCTGAATTTATTGAGTAGTTCTTTGGAGCGTTTCAAATTTTCATGAATTTGATTATTTGAATTTGTTCAGTTGTTTTAATAATAAAAAAGTAATATTGTTACAAGGTAAATTGTACCGTTGGTAAAATAAAAAAAATAACCAATCGAAAATCACTGCGTTCTTAAGTAAAATAGTGTTACATAATAAACCTCTTTATTAATATTTTTGTAGAAAATAATATTATTTAAATAAACCTTATTCATGAAACTGGGTCAGTTGTACACAAGGGTTTTTTCAGCTTTATATTTGAAATGTTTTTTTTGTTTTGTGTTTTGAATAATCCAAACCAAAACAATAATTTGAAGTTTTTAATTCATCATTTAATTTACAACTTTTTAGGTACTCAGAAGAGTGGCATCAATATATTTCAAATCATTGATATATATTTTCAAATTAAGTGTTTAAGAATAATGAAAAAAGGTTTTAAAATATTTTTTCACAACATATTTCATGATTTAGTCGACAATTTCTTTGAATATTTTAAATACTTCCCATAGATTATTAATCATCCTTTTATCTGCTTTTGAAAATTCGAAAACCTTTTGTTTCTCTTAAAATCCTTACTTTTGTAACGTGTTTTTTTCAACTATTTGTTCTAATTTTTTGACAGATTTTATTTTGAAAAGGTAAAAACACACCGCTATCCATCATTTTGGACGATTTAAAAATTGGTGAAACCTTTAGAAGAATACAAGCTTTGACCTTAATTACTATCTTTTTTTGTTAAGACACACCCTTTACTAAACTCATTTGGTTTAATTTATACATGGAATTAGTGTACTGTCAGCTGACGAGTATTATTACTTTAAAAGACAGTTAATTTCCACTTTTAAAAATTCATAAGTTTAACCGAGAACGATTATAAATATCATTTTGAACTAGATAATATCAACACTCACAACCTTGATACGTTTCTAAACCTGACATTGTGACCGTCATAATAAAAGTTTTATGATGCACGCCTATGTTGAGACGATCTTATGACCTAGTTCAAAATTAACCTGTCTTTAAGTTACGAGTTCTATTCCCATTGATATTTAATTTTCTTACACAGCTTTCTAGTTCCATTTTTACGAAAGGCTTGTTTAACACCTTTCCGATTGTTAAGAACAAATTTTTATTTATAAATTAACTCACAAAGTTAGAATGTGTACAATGAAAATGTAATTTACTCCTCATATTTTATTGGCTCAATAAATTTGACCAGAAACTATCATACTCGTATTTAAAAGCAGTTCATTTTTTGTGGTTTCTTATTACATTTAATGTATTTAAAAAAAATGTGTGGAAACGAAACTATTATTCCATTACTTTTATGAGTTGATAAATGTGTTTTAAATGTGCTATATCGCCAGTTAAAGAACGCTTTGTACTAACTACTCTCCGATGAAAAGAGAACAAATTTCAAATAATAAGATTAGGAGATTACGAGTATAAGTATTTATTTGGCAAATTTATTATTATTTATAAATCATATATAGATTGAATAAACATATTGGTATAATAATTTCATAGTGAGTAATCGATCAAAAATGAAAGAAATTATTGACGGAGGCTGTCAAATAGAAGCTTAAAACTCGAATCACGAGAAAAACATCGTACTAATAGAATGTCAAAGTAAACCTTATTATAAACATCAATATAGTATTTTAGTGAAACCTATTGATCTATACCTCTTAAAATTTGAAATCACGTGAATATAACTAACCTATACCTCTTTAAAATTAAAATCACATGAATATAATATAGTAATAAACACAGAATATTTTATATATGTTGACTGCTAATAACAATAATATAACGACAATTTATATAGAGCCATTTAGAGAGCAGACTCTCCTCAAGAGCGCTCAAACTCGGGAATCAAACGCGCTCATATTGGCAGATTAAAATGTTACACAAAATAAAAAAAAATGTTTTAAAGGATAGGAAAATGGTGGCAACGATCATTCGTACATTGGATATTTATTCACATTTGCATATGTTTAGAAATAAAAAACAAAAACTTTTATCGTATTAAATATCCATTAAACCATTTTACGTATTAAATAGCCTAAAGTGTTTTATCTCATGCAAAATGACAAAAATAACTGACATATGGACTTAAATATTAAAAAGGAATTGAAGCCTAATTATGTATTTGGATTCATTAAAATAAATGTTTAAACCCCATTTTTTATGCATGAGTATTAGCTAGAAAAAAATTATTTCATGATTATATTTCGTCTAAAAATGTCCTTAATTGTAGCTTATAGAAAAAATCGTTTGAGGTATTTGGTAAAACTAATAATTTAAGGTTGGATTATTTAAAAAAAACGCTAATACCCAGATTAACGCTTAGGATGCGTTCCTGAAGACAGAACACTAAACGAAACAACATTAAACTGGGTAATTTTAACACATAGTAAATAAGGATAGAGAAACACGCAACCAAGAATAAACAAGTTTTACTTTGATTTTAAGTTGTATAATCAAATACCTTTTAAACATATCATTGCGAACGTATTGTTGACAGATGTGGCGTGGCTCCTCTGAATTTTTTTTTTGTAATGAAGTCATCTAGTGTCATTTGTCGTTTTTTTTTTCTCACTAAGCAATTGTCAATAGCAAATAGCAAAATATTTCATCCGAAATGTCTCATTTTGCTTTTGTACTTATTTCAAAATCTGGATCATTTACTACGGATTTAATCTATGATTTCGTTTATCGTCATCAAACTTTTACTGAGAAAATCTGTAGCATTTTTTTGGATTCTTTGTTTTCAAAACTATTATTTTTAGGTTCTGCGTGAATCCTTTATTCTGCCAATTCTTGAAAATTATTTTTGGTAAAGCTCTTACCAAATATCTGCAATAACGTTTGAATATCCTGCTCACCTATAGTACATCTTCTAGTCAAGTTGTATTAACTAGGTTGACAATATAGTCAACAATGGGCTCTTCATGTTAAAAACCCTTGGATATTTTCGGCCAAACTTTTTTCCACATTCATTTCATACATTTATCAACCCTACGGCTTCAATGATGTTATATTTCTTTCAAAAATGCATTTTGATTATTTATTTGCACTGTCTGTTGTAGAGGTTGCTTCGTTGTTTAAATCTGTCGAACCAACCTCTGCTAGCTGTAAAGTTTTAACCGATCCTCTTTTTGTTTTTGAATATGATCAAAAATTATAATTGCCTGACTTAATGGCATGTTGCGTTCGGTTTCGTGATCAATGCAAATAGAAAGACATTCGGGTTTGGGAATATTCGTATTACCATATATACAAAACAAAAGAAATATAAAATCATTGTAAATTTAACACTTATTTAGAATGCGAGTCGAACCGCGTAATATCAAATTATTGAATATTTTGCCCTTTTTTGGGTTCGGAAGAAAACTGCTCTATATCGAATCAGCGTTAATCGGAGTCTTACTGTATATGTCTTAATATCATTTTATTAACGTTTTAATAATCTTGACGTTAAATCGAAGAGACCACATTTCAAACATCACATAGTAAATGAATTAACATTGATGCTAAAATAATGCTATTGTTTATTGTTGAAACAATTAAGTGATTTTTAAAATGCATGTGTCAAACAAAAATGACTGACTGCGTAAATTAATTTAATTTTTTCAATTCAATTCTCTTTTCATCGGATTTTTTTTTTATATTCCGAAAGCATTTTTTTGTATGTTTTTTCGATTCTTACTAAATTACATGAAAAACTAATCAACAATATAGATTTTATCGAATCAAACGCCAAATATTTTTTGCGCAATGTCCTTAAACCTGAAAATGCCCTTTTATTTTACGGTATATGAAAAAGTTTAAGATTTTTTTTCATAATAACTCATTTGACCTTCATTATTGAAGTTGACGGAAAAATATATACTCGTATTTATAAATCATTAATTATTTTTATAAAACTATTTTAAATTTAACACGAAATTTAATCAAAAAAGATATCTTAACATTATATTAAACACATTTAAGGTTGTACGCATTTTATTTAATAACTGCTATAAATTATATTAACTTCTTAATAAATACGCTGAAGAAAAAGTGCTTTTACCTTAATGTTATTAGGTCACGTTGAAATAATAAATGAAAATTACCTGACGAGAAAGGTTTGTTTGAGTTTAATGGCGTATGTAAGAGTTCCACACCGTTTTTTTTGCAAAGTGGAGGTATAAATACCCAACAAGAACAAAGGTTTTAATAAAATTTAAAGGTGCAAAGGCTACCCATTGCGTTGAACGTAAAGTTAAACAAAAGGTGCATTAATTTTATATTGAAAATAGAATAGTTCTTTATAAAACTCGTATATTTTCATGACTATTTTAACTTTGTGAAATACGTTTTCATTATAATTTTGAATCGTGCTATCTAAGTGTATTTTCTTTTCAGTGCTTCCTTTTTTTTAATTTTCACAGGATGATGTGAAAAGAAATTAACTGGATAATACCGATATTTTTTGTAAACTGGTTTTAAAATGAATTATTTTCATAAAGACAAGACGTTCAAAATATTTAATAATGTTCACAAATTTATACAAAGCCACATCAACATCTTCCAGCCAACCAACTCATCTTAGGTACGTTATGTTATAATATTTTAATCCATAATAGATTTTTCAAAAGAAAATGTTTATATGGAAGTAAAACAACGAAGTGACTGAATTGTATTTAAACTAAACGAAGGAAATTGTTCAACGATAAGGAAGGTAAATTAAGGACAAAAGTGTGTTATATTTTAAGAAATGTAATATTTTTTTAAATTCCATTTTAAACGCAAATACAGATGGCACACATCTGACAATTCTCGGAAGTTCATTACATAGTCACGTCGACTGGACCGGATGAAAATGTGTAAAATGGGTGTGGCACGCTTAAATTAAGTGTTTCCTAACAAAGTTATGTTAAAAACAAGATTTTTTGAAAAAAATACTCGTATATTAAGAGTATATTTGAAAATAAAGAACGTTCTTTTTTACCAAAAAATCACTTCAAATTTTAAACATTTGCTTATTCACGATGTTGATATTTCACGACTTTACGATATTGAAATTTCACGAAATTTATTTATTATTTGTTTAAATTTGTCAACACCTTGTGAAGTGTAGAGGAATAGAAAGATTTTTAAAAATTTCTTCATGCACCTGGAATTTGGGTAATTCTCGTTATACAAAATAATATTTAACTTTCCAGGAAACCGGTACATTGTTACATCTCGCGGTGATCTCCTTATAAGAGCAGTGCAGACAGAAGACACCATTGTTAGTTTTAGCTGCCTCACTCTGAACACACTGACGGGAGAGAGAAAACGGAGTACTCCAGTGAGGTGCAAAATAACAGGTAAAATAAAAGTAATGGCCTTAGAAAATAAGAATCTATTATTTTATACAAAAGTTTTGAAACATGAAGTTTGTATTCCGACTTTATCTTTGCTACAAACAATTTTCTACAAATAAAAGCTGTAGTTGTATATGGAAAAAAAAGATTTTTGGCACATTCTCAAATAAAAATAGAAAGGTAATAAAAAAAACTTCTATAAAAACAGTAAATAACCACTTGACTTTTAGTATTTGCTTGAAAATACGAGTAGATGCAGCATGCCTAATTTGTGCATGACAGCGTTAGAATTAGTGTAATTTGTAATTGTACCCCCGTTTCACTTAAATATTCCCACACAAACCTTATTGATACGCTGCTAAAAAGGCAATGCGATACTCTAAAATCAACTCGTTTTCACATCTTGCAAATCCTTTACCTTTTTACAACGCGAAGACGCCTTAGTGAAGGAATATCAGGTGTGTCTAGCAATGCGCATTTGTGTTTCCTACCTTTTTTAAATTCTTGTTAGATCTCGACGGGCTTTTTGGATTGATAAATAACACGTGGTTGAGAGGGATGCGAACCAACTGAATATTGGATGATAGTAATAGAGTTGGTTCTCGGTTGGTTTATATGGTTTAAAAATTCCCTAATGGTGACAAATTACTCGATGATGGTGTCTGCTCTGGAAGGTAGATTACCATTGATGACGGCTAAATGAAGGCTTAAATCGAGAACAACTTCTATTGAAAATGTATAAAAACTTTTGTTCACAAGCAATTGCTGAAGTTCATTGATGTGAATCGCTTTGATATTGATCTAGAACATGAAATTAATTTCACGCAATTTTTGAATAACAATTCGATAAAAAAAGGTTAAAAGGAAAAATATAATTAATCTATCCTTACAAACACAAATATAAAATTGAATAACCTTCTAATATTACTAAATGAATTAAACACCATTGACTAGTTAAGTTTTAAAAAACTTGTATTTTCCATGTTAAGTTTTAAAAAACTTGTATCAATACCTAAATCGAAGTTGAAAGATACCATTGTGATTACCACTTGACCATTTATAGTAAGTATTGATTTCACACTAATTATCTTATTTTTTTAATAGAAACACCTTCTGGAATGGCTCCACGACTGCTTGCTCCCGCATCAGAAGTTGTGACTGAATTGGGTCGAGATATCCACATTGTGTGTTCAGCTATGGGACAGCCTTCACCAATTTACACGTGAGTTTAAATGATAGTTATGAAGAATCAACATTCCATTTTTTCTGATAAACTCTGAAAAAATTAGTAGCCTAGTCAGTAAGATTCTTAGTTTGTAAGGCTTTCACTCGAGGGCTAGGTGGTATGCCAAAACCAGTTATCCCAATTTCTACTTGGAGCCTGTTAAAATATTTTCAGGTCTTCCATCGCAACAAAACCAAGTGGTAATGACCCTTCATCATGCCAGTGGAGTTAGTGGCTTATGGTTATATAATACAAAATATGTTTGGTGTATTTCAGATAGTTGGACCTTTGGGCACTGCTTTAAATGTCTCTCCTAATTGTTGGACAAGCAATTCCGGTGAGGGTGAGCACCTTAACCCTGAGAGCGCTACGAGAAAAAAATATAATTGTCTATCTAGTGCTGAGATATATTTACGATTCGGACATTCGTGATAAATATTTATTTTAAACAACAAAAAAACAAAAAACTAATATTTTTACAATATAAATATATTTTAGAATATGTACCCTTGTATTCTAAATGAATGATATTCATTTTTTAATACAAGGGTAGAACAAATTTCTTCCACTGCTATAGCAGTGCGCCGATCTCTCAGGGTTAATTAATGCAACTAGTTGAAAATAATCCGTGACAGGTTTTAAACATTCGACATTATAAAACAATATACTTCACTCATGTATTTGTTTCCTCTTATGCATAAGAATTTTCCTGGTTTAGCGGCAGTTTCAACTTAAATATTTTAATTTATTTGATATTATCAGAATTCGATGAAATTATGTAATTTATTACCACTTTCAGTCGATGAAACCACATCCATATTTAATTAATTGATTTCATATGAATTTCAATATGGTATTTTTGACAAACATTTTACAATATGTGATGGAATATTTGTGTTTTGCGGTTCATCAGTCTGTAGACTTAGTTTCAACATTGAATGTTAGACAAATTACGAAAACGGTTTCAACCAAACATTCCGAACTTTTTCTGTTGTTCCTTCCCCTCATATTGGATTTTCGAACTAATAAAATATTCAGATTATGTAAATACTTATAAAATCTATTATGTATTCAAATAATCGTAATGCGTGTTTAAAAGTTATATTTTTTGTATTAAGCATTCAAATTTGTTTACTGCGTTTTTATTAATAATGCTAAAATAGTCGTATTTTTCCTCATTTATATGGGATATATTTAAATTTAACACTTGGTTCTCTTAAGGGAAAGGAAATAACTCTATTTCATTTGTTATTTATTTAGTTACATTATACTCTTATTACACATTTATTATATTTTTATCAGCCTTCTTCTACCCATTACTGAGTGAGGGCACCCCTATGAATGTTACTCGCGGTTTTCACATTTGTTCACCTAGTGTATTGGTAAAACCTTGCAAGTTTTGTCATATAAAGGTATTGCAATCTCCGTTTTCTGTCTGCCGTACAGCTTTGGAAGACACTTAGTGATTTTGTCTCAGCATAGAATGCTTCGATTTTAACCGTATTGGTACACTTGGTGTAGTAATAAATGCTGGACAGAAGGAATGATTAGTACATGTAACATAATAGTGTCCTCAGTAGTCGAGAGTGTAAATAGTAACTTGATTTTGAATAAACTAGTACAAAATTTTTAAAGATTCACGAATACGTCGGGTTCAGGTTTTGGTTTACTTGTTAGTCGTTTTGTTTGATTGTAATCTTCATTGTTCTTCTGCTCGCTGCTGGATAAAGGCGATTTTCAAAGATTTCCATTTTTTGCGGTCTCTCGCTTCTCTTGGCCAGGTAACGCCTGCGAATTTTACGAAGGGTCTGTCCCACCTGTTTTGAGGTCTTCACCTCGGTCTAATTGTTTCTCGTGGTATCCAATTTGTCCATCTATTGTCTTCCCTTCTCACCACGCGTCCTGCCCATTTCCATTGGTTTTCGAGTATTATTTACATTGTGTCTGTGACCTTCGTTTGGCTTCTTATCCATGTAATTGTCTTTCTATCTCTTTCTGTTATCCCCAGCATACTAATTTCCATGCTTCTTTGTGTAGTGATGAGTCGCGGTATTATTTTTGTGTTAAGTGTCCACGATTCACATTCGTATGTGAGTACCGGGAGGTTGCATTGATCGAAGACTTTGCTTTTTAGACATAACGGAAGATTTTCTCTGAAGACTCTGCTATTCCTTCCGAATGCGCTCCAGCCCATTTTTATTCTTCTGTTAATTTCATTGATCATATTCCCGTCTGCTGATATTTGTTGTCCTTAGTATATATAGTGGGGGACTTCTTCTAAGGCTATGTCGCCAATCTTAATTTGTCTCGTTGATGCACGTGTATGTTGGTTGAACATTACTTTGGTTTTAGCGAGGTTCATTTTTAAGCCGGCTCGATTGCTGGCTAAGTTAAGCTCTTGAATCATTTTCTCTAGTTCTTCTCTTGTTTCGCTTAGTAGTGTGATATCATCTGAAGTTAGAGAGATATTCGCCATCGATCTTTAGGCCCATACATTCCCAGTTTAAGGTTTTAAATATTTCTTCAAGTATAGGTGTAAAAAGTTTGGGTGACATCACGTCACCTTGTCTCACTCTCTTTGTGATTGTTATTTCCTCTGTTTTTTTTTCTGGAACATGTATTACTGTTTTTGCTTCTTGGTAGATATTTTGTATAATTCTTATATGATATAAACCGGTTGTATTCCTTGTTTTCTGAGTGTTTCAAATATATATTCGTGTTTTACTGAGTCAAAGGCTATTTCAATCTATGAAGCACATGCTTAGGGACCTGCGATATTCATTCGATGTTGCTATTACTTGCATCATTGTGTATATATGATCCATCGTACTTTATCCACTTCTAAATCCAGCTTGTTCTCTCGGTTGCATATCGTCTAGCTATTTTTGCATTCTGGTTGTTATTATTTTTGTTAATACTTTATATATGATTGGCATGAGAATGATTGGTCTATAGTTCTTTAAATCATTTTTATCTCTTTTCTTATGAAGGAGAATTACTTTGGCCGTTTTCCATTTTGTTGGAATTTTCCCGTTGTTAATGCAGTGTGTCGTTATTTTTGCTAAAATGCGATATATTTCTTCTGCTGCCTTAAGGCTTTCTAGTGTTATGCCGTCATCTCCAGCCGACTTTCCGTTTTTCATACCATTTATGGTTTTTTCTACTTCTGTAATATGAATTTCGGGGACTTGTTCGTTTCTTTGGTTGTTCAGTCTACCTTTCGTGTTTTCAGATTTTTCAATAAGTTTATTTGTACCTACGAAAAAAAAAACATTTATTTTTACCCTCAAAATAAGCCGATTACACTATTAACTTCTTCATCATCCGTAAATGTCTTCTCTCAAAGCTCTTTTTTCATATTTGGAAATAAATAATAGTCAGACGGAGCCAGGTCTGAGCTGTAGGGAGGATAATTTAATATTTGGAAGCCACAGTTGTGAAGAGTAGCTAATGCTGAATAATTTTTGTGCAAGGGTGCATTGTCATACAAAAGCAGTACTCCTTTTGTCCATTTTCCTCTTCTTTTCTCCTTCACAGCTTCTTTTAACTGCATCGGCAGACCAGTACTACTATACTCTCCAGTTATTGTGATACCCTTATTTTTGTAATCTATCATGTTGTTTCTGCAGCGGTCCAAAAACTGTCGTGAACATTCGACGCGTTGTTGTTTTTGAAGTGGCGTGAGCATTCTGGGTATCCCCCTTGCACTGAGTTTTGACATCCCATATACAAAAGGGTTGTAGGTGATACTCCAACGTTTGTCGTTTGTTTAGGCGGGCATCCTCCAGCACAAGCTTTTCTACTTTTTTGACGATATTTAAAGAAGAGGCCTCAACAGGCCATGCTGGTTAGAGGTCGTCTTCAATTGATTTTCCCCCCGTTTATAAAGACTATGCCGCTTGAAAACCATATTTTTTCAGGGCAACATTCCCCATAAACCGTAACCGTTAACATATATTCCAAAATGTTTTGAGATTTTGGCCCTTGTTTTGTGAAAAACTTAGTGACGGCACGATACTCAATTTTTTCCATAGTTGGGATGTCATTAACGCTTGACATGCTCTCCCGACGATATTTTAAACAATCCTGTTAAAGTTCGGCTAAAACTAGGTAAATATATTACAATAATAATGAATTATATTATCGGAACATGCGCATACGCACTACTGCTCCTTCCCTTAACCTCTTCATTCTACGATTTTATTGACTTCCGCTCGTAGCAGAACCTGGTGAGCTTATTGTTGTATTGCAATCTCTTCCAGCCAACCGGAAAGATATTAACGAGGCCTTCAGTGAAAACTATAATGAAAATACCTAATCAATGTGGGTTATAAAGCGAACAAAATCTCCAACCCACGGGTAAGGAAACAAGCGTCTTACCAACTAGGCTACGGAGGTTTGAACATTAAGTAGTTAATTTCCAAAAAAATGTGGGAATTAAAATATTAGACTTACTGGGCTAGTTTAAAATAACGTACGCAGCATTTAGCGGCTACTAATGAAGACACGGTTAAGTAACAGTAATCTATCCCAAACGAACCTTAACGACTGATTTTTTCAAAATTGATTCAGAAATATAGAAGGCTTTGATTAATTAGCACTTTTTGATTTAATGACGCGGTTTATTGTTGAGGCTGCACATTTCAGAGCTTAACTTGAAATTTTAGGAAAATTCTTCTAAATGCTACTTCCTACGAGTGGTGAAATTTAAAAAAGGTTTCTGGAAAGAGTATTTCTTTATCGTTTTTTACAATATTTAAATCGTATTCACACATAACATTGTGTATGATAAACCTATTTTGCCTTGCCTCTTTAAACCAAACCTTCAAAAGTCTAAAAATCGGTGGAAAATGTAATTGAAGTATTTTTTGGGTATTTAAAATCGCACCGCAGATTTGGAAGAAAAATTTAAACTAAAGTAATTTTTTTATTTACCTACATATTAAATCTTTTTTTTTTATTCAAAACAGCTAAATATTTAACTATGTAAGATATACTCGTATTTTTCATGAAAAAAAATTAATTCATTAGTTTGTGTGTAACGTATACGTTCTTAATATTTAAGTTAAACTTAAGACAGAAAATTGTCCAGAAGTATATGAAAATGGTCAGTTTATTACCATAGTACAATCACTTCCAACCAATCAGACAAGAGTTACATTTTACTCGCATGGTTGTTAGTTAAAAGGTTACAATATTATTTCAAAAATAAATATTTTTACGTACTTGAAGCATTAAAAACATTTTAAGAAAACAAATGCTCTTCCAATTTTTTTATTCAAAATAATTTTTTTTTATCAATGTATCTCATGCTGACAATTACCACCTTCTCCGTTTCTTCACTCGACATCTCCTAATATATGATTTTTATATATTTTTCATTGTTTTCTAGACGGTAATCTCAAAAGTTTCGTTTAATTTTCGATCATTGTTGACTGCAGATCTCGAAATAATTTTTGCTGTAAGCTAGTTTCAATACTGATTGCAGATTTATTTTACATTTATTATACATTAAAAATATTTCTTTAATAAGGACAACTTCTACCACACCTCGCACGTACATTTGCAATATAACTTTATTGTATCGATCTTTCTTCACGTATTCTTTCCTAAACCATTTATGAGTACTTTTCTTCCTTAATAAAACATGTTTTGATTTAAATTCAATTCATCCTTGAACACCTTATTCCATCTCACGTCATACATCATCCGCCCACGTATTCTTTTCATTCCCATACTTTATTAAAACTGGTTTATTAAATAGAAGAAAAAAGTTCGATATTCCGGACAAACTTCGACCGTTGTAAATTTGCTATAAACGAGTATTTAAAACCATTAACCCGTAGGTTGCAAAAACCCTTTTTTCTTCTGACGCAGGCAATTTTGTAACTTGAAAAGGAAATGACAATGTCTTTAACTTGTTAAAAACTAAAATAAAAAATTTATTACTTGTTTCGATACATTGTTGAAACAACATAAATATATTCAAAATAAATTTCGCACAGGTAAACTTGTTATTCGAAGCATATATAGTACAAGTACGAAAATCTTTGGAGATGCATATCAAGTTTATTTGAGGCAAGTTTGAATTCCATTTTTGGATTTCCATCATATGTAACAGTCATCAGGTGACTAACTATTCCTACAGTTCGTCTATTGCCAAGCTACACAGCGTGTGAAAACAGCATGGACACTTGATAGGTCCATTTAAACTCTCCTTGAATCCGTATCAAATGGTTTGAAAACGATTTTTCTTGACTCTAGTATTTCCGCGAAAGTATTGTAGCGATTTGTTGGGTCGTTCCATTTTTATAACAATATGTCTTATCAGTATATTTGTTTGTCTTTTTGGTAGATATGTGTAAAACGTGTCTTGTGTAAAATATCTAGTATTACAATTCTTGATATAGTAAAAATGATCAGATAAAGGATTACTTAGTTGGAAATTCATGTTATTAGTAGAATTAATAAATACATGGTCTGATAGTTTGGCCATATTGAGAGAAAAAGTTGCGAAATACTTACTAAATATTTATATTTGGCTGGAATTAATGGAGAGCGAGAAAGTGGAACACCGAGGAAAAATTGAAAGGAGATATTGTAGTTGAAGAAATTTTAAATGAGATAATGGTAAGACGTATGAGAAACAGGGAAGCGTGTATGACGAGATATATGGATTTAGACGAGGTGAGAGTTATATACATGGGTATAAATGCGTTAAAATTTGTTCTCTATGCCTTCTCCAAAAGGGATATACCGTGATGTAATGTTACCTTTTTTCACTTCAAATAATTATAAAATTGATTGTATTTCAGATGGTACCGAGAATCTGGCGTTCAATTGTACCCAGTGATCCCAAGCATGCACGTCACGGTTTCTAACGACATTCTTTACATACGAAGAGTGACTGCGGAAGACAGTGGAGCTTGGGTATGCGTTACGAGAAACCAATATGGAGAGCAGAGACTTCGGACTGTAGTTGTGGTCACCTCACAGCTTACCGTTCGGGTTCAACCCCAGCTTTTGGTAAGTGCTTTACAAGTCTACCCAGTTTTTTACAGCAAGCATGTCAATGCATCTTTAGAATCCTGAAATGAAAGGCGAAAGATGCTAGGATCTGGGTGTATGTGATATGGAATAAATAAAGTTAGGAGGGTGCTGGTAACTTTCGTGATGGTTACCTCAAAACTCCCTGTCCGATAACAATCGTAACTTCTTGTTAATATTTCGCAATTTTATCCAGAAACTCCATCTTTACACTGTGTCTATTTATTACACCCAAAAGTTGATTTCAGCTGATACAGGTAAAACAAAAGAAAGTAAAACAGAAGCTATAAATTATCCATTTGATCAATTGAAAGCATTATTTTCAGTAAAATAAAAGATTAACATTATCACTTTGATCAATTGAAAGCATTTTTTTTTGTGATGAATTTACTTTAAAAATAGAAGAAGTAATCATATACTCGTAAGTGCAAAAGTGCTCAATCATACACTCGTATGTGCAAAAGTTTCAGAACACTGTGCATTATTTGATTTGATTCAATCTTTACAAAAATTCTAGCAACTCCATTAAACGGACCGTTAGGTTTCCTCAAATACTCCAAAATAAGTATAATGTGGATTGGATCCGTTTCATACAAGAGTATATACGGCCAATTGATTTTTAGTTTTTATAAACACTTAAGTATTTTTCGCAATACCTATGGGGGGGGGGGGGGTTTCATTCGAAATATAGTAAAAAAAATATGATTTTTCTGATGGTTAAAAAAATTACATTTATCAAAAAAAAAATTATATTTAAAAGTAATTTTTTCTTAAATAATATGATAATACATATGATGGTATTGAATATTTGTGTTTCAGCAATAAACAAATAAATTTTATGTAACAAAACTTCGTAAGGTTTTTTTTAGCTCGAAGACGTTTAGTGAGACGACCCCCGTTGCCTCATAAATTACGACGCTACCCAAAAAAATAAAGGGTTGTTACCGAACAAACTATTGTTAAAGAGTTTGTGCAGTAACAATACTTGCACACGCCGAGTACGTGTGCGAGTGTTGTTACCTTCTTACATAATTAAATATTGCGAACACGTAAAATGAAGAATTTTAAATTAGTTGCGTACCTCCTCCAGTGGTTTAAAACCTGAAGGCTTGGTTACTGTGGCCGAAGGCAATTTTAACTCCCAGCAACGCTCTTCAATATGCCCAAATAATTCATTTGGGTTTGTTAAAGAGTGCCACACGAAAGGAAAAGAAGAATATTGTTGATCGCTCAATCTTCAGATATATAATTTTAATTTTTCCATTAATTAAAAATGTTACTATGCCACTTCGACTTTATTTGGGCGTTATTATGACATTTTGTAGTTTTTGAGCAAAATTTTTAAAGTATTAACCCAAATTGTTATACATAAATGTTTTTACTTATCTGTAAAACGTCTTAGAAATTTTATTGAATTTAAAAAAAATTTAATCTTTTATTTTATATTAACTTAATATCCAAATGTTTCGCGACATCGTCTTTCATTTGCAAAAGCATTATCAAACTGACATCTAAATAATAAAATCGTTTATTAGAATTAACATCGTTAGAAAAGGTATTTTAATTGTGTGAAATGTAACATTAAGGAGTTGTCTCATAATTTTAGTTTACGTCAACATCACAAACTGAACTTCATTCAAAACGTGTGGCTGTGACGTAAAATATATGGAGCATTTACTGATCAAAGCAAGAGAACAAAACAACATCACAAAGAGCTTTGTTCTCAACAGTGCTAAAGCCTGGCGCAATCAAATTAAATGAGCTTTTATAAATTATGGGACAATTTATGAGTACGCAATTTTTTACTCAAGTTAATTTCTTTAAACATCAAATTGTTTGTGAAATGAAAATGAAAAAAATATTCAACCCAACTAAATATTTATCTTTTTTATTACAATATACATGACATGACACTCATTCAAATTTTCGTGTTTATGTTTTGAATATTTAGATTTAATTAAATAGATGGAAAAATATTTTAAAAAATCATCATAATGAGATAAATTGTCTCACAGTAGAACCATTCATTTTGTTATTGTTTGCATTCACACAATACATACCATCATGCCATTTTTGCATTCACACAATACATACCATCATGCCATTGTCTTGTTGGTGGGGAGACAAAAAGGACAAAGAGTCAAAAATTCCTTATACGGCACACTTCCTTCACCATATATCTACTCATACAGTTCCTTTTGTTTTTCTTAATCCTTATCTGACCTTCTATCAAGATTTCATTCCTTCAGTCCACTTCTACTTTTGTTGGTCATTATCTACCACGACTCCCATTCCCGCTTGTTAACTTGTTAAATCAATGTTTTTTTACTCACCCGTTCAACATGTTTACTCCAACGTGCTCTTTTTATACCACTTAACATATCAGTTTGAGAGCACATTTATCGTCAGTAATAAAAATTGTTATTTTGTAATGTATTGATACACCACATATCATTTTAAGCCAGCGCACTTACATTGCATTAAAATTGTTATTTTGTAATGTATTGATACACCACATATCATTTTAAGCCAGCGCACTTACATTGCATTAACTAGGCTCATTTCAATCATTTTCCACGTCTAAGTTAAACTCCAATACATCAATGATCTACCATTTTATTGTGAATTATTATTTTGGCAGATCTTGATAACATACGGTATCCCTTTTTATTGAAAATATAATTTTTTGATTTGTCATTTGGAGTTAATTGTTATATACTCGTATATAAATTCAACATTTTTCATTGTTTACTCGTATTTATTAAACACAACACACTTTCAACAATTTGAATAACTAAAACGGGAAAGCAAACCGTAGAGATCAAGTACAAAAAATTGTAAAAAAACACTATTTAATGTGTATAAAGAACTTTTGATTTATTTAAATTATACGTTTTCTTTGAACTAGATTTTTCTAGAGAATGTTACATTTTGTATTTATTATTAAACAATAATGAATTTCACATTCATACAACGTTTTAATTCTGAAGGAAAACTTTTAATGTATTTTTTATTCAAGCACTAACATTTTTCGATTACTAGAAGAAATAAAAAGACGAATTGCAAATATTTTTTCTCATACAGAGCAAGAATAATTTAGAAAAAAGAGGACGATTATCAATAATAATTAATATTTTTCTTGACAACGAAAAGGAAAAAAATACTATGATCATAGTTTCAACACAAACCTTATACATACATGTTAAATTCATAAAAATATGTAAGCCAAAATATATTTTTTTCCCATAGTGTGTGAAAATATTTAATACGAGTACATCTATAATAAAACTGATATTAGTTTACTGTATTGATTGCTAGGATACAGATACTTACGACGATAATATAATTTTTCTCAGGAATTTCAGTCGTGAAATTTTGGGTTATCAAAATTAAACCTTTAGAACAAATTGTATTTTTGGATTTCATAATATAGATTAAAAAATATATTACCAAATTAAATTTTAAACCAAAAATATCATTTTTAAATTAAAAAAACATGTTAGAGTTTTCCTTATATACATATATATTTTTAAATATTTAAGATCTGATTAAACATTACAAGTTTCTTTTCAAAGTAAACAATGAACTATGAAAGCTCTTATCTAAAATAATAAACATGGAGTTTTTGAGCTCTGAATTAATTGAAAAATGCTTCGGGACTTATAGTTACTTATTATATCAAATGCTTACTTTATATCATAGCTGAAATATAATGGAAACTCTTATTTATTTTAAAGTGCCGAACAATAGCAAAAGGAGATCGTATGTTAGGGAGGGAGAAATAACACTTCCTGTCAATAATACTAAAGAAAAAAATAGATCATTATAATATAATCTCAGAAGAATTTTTAATATAACCTCAGAAGAACAAAAAACTACAGTGTATTCCAATTAATTGCATATATTTTAAGAAATGTACTATATTTCACACAACAAACTACAAATAGCGAACGCATTTCAAATCATTTTCTGAATATTTTTTTATGAAGTAACGTGTACTTGAAAAGGTGTCGAATTAGTCTATCAATTTAAATCAGATTTTAATTTATCAGTGAACATGATCAATGTTCATTGAATTTGTGAAAACAATTGATCCGTGTTCATAAAAAGTTCATTGAACAATAATTTTGAATTATTAACATCACGGCCCCTAATTTATAACAATAATCTTTTTTAAAACTTTATTTGAGATGCTTTTGTCACATTCACTATGATTTATGTGTGGATCATGACAGAGTGTTTCCAAAAATTTGAGATGTGTTTCATTTTCAGTTGTTAAATTTGTGATTCATCGACAATACTAAATATTTTGCTTTTATATTTACGTTGAGAGCTTTCTGTTTTAACTTGGATCACTGATTAACAATATCATCCTCACAAACAGTGAGAAAATAAAGATATTGATGTAAAGAAAAAAATATTGTTGCCTCAAGTCAACTGACGTCGTACATATGTTTACAATAAAAACCAAAACTATATTCCACTGTTCTTAACATTTATGAAGCTAGCCCTTAAGTACATACCGGTTCTGAATATCTTTCATTATATAATCGATGTCTTCACAAATGGTGATAGTATCTGTGGACGCAATGCAAGTGTTGGCAAGTAATCCAACTTGATAGATTTCACTGTACTATTTACCTCGATGAAAACGAGCAGTCACAGCGACCTTCAGTGGTGACAGCGACCCAAACTGGGTGACCACTCGAAACTTCTGACTGCAATTCTCTGTTACAGATTATTGATCGACTCCCCTCGAACCAAACACAGTCGTTTTGTTTGTTCACGTATTGTTGAAGTGTGAAAATGTTCTCATCCAAAAAGACAATGTTTGGCATAGCCTCACTCGCGTGCGAGTGTTTTAGTGCCTGTACTTTTTCCAGCCGTATTTTTTTTCTACGCCAGAATTATATCTTGCACTATATGTGTCTTTTAAGACTTGATTTGAAATTTATTTTTCAATATTCGGCTAATGTTCCAGTCTGACACGTTCAAAGTTCTTGCCAATTTTCTCACGCTGTGCTTCGGATTTCACCTAATTCGAGCCCTTCCAAACAATTTCCCGGGAAAATGCTGTATGTTTCGGATCACCGTTGTAACGTTTTGCCATGCTGCTAGTAATAGTGTAACCATGCATACAAAACGCAAAAGTTTTGTTCACATTAAGATACTGCAACTGGTAAATCATCGTGGATACCAAACTCCCGCCAAACTATAAGAAACCCATACTGCTGCATTTAAACTCCATGGTAAATATTATTTTTTCATTCAACTTAAAATAAATGTTTCCAACATCTTGTAAACAACACAATTAATTGGCATTTAAACTGTCAAAAATGAGAGCGCTGTATCACGCGGCTTAGGGTCGTGTATAGAATGAAGTAAGTAACAGTAGGTTCCTTGCACCCTGTTATATAAAAAGAGAGTGAATGTAACATAAATAAAAACAAAAGATACATATCTGGGGAAATTGGAACAGAGATGGAGATTCTGAAGGAATTAGGGCAGATCGTTTCGAAGTCGAGCTTAATGAACCGCAAAAGATGACGACGTGTAAGATACCTTGGAACAAAAGGATCCAACCGTCACCAGATCAGAGGGACAACACATACTCAGATATAAAATTGAATTTTTCTTGCGGATACTGAGAATAACCAAATTTCCAACACTCCAAAGAGGATTGATACATAAATAATTTATGTATTCAAAATTTACCTGAGGTCTGTATTTCAGGAATACAAGTGTTGCAAAACTTCATTTGGTTCTCCTGGTAAATAAGTAATTGATGACATATACCTCTTTACCAAAACGCCATTCATTGATTGGCTGTCTTATCCTAAGTAATTGGAGTCTGGCACTGTATTAAAAAATTAAACTGTTTGTTTAGCATATGAAAGTATAAAAGTAATCAGATAGTATCCAAAGATGATGATGATGATGATTCACCTTTGGGACGACCCCTTTTACTTCACCCCTCCCTTTGATTCAATACCTCAGCATAGGCATTATAAAATGCCGTGGTAAGTATGGGGAGATCTCACGTGGAAATCTATTGTTCCCATTGTTTTGTTCAGTTACCAGCCCGCGGCAATCATCGTCACACCACACTATGGTCTTTGTTTTCATTTAAGAGCATGAATTCAATACGTTTTATTAGAAACTCTGCTTTTATAATATTTTTTTAATTAAGTTAAAGATCATTCTTTTAAACTAAATTTAAGGAGAATCTAAGAGCAAGCTTTCAGTTTCTATGTCTTGAAATATTTTCATTTAAAAAGGATTCAGTTAAACAAGCTTCAACAAACTCGAAACGTAAGTTTCAACAAAGTTTGCTGGTATATAATTTAAGCGCTATATTTTTTGTTTTATAATAATATATTAAATATATTGTATATCTATTTTATTTATGGAATGAGGTTTTCATATTATATTTTTTTGTTGTCATATTTGATAAAACAAAAAAAAAACACTTGAATAACCGGTTAAAAATTAGAATAATTAATGGGTACAATATGTTATATTGAATAGTTTTATTAACCTAACAAATGTGTAACATACGTATGGATAAAAGTTTCTTTGTGTGTGTGACTGTATTTCCCTTAAAAAAGAATAAAGTTTAACTATTAATACGTGTATATTGGTGACACACATTTCTTGTGGAACTCAATGAAGTTGGATAATAATCAACAGAATTTTATAAAAAAATATATACATTTCATTCTCTTTTTGATCAAGGAGCGGTTTTACCCATCGAGCATCTTCAAATTTGTAACTCTTCTTATTAAGTAAAACAGGTTTATAGTCAAAGAAGAAATTGATATTAAAACAAAATTTTAAGGTTTAAAAAAATATATTTTTATGTGTATTTTAATTGCAATGCATGTAGGATTTCTGTGAAGTTTGTTTTGAGGGTTTGAAATTCGAGATGTGCTTGTTCTCTCAATTAATATTCATTTAAATATGCGAATATAAAAGTATACATATAAATATTGTCCATGTACATTTTTATAAAAATATATTTATATAAATATTCACCAAAGTATAAAATATAAAAGTTCATAGGTTGAAAATAAGTGACACCATTTGAAACTCCTTTTGTACGAATATTTACCCATGTATTCGTATGTCTATCACAACTATATGTACATACAAAATGTGGTCTCGGAATAGATCGGAATGGTAAAACCACACGAGGTCGATCGAGCATTACGACTATCATTAAAGTCGAGGAGAAATTGGAAGTTTCAATAATTTCCTAGAAACAGGATATTGCTGTATACATATTGTACCTATGTAAATGCTTCGTGGAAATAATAGATGATTGGAAACGCGTAAATTTTAAAGTATTGTATGTTTTCTAATGATAAAAGTTATCTTAAATGCATAGAGAACGGAAGAGGTTACAATATTTATAAAAACTTTCTACCCAATTATGGTAATTTTTAATGCTTCATGCTTGTTTGGTTTGCTTTCAAGCCGAAAATTTAAAGCAATAAATTTTATAAATGGCAATTTAAATACACTTCCATTATTTCTTTCAAGTTGGGCCGCAAAAATGCCAAGAATTATTTATGTTCAACGTAGGTTATTACTTTTAAATACAGTTTTCAAAATTAAATGACATTGAATATGAAAAATAAATCGTTGTGAAACTTTATAAAGGCACACATAGAAGCCGCTTTTATGTTTTTTAAATATATGTTTTTATTCTTTTAAGTTTATTGGTGAGAATAAAAATCCTTTTTTTTTATTTGAAAATTGGTTTTACACTAGTTTTCCACACTTTTTCACATTGTCTTTTTAAAAAAACGGTTGAATGAATTGACTAACGTTCTCGTATTTATATCATTTACCAGTACTTTCTTTTAAAAATGTATGTAAATCTTTATATTCGTATGTTTCCTTTAAACCATGATACACACACACACTTTCGATGAATTGTGAGACCAGTTGGTCCTAAGCATTACTAACAAACTTGAAATAAGTGACGCCAGAATTAAACCGTGAAACAGGTGAAATAACGAAAATAATTTTGTAATTTATTATCAAATATTGTAATTTGGAGTTACACAAAGTTAAAATAATTTTTTTTGGTTCGTGAACCGGTTCCATTATTTAATTTATACTCGAAATGACGTATTTTGTCCACATTGTTGAATGAAACTTTTGTTTTTTTTTCTCCCTAAGGTGCAATATACCACGTACTACGAAACATCATATTTTCCCAAAAATTTGTCTTCGTGGCAAAAATGTATTTTGATATTTCTGCAGTTTAATCTTATATAAGTGAAACCGTTATTATTTTGAAATCGAAAGTATTTTATACGTTAAATATTTTATTCATAAGAATCGAACAATTTAAATAGTCAAAATATATTACCACTGATTTATTCAGCAATAAAAAGATGTACCTAATAAAGCTGCAAGCTACAGATCAGCCTAGTTGTTAGCCAAACGTTTTTTATTTATGCAAACATTACTGTGCAATATAGTACATCTTTAAACGTGGATTAAAATGAATACCGTCATCCTTCTTTTCATATTGTATTACACTTTGGTTGTTGTCACACCTTTTTCCTATTTATGAGAAACAATAATAAGATGTGCACATTTCAATACATAAATCAATTATAGTTCATTACCATCATACGAGGTGTGACACGCCTGCTCAGCTCCGCCGGGTTCTTAAAGAGAAGTACCCTTCAGATCTCAGTGGTTCGTTGGATTCCTTTAACTCTGTGTAACTCTTTCTCATCTCTCAGCGGGACAAGGTGACCCAATTAAACAAAGTATAATTTTAAAACAAAACAGTTTATTATATTATGGATAAAAAAAAATAAAAAAAACTTGAACGAATGTCAAGAAAAAAAAGTTTTAAGTAGGGTACGAAGATTGTGTTGTAGATTAGCAAAGGGGATTTCAATAACAATTAGAATTTAAATTGAACGATGGTTAAACGTGCGGACGAAATCCAGCATTAAATACAAGGAATAATATTCACCGATAATTGAAGATGGCGTCCTGAAGTTCTGTGATAGCAGAGGAAACGAGTCTGGCAGTCTTCCGTGCAAACAGCGTTTTGGAGAGACGTCCTAACAGCGTAGAGTCTGGTCCCAAAAAAAAGGCTGTCCGTGAATTTCTCCTCTTTTATAGCCTTTGTGTGTGTGACTAAGATCGCGAGAAAGAGAAGCTACATGTTTTCCTTCTCACTTAAAAAAAAAACTAATGTCGCCTAGTAACACCCGTAGACCCGAAATACTCTATTTAAAAGACAATTGACATCGGAATCCTTTACAATTCAGCAAGAAGGGTTTGTAGTCTAGACAGTTTTTATGACTCATCTTGGGCCGTATGGATTTTTATGATACATTGCTTTTATGTTTTCAACAACAAGGACCTTGGTCCATTAAGCGACTTCCCAGAAGGACCGTAGATCTTATTGCCCCAGCCGTTACCGCTGGCAGTGCAATATTCCATTTTTACAATCGAAAACAAAGTAGATTTTATTATAGACCCTTTTTCTTAAACAAACAATGACCATGGAATTCCTTACAATTCGGGATATGGTTTTGCACCCCGAAGCGACCACCTAAGAGATCTTTTTTTCATTGACCTAATCTTACCGACAGTATTAAAAAATATACTAAAATATTTTGTTCTCAGTTACTAACCAAGACCACGTGTTTCATAAAACATGATATGTCGGGAATTTAATATCGGGGATGTGAACTATGCAATTTATCAAATACAGTCCTCACATTGTACAGAAAAACGTAACCGATGTATTGACATTTGTTGGAGAGGTCGTCATCCTTCTTTTCATATTGTATTACACTTTGGTTGTACAGAAAAACGTAACCGATGTATTGACATTTGTTGGAGAGGTCGTCATCCTTCTTTTCATATTGTATTACACTTTGGTTGTACAGAAAAACGTAACCGATGTATTGACATTTGTTGGAGAGGTCGTCATCCTTCTTTTCATATTGTATTACACTTTGGTTGTACAGAAAAACGTAACCGATGTATTGACATTTGTTGGAGAGGTCGTCATCCTTCTTTTCATATTGTATTACACTTTGGTTGTACAGAAAAACGTAACCGATGTATTCACATTTGTTGGAGAGGTCGTCATCCTTCTTTTCATATTGTATTACACTTTGGTTGTACAGAAAAACGTTACCGATGTATTGACATTTGATTATATCTTCCAACCAACTAGAAAGATTTTAAGAAGCTATAAGTGAAAACTAGACATGAACAGTTAAAATAAGCCATGTTTTGGTGAAATCGAACCTGTAACTCTCGTGTTAAAAGGCTAACAACGTCACACCGGTCGTCATTTTTTTTATACGTCAAGGTCAATTAATTTTAGTAGTAGGAGGTTTCACACAAATTTTAAAAAAATGTAAAAACTCTCGCTTCCAGTTTTTGATGCCTATTATTGATCAGAGGTTACTTAAGTTAGCCCGGAACTTTTATTTCGTGAACGTTTTTATCGTTGAGAAAACAAGTCAAAGAATTTCAAATTCCAAGCGAAAGTTTATCTAATTTCAGCGTATAAAAAGATTTCCCAATAAAGTTGCGTGCGCTCTGTTAACAATAGACTTATTCTGTAGACGTTTAAAAAATCTAAAGAAATACAAATTTCTGAGGCGTCAGTCTGAAAATGCGGTAATAGAATAGACAAGTAAAAAATGATTTTCTATTAAATGTTGAAATAAAAAATGTTGCTTTTAACAAGAACCTTTTCGAGAAGTGTTTGGATTAGTCAAATACGCAATTTCTAGTATATTTATTTATCGTCATAAATACATTTTCATAGCTTCGATAAAAAAGACGGGCGTAATTGAGCTGTTCAAGCTAACAAATTATTGAAAAGATTTTACTATAAGCAATCTGCCTCCGTAAGTCTTATTTTTAAATGTAAATCATCTTCTTAAAATGAAACATGAAGCATGTCTTCAAAATGTGGCGATGGATCGCAAGTATCATCAACGTATCTATCATCCAAATATTTGAGATAACCGAAAGACTTCCGACAACGTATAGGAAATTAACTAAAACATACTTTTGCTAAGTCAATATTGATCAATATGAAAAATTGAAGAAAGTCGTGGAGAATATGAAGATCAAAAATTTAAAAATGTTTTAAAACACGTATTAAACAGGTTTTTTTTACAAATTGAACTGTTATTTAAATAATTTAACTATACTTTTTAAATAAAGTTCTAAAGAAATAACTTTAAGAGTAATTTCTTGCAATTAGAATCTTAATTGTGATTTTTCTCCATACTTAAGTAACATGACTTTATTGATAGTTAAAACAATGTTTCTGACTATGCGTTTTACCTATCCTACAAATACTTGTCATCGAAATGCCAGTGAGCACTTGGAAAATAGATTATTACGAGTACATCAGAAACCCGCCAGTGAAGCAATTTCGTTCATATGTCATAGTCAATTTATTCGAGTGCATTTCAAGGAAAACGGAAATCAATTCTGAACGAGTTTTTCCGACAGTATTCCAGACTTTATCATTCACCACGTTTCTTTCAATTTTCAACATTCTATTGTTTGTTTGAAATAATTATCGTCTGTTTCTTCGAAGAAAAACTTTGAGATGAGCAAAATCCAATTTTATTGCCTTGATCCCAACCAATTAGTTTCTGTTGCCAGTAATTGAACGATATTACACTTTTATATCTTAATCTTGGCTAGAACTTCCCGTATTATTGGCGCGCCCCGCCGGGCTCCCCTGACTTCTCCCGCTACAGATCCTTTAGGGGATGAAAGGTATATTTGCAAAGCAATATATTGCAATTAATAGTGCGACCGAACCCCTCATATATTCCTCCCTGCTAGACTATTAAACGTTCGCCTAGAAAATTAAACAGTCTGAACATGAGGGAATTCTGCTCACGGCTCACGGATATGAATAATTTGATGAAAAGTAAACCTTTTTTTATAAACCGGGTTTTACATCTGATAAAACAAAACATTTTGAATGGTTCGAAATTTATATGGTGATTTCTAGAAAAAAAAAAGTAAAATACATTTATACATACACATATACCATCATACAGTTTCCCTGCCATGGTAGGCAGATATGACAGAGTGTCAAACTTTCCAGCCACGACATGCATCCTTTGTCTCCTAACATTCATACCACTACAATTTTATTAACTTTTTGCTTGATGCGAGTACATTTATGAAATATTATATGTGTACTTTTCCTCATTTTTTCAAACATTAAAAAATGTCATAAACGTTATTCTTCTTTGATAGTATGGTACCCTTCAACAAATCCGAATTGGTAATTTGGATATATTAACGAGTGTGACCGCATCTAGCTTCACTAATCGAGCGTTAGAGTAAAAAAAACTGGAGTAGGTACGGAACTCGAGGGTCATCTAAGCACATCTTGGCAACACTACCACATGTAAAGATACAATACTCGCACACACACACTCGGTTCATGCAAATATTGCTACCAGACGAATAGTTTACCAAACTGGAGCCAATGATATATACTTTTTTGGGTAACCGAACCCGAAACGTCCGAGGGGAAATCAAGTGTCTTACCAACTAGAGTAGGTCATTATCAAAGAGTGGTTATTATTGACATTTGGATCTCGAGGCTATCGTGCTCCAAATCACTTAGTTAATAATACCGATACATGCATTTATTTAGCAATTGGTTGACCATTGTCTAAGCATATACATATATAATACTATATAGATTCTATTTGGAAATCTACCACACCAGTTTCTATTCACGATCCCATTTGTGGTTCATGGACCAAATTTGAAAACTATGTATTTAAGAGATAAAGGAGACAATATGTCACACGTTCGGAAACGGAGGAAAATCCGATAGCACATTAAGTTTTTTTTAATAACATTATATTAAAGCTCGTATTCCTCGATATTTTTAGACGCTAAGGTGTAAAATTAGCCAATTTATACGAACAGTGTCATTTTACCGAATATTACACTGTGGATACAAATAATCTTCTGATTTAGAAAGAAAAACGAAACCTTTTGGTTAATGTGTTTACATCGTAAATATTTTATCTTTTCCTGTAATTTGAATTTTTGAAATGTGGTGTGTTTATTACGAAATGGTGATCTTAAATAAAACTGACCTGCGATATTAATTATTTTTAATCGATGTTTAAGATACGCCAACGAGTGCACGAGTCTCAAATCATTTGGTAGTGAACTCCTGTACACATTGCTATCGACTCTTCACATGGCTGAGATTAATGAAAAGTAATTTCAATAATTTTCATTCAACAACAGTTCGATCTCACCACTCCTAACGCTGTTACGAGGAACAAAATAAGTCCCCATCCAACGCGATATTCAATAAAAGATCGGAATCTTCTAATTTTTTTAAGAAATGACTAAGAAAAAACTACCCACAGAGATTCCTTCTCCAGTAGTGACGCACCTGAGTGTGCAAAGTATAGTTTTGATGAAATATTTAAGGTCCAACGTCACGAGGGATGGAAAATGATTTGCAGGACAGTAAATACACTGAGAAAGCGGCTTAAGAAGGCTTGGAGTTTAAAAAGCCTAGCAATTTGCAGGTACTTTAATCGAAAACTTCAAATTTTTTTTTTTTTTATCCACTTTGCACGGATTTCTCCTGTTACACAAAGAGGGTTTGCTTCTAGCGTTATTTTATTCGTTAGGAATAATATTAGCCAGGATTCTTCTCATACTGCTAGACGGTACCGAGAATATATCAACCGTGTCATTCAGTTGGTTCAATATCTCTATACCACGCGTGACTGAGTGTTTAGCCATGATATTCGTCTTGTAAGTTGGTATGTAGAACAAAGGGTGATTCCTTGCACGGATATATTTATTGGGTACATATAAACTTAGTGCTTCTAGAATCACGGGACAGTTAAAAGAACCTTGGAAAACCTTTATTAGGAATATCGCAATGGATTCTTGCCTTCTTGTTTCAAGGCTTCTATAGTTACACACCGTGAGAAGTTCGGCATGGTGAGCATATTTTGGGTAGTCGCCCTTTGTTCTGTACCATAGATATCTGAGGATTTTTTTTTGTATTGGTTCTATATTGTTTTTATATTTGAGCTGGTGAAGAGCCCAAACCGTAGATGCATATTCTAATTTGGTTCTAATTAGATAATTATATAAGTTTCGGAGGATATCGGTGCTGTTAAATTATCTTTATATTCTCATTACAAAACCGAGTAGTTTGTAACAGTCCGATATCAAACGTGAGACATGGTTAACGAACGTGAGTCCGACATCGAAGGTTACGCCCAAATCCTTGAATTCAGAAACTCTGTTTAGTGCCACTCCCTGTATAGTATACTGATGGTGGATTGGTGAAAACGATCGACTATAAGATACACAGACACATTTATTAATGTTGAACAGAAGATGATTTTGCTCACTCCAGGAGACTAGGGAGTCTAGGTCCTGTTGTAACTGTGCACAGTCGTGAGGTGAATTGATCTTTTTGAATATTTTCAAGTCGTCCGCGAACAATAAACATGTCGAGTGACTTATGGTATTTTGAATGTCGTCTATTAATATGAGGAATAGTAGGGGACCTAAATTGGATCCTTGTGGTATACCAGATCTTGCGATAAATTCCACAGAAGACTTGTTACGGATTGTTACGTATTGAAATCTTTCTTTTAGGTAAGATGCAAATAATCCAATTAGATTATCGCTGAAGCCAAGTTTGTGCATTTTCTTAAGTAATATATCGTGATCAACTTTGTCGAAAGCTTTCTGAAAGTCTGTATATATTACGTCCGTTTGTGAAAGTTCGTCTAAGTTTGACGCAATCTGTTGTGCGAGAGAGAGAAGGTTCGTCTATTTTTCAAATGCAGCAAAACTATCCTTTGATAATACTAGATTAGAGTAGCCAATGGGTTTGAATCTGAACCAACGTATGCTGAGAGAAGTTTACTTCGGAAGTTGTTGACTCAATTATTATATTATTGCAGCACCACAAATATGATTTTCGAATTGATCCAGATGGCTAAAAAATTTACGACAGTTTGAAGGGACAAGATTAAAATAAAAAGGTGTTCCATTAACATTTTCATGAATCGAGAGGAATTGGGTAGTCAGCTTGAATACATCCACGATGAGCCGGGCGCACCATGATCCAAGGTAAAAATGTAAATGTCGGTCATCTTATGGGGAAGAGCGTTGACAACTTGGTATCTAGGGATGATTTAAGAATATATGAATTTATACAGCGCCATTTTATCGAATAACAAAAAATAGACGAACTTTTACAGCCCTATTTGGTCAAAAAAAAAATGTCATCTCAAGGTCACTTTTTATTAAAAAAATATATTTTAAGCGCCAGTAAATCAATTGCGATAGAATTATATCTGAAAGAATGTAATTTATTTTTATCGAACACTGTTTATTCCACTTTTTTGTGACGGTATAGCCCTACCGGTTTCAAGGCTTTCACTTCATCTTCAGGGGAGCACAAATAAGCCTCCCCTGAAGATGAGGTGAAAGCCTTGAAACCGGTAGGGTTATACCGTCACAAAAAAGTGGAATAAACAGTGTTTGATAAAAATAAATAACAATGTCTTTAAACCTCCACAACGTTAATGCCTTAACTCGAAACAACATCTGAAAGAATGTTTAACATTTGGAGGCTGGTAATGAATAAAGATTATTTACCCGCCCATTGGTATATGTAATTTGGTACTTGGACAGATATGTACATTTTTGTGACATATCATAACTCAGAAATACAAATCTAATGAGGTTAGCTGTTAGTTATTTTAAAATCAGAGGTAATTTTTAAAGACAACTGCCTCTTATTAGTCACCATAAAGTTCTCGTAAACTAAGAAGCGGCTATTACAAAGGAAAGTGAACTTTTTCTGTATAATGTCAAATAATAATATATACGGCACAATATAACATATTCTCATGTTGGTACCACGTATATTTTGAATATGTATATCCTTAGTTCAGACTTAAATATACATACATATAATGTTTTGTCGATAATTTTGAACTCTCCATACATTAATATTAAATGAATAGAATAATGTTGTCGAGATATTCTCATGTGTAGATACTTCGTCAAAAACTAGCACAATTTTAAATTCGTTAAATTTATCATCATTGTATTATTTGAATTGGATTTGGCGTCAGTCGTGGTACGCGATTAGTTTACGAACACGGATACAGTAATCGAAATACCTGTCAGCGAAACGTCACTTAACCACAGGAGTGGTTAAGTGACGTTTCGACTGTATGGAGGTAACTTAACCACCGTGGTTAAGTCCACGTGGGTAAATCAAAAGAATATCTCCTCAAATGGAGCAATGTTGTAGAGGACACACTATCATGCATGTATGGCAGCATTCAATCAATGTCGTAGCAGATGGTTGGCCTACTGTGCCCTGTTAGCTACTTAGAAGAATACCTGCAGAAGGAAAACTCCAATGCCACCGTAGTTCCATATTTATTGACTGCTTTGATAAAGATCAGGTATTGTAGACACAATGAAAATTAAATTGTGCTATGTTATATTTTCGTTGTTTACAGTGCAACGTAGTGGTTTTATTACCATGCAAGTTGTTCCAGCCAACCAAAAAATTTGCTTAGAGACACTAAGTTAAAACCGGTCAGAAACCTTTTAAAATAAGGTTATCAATAAGAATCAAACACGCAACCCCCAGATTGGTAAACTAGCTTCTTACCAACTAAGACACATGTGTCGTTCGTGACCAATTTTATTTTATGTTTTCTATTACTGAATATTACTTTGAAAATCTTTAATGGCTACCTATTAAACAATTTAAACTCAATTATGTTAAGATTAACCAAACCAATCAATCTCAAAATAAATATAAATAGTTCATATAAATTTTAAGTATAACACCCTTTCGTGTCTTGAAAATGGTATATCCAATTAGTTTGAAAGAGAAATAATAATGAAAATATAAGCCTCTAAGCGGTTTCAATTCAATATAATGAACCATTTAGTATTAAGAATTTAATTAAGTTTTAATAGTTTTAACAGGAATTCGGATTGAATTCAAATAAAGCGTTAAGTAACATCAGAAATGCCGCAAGCATCGTGAATTTCGTAAAGCTATGTAACCCCAAAATTTATTGTAATTAAAGTTTCGGGTTGTTATTTTCTTTTATATTGAAGTAGGAGTATAAATATATCATACATTTTTGTTATACGATGAGCAATTTAACGTGGGTTTAGAGAATTATTAGATTTATATCAAACCAATGACAAAACAATCAGCAGGAGCAAACATTTAAGGGAATAATTTATGCTTGTAGTTATTCGTAACTTAAACAACAATGATTACACATAATTTAAAGTTAAGACATTAACATTGTGGAGGTTTAAAGACATTGTAATTTGTTTAATCAAACCCCTGATGATGAGGTAAAAACCTTGAAATCGATAGTGTTATACCGTTACATAAAGTAGAATAAACAGTGTTTGATAAAATAAATCACAAAAAATATTATATTATTAAATATTTTGAGCTGATGTATTATACATTTTTTAAACAAACATATAAATCAACTCCCCGTGTCACTTGTGGGATAGGTAGAGTGTAAAGATCTGCAAACTCTATCAGATCACACATTTTGGATAGAAAAGTTTGCAGATCTTTTCTCACTCCACAAATTATGCTCAATGCGAGCATTAGTCTTACGTTTATCCTTCTTCTGCCAAGTCTATGCGTCACTTCCATACAATAAGGTGGGCTCCAACACATTATTATGTATTGTCATTTTTGTTACTTTTAATATAGCGCGGTTGCTGAATATTACATTAAATGTTTCTTTCAATATCCCTTTCGATTCACCTATCACACGTTAACATACTACCCAGATAATAACTCATATTTTATTATTTAATAATAGGGTATACGAAAGTAGGGAACAATAAACGTTTAAAGCATTTTCAAGGCTAACCCAAAATGATGAAGGCTTAGATTACATCAGATAACATTGGAAGATATAAATGGAAAAATTAAGTGCATCGATAACAAAGTTCGCATTTATACGACATGTGCCAGGCCGATCATGATTTAGTGTTAAAACCAAAGCCGCCACAACTAGGACAATGAGTATTCTTCGGCCATCTAATATGAGAGTATTACGAACCATCGCGTGGAAATCTCTAAGATATATTTTCAGAAACTCTCACATTCGACACATCTGCAATACAAAGATAAAATCGGATGACGCAGAAGGAGTATGTGCTGCTGGAGTTACCATGTTGATAAGATAGACATTGATATAATTCCATACGTAGCGGTACATGATATCCCCACAGGACAGGGCATGCCAGAAAAGTCACTTAAAAAGCGGAGCGACCGCTGGTGGTCTACCTCATAGGAAAGATTTCGTAATAAAACAGATCTAATATCAACTTTAACTAGAAGAATAAAGTTATGTGAAAATAAGCTAGACTTGCTATTTCACAAACAGCCAAACATAAAGAGTCTTCAGAAATATGTGTTTTTCGTATCGCTTTGTTAGCAGTGATGTCCAAATACACGACATACTCGTACTATACATACATAACATAGATACAATGTTGATAAAAGGTTTGCTGGATGAATAGCACTCGGGCGCTTCAGTATTTATAAGATGTACTTATTTTTCTATTGAATTGTTAAAGAAAGTTGTGATTTATTAGATTTTTGGCTTTTGGGTGTTCCTAAAGCTGTTCTCATGTGTATAGTCTATCTCTTGATTGATTGAAAGTCGATAATAGTCTATTTTTCGACATTTTAACAAGTTTATTTTGTTATTTCAACACTCATTATTATAGCGTAATATTTAATGAATTTATGATATTTATTTGTATTGGCATTCGTTTTCTCGAGTAATATTTCAATTGAGTCAACCTTTCTTGACCTCAAAGTGTTAGAGATATAAGTAAGTGACGTGTGCAGCTTTAGGAAGTACTTGAAGATAACCGTTTTTGGGAGTCTTATCAACATTTATGATTATATATGAACACTTGAACATAAAAACACTCCATCTAAAGCCGTATGTATGTATTACCATTACATATCGGTAGGTCTCTAAAGGTTTATTTGTAGTTCGTTTTGCCTTAGTATATTTTCTGCAGTTTTCTTACCCAATAAGTTTTTTACATGTGTATTGATGCGAAGAGGAGTCTAATATAATGGTTGGAGCCACCACCTTCATTTTCTTACACTCAACTTAAATGTACTTATTCTGTTAAACGTTTAAATATTTCAAACATAGTGGGTTCGAATTCCGAATAAAAGCGCCCTTGACGAGTCTACTCTCTAAACGGCGCTATATAAATTGTCCTTTTAAAATAATTGGGTGATATTTTTACATGTGCGTAATATTTCCTATATAACAATGTTGATTTTAAAGGTATTATTGTGTAAACTCATAATTTTAAAAACTCGTTTCTCTATACAAGTAGTGTACACGGTACAAAAAGTTTAAGAAGGCCTAGAAAAACGTAACACGCCAAATCCAAAAGGAAGAGAAGACAATGATCCTTTTACATATTGTTGAAGATGTCTCAAACAATATGTAATATACCCCATTCTTCCCTTTCACTAGTTGTCTTATATCACACTAAACGAAAACTTATGTTTTCTAGGCAAAACTTGTTATCTTTGCGTTTAATGAAGCTCGCATGATTATTTGTACAACTAGTGGAGACGGCATACTTTAGAAGAGAAACGGGAAAAAACCTCGAATAGAAAATTTTCAGTTCGCTGGTTTGTGCATTTCGTCTACGTTCCAGAACATACTTATGAAAATCTTATGAATTAAAGTGTTAAGGAAATCTTCGGAGTAAATTAAGTAATTTGTTTTGCACTTGATTAGATAAAAGGTGTATTTGGAGGTGATTTTTGCCCTATAGCAATATCTTCCAACACACCAGACGGGAGTCACTTGTGTTAATGGCTGGTTGAAAGGTTTCAAATATTTCGATTACAGAGAAATTTCATTTAAATACCAATAGAGAAGAAACATTTTAAAACAAAAAAATTTATTAAAACTTGAATTAACGAGTTAAATTACAAATTAAAAGTAATGAATAAAGAAATTAAAGACAATACAAAAAATATTATTTTAATATATTACCAATGACTTGGAGAGGGGGGAGAGAAAGAAGAAAATAAAAAGTGAAAAGAGAATGTCACGCTATCTCATTGAAGAGAGAAATAATTAAATGTTGGTCAATTTTTGAAATGAGGGTGCAAGTTTTAAAGTAACTGGCAACTGGTTCCAGAGTCTAATGGCATAAATAGTAAAGCAAGGCGTAAAGGAGGAAGAGCGAGAAATTGGAAATGGCATGAGGATTCTCTGTTGGAAAGAAAAAGAGATCAAGAAGATGTAATGTATTGTAATACTAATACAATTTTTAACTGAATTCTAACAAGAATAGAAATCAATACATTTAAAAAAAATATGTACGTGCAATTTAGATACGTAAATATTTTAAATTAAGCGTATTTATATATTTAGTGACAACGTTTGTAACACTTACATGTCTGTTACATATTTGGCCGAAGCGGGGGGTCGCATCGGAAGCCTAAAAGCTGAAAATGATGCTCTTAGTCATCGACTGCATAGCACTGAGAAGGAGGTCACACCTGTGATGAAAAAAGTCGCAGAGGTCCTTGAATCAGCGGTGAAAATAATCAACTGCACCAATGCCACACCAAACCATTCTTATGCAGCGGTAACCAGGGCGTCGAATGACAATGGTCACTTCGTAAAGGTGATGCAACCAGCTGTCTGCATATGGCCTAAGGACAACGACATTAAATCATCGGATGAGATGAAGACTTATCTGAAGGCTCATATTAAGCCCGCTGAATTGGGAGTAAAAGTCACGGGCCTTCGTGGAATCCGGGAGCGAGGCATTGTCTTAAATACGTCAACGGCGACTGATGCAGCAAAGCTGATTGACGCGACCTCGAACATAGGGGGCATGTTCGCAAGACTACCAACAAAGAAGGATCCTCGAGTAATAATCTTCAATATGCCTAGATAAATGACATACGAGGAGATGACTCAGGCAGTTTTTGACTCCTTACCAACATTGAGTGACTTTAATTTGGGAACCAAAATCAGACTAAGTCATTTATCGGGTCCTCGGGATGGGCCTACATGTCATCGTGTACTTCAGGTGCCAGCTGTGGTAAGGCAAAATCTTATCGCTCAGCAGAGGATATTCTGCAATTGGTACGTGTGCCGTGTGAAGGACTTTACCAGAATAACTGTTTGCAGCAATTGTCATTTGTTCGGCCACTCCCACAAACATTGCAAAGAAGCGCAAAACTGCGGACACTTCAGAAAGGAGGGGCATACTGATGAATTCTGCCCTTCAAAATCTAACCCACCAAAATGTGCCGCATGTTCGCGTTTCAAAAAACCACATGAACACCTTAATGGTTCAACTGAATGTCCAGCGTATCAATTTGCGATCAGTCGTCATATGGCAACCATTAATTATGACTTGGCATGAAAGCAGTCAAATGCATAGTAATGGTAAAATGTATCATTCTGGTTTTAGAGGTGCCCCGCGTAGGGGGAGGTTCACTGTCGCGCAGTGGAATGTTCGGTATCTTAATACTGCAATTGATGAGCTACCACTTGTGCTCTCCCGCGATGATATAGACGTGCTCTGTCTTACCTGGTTGTCGCCAGCGTCTGATATTGCTGGATTTATGATACCAGGTTACTCCTTTCTTCAAACCCATAGGCACACTAGAGGTGGTGGTGTGGGTTTCTTCATAAAAGAGCATTTAAACGCGACGATATTATTAGCATCATGTGATCGTGATGTTGAGTACTCCTGGATGAAACTTAAAATAAATAGTATAACTATAGTCATCGGCACAATCTACCGTCCTCCAAACTCTAATCTAAACACTGCTCTAGATGTTTTAAGTGAACATTTGTCACGATTTCTGCCATGCTGTGACCATATATTTTTCATGGGTGACCTGAACATCAACCTTTTAAATACGACCACTGCTTTCTATAAAAAAACTCCAAGATATGATTGATTCTTTTGGACTCTCACAATTGGTTTCGGAACCCACCAGGATTACTGACTATAGTGAGACACTATTAGACATTTTTTGCACCGACTCGAAGCATGTGGTTCTATCTGTGGGAGTCTTTCACTGTAGTAATATAAGTGATCATGGTATGGTGGTTGGTGTCTTGAACCTCCCAAAGCAAAAGGCCCCACCATGTACCATTGAGTATAGAGATTTTACCGCTGCTAACCAGAATGAGCTCTACATCGCGTTGAGTCGTATGCCGTGGTATCGTATCTATCGTGAGGGAAGCGTATGTGGTAGGGTTGAGGTGCTAAATTCGTTATTGCATGACATTTTGGAAAGCCATTTCCCACGCAAAAGGAAAACTTTTTACCGCTCACGTAGTCCATTGTTTACAGCTACAATACGGATGTTAATTAAGTCGAGAAACAGGGCGGAAAATAAATTAGAGAGGACAACGCACCCATTACATGAATATGAATATAAACAACTTCAAAATCAAACAAATAGAGCCATAAGACGTGAAAAAAGGGCTTACTTCTCTAATTTTGTTAACTGCAATGCTAAAACCCAAAGGAGATGTGGAAGAACCTGAACTTGTTGATAAATCCAAACAAAGGAACGTCTGGTGGAGTTCCATCCCATTTGACCAATCCTGATGATTTAAAGAATTTTTTCGCGTCAGCGAGTCAGAGTGATATGCCCGACACAATTCTTTCAAACTATTATGAAAACAGTCGTAGGGAAGGAAGTTCAACGTTTGAGTTCTCATTCGTCACACCCGAAAAAGTCAAAAAAGCTCTTGAATTTATTAAATCGAATGCAGTGGGTGCTGATGATATTCTGATAAAATTTATACGACTCTGTTTGCCATTTATTAAGGACATACTTGCGGGAATTTTTAATACATCTCTTCAGGAGAAAATATTTCCAAATGTTTGGAAGTCTGCTCCAGTCGTCTCAATTCCAAATAAACAAAACGTCGTTGAATTTAAGGATCTACGCCCAATAAGTATTCTCCCAGTCATATCAAAGATTTTGGAGAGATTGGTGTTCCTTCAGATATCAGATTATCTTCTATCCAATGACTTATTGCCCAAGTATCAATCTGGCTTCAGGCCTAAATATAGCACAACGACGGCACTGAGCTGTGTGGTGGATGACATATTACGGGAATCAGATAAGGGAAGGGTTACTGCTCTGCTTCTGCTGGATTATTCAAGAGCTTTTGATACTGTCAATACAGATCTCCTGGTCTCTAAACTATCTTTTTTGGGGTTCTCAGAGAGTGCATGCCAGTGGCTAAAAAGATTCCTAACTGGTAGGAGTCAACGAGTTACTACTAGAAACCAGGCTGAACTACGGGTTCTGTCACACCCCACGAGTCTTAAAAATGGACACCCCCAAGGGTCAATACTGAGTCCCCTACTCTTTAGCCTATTATATACATCCGATCTTCCAGATGTGATAAGGAACTGTAGCTACCACATGTATGCGGACGATATTCAACGTTATTATTCATTTGGAAGTGATGAGGTTCAGTCTACCACTCAACACATAAATGATGATCTCGAGCGGCTGATGATATGGTCTAAGAGGCATGCGCTTCTCTTGAACCCTTCGAAATCGGTTATGATTGTTATGGGTACAAGACAACAAGTCGAAAAGTTGAACGAGCCTTTGGAAATAAAGATTGGTTACGCGGCTGTGCCTACAGAGAGCGTGGGGCGCAATTTGGGTGTGTATATGGAATATGACTTAAGATTCGAGGCTCACGTTAAAACTAAATTACAATGGGCTTTTTCGCGGCTTAAAAATATTTATCGCATCCGTCAAAACCTGTTGATTGAGGCTAGACGTAGAATAATCGACGCGCTCATTATCCCAATAGCTCAGTATCCCAATAGGGAATGTTTGTGGGATGAGCCCGGACCTTTTAATGTCTTCTCTCTTGAATGTATTTTTTTGTAATCTATTTATTTTCTGTGTTTTTTTTTATCTTCTTGTTCTACGTGTTCAAGGGTGTGGGCTGAAAAACATCTGGTGTCCCCGTGGCTGGGATCGCTCTATATTGGTGGGGTGTATCTTGGCCAGGGGGATGTTTTTAGATGAGCCCAGACCTTTTGATAGCTTTTATTTTTTAATGTATTATTTTTTTAATGTGTTCTTGAAATGTGTCTAAATGTATTATGTACATACTATGTTGCTATCAATAAACCTGTATTCATTTATATCACACTTACAATTATAACACAAAATATAACATATCAACATATTCCAAAAAAATAACAATGCATACATCTTTCAAAATATGATGTATAAGTAATACTAATGTATTAGGAAAAATTAATCAAAATAACATAAAATTAATTAAATTCAATGAACAACACAAGACTTCAGTAGGAAAAAATAAATATATCTCAAGAACAACGAGAATAAGAAATTAAAGGATAAATAACAAAACAGTGTTTAAGAATAAAAACACGATTTACGGTGTGGAAAAATTTATTTTAATACATACCATATGTTAAAAAAAAAGTTAAATATTTCATTTTTATTTATGATAAGTCCCTTTGAAGATACGTAGACATGTCAAAATATTTTTTTATGATACCAGAAAGAGTAAATATATTTGATACTCTATTTATGCTATGTTTTTTTTTAATATCAGCTTTTGAGGTTTTGTAAAAATATGGAAACTGTATTAACAGAATAGGGGTTTTTTTCAATTCAAAAGAATTGAATTGAAAAAAACTACGACTACTAAAAAGAACGATTGTTCAAAGTCAAAAGTAAAGATTTACGACGTATTTATTATCTCTGTTAAAATTCATCACATATTTTTTTGAATTCTATTTAATAAGTTTTGTTATACTAAAATTAATAAGCGTGCCAAAATAAAAGGACGCAAAATTTTTATTTTTATTTTTTGGTCAAATAAGTAGAAAAAAACAGGTAATGTAAAAACCTAAAGGTATTGAAATAAAAAAAATGTTAATTTTCATAAAAATTATAAAAAACGATTTCAAAAGCGTCTTTTGGCAGCCAAGCGCTTTCGTGATTTAAGATTTTAAAAACTACGACTTTTTTAATGTGACTAAGAAAATACTTCTAAGATGCCTGCTTCGATTCAAGTCTGTTTTTTTATGGTTCGAGTCCGTTTTTAATTATTTATATAATATTAACAAAAAATAAAATTCTGAAAATAAGATATATTTCAATTTAAGTTTTTTTATATTTTATCCATGTATCGTGAGTTGACGAATCATAACACATTTGATTAGTAAACCCAAAAAGAAGGATCTACGAGTATAGTGACGATTAGTTACTAAGACGCGTGTCTTTCAATCTTGGAGTGATGAGCTCGATTTCCCTTGGTACCAGTTTGTGCTTTAAAGAGTTCCAGTCTAATTTTCACTAATAGAACCTTATACATCTGGTTAGCTACTATTGTCACATAACAATAAATCAATAAAAGTTTAATACAATACAGTAATATACTTCAAATTTGTCAGGGTATAGGGTCTTTCAATAGGGACGCTTAAAATTTGTTAGGTTGTAACGGCCATGCTGCTAAAGAAATATCTGTCAAATTTATTGTGAATTGTTTAGTAGTGTATGGCAAATTACCATGGAAGGCTATAACGTTGAACAACGTGTGCAAATTATCAAATTTTAAATTATCAAATATTTTCAAAATCAGTGCTCCGTTCGAGAAACGTTCCGCGCATTACGTAATTTTTATCCTAGCCACAACCGTCCTGCCGAGTCGACTATTCGACGTTTGGTGGCCAAATTCGAGTCGACCGGTTTGATAAATAATCAGCCAACACCCGTACGTCACCGAAACGCAAGGTCTGCTAAATACATCGCTGATGTGCGTGAGAGTGTACGGGAAAACCCGAGGCAGTCAATTTCTCGTCGTTCACAAGAATATGGCCTTTCTGCGACTTCAACTTGGCGAATTTTGCGTCGGGACTGGTCTGCACCCGTATAAAATCCAACTGACCCAGGAACTTAAGGTAAATGACCATAGACAACGCCGTGTGTTCGCTGATTGGGCTCTGGAGCAGTTGAAAGTTGACCCAAATTTCACCAAAAAAATCATCTTTAGCGACGAGGCCCATTTTTGGATGAATGGGTGTGTGGACAAGCAAAATTTTCGGATTTGGGACAATAACCAATCTACACGAGATACATCAGCACCAAATGCATGCCGAGAAAGTCACTGTTTGGTGCTGATTTTGGTCTGTCGGAATCATCGGTTCGTACTTTTTCCAAAACGAAACTAGCATTGCCATATCCGTCAACGGCGACCGCTACAGATCGATGATAAGCAACTTCTTGTAGCCTAAACTGGATGATATGGATACCGACGACATGTGGTTCCAACAGGACGGCGCGTACGTGCCACACAGGGCATGCCACGATGGACATTCTGCACGAGCGATTTGAGGGCATGGTTATCTATTAGGTCCTTACATATGAAATTGGCGTTTTGTTTGGGAGGAACATAAAGTTGATTTTTTTTTAATATAATATATTTATTTAATCAAAGTATGTACCATTGCTATCTATGCACTTTTGCCATCTCATAGGTAGTTCATCGATTCCTTTACTAAAAAAACCATTCGGACGGGAATCAATAAAATCTTTGAAGTCGGTTTGGACTGCCCCATCGGAGTTGAATTTTTTCCCTTGCAAGAAGTTATCCAAATTTCGAAAAAAATAGTAATCTGTTGGGGCAAGGTCCGGAGAGTACGGTGGATGTCTTAGACATTCCAATTGAAGCTCTTCTAATTTGGTAGTCGTCTGTTGTGCAGTGTGTGGTCTAGCGTTATCATGAAGCAGCAGTGGCCTAGAGCGATTAACCAGCCTCGGTTGTTTAGCAGCTAGCTTTTCCATCATGGTTTGCAGTTGCTGACAATAGACATCTGCCGTAATCGTCTGGCCAGATTTAAGAAAGCTGTAGTGAACGACACCAGCACTAGTCCACCAAACGCTCACAAGTAACTTTTTTGGAGTCAATTTTCGCTTGGGGCATGGTTTGGCTAGTTCGGCAGGGTTCAGCCATTGCGATGAGCGCTTCCGATTATCATACAGGATCCACTTTTCATCACAGGTAATGATTCGATTCAAAATCCCTTCATTATTGTGCCGGTTGAGTAATGCAACGCAGCAGTCAACGCGCGTTTGTTGATTTGCTTCACTCAATTCGTGAGGTACCCACCTTTCAAGCTTTTTCACCTTCCCAATTTGCTTCAAGTGGATTAAAACAGTTTTATCACTAACACCGCAGCCTGCAGCTAACTCGGACGTGGTTTGCGATGGATCCGCTTCCACAATAGCCTTCAATTCTTCATTATCAACTTTGGTCTCCGGCCGTCCACGGGGCTTATTCTGCAGGTCGAAATTTCCAGAACGAAAACGTTGGAACCAAAAACGCACTGTGTTTTCTTTTGCGGCACCGTCGCCATACACATCATTAATCCTTCGAGCCGTTTCTGCAGCACTGGTGCCACGGTGGAATTCGTACTCGTAAATAACGCGATATTTCAAGTTTTCCATTTTGTAAACTGAGTGACGCAAAGAAAAAAAACAAATTGAGGAAAAAACAAATGAATTATAATTTTCGAAACACAAATACTTGAGTAAATAGCTGTATAAATTTTAATTTGGAATTCCTAACCAAAGAGAAGATATTTGAGATCAAAGTTGCCAGTACGGCAAAACGCCAATTTCATATGTAAGGACCTAATATATAAATATTCTTTCAAATAAAAAAAAATGGAGTGGTTATCTCACACACAACTTGTTTTAATTACATTTAAAAATCGAGCGTTTTTATTGAAAGACCCTGTATATTTAGTTTTCAAAATAAAATTGAACTTTTTGCCTTATATTACTTTGCTCAAGTTAACGAAAGCATTATTTGATTTTTTTAAATACTGGTAAATTATTTGAAATCCGTCAATGCTTTTTAAAACAATCACGTAAGCAAAAAGCGCAATATAAAAATTATATTTACATAAATATTTCATGTGAACTTTAGTATAATATTTGACCTTTCATGTTCGGCCGCTTTATTAAATCTCTCATAGTGATACACCCTCATGTATAATATATGTATATACATAACATATATGTTGCTTGCATCAGAGCAGATCAAAGGAAGTCGATAACACCGGATATTGGTATCGGCCCAAGCGCTACTGTAGGGGATATATGAGTGCATATAGGTAGTTGCATTGAGAATGCAATTATACGCCAGCCGGCATTGAGCGCTGTGCCAAATTTATTAAACTTTCTATCGGATATTTGCTCATACCGTGCTGCTGTACCGTGATTGGTTATTTATTAAAATTGCGTTCGATGTCGTTATATTGCCAAATTTAAAATCTGAAATTTAATTAGTTTCCATACTTTTAATTTCTTTCAAAACTCTTTAGTTTATACTGTAAGGGTTAAAAAATTACTTGAATCGAGCAGAAGGTGTGGTGAAAAAATTGAGCAAATAAATAAATGTGGATCTGTTCTCTCTGCCTAGAAGTTTTCTTCAAAAATTAAATCGTGTAATCCTATAATTGCTAATAGAGATTGTACTAGTCCATTTTTTGTCATAAAAACGTTGATACATTAAAAATATCAATTTATGTACAATAATTGTACACAGGTAAAAAAAATTCTTATGCATGCATTCACCACCTTGAAAGTTTTAGAATGCTAAAAAATCCTTTAAATTAATCTCTGCGTCAAGTTATCGTAGAAGTTTTGACAGAAAATAAGGTTCCAAAATATTTTTTTTATAAAAATCAATCTTCGTGTTCAGTCACAGTAATACGAGTATTAGACAAATAAAAATGTTCCAAAATATTTTTGTTTATAAAAATCAATCTTTGCATTAATTCATTTGGATGGTGTTTAACAAAAATATTTGCCTACAAGGAAACAAAAATAAAGTTGTTTATTTTCGTTGTTGTTGTTTAGTATGAAATACCGAATGCAAAAAAATGCATATATCTACGTAAAACACTGCAAAAAATTAAATATATTTTGTGATTGATCTTTTTACACCCATAATAAAAAAAATCGTACAAGAGGTTGTAACAAGAAACTCTAGCGTCAGGATGAACTATTTTCATAAAAATATATTTCTCGCGATTTCATAAAATCTAATCATAATCAAAATCATATGATTTTCATCGTGTTCGTCATGCTTGTTTCTAACCAAGGTATTTATTTAAGCTCAAATTCCGATTGTTCAAAAAACGTTCCATCATTTTTACTTTGAAGTCGTTTAACGTTTTTATCATTTGATAGATGGAATTCGCTAAATGGAATCTTTTTTGTATGTTAGGTTTGTATAACACATTTAGCAAACGTCTTGAAAGCCAACCGTTACTTCACTTAGTATAACAATGTATGAAAAACAAAATGAAAATATTAGAAATTAATGCATCTCTAAAGTGAACATGGAAGTATTGGGTGTTAACATAGGATGTGTCCGTTTTTTTCCAAATGAAGAGAACACGAGGACACAACAAAAAAAATATAACAAATTAGTCATTAATGTATTCTCCTTCATTATTTTACAACAATTAAGTCAATAATGTGTTCTCCTTCATTATTTACAACTTCTTGCCAACATTCTACAAGTTTTTCAATGCCTGTGCGATAAAAACCATCCGGCCTTGACTCGAGGAATTCGTCCAACCATGTTCGCATTATTGAAGGAAACGCTGCGCAAATTGTTCGAAAGCGACCGGAAAAGGTGGAAACCGACGGCGCGAGGTCTGGAGAATATGGAGGGTGCGGCAGGACTTCCCAACCAAGCGTTTGAATGGCATTTTTCGTAATGTTGGCGATATGAGGGCGGGCGTTATCGTGCTACAGAATAACGCCATATTGTCGATCCGGCCTTTTTTGTATAATAGAATTGCAGTGCCGAGCCGCTGCATTTGCAAAATGTATAGCTCCGCGTTGACTGTCTGATTGCGTTCAAATATCTCGTAGTGGATGACACCTTGCCAATCCCACCAGATGCAAATCATTGTCTTGCGCGGATGTGAACCTTGTTTCGCTCTGGGCGTTGCTTGTTGACCATAACTCACCTATTATTTCCGTTTCTTCATATTCACATAAAGGCACCATTTTTAATCACCAGTAATGATGCGGTAAAGGAACCTTTACTTGTGGCGATACGTAGCTCGATGACGCGCGAGCAAACCAGTAGAAATTGTCGAACATTGATTTTTGTTGTTTACACTCAAAACATGTGGAACCCAAGCACCGAACTTCTGGACTTTTCCCATTGATTCAAGATGGCGGTATACAGTCATGTGACTACAATTCATCTGCTCAGTTAATTCTACGGTGGTTTGAAGGAGATCTTCATGAATAATATGGTTTAAGCGGTCCTCATCGAAGTTCACTGATCGTTCGGAATGTCTTTCAGGTTGAAATTATCTTCTTTAAAATACAAAAACCATCGACGAGCTGTCTTTTTATTCATAGCATCTTTACCGTACATTTTGCAAATATCGCGAGTAGCTTTGCCAGCTTTATTTCCTCGATTGAACGCGAACAGAAGGAGATGTCGAAAATGCTCACTTTCGTCTACTTGACATTCCATTTTGAAGGCTTGTAATCAAATAAAATAATATATGTAACGTAAAAGCAAATACAATATCTTGTAGAGCAGAAAATTTTCTTTCGAATGACGTATAACCTTTACTGTTTTGATTTGAACGTTCATTTTTAAATTTGGAAAAAAACGGATACTACTTATGTTAACACCTAATACATACCAAAAAGAGCGGTAAAATAAATGTGGAAAGAATGAATAATGAAACAATGACCAAACGACTATTTAAGACAGAAGTGAGTGATTTGCGTGAAAAAGGTTGGCCAAAAAAACTGATGCTGGGGTAAATGTACCAGATGTTGAAGGATAGTACATGAAAAACACGAATAATGAAAGATTTTAGATGAATGTAGTGATACGTTTATAGTGTTTCTTGTAAAAAAAAATGTGGAAAAGTATTATTTCTGCCTACCTCGCAAGGATTGCGGTGTATTTCTATTATTTCGTGTGCTACAGTTCGAATTGGCGATTCAGATATATTAAAGCGTGTGGTCGGGAGACAATATTTTCTTTGACCCCAGTTATTGAGCCTTTGGGACAATACTACCTTACTCGTAAAGTCAACAACACTAACACACGTACTTGGCGTACAGTATTGTTTGTTACTTAACGAACTTTTTTGCCTAATTGCGACCCTTCTTTTTTTCAGGTTGTGGTATTATGTATGTGTGTTGTATGTGAAAAATATATACTTCTCTCCGTACATTATTCATATATGAACTGTGTTTAATTTGATTTAGCATAAAAAAGATGTAATATAATGACTTTACCCCATATTTTTCCTCTTGAAAATGAAAAGAAGATTTCTTTGTGAAATTGCTCAAAAAGAGAGGGTCGTTTTATAGATAGACCATGAATGAAGTGAAGTTTCAGGAGGGTGGGTGTCGTTAATGGATTATCATGATTTGTCACGTCGGAGGGTCGAGAGTTTGATGAAGCCAATTAACGTATACCCGGATTAATAAAAAAGGAAAAAAAAACGTATTAGAGGGCAAACATATATGGTAGATGCTCATAGATGTATATAATATGTAAAATTTTACGGATGTTAGAATATTTTTAGAGAAATATTTGATATTAAAAATGTCTGCAAAAATGTTATATTATTTTATTTTCGTGATTAAACAACTTTTCACATACGAGTAGCTAGTTTTTAGTAATCGTTAATACACGAAAAATATAATGCATTTAATTCGTTTTGTACAAACATACGTATTATTTTTAAGTTTCATATCATTAATCAGTTACAATCATCGCTAAGTTATATATGTTATATTGTCGAATAATCAAAATAAGCCATAACAAAGCCGTGATTGTGACGAGCGAAGGACCGGGTTTTAACGTTTAAAAATTGTAAAGATAATATAAATATTCATACTACGATCCATTATATTTGTTTTGAAAAACGTGATTTCACCACTGGTATATCAAAATAAGCAAAAATATAACGAATACCTATAATTTAAACAGTAACACATATCTCACACAAATAGTTAAAACATTCCTGAAGAATAACTTTCCATCAATAAAAAAAAAAATCTTATACATGCTTTGACACCAAAAATTTTGTTTAGTCCGAAGATACAAGTATATGATAAGTGTGCAAAAAACTTAATATTGTTTTATGGATACATCTTAAAATTTTATAAAATGAGGTAAGAAATACAAGTATATTAATAAAATAATATATAATATAAACTTATACTAAGACATTAATAATTGCGAATTTTTTTAAGCCAAGGTTTTGAATGTGTATAAATAACGCAGTGAAAAAATCTAGACTGCTTCCTAAATATCACGCTTTGAAAGTGTTATCATAAAAAAAAAATTATACAACTATTTTAGGAACAATTATACAAAAAGATTTCAGAAGAAATATTTTTTAATTGACATGACTGAAATTTCATAACCATAAAAAGAATATCTAAATTCAAATACTTTCTTTTGATAAATAAAAAGGTAAATAAATAACTTCAATGTATGCATAACTGATTTTAATTCAAAGAAAATTATAAACTTATTAAGTAGTTATACACGAAAATATCTTCATTTAAAAAAAGGACTCAAATAAAACAAAGTCATAAAATCTAAACATCGTATTAGTCAAAACCTCAAAATAACATACAAACGCAATGTTGAACTTACAAAAAAAAAAAATTGTCGCTTTCCCCTTACTGTCGGAAATAATAAATTACAAAATTAAATCCGCGGGGTAAATTTCCATATTAAGCGCATGCACTTCTCCGGTGTCGTCAGGAACAAGTGGGTAATATAATTCTAAATAATTACCACACGCAAGAGTCGCACTCCCGTGGCCGCAGACACTTTCTTTGACTACATCAAAGAGAAGCGGAGTATTTACATTAAAATAGTAACTTTACAATAAAAAAAACTACCGCAGCCCCCCCTTCCCTTTTTATTCTTACATTCGACTTGTTTTTTTTTTTTTTAATATTTTTAATCTCTGGATAATAATCGGTTCAAAAATCTCGAGCTAGAGTACCCTTGATGAGAGTCTGCTCTTTAAACGGCGCTGTATTAATTGTTTGTTATTAACTTTTAATTTATTTGGTATCTACAATACAACATTTATGGTCACAGAATTTCGATAAAGTAGTAGAGAAGTAGAGTACAAGAACTTGCAAAAACACTTAATTTTGTGGATACGAGTATAAAGGACTAGACAAGGCCTGTTACAAACTAGTTTCCCTAGACAATGTCTGTTACTAATTAGTCTCACTAGATAAGGCCTGTAACAAAGTAGTCTCACTAGACAAGGCCTGTAACAAAGTAGTCTCATTTCTTAATCAAATATTTTAAATACTTGTCCTTAATAATAAGACGCTCTGTGTTATACACCATGCATTAATGCCCTTATACGTACTTCCAAGTAATCACATGTAAAACTCAACAACCACATCAAAACCATGTCCATAATACGAGTATTTAGTTAAAAAAATAAATTCAAGAGTTATAGTCAGAAATTTTTCAAACTGGCGATAATACTCGTATGTTCTTTATGTTAGCTTATACTTATTTAATATTTTTTTATGATTATTTTAGTAGACATAAATTTACACTTATTCTGGTTGGAAAAATGTATTGGTATCAAAAATATGTGAAACAAAAATAATTCAATTCAATCATGAACATTTTTTTTAAATAAATGCATTTACTGTTTTTTCCTTGGCGAAACTGAGCTCTCTCGGCTCGAGGGTACTCCAAATGGCGGGGTTCCAATTTTTGTACATTGATTCTGTTGTCCTACCACTTCATGTACATTAATATTCATAGGGCTATGGTTTTTAATTCTGTTTAGTATTCACAGCGTCGCTGTTTGTCCAATGTTATTTTTATCCCATAATAATGATATAATACCTCCCTTTTTATGGACCTTCTATTTCAGCGTAAATAAGAAATTTTGTTCTTTTAATTTAAGAAGGCTATTGTTTATAATTTTGGTGAGATATTTTTCCCCATTGTGGATTCAAGGATTTTTTTAGGACTTTCTTGATGTGATTGACTATCAAGTATGTCCTCAGAAGTGGGAGGACGTAATATGTTAGTAAATTTGTTTTTTTTTCTTCTCATTTTTAAGAGGCCCTTCCCTTTTAACAGTTTTGCTGATATAATTTTTTATTATTGTTTACATCTAGTAATACTTTCTTATTTTATGCCTAAGATGACTTATAGGAATATGATGCAATAAATTCGTTTAAGTCAAAGATGACTAAATTAATTTATTTCCTTTATTTTATTGTGCCTAAGAAGGCACAAAAAAATAAAGGATATAAATTAATGAAACAGCCTGAATCGGGCCCGGCCGTGACGCGCACTGAAACGGTTAATTTTGTTTAAATTAAATTCAAGTAAACGAATAATATTGAATTCCAAATTAATTTTTAATTCCGAATTTAGATACATAGACTACTTAGGTTCTTCGTAAGTGTTAGATATTGATATTTTGTTTTGGTCGATGGTCAATTTTATATAGCACCGTTTAGAGAGCAAACTCTCCTTAAGGGCGCTCTAAATAAGGATTCGAACCCACTTGATATATGTACTCGACGCATTCTTTAGTTCTTTGGTCACGGAAAATGTGACAGAAAAACTAAAGAACTCGTAAAAAATTGATATTCACTGGCAATGTAAAGGTTCACACGAGAAGAGATAGACCAATGAAGAGTTGTACGGCCCAGCCCTTGCCACTGACTGCGAACGGCTGAATACCGGGAGGACTGGTGAAGAGTGCGCGCGACATGCAGTGTGGATCACGTTGTTCAGCACTGAGGTCACAACTTAGAAGATAAATTAGCCCTATTTTTAGTAAATATATGGTTAACATAAAGATTCATTCTATTATTGGCTATTAATGGAATTTCTTATATAAAATACGAGTATGTTGAATTATAATTCCCATATGACTATTTGGAATCATTTTTACAACATTGATAAATGTTTGATTTATCTACTACCGTCATAACCATATAAGTCTACTTAAAATTCTTATTCCTATATGAGTAACTGAAGTATTTTAAAATTATTCTTTGAGCCTACAAAACTCCATTTTTATTCGTTGATGATCTCGTAACATCACTTCAAGTACCTTCGTACTTTATATTAATATTCATAAAACTTTGATTTTAAATTCTGTTTTACATTTCTGAAGTTGTTGTTAGTTCAATATTATTATATCTCATAATAACAGCGTCCTAAGAACATTTAACTTCAAAGCCGGTGGTTAATTGTTCACTGTTTAGTCGTGATGGAACGTTAAAAAAGGCCGTGGTTTGGATTTTCACGCAAGTCAATAAACGAAATGCATTATAAAATAAATTTACACTGATACCTTAACTTTCTTGGTCTTTATTTACTTGAAATAACTAATTTTGTAAAGATATTTTGGTAATATATTTTTTTTTACACAGTTTAAAAAATAATTGTATACATTCACAGCTGTTTTCCAATAGCTCAAAATATTTTTTCAGAGCTGTTTGCTATATACTCATATATACGACAATGTTTTTTTTAATATGGCCCTGAGGATGAAGACTGCAACGCTTTTGAAACGTTCAACATCGTGTTAGCCTACATGGTAACAACCCGAAAAACATTGTCAACTTGTAATTAAATACATTATAAATCAATTTTTATTCAATTAACTAACATTCGAAAATTTATTTTTACTTCTACAAATCCAGAATTTCAAGTCATGTGTCAGATATTTTATCATTTATCATATTATCATTCGACCAATTTGACTTGGAAATAATAACTTTAACACCGTCAATATAGTGTTGTTTTAAATAATTCATATTTTTAGTTCAGCAAACCGTGATACTTTTATAGAGTAATTATTTTGTAAACATAATCTAGATGGAAATGAATTTTGTTTTGAACTAACTTATCGTATTGATTTATGATTTTTATTGAATTTCGTATAATTCAGAGGATACCAATAAATACTCCAGAAAAACCTTCAAGAAAATATATGCTTTATTTTAGGAAAAAGTTTTCAAGATGCCTTTAAATATTTTCTCAAGTAGTGTACTGTTGCTTGAAAAATAATATTTATACTTTACCCTCATGCATGAAGCTTGTTAAAATTGAATCTGAGATAAATCTACTTTTATCTTAGGATGATACTTGATCGTGAGAGTCATACGAGTCTAGACATTTTAGTAGATGATTACCCATGTGTCACATATGAACTTTTTAGTAGATGATTACCCATGTGTCACATATGAACTTTTTAGTAGATGATTACCCATGTGTCACATATGAACTTTTTAGTAGATGATTACCCATGTGTCACATATGAACTTTCTAGTAGATGATTACCCATGTGTCACATGAACTTTTTAGTAGATGATTACCCATGTGTCACATATGAACTTTTTAGTAGATGATTACCCATGTGTCACATATGAACTTTTTAGTAGATGATTACCCATGTGTCACATATGAACTTTTTAGTAGATGATTACCCATGTGTCACATATGAACTTTCTAGTAGATGATTACCCATGTGTCACATGAACTTTTTAGTAGATGATTACCCATGTGTCACATATGAACTTTTTAGTAGATGATTACCCATGTGTCACTTATGAACTTTTTAGTAGATGATTACCCATGTGTCACATATGAACTTTTTAGTAGATGATTGATTACCCATGTGTCACATATGAACTTTTTAGTAGATGATTACCCATGTGTCACATATGAACTTTTTAGTAGATGATTACCCATGTGTCACTTATGAACTTTTTAGTAGATGATTACCCATGTGTCACATATGAACTTTTTAGTAGATGATTGATTACCCATGTGTCACATATGAACTTTTTAGTAGATGATTACCCATGTGTCACATATGAACTTTTTAGTAGATGATTACCCATGTGTCACATATGAACTTTTTAGTCGATGATTACCCATGTGTCACATATGAACTTTTTAGTAGATGATTGATTACCCATGTGTCATATATGAACTTTTTAGTAGATGATTGATTACCCATGTGTCACATATGAACTTTTTAGTAGATGATTACCCATGTGTCACATATGAACTTTTTAGTAGATGATTACCCATGTGTCACATATGAACTTTTTAGTCGATGATTACCCATGTGTCACATATGAACTTTTTAGTAGATGATTGATTACCCATGTGTCATATATGAACTTTTTAGTAGATGATTACCCATGTGACGCATATGAACGTTTTAAATTCTCTATGAATGTTTTCTTGTCTTGTATTGCTTTATTTTGTAATATACATGAATAAATAAAAATGAAATATCAAAAAACTCCAGTCTGGTAAAATAGTTCAGGTTAAGAACTACTAGAGTAATTATGTGCCTACTCCAGTAGTTCTTAACCCGAAGGCGCGATGAATGGGGCCGAAGACAATGTGTCTCCCGGACACATTCTTTAATGTGTCCGAATCACCACTTCCAATATGCTGAATGGTACCATGCAAATTAATGAAAATTATTACTAATGTGGAATAAATGTACGAGTATATATTTTTTTAAATTATATTTGTGATAAGAAAGTCTTAGAGAACAGAAATTCATTTTTTCATGAAAAATATCCCGTTTGTTGGAAAATCGCTTATAATATTTCTTATTGGAATTGTACTTAAACCAAACAAGAGTCAATATTTGATGTTGAATACGTAAGAAATAAAAAAAATTGTCTACTAAAATATTTTTATGAACCTTCTGAATTTGAAAATTTTCTTTTAATTTTGTTAATAACAAAGATTGAGTTTATTTTTGCTGTAGCAAAGTGAGTAAATTTATTTTGAGCATGAATCTAGAAGAACCACATTTTATATAAACGTTTGCACAAAGATTGTCCCTCTTTGTTGAAGTAAAACCGCAGTGTAGGAGTATACACAAAGTCTATGGATCAGAGAAGATCCGAACTCTGCGGAAGAATAACTAGAGCATGGTAAATGTGACCCCATGTATGGTTGCTGACTTTCTGTTGTAATAATTTTCAAAATTTGAAACTTCCATATAATTCATAGATTTATACAAAGTAAATGTATACATTTTCATGTTGAAATGTTTAAAATTTTTGTGTGTGTTAAAAAAACACTATTTTCAAAATAATCAATAATTTTCATCAAAAATTTGTAGTGGCGTGTCATTTGCGAATTACTAATATACCACCCCAGTTGAAGCATTTTCACTTGAGAAGGTTTTTAAAAAAAATTGTAATTTAAAAAAATCGAAAGATTAAATAAATTGATGCTTAATATTCTTTTTGAAGGTTTCACAGTTTTATTTTTTATGAGGTTTATTGAGGCAATACAGTTGTAACTCCTTTCATTTTCTTCTCTTAAATTTGATAATTATACTTTTATTTTTTATAAATACAAAAAAGTAGTGTCATTTAAGACTTCTTAGAGGGGATATATAATTTAAATTCTACTGTGTATTGTTGTTTTTATAAAATATTAGAGCCGAAAAGTTTTATTTATTATAATACACATATATTTAAAAAAACTAACAAAGAGATTCTTCTTCATTTTGCCCAAATACTCAAGAATCAGATGACTCACATGTTCTATTTTGCCTTGAAACATTAAGTCGAAAGTTGTTCCCTTTGTGTTCAATATTATGAAATTATCCAATCCACATTAATACTTGACGAGTGTATTATTTTTTTACTAACAAAGAGATTCTTCTTCATTTTGCCCAAATACTCAAGAATCAGATGACTCACACGTTCTATTTTACCTTGAAACATTAAGTCGAAAGTTGTTCCCTTTGTGTTCAATATTATGAAATTATCCAATCCACAGTAATACTTGAAGAGTGTTTTATTTTTGAACGCAGTAAGCTTGCTGGATATGATCACAGAAGTGTTTTTTTTTCGTACTAATGAACTAATTTGTTACCTTGTTTTTCACTACTATCTCGTAGTGATTGTTAAATATCCTTTGGTCTACTATAATAACCAGAAGAAATTTTTATTATCTTCAAATTGAGGAAACTTTTGAAAATTATACCTGCCCGAATATGGTCTTTCCTCCCGTTTGATGGTCTAAAGTTTAGACCGTCAAATTTTTACACAACGAAGTTTTTTAGACTCTAAACGATATATCTGATTTTAGGTTTGATATTTATTATTGAAAAAAAATCAAAGGACCTATACAGAAAAAGATGGAAATCACTATTATCTGACAATCAAATACGGAAATATTTGTAAAAAAAATAATAATAAACGAGTGCTTATATTATACTTAAATAAGTTTGTTGTTATATTTAACGCTACATTCAGAAAATGAATAATGTTTGGGTGTCAAAACAGAACCAATAAACGAACTCAAATAAGCAACAAAAATAAAGCCTTATATAATCACATTTCATACATAATAAATATCGTCAAGAACCCATTTTTGTTGTGTTTTTGATGGTAGAAAAACACTAAAAAATACATAAGCATTTTTTATTGGATAATAAAATAAATTTATACACAGCATGTAGTTCATTCACTTTTAATATTATTCTTCTGAAGAACGTGCCGAAGGTACATGATCTTATATTTTAAGGGGCTTGGTGTTTAATAAGCAACAGTATCAGATCCAATATACATTAATCCCTTCGTTTATGCGAGTAATCGTTTATAGAAAAATTGTGCATTCATAGAAAACGCGAGAAAACAACCATTGACAGCTTAGTAAAAAAGGTGATTTTTTTAACTCAATGTTTTATGTTTACTGAGTAAAAAAAATTGAATAAAGCGAAAGGGTGAGAATACTCGTCACGCGATTTTATTGTCAAAACGATAGTCAAGAAACAAGTTATACGTTATACGATGTTGTCAATGTCAAGAAATAAGTTATACGATGTTACCAATGGAAAAAATAACAGAATATTGATTTCGAAGCCCAATTAATTCTAAATAAATGTAATTTTTATACATTTAATGTTTCAAATATAACATAATGTTACCGCATTAAAGTGAATTCGCATAAACGGAGACCGCGTAAATGCAGAGATTACTAAATTCGAGTTTGTGGACCATGTGTATTATACGAGCCATAAACTTACCTTTATCAATATGCAGAATCTCGGCACAAAGCGTTTCGAATACTTAATTGTTTATAAGATATTTTTTTTGTAAAATAAAGATGTGCTTTAGTAAGAAAGGGTGTTGCGTTACGATCGCTTTTACAATTATTGTTTGACATTTAAACAATTAATTGAAATAAAACAGTTTAAACTACTTAAATTGGTTTTTGAAAATCAGTTTTAAAATCACAGGTATCCTTACACTCCAAAAAACAGGCTTAATTATGGCCGTACTATTTCAAGTTTTGAGCACCTCAAATTTTGAACAGGCAACCTTCTGGACAGAAACCCATCACATTAACTCGTGGCCATGTATCTCACATATTAGAGAATTACTTTAATAACAGGCCTGTGATACAAATTTATATTTATTAAAATAATTTTATTAATTTATTTAAAAACTGTTCACTTACGTACTCTAAAGTGTTTTTTGCTTATAAAACGGTTTTTTTTTGTATAAATAACGACGAATCGTCGTCGTTGCCGGCCCTCGTAGTCGAGGATCCCCTCGACTCCAACGTCAATCTTGAACCATTCTTCCATGTCGATCATGTGATCTTCTGTGACAAAACAGCCCGATTCTAGATGATCATTCCCTCCCGCAAATGTCACAGACACGTGAATCCTGCTGAGCCTCTCGGCCATGCTGACGCATGTTTGCAGCGCGCTGACTGTTTCTCACACGTCTAGCCGCTGAGACGCCATCAGCCCGAGAACATACGGCTCTCCACCCCTCACGGTCCCGAGTCACCTGCTCCCAGTCCTCAGACGCCCCAACACAAAGTAAGTAACTCTCGCAGACTGTCCTTATAGCGCTTCCTCTGCCCACCAACTTTTCGCTTGCTCACCACTTCCCCGTACAGGACACGTTTTGGGGGAACGATGAATATCGTAACAAATATATACTTAAATAATACCAAGATACCTAATATTTTATTCAACCATACAAAGAAACACAACATCGAGTAAATTAATCGAAAAAATATTTAAATTTGTCAACGTTTCAATAAGAAATATTTTTATTCCATTTTTATTAAAAAAGTAATTCAAGTGCTTTTACAAATATAAAATTGTATATAATTTACAAATATATTTTTTCCAAAGGCTAAATTCTAAGTAAATTTAATTTTATTTAACATCTAAATGATTTTACTTTTCTTTGAAATTATATGCAGATAAAAAAAGTACTGAAATTACAAAACCAAATGTCTTTTTGTTATTGAATAAAATGTAAATCTTTATAATACTTTATGTTCATATATGTTTGAATTAATCATAATTAAAGATTAACTATTTTCTCCAGAAGCCAAAATTTCTCCTGGGATTTATCCATTAGAGCAAAAAAGGATCTCCCTTAGAAGATTCATTACATAACTTTTGCTGGTTGTTTGACATTTCTCCATAAATCTTTTCTTGAAACGAGTGGTGTGTGCCACATAAAAGGTATTTATAAAAATAACCACTATTTTTATATCAAATCCAAACTGCGCCCTTTTGAAGAAAAAGTAACCTATTAACAGAAGATTATACTTGACACAAAAAAGACTCAATCCACATTTTAGCTTTTTTGAGATATTTGAAAACTTGTAAGTTCATCCAGTAAATGCTTGTGTATAGTGGAATTTCGAAGTGCATTTTACCGGTAGGATAATTTTTGAAGAACACAGTTTTTTTTCGATCATTTTTTCTCACTAGTTAAACATTTGACCCTGGTATTAAGTGTTTTTTCCCATTGAAACTCAATTTTTTAATAAAATAAAATGGTTCCAGTCTAGTTTTCTCTAAAAACTATTATTCTTTTTCTGACTGATTGGGAGAGATTGCTACATGACAATAATTTTATGAATAAAAACTAAACCAATATTAGTACTTCCTGAGATATCGAACCATTGTTTTTCACAAGTGGGTGTAGATTAAAATATATTGCATGGTTTCAAATTTCTGTTGTATGTTTGTTATATAGAAACACCTGGTGGATTAATTGCAAACTATAGCAACTAATCAACGAGAAAGATGTTAAAAGATCTTGTACGAAGAACCAGACTGAAACCTTATTGGGGCCATTGGGAATCTAATCTAAAACTATTTGAAATACAGGAGTTGTTGGAGTAAAACAAGATAAATTGCCAAATAAAATAGTTGATATGTCAGGAAGAGTTTGTATCATTGAGTCCCTACAGGGCATTTAGTGAACGCCTTAGGATGGCTCTGGATAGACGGAGTTTGTCTACAGAAAACTGATTATCCTTCAAGGTCGCCTTATTTAAATGGAAGGACGATAATTAAAGTAGTTAATATGATAAAAATAATATGAAAGAATAACTTCTGAAATGATATTTAATGTTGACAATTTGTCCTTAAGTCCACATATATTTATTGCAGAAATATGTGACACTTAAAGTATCCTTTACGAACCATAGAGCATTTACAAAACAAAATATAAAACATCTACAACAACTCCACGTAATTTAGAACACATGCGGTGCAATAAATCATCAATGCATAGCATCCAATGTTTATAACACTTAAAGAAAAAAAATACTCAAGAAGAATTAATTAAATACAATCAACAAAAATAGAAATAAAAACAATCAAGTTGAAATTTAAATGGAATTACAAGTCTACCAGTTAAAACCTAGATTGAGAAAATGACGGAAAAGGACCCTCCAGAACTCAAAAATATCTACATTAAAAATATCCTCCGAACTAGACAAAGAGATACCCAATTGTTGCTATCTGACGATTGATGAACTACAATGTGCTACAATTTGGTTTCCATGGGGCATTTTGTAAATAAGTTTCACATTCACCGGTTTAATTGACTACCTACTGATAAAAAATAATAACTATTTATCTGTGTTTTTACAAAATCATTACGCCACGTTTCATCCCCCCTCCTCCCCCCAAATAGTAACTTATTTATTTAAAGTGTACTCCGTAATAAAATTAAACAGACGTTTATTTATTCAGATGTCAGTAAATTCAAATCACAGGAGAATAAATTCCACCTTCTGCCACGCTGGCACAGCATACAGGCTGCCAACTTACACATAACATATACCCTGGCATATATGGCAACATTAATTATTCACAAGCACCTGACGATTAATTATGCATACGGCAAACAAAATTGATATAGGCACGTTTGGTAAGGAAAACAGGACGTCACTGCTACACTTATATAAGTACTGCCATATCAAGCCACAAGAAATATAATTTTGGTGCCGAAAATCTATCCATCGATAACACTATATTAAACCATATTTGAAAATCATCTAATTTTAGACCATTCCCTCAATTTTAATAATTATTTTGGGTTAGCTCTACAATTATAAGAATTGTTAACATCATTCTCTTCCACAATTTGGCTCGAGTTTGAGCGAATTCTTGTTTTATGAAGAGCCTCCTGGAATGAAATACTATACTTGTTTAATATTTTATCTGTTCACTCCAGTAGATATTCAGCTTCATCTCCTGCCATTCTCATTTCCATTCAGAATTGATTTTTATAGCCAGTCACTCTCCATCCACGTTGTGTTTAGTGTTTTTAACTCCTCTTTCGATAGAGTTCAGACACACGCGATCTATCCCGAGCATCTATCCCGAGCTCTCCAGACATCAATTGGTTGGTTTGTGTGGTACTGAGATAATAATCGAGTCAATGATTTCCAAAAGGCCTTACATTCATACATATTTGGACTAATTGGCATCTCCGATCTAGAGGTGTGAAAGGATAGTTTTGTTTCTTTCAAAGTTGTCTGTAAACGTATTGGAAATTTGCTTGATCTTATAGGTTTTATTGATACATTTAAAGGAAGATAATAATAAGCGAAAAAGATATTCCTAAAGAAAAACATGAAATATGTATACTTAACAAAATTAAGACGTATATGTTATGATATATTCGTATAATATTCATTTAATGTTTTTCTTTAACAAATTTCTAAATTATAACATACTCGAATATTCGTACCGTTTTCTCCACTTGGTGGCGTATTATCCAACCAACTTGGTTTCTCCACTTGTATTATCGAACCAACTTGATTTCTTCGCTTGGTGGCGTATTCTCCAACCAACTTGGTTTCTCCGCTTGGTGGCGTATTATCCAACCAGCTTGGTTTCTCCACTTGTATTATCGAACCAACTTGATTTCTCCGCTTGGTGGCGTATTATCCAACCAACTTGGTTTCTCCACTTGGTGGTGTTGCCAACTTTACGTGCACAAATATTATATGTCAATTGAAAGGTGATATTTTTAAAGTCGTTTCAATAAAAGAAATGTGGTTTGTGAGGCTTAGCGTTATTTAGCGAAATTTAAAACACTTCAGAAAATAAATAACGTCACGTGAAAGGTTGTGTATGTGTGTGGTGCTCATATATAATCATAAATTTTGATAAGACTTCCCAAAAATAATTGTCCTTAAGTGCTTGCTAAAGCTGCACACGTCAAAATTTAAAAACGCCGCTTTAAAAAAATACTGTTGCAAAAGCAAAAAAAACACGTTCAAATGACTAAAAGCAATGAAAAAATATACTATAAATAAAATGAAATACTGTTCACAACTTCAGGAATACCCAAATATCAAAAAAGTTATTAAATCACAATTTATATTAAAAATGTAAACAGAGAAGAACGAATCATGCTACAGTAGCGCCCGAGCGAGGAGTTCGTAAAGAAGGTTACTGTAAATACTGTATATTCCGTGGGATTCAAAGGGCATCGTGTACTTTGAGCTGCTGTCACCAAACCAAACTTTTGATTCCAATAAATACTCTCACAATTGGTTGAATTGAATCAAGCAATTAACAAGAAGAGGCCTGAAGTTGGCAAAAAGAAAAGGTGTTTTTGGTCCAGCATGATAACGCTAGACGTTTCAACGATCACACGGCTAAGATATTTGCAACTTAGCTGAGATATTTTAATGCATCCATCATAACATCAGTACCTTGCACCTTCTGACTGTCACCTGTTTCGATTTTAGTAGAACTTTTTTAGTGGTGTGAATTTATCAAATTTTAACTCTTTCCAATACCCTTTGAACACATTTTTCGTTAACAAGTTCCAGGAATTCTACAAAAGAGTAATCTACCAGCTACCAGAAAGATGGAAGAAAAACGTCGATCAAAATAGCATGTACATATTTCTTAAATTTTGTTTGTAAATTTACAAAAAAAAAGACTTAAAAAATACTAAAAAACGGGAGCAACACACGTTGCAACCCAAAAATATTTACAATGCTACGATCCATTTTCGTTTTTCCGTAACGTCGGACCATAAGTCCGCTGTCGGTACTAATTTTTCACACTCCGGTGTATCACCGCTGGAATGGAAGTATCTTAGGCAGTTCCTTCTTCGTCACAAAGTGGCGTCTCGCTCATAACAAAGAAAATTTATATCTTCTTATGTATTGTGGATTACGCTTGATGGTGACTCAATTTGTCCTTCATGCGTGGGTGGGGGCAGGGTTGAACTGAACTGGTTGATTTTGTTACTTAACAAAAATATATTGTAAATCATTTCGTATAACTGATAGTACGAGCCAAAAAGCTTTACTGCGAAAATATGTGTTAGAGTACGGTAAAAAGCTTTGGATGAAATTTTTCCTCGTGTCACGTTCTTTTATCAAACATTAGTTATGTTGGATTCTATAACGTTATTTTTCCATCCAAAATATTAACATTTCGACACCGACACCGTGACCCTGTAACGAGCGTCTTGCTTAACATTTTCAGCGGTTTTCAAATTTATTTTGGAGACTATTTTTCATCAGAATTTCTTGTTATTATGGTGCTCAGTTATCATAATTTTTTTGAAGCACTCATGGGTTTGTGGGTATTATAAAAAACCGCTATACAATAACATAAGGGAGAGTTTACTACTCAAATTATAATTGTTTTATTATTATTACTAAAAAAATCCTATATGTACTCATTGTCTTTACTTACCCTATTTAATGTAAGCAAGATAAAATAATTCAAATATTAAAAGCATCTGGGATTGAAATGATATATAATTGTGAAAAATATGAAACCTATACTGGAACCAAATAAAAAAACAGAGTGGATAAGAACTCAATACAAAAAAGACAGGGGTATATTTTTTCTCCTCATCATGCACATGAGAGAGAGTGAGAGAGGGGGGGGGAGGGTTCTATTTATTTAAAAAAACTACCCAGCCCCTGGCGACATTTACCTGTATAACCACGTGACCCGTATATTGTCATATATAATAGTATGGAAGCGTAGATACTTGCGGAAACAATGCTCAGGAGTCTTGAAGTATTTAAGTTGTACGAGCAGATTTTGATTCAGTTTGAAAAACTTATGAAAAGTTAAGAAAGAAATTGGATTGGCCATGTTCTTGAAAAAAAAATGTACTTAAAAATAACACTTCGAAATGTTCTTTTAAAGACGTTAATTATAGTCACTGAGATGACGTTTATTGAATAAACAATGTGAATTTAAAGAAAAAAATTAACCAAATCTCATATGCAACAAAAGTTTTTGAAAATTATAAAAAATTACGACCTTCATGACCTCGTTGACCTGTCTCCCAGCTCGTGGGTTTCGGGTTCAATTTCCGTTGCAATCTTGATTTTTTTAAAAGGATTTCAGACTAGTGTTCACTAAAAACTTCATTGACTTATTTCTGGTTGTTTGAAAAAGATTGCTACGCAGTAATTATCCCACTAGATTATAGTACGAGTATATACAACGAAAGTGTAATATAATACAATAAATCCATTATGAAAGCAGCATTTAATCGCTTTTCATTTAAGTTTTTTAATATGCCTTTTTTGTGTCTTCTTCTTCTTCTTGATGTGCCCTGTCAGGTCCCCCCGACGTTGGCAATCACTCTGGCGAAGGCTTCTCTGTCTTGCGCGACCCGGAACAGCTCCTCCACACGTCTCATTCCGGTCCAGTCTCTTATATTTCGCAGCCAAGACGTTTGCCTTCTCTCTCCATAGTGATATCCTGGGAATGATAATCAGGGTGGTTTCCCGTTGCCTTCCCTGATAGGTGTTTCTGTAGGGGTCACCCTCCCTTAGCCGGGGGGGTCCGGTTTTATGGCGCCGGACACTCGCACATTCATCCTCTCCTATCTGCTATGGCACTGATGGTAATATGCCAGTGACCACATTGCCCAGGGCTCGCGGGGCTTAAGAGGCCACTCGTGGACGCTAGGAGTAGGACTATTGGTAGTGTTGCTGATGGAATGCAACTATGGCGTTACGCGGTATTTTATAGGCACACATTTTCCGGCAAAACATGCACCACCGCGACCCTACCAAACTTTGAGCCCCTAATATTCTAATATTCTGCAATATTTATACTAAAAGTATATACAATGATCATTAGATTAACATATTTGTAGAAACATAAAAGTCTTCCAAATCCTTTAAAACATATTACGTTTCTAACGTATTGACTTTAATGGTAACAGTTGCTTCCATGCTATGAGAATCCCAAAACACTTTTGAGCTTTCCTCTTGAGTGTTTTAAAAAGTTGCGGAAAGTCTCACCAGCAAAGCTCTCTCCGACCACTTGAGAGAAATTCACTCGCAAGTATCTAATATCCTTCTGAGCGAAATTTTCCTGCAGATCACTCGCATTAAAACTTTTTAACAAAATAAACTCTTCAAAAAACATTTGAGTTTTGAAAAGGGGAGGATCAAAATAAAATCACGGAAATCTTTGGTGTGGTTTTCATATTTACGTCGTTAAAATATCACTTCCACAATAAGTAGTTTCAAATATCTTTTAAATTTCTAAGTAAGTTCTGAATTTCACTAACGTATCTTCTAACTTTTATGATACAAAGAAATTGCCACATAGCAATGAAAGCTTCCAGGTTGTTGAGTATGCACTGAAAGTACGAGTATATACAAAACAATTAATTAGCATCAATCAATTGGAATTATTTGTTTTACTGCGTATATTTTAATGTGAATGGGAATAGACATACAAACAAAAATAACTGAAACCCACATTTTATATGTTTTTTAGTAATTGATAGGTATAGAACGTCTTACGATAGAATATTTTTTTGTCACGTAATGTTACTATTAGATTGGAACATATTTATTTATTTCAAATAAACCAAAAAACTGTGTTGAGAATTAGGTCCTTTTTAACGATTGTGATGAGAATTAGGAACTGTGTTGAGAATTAGTTCCTTTTTTAACAATTGTGTTGAGAATTAGGAATTTTTGAACAATTACGTCCAAATATTGAGGTATCAAATCAGTTACACATAGTAAAGTCTTAAAGTTTCTAGCCTTAATAAGTAACAATGTGTGTAGACAGATACCACACGAGGCAATTTTCCAGTTAAATAACCTCCACTCGCCGAAGTATGTCAACTATTAAGATTACCTGTGGTCAACTTTAGCACGTGGAATAAATGAAGGAACAAAGCCCAACAAATCAACTATATATTGTAAGTACATTGCAAATGTGAGTAAGAAGCTTAAAAGGGTTAAACCCTGGAAAGTAAAGTAGGATCAAATGAATGTTATTTATAAAGACGGAAAAACAAGAAGTAAGAGAAATCGTAGGAACTATGAGTAAGTGTATGTGTGAATAGATGATGTGTTGAGATTGAAAAGTCTGGAGTTCTGTCCAGACTCTCTATCCCAACAGGAAACTATCGTGATAAAGTGTATGTATGTAACTCGAACTGACAAAAAACGTGTTTTCTCGTTATGTCGATAAAAATGCTCGATAAAAAAATGAATGTCGCTATAAAATAAATAATTGAATATGTAGTTCTCGAATTTCTTTCAAAAGAAGGGAAACATCTGTTAGAAGTTAAACGACGTTTAGATATTGTGTACGCGCATCTTCTTTATCACATACTCCACAGTAAAAGATTGGGCTTAACAGTTTTGCTTGTGCCATGTTTACACGAGCTTAGTACTTGTCGTTAATATTTCTCACTTGCACTTGTCACTCGCACTTGTATCCACGTATGTTAATCGTATCCACTTGTATCCTTGTAAACAAGCATATTAGTACTAAGCATTAGTAAATCTTAGTACTAATATGCTTGTTGTCACTAATCAGCTTAGTACAAACGATAAGTGCTAATGACAAGTACTAAGCTCGTGTAAACATGGCATTAGGCAGATAATATTAAAGATGAGATTCATCAAGGCAAACAAGCAGAATCACACTCCAAAAACTAAAGAATATTTTTTCAGTATTATTGAAAAATTAATTCATCGTTCTTAAGAATGTATTGCACTACAGGCTGACTAAAATGATTTTTTTTTTGTTTCAATGTATCACCGTTTTATAACCTTTATATTCGTATATGTTGATTAAAAAAAACAATTTAACTATTAAATTAATTAACATATATAAAAGTTATAAATATAAAGGCTTTCGGGCAATTTTTACAGGTATTGTCGAAAAGCTAATAATTCATAATATTTTCTTTAAATAACAAAATGTAAATCAATATTTACCTTACCCTAAATTGGAAAAAAGCATTTTACAGCGTCTTAATATATGTATACCACATTGTCAAATTGATTTTTTAATACAGAAAAAAATCCTTCATTCCAAATCATATGTAGATTACCTTATACTAGGTAATCATAACTTTTCTTTTTTTTAAGATTAACTAGGAACAAAAATACGAGCGTAAAAGGTATCTTATTATGGTAATTAAGATACGTAGTTAAAATGTATTGACATAAAAAGCATAATACTTCAATAAAAATAAAAAAAACAAAGAAGTTATTATGTAAATAAATTTATATACATCTTTAACGCTTACTGAGATTTGAATACTACAAATCAAACGAGATTTTCTTATTTTCCAAATAAAATTTTTAATGGAAAAAAACACCAAACATCAATAAATAATACCAAAAGAATATTATGACATAAGGTAGAGATAAGTCTACTTAAGTGACATATGACATCGAAGATTTCTATTGTTAGAAAATACAAATAATGACAATGATATATTTCCTCCCGAGATAGGCCAAATCAAGATATTTCTTTATAAATTATACTCTATTGCCCATTTTCCTGTCAAAATATATGCTTGGTTTTTTACCTTTTTTTGTCAAATAAAGTTATATACAGGATGTTAAGAATATTTTGTAAGTAAACGTTTAAGCAACATATTTCGTTTAATTTTTTCGAGCATTCATTATTACTGTTTACTTTAATTCCATTTTAGTTATAAAATATTCTCACTTTGCATTCAAATTAAATTTAGTTTATAATTAAATAGTCTATATCTTTTGTGTAAGATTTTATTACATTAATCCATTTTAGTTATAAAATATTCTCACTTTGCATTCAAATTAAATTTAGTTTATAATTAAATAGTCTATATCTTTTGTGTATGATTTTATTACATTAATAAGTTTTTTAAGGTCAAAAGTGTAACGCAACCAAAATTTAGTTTAATTAACATAATATATTAATGATATACAATCTGTTTGACAAGAGCGTGTACGGCTACATTTTTTCCTGGAAATCGTTGTATCTCGTTTCCTGGGCCATGGTTACACATGAACATACTTCACCATGAGTGCCGCGTACGCATCACGTTACGAATCCGTGTTTCTGTGTACACATCCGAAAGGACCGAAAATGTTTTACGGAGCCGCTGCTTAATACATGAGAAAGTCGAAGACATTTGTAAGTAAGCTGGTGAAGCGCTATTCCGATGTAAAAAAACGTCGATGACCTACCACATCGTGGCACTGCACAGAAAATGACGAAAAGGAGGACAGAGTGATTTTACGGGTATTTAAGAAGAATCCTCATCTGTCATTGCGTAGTGAAAAGGGTCTAATTGTGTCATGTGACTACGTTTAATATAAGAATACGTTTACTAGCTCATGGAGTGAAATTTCGGAGCACGTTAAAAACCCTACTACTGTCCGAAAAACAAATCTAAAAAAGATTCGCATGGGTGTAAGAAAATTTGAACCGCGATTGGGACAACGTATTTTTTTCAGACGAACCTTCTTTTTGGGCACGTTCTTCCATTAATCATACCTGGTGTACCCGCACCAATAGACTCATCCAGTGGACCGTTCTTCTTCACAAATAATTTAAACGCTGGCTAAATGGTTAAAGTATATCAGAGGGCTTTGTTACCATCTGCTAAAAGGTTGTTTACAAGAAAAAAAGAGGACAATGACCCAAAACATTGGAATCGTCTTTGTACTGCGTAGAAACAGGAAAATGACGTTGACGTAATGGATTGGCCGTCGCAGTGACCAAATGCAAATCCCATAGAAAATGTTTGGGCGCTCGTGAAAAAGATCTGGAAAGTCAAGCAGTTTTTTCGACAAATTTGACTTCCATAATTGGAAGTCTCTGCCCCTAGATTATGCTATAAAATTAGTAAAAGTATGCATTGGAGATGCCGGGTAATCATTACTAGTGGAGGCGACTGGACAACTTATTAATAATAAAGCATCACGGTTTATACGAGTATCATGTAATATGTGTGTATTTTTTTTAATACCTTATCCCAAATAGTTTTTTTTGGGTTTCACCGTACACGTTCTAGTCAAACAATGGTTAACTCCAGTTTTTCCGTTTTTGGAATCATTGCAGTTTTTCTTTTCATGTAAGTCGGTTGTAAAAGGTTATCGGTTAAGACTAAATAAAACAAAAAAAATGTCATTTTCAATCGTCTATATAGATCTAATCGTCTGTTTAGATCTAATATAGAATTCTAACAAAGAATAAAAAGTCTAGCAAAAATATTAAATCCTGTTGAACAAATCATTTAACCCGTTATTTAAATCATTGCAGTTTTTCTTTCAAGTTAAGTTGGTTATGAAAAGTTCTCGTCTAAAGTAAATTAAACTTAAAATGCATCTTTTACAATCAAAATGAGGCAGATAAATAATAATAAAGTTGGAAGATAAAGAAATACTAATGTTGAATATGTTAAAAGCAGGAATAGAAAAAGTCTTACAATAATATTAAATCATGTTTGATAAACTATTTAATTTTCAACTACCTAATATACAGAATCGAAAGAAAAAAACACTCATTTCACATTCAATCTATTAATAAAAAACCCCGAAAAATCGTCGTTGAAATAAAAGTTTCAGATAGTTGACGCAGAAAGCTTTGGTAAATAAAATTCGATAGATAATATTTCGTGACAGTAATAATGATTAAAATTGAAAGCACTTTGCATGTAATTTATTGTGTAGGTGTACTAGTATACGAGCAGAATGACATTAACCGTTGCGGTAGGAGTTGAGACTGTCAGGTAAATTATTCCCAGATGAGAGAATGATTTAGTGTCGAATTATAAACAATGCATACTAAGCACATGTACTCGTATGAGATCCATTCAATTAACAGTTTTAACTTCAATTTTATATGAGATGAAAATTATTCACAAATAAATTTAAAAAATAAAAATGCCAGATTTGTAAAAAAATAAAAAAGGATTATTCTTCTGTGTACAATTTACTTGAAAAATTTAATACTGCGTCTAATAAATTGACTGTTCAAAATGAATCCAATAGGGTGGGGTATTGTGCTAGAACTTATGCCGTTATTGGTACTGTGACGTGGAATGGACTGTCTCAAAGTACTAAAGATATGGTCGGTCTGTCCAGCTTTAGGAAGTAATTAAAAACAACCCTTTTTGGAAGGTCTTATCAATATTTGTAAGTATGATGACCACTATACACAAACTCTACACTACACCTAAAGTCGAATGATACTATCACATATCGGAAGATTTTTTTGTAGTTTGTTTTCCCTTGGTAAGTTTTTTACAGTTTTCTTACCAAATATGTTTTTCTGAATAGATGCTGAAAAGGACTAAATCTAATGGCCTCACCTTCCTATCGTTACACTTAATTTTTTTGGAATGTTTTCAATTAAACAACTCTGAAGAATAGTGGGGTCGAATCCGAAATAAAAGTGCCCTTGATGAAAGTCTGCTCTCTAAATGGCGCTTTATAAATTGCCCTTTTGTTATTATCGTTATAAATACATTCTAGGTGTATGCATCCCTCGTGATCGAGTACGGTTGTCAGTTATCATGTAGTTAAAAATGTCTGTATTTATTGATTTATTGTGTTCAAGCTGTTGCACTTCAGTAAGCCCACAGCCTTATTAGATTAAACCAGAATCATGCAGGTTTTATTTATTAAAGCTGTGTGGCATATTTTTATAATGCTATTTCTATGGTACTTAAAAACGCTATAAGACTGTAATAAATAGCTTATGAGCTATGGAAATTACAAAGTTTTAATGTTATATCGTTTAAGAGTATATTCTTTCCGGAAGTGAATCTGTTAGGAATAAAACCTGTATCGCCCACTTGTTTAGCATGAATGTTAACCTTACGGCCATGGACTACGACGAAAGGAGGTAGAATATATTCTAAGCTTAAGGAGACAGACATATGTCTAAGTCAAGCGGGCGTCATCATCATCGTAAAATTTGGACTTGAATGACAAAAGAAAGCGATTATTTTACTTCCATTATATAAAATAGTTGTTAAAAATATAAATCAATAACTAATAATAATAAGGATTCATAATTTATTTATTTAAGACAAAAATATATTTTAATTTCAATATAAAATTGTACTATTTTTTGTCACGCTGATTGTCACACCCTTTACCTGGAACGTGTTGTATTCCACTATTGTTGTTTTGACAGAAAAAAAATCTAAATGAGCCTTTTTTATTCTTCAAACATACGTATCCACTTAATCTCCGTGGCATCCAAATTAATATTTTCCCCTCATCCCTGTATGAGTATTTATCGTATATAGCAAGTTTTACATCCGTTTGTAGTACGAAAATAAGTTTTTATTGCTTCAGTAGTTACAAGTATGTATTTTAATACATAAGGATATGTCTTAAAATGAATATATTTAACTAATAGTGCGAGAGAGGTGCTTGTTGAACATAGAATACATTAATTTGAAGCCGTAATACAACATCGTATCGTAGTATTTAGGTCCCGTATTACTGAATTCTAAAATGTTATTTAAACTTTATTTAACTGTGTCTCGTCGTCGATTTAAGACATTGGCGTAAAAGACTATCGCCTTCAATATAACTGGGAGAAAAAAGGAGAAAACAATTTTTTTATTTGTCATTTTTGTAACTTTTGGAACTATGCTTTTTTCCATATCTAATATTCCATATGTTTGTTAAATTTTGATGTCCCTTTAGTAAAATTATGATTTATGTTACCACTAAGATTCAAATATTTTTAGACTGGAAAATTTGGAACGCATGTGATAAAAACCTCGCCGGCCACACCCAGTGTAGGATCACTCGATTTTTTAGTTACAATTTGATACCTCTATTTTTAGTAGCATGTCATATAGAACCGATAGACGACGTATTATTTCGTTATATTTTGAAAAATTTAAGAATGGGTATTACCCGTTTATCAAATTTCTTTTAAAATAAGAATTTAAGGACGTCAGCATCTAAACGTCGAATAATTTCTGATAGACTTTTAACTTCTTTTGAAAGAAACTTGATAATCACACGATATTCATTTTTTAACATTTTAGAAAATAACGAAACAACACGTCTTCTATTGGTTCTGGTTAACATATTTCTAAGGACAGACTCTTCAAATTTTAAATGTAAAATCACCTGACATAGTCGAGGTGGTATCTGATGTCTGCTCATGCATGCTTTAACTTGTTCAAGCCGGAAACGTTTGAACCTTAGTGATACGATAAGATAGCGCTATTATGCACTCTTGTTGGAATAAAATTAAAACAATTGTTTTTTTTACACATTTTTGCATTTGTGGCGTTCGCACACTCAGTCACACACTCGGGCAATGACCGGCGATGCGACCTTCGCACTCCTTGACAATTCAAAACAAACAAGTCCGAAGTTCACACGCGGGTCATTCAAACCGTAGCCGGGAGCGGACCGCATTCCATGCCGGAGCGAGAACGCACCACGTCTGTTGCGCCGGTTCCGTAAATAAATTATCACCTACATACGACATTAATCGTTTCGCTAATGCAGAAACGAGACGAAGGATATCTTGGTCGCATTCCCGCACACACGCGGAAATAGTATAAATACCTACGTTTACTAATAAAAACTCTTCTTCCGCATTGCGATCCAAAACGTGTTATATTTATCAACAAATCATCATCATCTCTTCCCTCTAGGATACATATCCTAAACATTCTTCTATCTTAAATGGTGAAAAATTGCTTGATTTTTTTTTTGTAATTTTTGATCCAAGTTTCAAAAGTTGCTATGCTAATGTTGCTATGCTAATGCTAGTTTTTTTATTTATTTATTTATTTATTTAACACTTTTATTGTAATACAATCTGGCGGGCTTATTGCCAGGCGGCAATCTCTTCCAACCAACCAGACAAAAGTAAATGAAGCAAGTTACGTGGTCGCATAAATCATTCAAATGACTATCCATCCTTTTTTTATATTTTAAATAAAAATATATACATTGAGGCTTCAAATAGAGATCGTTTTACAAGGACCAATAATGTTTAAGATTAAATCATACTCATGCAGAAATTTAATTATCTGCGAAAGAAGACAGACATTGGGCTTCAGAGCATAAACAGTTAAACAAAAGTGTTCCAAAGCCTGATCTTGTCCACGCTATCTATTTTAAATGTGTGTTGAAAGGTTTTTCTAATGAATACCATAACATTTTTTTAAGCGAATGGTTACGTACTCCTAAAATTGTCGTTTTTTTTAGTTGAGTCCCTTTTCTTTCATGTCATTAAAAAGTCACATATACATATATACCTTTCGTTATGAAAAATAATGCACAGGGAGTTAAACGGCCTAAAGTCACTAAATGGCAATTAAAGCATTTAAATAATTATTTCTTTTATGTAAAGGCTACAATTCTATATCCACGGTAATTTGAAAAGGTTTAATTAATTTGATCAAAGGTAACTAACGTGCAGTTTATTAAGGAAAACTCATTGAGACACTGTGTAATTTTGCTTATAACAAATAAGTTTTATTTATAACAATATCATTACGACGACTAATAAATGTATTTGTAACGCCATCCTGTAAATTGTTTTGTATCCAAGTTATAAAAAGCCTTAATTGTATACGAAATAAACACAAAGTTTACAACGGTTGGTTGTTATACATCGCACGTTTGAGTTAAATTGTTTTATAAAACAATATCACGATGAAAAACAAACGTAGAGTGAATTCAAACGGCTATAAAACGAGTTAGAACTTTAATGTCTGAGTTTAAGCATTTTGCTGAAAATTAGTCAAAGCTGGAGAATTTCCCTTACATAAGCAACGCTGGCTCTCCTTTGACACAATATAAAATTGCACTTAACGCGATGAAACCCAGAAAATAAAGAATTTATATTTTTTTATTAAATTTTTTTTAAACCTGTATCATCATCTTCATTCCTTTTAAAATACTTTGAATATTGTTTTGTTTAGAATTTCACTCTCGTTATGTGTGAAATACGTTACTTCGCGAGCTTATTACAATGTGACAATATCTTCCAACCAACTGGAAAGATATCTAAAATATCATAACTGAAAGTAAAAAAACAGACAACCTCCATGACCCATGCCGACCTTTGCTCGCGGTATTATTGCCACCACGTACAATGACGAACTGCGAGCTCTTTGCCTCCTTCAGTGGCATTTAACACGAAGGTTCCTTTAATGGGACTGAAGACAGTATTATTTGCCAGCCATGTTCTTTCATATGTCAGCATTACCAATTTAGGTATAGTGCAGGTTACCAGTCGAATAAGTGAAAAAGATAAATTAAACTAAAAACTTTTCAAACAATGGGTGTGAACGGAAATCGAACCCGCCATCCTCAACCCTTATTAGGTTATGTAGGTGGTCTGCAGTGTTGGCACATCGGTTATACAGAAATAAAACAAACCTACAAATGAACCTACATACATTGAGGTTTTTTTTGTCTTTTTACTGTGTCAACGAATATTTTAAATAAAATGACGAGATTGAAGTTACTGACGATTTTTTATATGTATTACCATAACAACATACGATAAATAGTTATTACTGTCAAGTCAAGAATGATATAATCTTTTCAATACAATCAAAAGTGTTTATATTAAGAAAGACGCGAGTTACGAATAATCAACATTGTGAGAAAATGTATTCCCAAGTGATTATTTTTTATGGCTTTTTTCCATATTGTGTTTTCTGACAGTAAGCAGTGATGATTTGATTATCTTATATGTGAATGCAGGATATATTCTAGAACCACTATAACAGTAAGCTCTCGTTATCAACATTTAAAATAATACCGCATTTATTAAATAAGAATTCTATTGTATTTTTACTAAAAATAGTTTATTCCTGTGAACCAAAGGAGAAATGCATGTAATGGAATTCTCATATTGGTTAGCATTGGGCTATTTATCTAGCGTAGACCTTCATAAAAATGTTGGACATGCATCATTTCGCGAGCTTTCAGAAATAATTTTAAATAAAGTGACTGCATATTTCAAAAATATTTTTCTTTTGAATGTTCACATAAGTATGTATTGAGAAATAAAATTTTAGGTAAAAAAATATGTTTACACCGGTTGTGAACAAGTTGAGCGCCATTTTGCAACAGCTGCTTTGACTTTTTCACTGTGTTATGTTTTAAATCAAATGACTTTGCTGGTAAACGTCGGGTCAAGTGGCTCGGCAATGCATTTAACTTTTACCCGCCCCGCAGAAGAAAAGAAAAGTTTTATAAAAACTCGCTGAAGTATGTTTTCCTTATTATGCTTCGATAATAAGTGGCACTAACTTTACTTTACAAAATAAACGTATTCTCTTCAAAACCTTTATAATTTTTACTTTACCTTGATAAGTCATTCTTATTTTTTTCTTATAAATATTTTAATGAGAATAGTTGCTTCCAATAATTATTAGATAATGGGTTTTAATGAGCACAGTTTGTGTTTTATCTCTTTTTCCAAAAAAATAAATAAATATAATAATTGGATACATGACAGTATTTTTTTAATTATTTTTTCTACCTATGTAATAACTTCGTAAAATCAATGTGACTCAATAAATTAATGTTTGATGACCAATGTTTAGATGTTCATATCTGTTCAATTATTTTAATGTACTATATCTCTTGATTTGTAAATTTCCAGATAAAAGGAATTTTGAAATCCGTACTGTGTTCCTCTTTTAGAACACCACGAGTATTATTCCACCTATTTATTTAAATATATCGACCACCTAAGTCTGTGGTCCAACTTAATACTTAAAAAAATATTTGTGAGATCTTATACGAGCAAATTAAATTCAACAATATAAACTTTGATTATAATAATAATTTTCAGAGTTCAGAGGGCTCCATACCATTTTTTATTATTTTCGCAATAATTGGTGCTGGAATTTATTTGATGCGTAATTTTTTCTAACTTCTAGTAAAGCTGAAATATGTTACACTTTTGTTATATACAGTGTAACCTGGCGGATTAATTTACATGTCAGAACCTCTTTTTACCAACCAAGTGTTTGTACAAGCTTTAAATGTAAACCAAACTGAAATCCTTTTTAAAATCGGTATCAACGGAAATCGAACTCCCAACCCCCGGATAAGAAGACAGCGTTAATATCAACTTGGCCACAGATCGTGATATCACATTTTCTTGTTCAATAAAACCATTTTCAGATATAAATCAACATATGGCATTAGAAAACATTTTATTCAAGAAATATGTGTTGTAAAAAGAAAGTATGTATCAATTGAAATATACCAAATTAATAGTCAAAGTGTGTTTAAGTACGAGAGTCATCCAGAAAGTAAAGTTACAACATTTATGTAGGATCGAAAAATGCTTGTGTTTAATTGAAATTCACAGGACACTTCACAAATATTTTAAACTAATTTTCAACGTAATTGCCGTCGAGATTGAGACATTTATGTAGTTGGGGCACCAGCTTTTGTATGCCAGTGTCATAGACCTCCGCCGCCAGCTCTTTCAGCCACTTCTTCACAGTTTCCTCGACCTCCTGATCGTTGGAAAATTGTCGGGGTGTAGTGACCCGCCCACGTCTCATTCCTCGTCACGATAGAGTCCAGAAAAGCTTCTCCCTCCTGTGCAAAACGATCCAAAAATTCACGCGCGGCGGTTACGCGATTTTGACGGTGCTCCGGTGTGAGCATTCTGGGCATCCATCTCGCACACAACTTCTTGTAACCAAGTTTTTCCAACACAATATTACCAATGAGACTTCGAGAAATGTCAGGAAATTCTTTGTAAAGGTCGTCAAGCATCGCACAGTGGTCATTTCGCAGTTCTTCAATTTTTTGCACAAATTCGTCAGAAATCACTGCCTTGCCTCGTCGTGAATATCAGTACGGCCTTCTCTGAACAACCTAACCCACTTCGTGGCATGTTGTCGACTCATCACATCACTACCATAAACTCCCACGAGCTTCCGATGGATATTCGCGGCGGTATTGTTCTGCAAAGTCAAAAAACGGATTACCGCGCGGGTCTCGCACGGACGAGAGGTGGCGGAAGCCCGCGACGACCTCTCCATCGAAAGAATTTACTGTGACTGAACAAAATGGCCGATAAACACGCAGGACCAAACAAACTGACCGTTAGGATCCCCTCTACACGCCAGGTGTGCATACTTTGAAACGAAAAATTTCCCCCGGCCCTTGTAACCTTGGTTTCTGGATGACCTTCGTATATGGTATATTAGGAATTTAATGACGCGTCTGCCAACTTTGACCTTTCACCAAATATGTAATATTTTACAAGTACGGTTCAACAAACTTAAATAGCTAAACAAATGAAAGGGGAATAACCTTGTTATAACGGCCTAGTGAGAGAGGAGAAAGATAAGTGGAATCCAAAGGCAAATATACAATTGAATGTCCAGACAAATAAGTTTCTTCTGCGAGTAACATTTGGCAAAACAATAATAAACACTTTTTGCTGCGATAGCGAGCTTCACAGAACATTAAGTGAAGATTTGAGAACAGCAATAATATCAAGTTGAAAGTAGTACGTTTGTGTAAATTAAAAGTGCCTAAATATTTGAAAAAATAAATAAAAACATTTCGGTTTGAGGAACTTATGGAGCTGAAATATAATATGAGTAATTAATATTTATTTATATAGCAACTTTTAAGTTCATTATTTTTTTAGTGATCACTTTGCACGGATTTCTCCTGTTACGCTAAGAGGGTCTGATGCTAGTCAATTTATTCGTAAGGAAGAATATCAACTAGGATATTTCTTAGACTGCTAGAAAATACTGAGAATATATCCACTGTGTCACTCAGTTGGTTCCATATCTCTATACTACGCATAACAGTGTGTATCCATGATATTCGTTATGTAAATTGATATATAGAATATAGAGTGATTCCTTGCACGGATTTATTTATAAGGGACATAAAAACTTAATGCTTCTAGCATCGCGGGACAGTTAAAGCTACCTTGGAGAACCTTTTCAACAATATCACGATGAAATTATTGCCTTCTTATTTTGAGGCTTGTATAAGTGTTTACCCTGAGAACTTCAAGATGGTACATATATTTTGGTTATCATATTTTGTTACATACCATAGGTATCTGAGGATTTTTAAAAAATAAAAAAAATCTGGGTTACAATTCTAGGATTGGTCTGCACCAAGCACTCGATCCCTCCACTCATATCTGTCATCCGCCAGTCTCTTCATCTCTTGGTAGCTGCCACAGCGCACATCCCGGATCACCCGGTCCATGTAGCTATATCTAGGGCGGCCTCTAGGGTTATTGCCCTCAATCATCACCTCGATGATGGTAAGGAGCAGGCCTGGGTGCCTGATGTTATGGCCTATCCAACTGGATCGTTGTTGGACAACTATATTTAGGAGTTGTCTTGTTTCTCCAACCCCGCTCAATACCTCGTCGTTTCGGGTGTGATCTGACCATTGGACCCTGGCCATGCGCCTGTAGCACCACATCTCAAAGGCATCCAGACGCCCGGACTCACTCTGGCTGATGGTCCACGTTTCGCAGACATACAGCAGCACACTCCAGACAAAAGTTTTCACAAAATTCTTCCTAACATTGATATCAATGTTAGGAGATTTAAATATCTTGGATTTCTTGTTGAAAGCAACTCTTGCCTGTTGGATCCTACTTATTATTTCTGCCTTTGATCGGCCATCTTGGGATACTCTGCTGCCCAAGTAAACAAATTCCCTCACTTGCTCAACACTGACGCCACCCAGAACAACACTCGCAGTCACCTCTTCTCTTCCAGCCACCATACATTTTGTTTTAAATTATTTAACAATATTATAATATTCGATTCGACGAGGAGTCTAAACTATGGTATATCTATGGTATAAGGTCTTTCACGGTTCATAGTGTATGTTTGTGGCTTAAAGAACCTACGTTTCGAGAATATTATAGCTCTCATCTTCACAATTTGTTCGTAATTAAATACGCTTAACATGTTTATAGCTTTAGCTATTTTTATTGTAAAAACATTATATGATGCTGCATCACTGATTCTTCTCAAAATGATGTTTTCCACTTTATATAAATAATAAACTTTATCTAATCTCTAAGGTTCAGCTGGAAAAAAACATCGAAATGCTCACTTATTGTCACTATTCTATAAATTCCTTAACTGTCCCGCTGATCCCTCAAATCTCATCAAAAATGTCCCACGACTTTCCAATCGAGGACTCGTGTTATGCTCAAGCTCATGAGGATGATTTTAGGCTTTTCTAGTTCACTGCTCTATATTTATTTATAATATATTTTACTTAACTGGCTGTTTAACTTTACAATTAGTTACCAGCTAATATAAGATTTGTACCATCGTTAACGTGCTTTAAAAATGCCATATCTCTTCTGTGACATGGCGTATTTTTCTCAGGGTCACATATCTCTTTTCTAATCCAGGCCAATGTAGACCTTGGTAAATTTGTACTTGTTTTTTTTTGTTTTTATTCCTTTTCTTTCTTATTTGAGTGTATCCCTACACCAACAAAATAAATTCTCGACTTTTAACTCAAAACTTTGTAAAACTCTTTGTGATTGGTTCTATAAGACTGTGTCTTGGCAATGAGTTAGCCACAATGTGTATTGCAAAAAAATATAGTAGTAATCCTGTACACTACATCATGAATATTTATGTACGCTGTGGTAAATTGCTGAAGTAAAATATAACATTTTACACTTTGAAAAGTTTGAAACTTTATGTTAATTGAAAAATTTCCTCAAAGTTGTACAAATTAAAGTTAAATGAACATTTATTTACCACGTACTTGATTCCAATAAACTTATACTTTATTCCAATCAAATGAACATTTATTTACCACGTACTTGATTCCAATCAAAATGACAGAAAATTTTGGATTCTGGTAAATTTTAATTTTCATGGTCTTTTCAGAAATAAATCAGTGACCAATATTTAATATACTCGTATTTTGAAATATATTATTTGATGGGAATTTTCTTATTTTAACGATTTATATTTTAACATTTATTATCATCCCCAACAGCTCCTTGAGTTTGTTGAAGATGACTATTAGTCAATTTAATGTATGTACCATATATGTGAAGCACATTCGTGAATTTATTGATTGTAATTTTTAATTAATAACAATTTCTCTTATTGATAGCAAATCAAAACATAAAAAAACATTTATATAGGTTTCACAAGAATTAATTAAAATTAGATTATATCAAAAGGTCTGGACTCATCTCATACGACCCAACTCCTCACCCCGTTAGGGATCTCCCCGTTTTAGGGGAAAAATATCGACCGGGCTGAAGCATAAAAAGACTTACTTTAACATTTTAACAAACATACACCTTTTAAAGATTTAATAAAAAATAAGGTACTAAATATAATTGTAAATTGACTTGAATTTTACCAAACAAATCAATTAAATGCTGATTAGTCAATCACTTAAATTTATATAGGGTAGTTTTTCAATTATGAAAATAAATTACGTATTATGATATATGTATTATAATATACTATTGTATGTGTGTTAGAATGGTCATCACTAACCGAATAAAGAATTAAATACCTAAAATAAAAACAGCCTTCTTACAGTTAAACTATGTTTGATTTGCGAATCAATATCATTATTCATATTGAAAGAATGACACTGAAATATGTTGATAACAAGAAATGAACGCTTTTCATGTATTTCTAGCTGAACAATGAAGTTTCAGTATGAACTCTCACGTTTTATACAAACCATGAGGCTTTTGTTTAAGCAGAGAACCTTATTTTGCAAGTGTACGGGAAAAGGGCATGCATTATCTAGAAGAGTGGCGTATTAGTGCAAGCTTGTTATGGATTATGAAATTAAACTGGTTCTATTTTATGGTGGTGGCTGTTAAGGGTGGATTGATTAAATATTACCGTAGCCTAGTTAGTAAAACAAATGTTTTCTGACCCGGGATTGCGGGTTCGATTCGCGATGAAACTCTGATTTTTTCAAAAAGGATATCAGCGTGGTTTTCACTTAAGGCCTCGTCAACATATTTTTGGTTAATTGGAAGAGATTGCAACATATGAACAAGTCAGCAAGGTTGTATTGTATACAACAAAAGTTTAAAACAACACATTGTTTTATTGTATTGTATTACACTTTCATTGTAAATACTACAACCTAGTAGGCTTATTGCCTCGAGGCAATCTTTCTCAACCAACCTGATACATTTTTCAAGATAAATTAAGTGAAAAACAGATTTGATTATTTTTAAATCGGGGTGTTAGCGGGATTTGAACCCGCAACTTCCGGTCTGGGAGACAAACGTTTTACTAACTAGGCCACGGAGGTCCGCATAGACGTATTTATAGTAAAGAGCGACCGGTACTTAAAATGAAATCTTTAAGGAACTAACACAATTTATGGAGGTTGATGAAATATTTGTCATATATAATGACCGGTACTTGAAGCGAATTATTGAAAAAATACTATTTAGGGAACTAAAGACTACTAGTATGTTTTTGAAATTGATTTAATGTTTTATTAGTCGAGTGTTGAAGGTGGCTATGAATATAAGTTAAGAATATACGATAACGAACCAAATATCAAAAATATAAGCAATAAAAGGACATTTTATATAGCGCCATTATGGAGCAGACTCTTCTAAAGAACGTACAAAAGTATAAAAAAAGCCTCATTTAAAAAAAAAGTTTACGGATATTGTATATATCATAGCTTATCCTTAAAGTTAAACTGTTTTAATACCCTCTATTATCTTGGGATCGAAATGTCCTTATTATTAATGGAGAGTTCGTCATTATCCACCAGGTACAGTGAATTAAAATGAAACAATACAAATTTATCATTCGATATTCTAACTTAAGTGTTTGTCTTACGTTTCAAGTTTAACTCAAGTTTGAACCTACAAATACATTGATATCTAAAGTATCAATTCTCTTAATCATTTAACTTGAGTTGGTAAACCCAACGTTGAGATTGTCAGTAATATTCAAAATTGGGAGCAATTGAGCTTGAGACATCCCTGGTGTGCAAGTATTCCATATATAATATAACCTGATAGTAACTTTCTGAGCTGAGTCTCCTCTTTATGGGGGACAAGATCAAATTCTAGTGAAGCTCAGATTGCGGCAAGTGTTTGGGAACACTTTTGATGTTTTAGTAGAGAAGCGGTGAATCAAGAGAAGAACATTTGCATTTCTCATTCACAGTTTTAAGTTACCTCAAAAGTTTTTTATAAATCAAATAATAAAATGAACGTTTAATGTACCTTTGAGATATTTTTTTGGATTTTCACAGTTAAATCCAATAAGAAAACAAAAATGTTCTTCAACCTTTTACGGAAAAATGCGATAACATAATCAATAAGTTTCCTTTGAACTATTCACCTTAAAATAAAACAAACATTTTTTCGCTTACTAATAACTGTTTAGGTTTTCTTAGTTTTTAAAACAAATGTTCTTCACTTTCTTTAATTTTATAATGCCTAATATTCTCAATAGAGCAATTATGGTATTAATAAAAAATATTTACGTAATATTTTTAACATAAGAAAGAAATAAATAATTTCCAACAAATTTGGGCAACTGAATTCAGAGAAAATATTACTGAATTATAACAAAAAAGTCAAAATTTTATGACGATTTAAAAAACCGATATGTATTGAAAATTAAATAATTTAAAATATTTAATTATAACTATGAGAATTACGAGGACAAGAAAAATAATTTTATAGATAAATAAAAAAAAACGTTTCCTTTTTGCCAAAATACCTTTAAAATCACATAAAAAATAAAGCAAATGTATGCTTCATCCATCAAGATGAAATGTAGAAATTATATCACACAGCTAATATTTATCCTCAGTGAGATACAGGTAAAAGCCTAGTTTACTGGGGATACGACAAATGAAATGCAACAAACCCAGATCCATTAAAATTGTATGCCCAAATTAAATTACCTGTTGTTTTTTCGCAAATTATGTATACTTCTTGTCATGTTTAATAATAAATAAAATAAATAAATAAAAATTAAAGCTAATGGAAACTATGTTATGTCCCTTTTAGCGAAGACTAAGATGACTGATTTGTATATTTTTCTCTGTAAGCAAATACTCGTAATTTAGGCCTCTTCATTATGTCCAGATATGCTCTAGCTTTTTTCATAATACTCTCCGTTCTTCCGAATATTCGAAAATTTCTAAAAATTCTTCATGTATTGCATCCAATATTGACGAGATCACGGTAAATATCTTCGAAGTTACATGTCTCCATATGTAAATTTATTTTCTCTACAAATAAAGTGATTCAACAATAGAAGACAGATCTATTGTTTCACAAATGTCAGCCAACCTTGCATATTTTTTCCACATGTGTACGAGTATCTGTGTCACTATGGCAGAACGTATTTATGCAGTTTTCCCTATTTGCATAACCGCTGGGCAGGAATAAATTGGTTGAATTTATAGCTGCAGTGGCGATTACGTGTGTAACAGTTGTGAGGCGATGACGCCATTTGGAACTGGTCCAGACCAACCCTGCTTTGGTCAATTATACTAACCGATGTATTACTTAAGCTATTTATTAACAATATGTCTTTTTTATTTATCGTTAAGGAAACTTCTCCAATGAGATTTGGATATCTATTAATCGTCAAAAAAAGTCTCCATTAAGATTTGGATATTTATTTATCGGTAAAGAAAATCTTCCAATGAGATTTGGACTTTTATGGAAAAAAAATTACAATTTTTAAGTTAAAATAAATGTCACCCTTTATGCGTTTTTTATGGAAAAAGTATTACAATTTTCAGGTAAAAAAGTCACTTTTGAGCCACACTGATAGAAAATAATCATGTTCCCGGCCAATGCGATGGTGATTGATTTTTAAGACACATTTTTACGACAATCTTAGACTTTCATAGCACCTTGTCTGCTGATAACACACCAAAGTGTAAATGACGACCACGATGCAGATAGAAGTTTGAAATACTTTTTTGTTACAGAAAATTAATTAACTGATAAGGTTTAAGGGTTTAACAGTCTAAAAGTATTTCAAATAAAATCGAAGTAATAATTCTTGGACAATTTAAATTTTAGGTTATGTCATCAGTGATGATGACTGATTGCCATCTTAGTTAGTCATTGTCTCTTCACTGTAGGATAAAGGGACATCCCCACGATCTTTCATTTCTTTGTGTTAATCACAATGTTAAAACATATCATGTAATGTAAAAAAATATACAATAATGCGCTTTGATGTAACATAATTATTATTTCTTGAAAAACTTGTTTTGTTATAAAATATTTCAGTTCATATCAAATTATGATTATAATAAGTTTAGTCAAACACTGTTTATTCCACTTTATATAACGGTATAACCCTACCGGTTTCAAGTTTTTCACCTCATCATTAGATGAGCACAAACAAGACTTAAATATGTTCAAACTTGTACACACGAACGCGCACAGGCGAGTGTGCCTGTGCGCGTGCGCGCGTGCCTGTGACGTACACCCTTCTAACGGTAACAATTAGGGTTGTCTAGGTTACCGGGCCTCTAATCTGTCCAATTTATTTCCGTTACTACAGTTTGGATAGATAAGGGGCCCTAGAAATATCCAAGTCAGTGTATTGGTATGAATATCTGGCAAACACACAAATTCTCAAAATCTCACCGCTGTTTGCTGAAGTTGTCTCCTGCCTCCGTCTACCCACAATCCCCAGCCTATGTTATATTAAATATTAATAACAAATTTGATCTTCTGGTTTTACAGGTAGCCAACACAGGAAGCACTGCATTTTTCAACTGCACCATCAGTGGAAGCCCACAAGGCCATGTGCGATGGCTTCATAACGGAGCCACGCTCGCAGGAAGCGGAAGGGTCCGAGTCACCGAATTGAGCGGGAGCCTTCAGCAATTAAGCGTTTCCGGAGTCGTCAGGGCAGACAGGGGCATGTACCAGTGTATCACTTCCAGTGGATATGGATCTGCACAGGCCTCTGCAGAACTGAGGCTTGGAGGTTGGTTGACTTTTTAAAAAGAAATACAAATTAAAATTCCCCTTTTTACTACAAATTTACGTATTTTCAAAGAAAATGTCAATGTTTTTTTTCGAGTATTTATATTTATACATTTTTTTCATAAGACATTTTCTATAAATTCTTCGGCATAATATGTTATACTGTTAGCCCGATTGGTATGTGGACTGAGCCTGGTTCATTTTGATTAAACAATCGATTTTTGACAAAAATCTAATTGTGCATTATTTTTACAATGCCCTTGATCGAATAAAAAAGATGTTTTTCTAATTAAATGTAGAAAAATTACTATTTATTGTTAATACATTAAACGAATATTTATGCATCATCATTATAGCAATTTCGTAATATATGATTTTTCGGCCATTTTACGTTACTCTCTCATTTATACCGCAGTTATAATATTTTTATCACTTTTGCCAAGGGCCATCTTTGCTTCCTTTCAAATGCTCCGATTGGGAAACATATTTTATAACACACCATTCACTCTATTGCCTGCTGCTACTTTTCTGTCAATATTGTCATCCAAAACCTCCATTCCATGCTAACAGCTTCCACGTTATAAAATTTACTCTCAAAACTTGTTATTCCACTTTATGGAACTGTATAACCCTACCGGTTTCGAAATTTTCACATCATCATCAGGGGAACACAAACTAGACTTATTTGTGCTCCCCTAATGATAAGGGTAAACCTTTGAAATCTGTAGGGTTATACCGTTACATAAAGTGAAATAAACAATGTTTGATAAAACAAATTACAATGTCTTGAAACCTCCACATATAACATACGTTACTTCCTCCAAAAAATCGTTTTATACTTTTATTTCATACACACTTATTTCTTCTCTCGTTAACCTAATTTTTTTTTAATTCCAGCTTCTGTTAACTTTTTTCTGTGTTAAAGGATCAATCTTAAAAAAAACATTTGACGATTCTTTTTATTTTGCTTTTTATTTTATTTGATGAAATTTGTTATTTTTCGGTCAATTCGATAGGTTTTCTCCTATATTTGTTCAATAAAATATATGAAAAACTTTATAAACTCAGAGAAATGAATTAATATTCTACTTCCAAGATGCTATCAAAAGCCTTATTTATGTTTCATTTTTATCAAAAATCATACTATTGTGGGTATTATGATTTATGCCAAGACCGTAGCAATATTTTCCAGAAAATATTTGAATTTCACTCATATATCAAGCATTCTTTACAATTAGGTACTTTTTACGTTTTTTATACATCTTTTGCTTTAAATAATATAGAATATTATTATTTCGTCAGTAATTTATCTTGCAATAACAACACTAGATCCGACTCTGTGTTCACATTTCCTAATATTTAAACGTGTTTGCATATCTCTAACAATCTTGAACAAAGTCAGCAAATCTGACCTCCTTTTTGAATTTGAACGAACAAAGACCGCGTCGACCAACTTAAAGGACCTCTGTTCAAGTATATTTAACATCAGGGACTCATTACAGACTCAGTGAAGTCAACCATAAAAAATATGAATATTATGTGACTCGCTTTATCTTAATACGTATGTCGTGAAGGAAATGACCCATCATCTTTTTAACATCAACTTGATGTGGTGACGACATCCCATGAAATATTTAAGTTCTCCGCACTTTCAATATTTTTTTTTGCATTTTCATATGCTTGTTGTACCTTTCCATTAAAACGATGTTTATTGTTAATGTTATATTGTGGATAGTCAGTAGGATAGGTACGATGTGGTATTTATTCCCAAGTTGCAAAAATACCAAAAAAATATAGAATCTTTAAAAAATATTTAATAGTGCTTTTTCAAATATTTTCCTAATTATGTAACATACTCGTACATACGAGCATACCAAATACTGTACACGTTTGAAGTAATGATTACTTGCTTCATTAATATGTTTGTTTGAAATTGAGACAGCAGTTTTATTTTGAACAGTAAAAAGTAGCCATTGTTGCTAAATGGTGATCATTATTTAGTTATTTTTTATTTTACAATGCTGATACATATTGAAAAGAAAATATTCAATTGAAAATAATAAATGAAAATTATATTTGAACTGATTTCAAACGCATGTTTTTAATCTTAAAATCCCCTTAATTGATACTTTTTTTATCTACCTTAAAATATTATGAGATTTTTATTTTCATAACAGGTTTCGAATGTATTTTTTTAAAGAATTGATATGACTACAAAGTCATAGGTATCCTTATACTACTCGTATATACGAGTATGTATTCGTGAAACATGTATTTACGTATTCATGAAACCATTTTAAATAGGATTTCAAATGTTTTTTATTTTTAATTTCACCCTCAAAGCTGGAAGCCAGATACGATATAAAAATTGCGTAGTATTTATTTTATTTATTTACATGACAAGTATACGTAGTATGAGGTATAACAGACATACAAAAACGATGTAGTTTTAAGTAGTCACTCAAATTATATGGATCTGGGATTATTGCCTGTCACTTTTTGAGAACTCAGTAAAATATAGAGAAATAACAGAAGTACTCGTATTTCTCTATATTTTACTGGGATACGATATGTGAACAATAAAAATAGGTTGATTTAAAAGTTTTTAACCTTATTGATTATATCATTCAATTCCTTCATAAAAATCTCCATTGACGTGGTAAGTTGTGAGATATTGTTATAATTCATCGTCATTGCTGGGCCTCGTAGTCGAGGAGCCCCTCGCCATTTCAACAATAATTCAGTTAGAAAGAGAAGCTGTGCAGTGGGGTTTTTTATAAGTGAGTGAACCTTTGCACACAAGCAAACTTACCGACTACACCGCAATACTAGCTCCGATGGCACACCGAAGTGAGACAGACGATCGGACCATACGGGTATATTTTTTTTCTCTTGAAAGAAAAGGTATTATCAAAGTCAAAGGCAACCTTGTACTCCCAAATATAAGGTAGAAAAAATGACTGTATCATTGGAAGGGAGTAGCGCAGCGCGGGGCTCGAACTGGCGACCTTCCGTACGGAAGTTCAGTGTGTTATCGCGCGGCCATGCTCCTCAGTTACGCTTATATACCACGTGAGTCAACCCTTAGCGTTCTGTATTTATTTAAATAAATTATCAATTTCTTGCCCAATTTTCTCCACGCTCGTGCATTCATTAAACATAAATTATGAGTGCTAAAAATATGTTTGACTATCTATTTTTGATTTAGATTAAACTCATCACACGTTTTCCAACATTTTCTGTTATCTTTAATCTTAATAATATGAACAATGTTATAGAACAAGAGCTAATATTTATTTATTTATTCCATTTAAGATCTCAAAATAATATTTTACATTTTTTACGCAAACCAAAAAATTGAAACTATCAGAAATATAAATGATTTGGAATACACAGTATCCAACGGGCATAAGCCTCGAGTCTCTTTTGCTTTGTGCTAAAAATAAATTTAGACCCGCATCCAAAACTAACTTTAAGATTTGGGTTGTATCGCCAGATAACTTAAACAAAGCGTCTTGATTCATGTCGTATATTTGAGTTCAACTGTTAAGATAGTGATACACTAACTGAGAACAAAAAGCAAGCTATATATTGTAACAGGGTGATCGTAAAATACCAATGACATAAATTAAAGCTTTTTAATATAACATATTTATTGAATTCAAACCCATAAAGTACTGTATGATGACCTTCGTTGCCTAGTTTGTAAGACGCATGTCTCCCAGCCCTGAGGTTACGGGTTCAAGTCCTGCTTTTAAAAAAAGGATTTTACTCTGGTTTTCATTTGAGGCATCTTTAAAATATTTCCGGTTGGTTGGAAAAGATTGCCACAAGGCTATATGTTTACCAGGTTTTACTATAAACAACAAAACATTGATGCAATGCAACATTTACTTAATGTCTATCACATTCAATTTGTAATTTGTTTTATCAAACACTGTTTATTTCACTTTTTGTAACGGTATAACCCTACCGGTTTCAAGGCTTTCACCTCATCATCAGGGGAGCACAAAGAATCTTGTCTGTGCTCCCCTGATGATGAGGGGAAAGCCTTGAGTCCGGTAGGGTTATACCGATACAAGCACTGGAATCAATAGTGTTTGATAAAAACAAATTACAATGTCTTTAAACCTCCACAATGTTAATGCCTTAACTATAAATATATATACTACTATATACTAGCGGCAACGCGTTGCTGTAGCTCAGTCTGGTTAAATGGAAAAGAAAGAAAAGAGAAAGCACACGTGCATCCTCAAGTCTGGCTACACGTCGTTCTGCTGCTTCCTCGACATTTTGATGAACTTAAGCAGATCGATTGCACTGAAAAAAAAAAAAAGAAAGTTATAGTCAAATATTTGTCCAATGGGAGTATTGTTAAGGAAATACAGAGATAATTGAAACTAATTAAATGCTAAGCAAAGAGAGAGATTATTGGAATTAATTAAATGTTAAGGAAAGACATTGCAAACATTACAAACTACGCACGAATTTAATTTGGATGTGACATGTTTGGACGCGTCATTAATGAACAATAAATATTGATTCTAATAAATAGCAAGTTATTTAGGTAAATACATTACAAAAAACTAACAATAATGATAAATTAATAAATACATCTTGTTACAAATTAGCAAAAAAATGTCAGTTCGTTTAAAATAAATATGACGTTTTTCAAAAGTATATACACCAACATCACGTTGTCTCTGTGAAGCAAATGATCGCGTCACTCCTAGAGATCAATTCACGATATGATTTGAATTCAAACGAAAATCATTCAACACAATTAAATTTTACCGCTAATTGAACAGAAAAATAAACCAATAAGTTAAAAAAACTAAGTGAAAAAGATATTCTTAGAGGTAGATATGTCAACAACGCACATTACGAAATGAAAATGGCGGATAAATTAGCGCAGATGGCGCTGTACAAAAAAAATTATAACGGGACTTTTCAATAAATAATATAATAAAATAACATTTTTAATAATATATTATTAATAATATAATTAAAATAATGATGTTATAAATAATTATATAAAAATAATTAATTTCATAATTAATAATAATATAAAAATATTTATATATATATATATAATATTAAAAAATACAAATTTTATTTTATTAAGTGTATTATATTATTATTATTTATTATTGTTTAGTATTAAAAATTAAAAAAATAATATTTTTTTATTGAATTAAGAGAGACTTTCTTGAATTAAATTCCACAGAACCATTTCCTAATCCTAAATAAAATCAATAAAAATCAAAAACAAATGAAAAAAAAGCAATGCATAAAATCAACTCTTCCTAAGAGCTAAAAAGTTTCACTTCTAACGCGCGAGAGTCTAACGCATCTGTTTTTTTATACATGTAAGTTATATTTATTTTAGCGATCCTCCTGATATTTCATTATAACACACAGTTCGTTAAACGATACTCGAAATATTTCAAAACAGATAAAATGTTATTTGGATATTTTTTACAAATGTAATATTAGTTCTGCCAAATTTATTTCCTGCGTTTGCGCTTTAAAGTCTAGATTTAGCTAAATTAAGAATTTTTCAAGCTGCTATGACACAATGGAACTTATCCTTATTAACACAAACGTCATCTCGATTCTAACCTATTTTTCGTCTGTAATAAATATATCGTAGTATTATTGTTTAAAAGGAAATCTTTATTATTTATGATTAAACATTAAATTATTTAATATTTTATTTATATAGATTTAATTATTTAATATTTAATATTAATTCCAAAATGTCGAAAATGCAATGTGACATAACTGTCAATTTAGTTCGTCCGTGTCGCTGCAGGAGGCGCAAACGTTATTTTTTCTGATTTCTAAACTTTTTTATACACACCGATATGTAAATAAAAATAAATGAACATTTCTGTATACGAATGTCAACTTTATTCAAAATTTCAAAGCGATCGGTAGAGAACTTTCGGAGATTAGACATTTTGACTATACGAACATTTACATTTTTATTTATATAGATAGATTATCACATTCAAGCTGCTTGATTTCAACACTGATGTTTTTTCTTCTAATAGAAATATCACTGTTTTTCAATTTGATTAATGAATTACGACAGTGATATTAGAACTTTTTCGTTTTACATCGCACTTGGGCCAAAAAAAATTTGAATTATTGGAATGTGTTTCACTACACAGTTTTTCAAATCTAGAAATTAAAGCAGATACAGATACGAGTACCACCATATTCTATTCCATGTGGAGCTGTGAGCGATATTCAGTTTTTATTACAGCTACCACTGAATATCCAGCCTCGCAGCTCGTTGCAAATGGAACCAAGGATCGCTGTGATTTGTTACTAAGCAAAGGATATTCACCTTTTACTGATATTCAAAACTCCTCCATATCGCCAAATTTTGTATTTACTCGTAATGTAATTCGCAAGACAACCCAATAAAACTCTCTTCCTCTATCTACGTGCTTTCAAATAGAGATTGGGTCATGTGTCAGATAGAAGTCGATGCCTTTTATTGTGACTGCATTAATACATCGAAATATGGATTCCTAGAATTATTAAAATTTTCGGTAATACTACGGAGCCCCAGAGCGTACACTTTGAAAATATCTACATTAAGGCATTGATTAAAAATGAAACAAGAATAAATAGTTGAAAAGCCTTTAAACTTATGTTTGTGTAAAACGGGCACATGGAGTATTTTATTGATTGTAAAACGGGCACCTAAAGTATTTCCTTAATTTTATTCATCGTAAAACGGGCACATAAAGTATTTTTTTAATTTTACTACGCAAGTATATTAATTATTTAGCATAATTCCCGTTAAACTTTTGTTAAACTTATGTTATAAAATATATTGATATATTTTGCTCAATTTTATGAACAAATAATTTTGTTTAACGTATAAAATAATTATTTTGTCCCTCAAAACATATATGCATACCATCACACCTTATTCTTGTTGGGGTAAGTATTGTAGATATGACAGATTTTAACGCATTTCTATCCATTTAAACATGTCTAACGTCATCCTCATTCAAACATCTCGTCAAACATGCTCTTCTGTTTCCCGGACATCTTACGTTTATCTCCTTTCAATCTATCTTCGATCTACCTCTTCATTGCTCTCTATTTGTTTTAAAGTGACAAACCATCTCCAGATTTATTTTTTAATTCTACAGATAACATTCAACTTTAATACACGTTGTCCTTCATCTGATAATTTTTAACTCTATCAAACATTGTAATATCAGATATTCTGCCCAAGACACGCATTTTTACTGTATTTATTCTCCCTTTATCATTCCCTTTCAATGCCCAAGTTTCGTTTCCGATCATTGAGATTAGTATATATGTATCATTTACTATTTTTTCCATCGTGGAATTACTTAAATTTTCTAAATAAAAAAGCGTTTTACTTAAAAATTGTCATTTAAGTACTTTAAACTTTACCCTTCAAATTCTCTGCTATGAAATAATATTTTGATAAACATGTTAATTATCAATAATTTTTTTTTTAAATAAATATTTATCACTTTCAATCCAGTTCTCCTCTTAAAATCCTCTTGATTTTATTTACATTGCCAGCAATCTTTCTTTTAACGCTCTCAGTTGCTTTAGTAATGAATTCAGAAATTTCTGATTCTAAAATCATTATACTACGTCTCCTTTTGTCTGTGGCAGCGTTTCCCAATCGATCTGCAAAGAAACTTTCCATAAACACGAAATAAACCATGAAAATCTTATAAATCACCGACTACTGAGTTTTTTGGTGATCAATTAATAAAACAAGGGATAAATTGAAACACTTTAATTTGGTTATCAATCGTACATAACATTTCTATGTACTCGTATTAACAAAATTAATAAATATTGTTGCACAAACTTTTTTAATCTGTTCACAATTTTAATCAGTTCATAATTTAAACACATGTATAGATCGTCCATAATTTTTCGTTTTATATATAAGTCATCATAATCATCACCATTACACTTTCCTATTCGGGTAGGCAGGAAGCGCCACGTTTTTCAAAATCTTCACAAATTTTCTATCTCATATACTTATTCGGAATCGATTATTTGTATAAATCTTTCACCATTCACCTCTTCTACGTTGTCAAACCATTTCCATACTAGTCTATCTTAAGCACTGCATCATCTTTTACTGCGTATTCTTGCCTTATATCTTATTTTTTATTCCACCATATATTGTTTTTTTCCCATATTCTATGAAACGCTCTCATTTTTACTGTGTTTATCAGACTCTCAGTAGTTTTTTTGGCATATCCTAGTTATGCTTACAAACCCAAACCTTGAGACCAAGATTTCATAATGATCAGCCAATTTTGTAACTCTTGAAATACTCCGGCGACATTTTAAACTTTATTTTAAGATGAAAATGTTGTAGTATGTACTCTTTTTCTTTCAGAATCATATAAAAACTATGGGGAGGCAAAAATAAATCCTTTGATCATAATTAAACGTCCAGCTCCGATAAAATTCATATAAGGTCAAATAGGGTGTTTGATGAGGATTTCATATGTGGTATACATAATAACAAAGTTGTTATAATTATGTGGTATACGAGTACATACGGAAAATAACTAAGAATGCCTATAAAGGGCAATAGAAAATAAAAATAAATTATTGGACGATTCTTTTTGACTGCTTTTGTATTTTCCCCTCTTTCTCGTTATTCCACAAATGTACAACGGTGTACTACGAAATATATCTATTTTTTTACCATCCACAACACGTCATTTCAAATTAATAACGTTTTGTTTGAAATGCGAACCGTAGATTACAAAACAATGCTAAAAATCCCTCCATTGTGTGAATATAGAGAATCACTTCCCTAGCAAGGCCTGTGATGAAGTAGTTTAATTTCTTTGTTACAAATTTTATATATTTGTCATAAATACTAAATACTAAAAACATTCAGCTGAAACATTATCGTTCTGCATACACATTTTGGACACACATCTTGATCCTAAGGTTTTACACACATCTTGATACCAATCTTTCACACACACACAATTCCGACCGCATCATAATCTCAATAACCGCATCATAATTTCAACAACCGCATCATCATTTCAACAACCGCATCATACTTTCAACAACCACATCATAATCTCGACAACCACATCAAAATCAATTGATTTGAATTGACATTATGTTTTCTTTCTATTGAAAGTCACCTAAAAATGATTAACTACGAGACACGTTAAAAGAAATTTTCCTCGACGAAAGTTATTACCATTATATTTATTCCATAATATATCAGTATTTAAATGGACCGTAAAAAAGTTTGTTTTTTTTTTAGGTTGTCTTTGTTTTATCTAAACTAATTATTTTGCACTAATTTACATGATTACATCAGATTCTTATGACGTGTTATTTTTGTTAGAAATAGTTAGAAACTTCTTCCCACAAATAAGGTTCACGACTTCCGTAGCCGAGTTGAGCAGACACATTTCTTTCAATTGGAGTTTGCGGGTTCGAATCCCGTTGGTACCCATTTTTTTTAAATTGTATCAGTCACTTCATGCTTTTCATCTAAAAATCAGCCAAGTAGTACTGCATACAACGAAAGCGCTACACAATTGAGGTTTAAAGCCACAAATTAAATTAAATAACATTTCTTTCTCCAGATCATAGTGCGATTATATTGACGTATAAAAATGAAATGTAAATAACACGAAGTATTTATATATTTGTTGTAGAGCGCGCATGAAAAGAGTTTGGGAATCAATGGAATCGAACGGTTTACTCTTCAGAGGGGATCAGAGTGGAAAAAAAGTTGAACTAAAAAAGGGGTGAAACAGATAAATAATACACAAAATGGCGACCTAACGGATGAAGTGAAACGCTAATGCGCTCGTTAGCTACAACTCACTCGCTCGAACCAAATCCCGGTATGGCAGACAGACGGGAGATGGGATGCTACATGACACTGTATTAGGGTGACATTCACGCCCAAAGTCATC
>OX463839.1:38977686-39115045 GCA_949825065.1 Odontocerum albicorne | reverse complement strand
CCTTTTGATAAATAGATATCGAGTCCTCGTCTAGTATTAAGTTTGAAAGGTTATGGATTGTTTGAAGTGGACGTTTAGATTGTAGATTTTGTTGTTAAATTGTTCAATTTCTTCATTTGTTATATCCAGATTCTGATCAGTTTCAATTTTAGAAGATATATAGATGATCCATAGATGTCGCTTTGAAAACTTTTTGACTAACCTATTATACATTAAGATTTGCTGAAACAAAATTATAGGGTTGCGACAGGAAGCGGAATGTGTGCCAAAAATTTCCTCAAATGAAAAAGGCGCTGAAAGTTTTGTTCTGACCTTCCTTGTTTAGATCGTATAATAAACTGGTCATTACTTTGGGAGGGTGGCGATGACTTTTGGAAACTCGGAAATAGTGTTTGGGGAACAAGAAGCTGATCTATGCTATCGAGATTTTACAACGACTTGCGATATTGCGTGATTTTATTAAATCAGTTCGAAGTGTTCAATAAAATACTTTTTATTCATCTTATTATATACAATGAAAGTGTCAGTGAAAAAACATGATAGAGGAAGACCAAGGAGTATATAGTTGGATGAAGGGAATGATGTTTTGAAAGAAAGAATTTTGTCAAATATATCGTAGGAGTTGTCACTGTAAGATATATCGTAGGAGTTGTATGCGCAGATTCATGGATGTAGAAGAGACGAAGAATGTGTGTCAAGATAGGAAAATCTGGCGTTCGGTCAAACTTACTTACCTCAAATGAGAAATGAGGCGATGACATGTACGTATGTATGATATGTATTCGCTTTGCATAAACTTAAAAATAAATTGTTTATACTGGAAAGAAGATATTGTCTATTTTGTTAAAAAAAATGTCTTAAAAATAAATAAAGGATTTATTTCGAACAATAAAGCACATGACATTTGCTTAAACAAAATTGTCAATTTTAAAAAGACGTCTCTTATCCATGAGATTTTCTTGCTATCCAAGTAAACATATTTATCAAATCTACTCCTTACCTTAAAAAATGTTCAAAAATATTTCTTCACTATTATGTAAAATGTAATTTACTGATTTAATTCCAAACCCGTTCTTTTTGCAGGATTAAAACTTTATCATTTAAAAAGTAAAAGAAAAATAACATGTATTGAAGACAAACAATATTTTTTTCATATTATTTGCCATTGAAATATATTTGGTCCTCGAGACAGAATTATTTTGGTTGAAGAGATATTTATTGTGAAGTGTTTCATAAAATTCACAAAACGTCTATTACGATTATTTGACAACACAAATCCCATTACTGGGAAGGGCTTTGTGTGAATGGGAGATGAGACCTCTTCGGCATCACACCAATCAGCCCAGAGCATCAGACGAAATAATTCCTCTCTGCCTCTTTATACGGGCGGATTTATAGGGATTTGATCGAGGTTTCACTTTCAGAATATGAATTTGCCATTTTATTCGTATTTTTGCTTAGTACTAATATTTACATTATGTGTATAAATATTGACATTATTTTATCCTCCTTGTTATTGAGTCAGTCAAAATGAACGTTAAAAATATATAGGAATTGCATTCCTATACCGACAGAAATATAATGTAGCCGATTCTTTATGCAGGATGAGGTGATAAAACAGATCGATACAAATACAAAAAATAATATTAATATAACATCTACGAGTATATCCAAATATTACACAATATGCAATAGCTGATTTTTTTTTATATGTTATACAGCAAACCAATAAGTCTGGACCTGCTACCTTGTGTCTTCACCAATTACATGGATCAATGGTCTGCAAACTATGGTACGCGTAGAATTTGTAATTTGCGAGCCCCTGTCTAGTAGCACGCGAGCAGGTAAGCGTCAATATACTGAAGTTTCATGAAACTTCAACATAATTTAAAACAACATATTAAGGCAGGCTTGTATCAACGATATGTATCGAAGGAACCTAGGTTACCTAGTTGAAATAATTAAATACATCGCACCACAAAAATTTGCACCGCTAACCCGGGTTTACTTTATATTTTTAACTTGTCAATTTGATCAGGTTAAAACGTCGGTTAAACACCCATCTATAAATAACGCAAAGAGGGTAGGTATGAAAAAATGCTTTTGAAAGGACAAGGGACGGAAGAGGGGGCCAAAAATGGTATTGGTTGTACTCCACTCTTTGTAACTTTGATTGAGAAGCACAATTAAAAAAAAATGCAAATACCTGACATGGATAACGATTACTAGCTAAGAGCCAACTTTTGATTGGACTTTCTGTTTTGGAAGTGGACAGGAGGGGAATTGAAATATGTCTCCTTTGTCATCGAATTGCATATTCATGTTGATGTGAATTGGAATTTTCTTATTAATGTATGTTTTGACTTTTCCATGCTTCATCCTTGTGTCGATGGTGGTCTGTTCTTCCAGGCAATGTAAGTTTGTCGAGGCATATTGTAGGATGAACTAATTTTCCTATTTTGTGTAGGTTATTGAGTTGATACATGTATGTGCTATCTTATCTCTTGTGTAAATTGGAGATGTACTGTTCACACTTAATTTTAAGTGCCTTCCCTACGTCACCCGTTTATTGAACGATACCGCAACTTAATGATAACGTACAGAATGGATGTCATCAAAATTATTCCCGGCGACAGGAGCGCTCTGTTTACGTGTTGTATAGAAAGTTTGTTTTTTCGTTGAAACATTAAAAAAATAGCAAGCTTCATACCCTAATTGTATTCTATACACTTTAATCCACACTAATTAAAAACGTTTTACTTGTTCTGCGTATTATTGAAAATTTCAAAGAAAGAAGTATCAACATTTAGAAGTTATTTTAATGACCGATTTCATTGTATGAACTAATTTTTCACGAAATTTAGTACTTTTAATGTGTGTTATTTTTTTTTCTCAAACTGTAACTTATTTGCTTTTTTGCATGTTTTGTTTTTGCTTTTGTTTTTCATAATCTAATGTAATTTGAAACGGAAATTTGTAATCTAAGAGCGTGTTTGTTGCTTGGAAAGTATAGTTTCGCACATTTACATTCAATGTGGTACATGTGTGTGACTTTTTATCCTTCTGAATTCCAAAAAATGTGCTATTTATTCATGTATTTTTAAGATTACTGTGCATTATCAAAATGTATGAGAAAACCAACAGTTCTAAAGACAGGACAAAAAAAAGAAATATATGAGTGTGTAGATTCCCATTGCGTATGTATATGTTTGCAGGTGTGTCATCGGTAGAGGCGTAAGTTTCTGTGTCGTGCTGATTGTTTGCTTGGTTACTTGGGGCACAGATAATTTGTTGTTTGTCGCTGGTACTTTTTTTCCGAGTTGGTATATTATGTAACAAATGATGATAGGTTTTCGGTAATTTTTGGGCTTCCTCACGAAGACTCATAGCAAAATCTCTCTTCTTTATATTGATGGCTTCATATAGTATCCGGTGAGATTCATTATTGGTCTTAATGATGGTTCTAGCTTTACTGAAATTAATTTTATGACCCTCCGTCATGTTGTGAAGAGCCAAAGTTGAAGTGATTTTTTTGTTGCGTACATCAACTTTGTGTTCTTCAATACGGGTGCTGACTTTCCGGTTGGTACGTCCGATGTACACCTTATCGCAGTCGTCGCAGGGAATTTCGTAAACCCCTTGAAATTCGTTCTCCACTCTGTCAACAGGATGGGGCAGTGACTGATTCACTTTCCAGTCTGTATTGTATACAGTGCGGATCTTGAATTTGCGGAGCGTTCGACCAAGACTGTCTGTGACCCCTTTGATGTAAGGTAGAGTACAGGTGCCAAAGTATTTTTCGGAATCAGTCTCTGATGTTGATGGTTTGTTATTTCGATATGCTGTGGTTACTTGATTTTTAGAGAATGCGTTATCCAATAGGGCTTGATTGATATTTTTTGTTTCTTCTTTTATATGGTCCGAATCTGTCAGTCTCTGTGATCTTGCGATTAAAGTTTTTGCTACTGATGCAATTTATGACGGATGGTGGTGTGAGGTAGCATGTAGATATCTATTTGTATGCGTTTCTTTTCTATAGACAGTTTGAGATATTGAACCATCATTCTTTTTGGATATGAGTATATCCAAAAAAGGAAATGAATTGTTTTGCTCTATCTCCATGGTGAATTTAATTGAAGAGTGTAATGAGTTTATGTGCTGTAGGAACTCTTCAAGTTTTTCTCTTCCATGGGACCAGATTGCAAAAGTGTCATCTACGTATCTTTTATAGAAATATGGTTTATACTCAGATTTTTGGAACGTTTCTTTTTCAAAATACATTAAAAATATGTCTGCAATCACGGGACTTAAAGGACTGCCCATTGGTGCACCTTTAATCTGTTTATAATACGTATTTTTGTAAAAAAAAAAACGTATTATTTAGGCAGTGTGAAATTAAATCAATAATGTCGTCTGAAAAATCTAGATTATTTTTAATTAAATTTATTGTTTCGTTAATGGGAATATTTGTAAAAAGAGAGACTATATCAAAACTTACTAATAAATCTTGTGGTTGGAGTTTTATATCGCGTAGTGAATCGATAAATTCATATGAATTTTTGATATAGGATTCGCGATCGATCGAATCTGGATATAACATTTTTGGTAGATATCTGGCGAGGTTGCTAGTAGCGGAGCCAATTTGAGAAACTATTGGTCTTAACGGGATATCCTTTTTATGGATCTTGGGCAGTCCGTATATCTTGGGGCAGATAGTAGATTTTTCTCGAGGGATCAATAAAATTTTTGTTTCTTTGTTTATGGATGATTTCATGATTTTAGATTTGGTGGTTTTTTCAAGATACGTTATCGGGTTATTTGGATGTGGAGAATATGTATCATCTTGTAGGATGGCGGCCATCTTGTTGTTGTAGTCACACGTGTTCATGATGACTGTCGCGTTGCCTTTATCCGCTGGAAGGATTACTATATCCGAATTATTTTTAAGGTTGGCAAGCGCTTTTCTTTCGCCGATAGTGATATTAGCGCTGGGTGGACGTGCCTTCCGAAGGATGCTACATGTCTCTTGTCGAACAGTTTCAGCCAGGTCATCTCTAAGTTTTCTTATTGCTGATTCAACATTCACAATAATCTTTTCTTTCGGGATGGTCATAGGAGCGATGGCGTAATTAAAACCTTTTGATAAAATAGATATCGAGTCCTCGTCTAGTATTAAGTTTGAAAGGTTATGGATTGTTTGAAGTGGACGTTTAGATTGTAGATTTGTTGTTAAATTGTTCAATTTCTTCATTTGTTATATCCAGATTCGATCAGTTTCAATTTTAGAAGATATATAGATGATCCATAGATGTCGCTTTGAAAACTTTTTGACTAACCTATTATACATTAAGATTTGCTGAAACAAAATTATAGGGTTGCGACAGGAAGCGGAATGTGTGCCAAAAATTTCCTCAAATGAAAAAGGCGCTGAAAGTTTGTTCTGACCTTCCTTGTTTAGATCGTATAATAAACTGTCATTACTTTGGGAGGGTGGCGATGACTTTTGGAAACTCGGAAATAGTGTTTGGGGAACAAGAAGCTGATCTATGCTATCGAGATTTTACAACGACTTGCGATATTGCGTGATTTTATTAAATCAGTTCGAAGTGTTCAATAAAATACTTTTTATTCATCTTATTATATACAATGAAAGTGTCAGTGAAAAAACATGATAGAGGAAGACCAAGGAGTATATAGTTGGATGAAGGGAATGATGTTTTGAAAGAAAGAATTTTGTCAAATATATCGTAGGAGTTGTCACTGTAAGATATATCGTAGGAGTTGTATGCGCAGATTCATGGATGTAGAAGAGACGAAGAATGTGTGTCAAGATAGGAAAATCTGGCGTTCGGTCAAACTTACTTACCTCAAATGAGAAATGAGGCGATGACATGTACGTATGTATGATATGTATTCGCTTTGCATAAACTTAAAAATAAATTGTTTATACTGGAAAGAAGATATTGTCTATTTTGTTAAAAAAAATGTCTTAAAAATAAATAAAGGATTTATTTCGAACAATAAAGCACATGACATTTGCTTAAACAAAATTGTCAATTTTAAAAAGACGTCTCTTATCCATGAGATTTTCTTGCTATCCAAGTAAACATATTTATCAAATCTACTCCTTACCTTAAAAAATGTTCAAAAATATTTCTTCACTATTATGTAAAATGTAATTTACTGATTTAATTCCAAACCCGTTCTTTTTGCAGGATTAAAACTTTATCATTTAAAAAGTAAAAGAAAAATAACATGTATTGAAGACAAACAATATTTTTTTCATATTATTTGCCATTGAAATATATTTGGTCCTCGAGACAGAATTATTTTGGTTGAAGAGATATTTATTGTGAAGTGTTTCATAAAATTCACAAAACGTCTATTACGATTATTTGACAACACAAATCCCATTACTGGGAAGGGCTTTGTGTGAATGGGAGATGAGACCTCTTCGGCATCACACCAATCAGCCCAGAGCATCAGACGAAATAATTCCTCTCTGCCTCTTTATACGGGCGGATTTATAGGGATTTGATCGAGGTTTCACTTTCAGAATATGAATTTGCCATTTTATTCGTATTTTTGCTTAGTACTAATATTTACATTATGTGTATAAATATTGACATTATTTTATCCTCCTTGTTATTGAGTCAGTCAAAATGAACGTTAAAAATATATAGGAATTGCATTCCTATACCGACAGAAATATAATGTAGCCGATTCTTTATGCAGGATGAGGTGATAAAACAGATCGATACAAATACAAAAAATAATATTAATATAACATCTACGAGTATATCCAAATATTACACAATATGCAATAGCTGATTTTTTTTATATGTTATACAGCAAACCAATAAGTCTGGACCTGCTACCTTGTGTCTTCACCAATTACATGGATCAATGGTCTGCAAACTATGGTACGCGTAGAATTTGTAATTTGCGAGCCCCTGTCTAGTAGCACGCGAGCAGGTAAGCGTCAATATACTGAAGTTTCATGAAACTTCAACATAATTTAAAACAACATATTAAGGCAGGCTTGTATCAACGATATGTATCGAAGGAACCTAGGTTACCTAGTTGAAATAATTAAATACATCGCACCACAAAAATTTGCACCGCTAACCCGGGTTTACTTTATATTTTTAACTTGTCAATTTGATCAGGTTAAAACGTCGGTTAAACACCCATCTATAAATAACGCAAAGAGGGTAGGTATGAAAAAATGCTTTTGAAAGGACAAGGGACGGAAGAGGGGGCCAAAAATGGTATTGGTTGTACTCCACTCTTTGTAACTTTGATTGAGAAGCACAATTAAAAAAAAATGCAAATACCTGACATGGATAACGATTACTAGCTAAGAGCCAACTTTTGATTGGACTTTCTGTTTTGGAAGTGGACAGGAGGGGAATTGAAATATGTCTCCTTTGTCATCGAATTGCATATTCATGTTGATGTGAATTGGAATTTTCTTATTAATGTATGTTTTGACTTTTCCATGCTTCATCCTTGTGTCGATGGTGGTCTGTTCTTCCAGGCAATGTAAGTTTGTCGAGGCATATTGTAGGATGAACTAATTTTCCTATTTTGTGTAGGTTATTGAGTTGATACATGTATGTGCTATCTTATCTCTTGTGTAAATTGGAGATGTACTGTTCACACTTAATTTTAAGTGCCTTCCCTACGTCACCCGTTTATTGAACGATACCGCAACTTAATGATAACGTACAGAATGGATGTCATCAAAATTATTCCCGGCGACAGGAGCGCTCTGTTTACGTGTTGTATAGAAAGTTTGTTTTTTCGTTGAAACATTAAAAAAATAGCAAGCTTCATACCCTAATTGTATTCTATACACTTTAATCCACACTAATTAAAAACGTTTTACTTGTTCTGCGTATTATTGAAAATTTCAAAGAAAGAAGTATCAACATTTAGAAGTTATTTTAATGACCGATTTCATTGTATGAACTAATTTTTCACGAAATTTAGTACTTTTAATGTGTGTTATTTTTTTTTCTCAAACTGTAACTTATTTGCTTTTTTGCATGTTTTGTTTTTGCTTTTGTTTTTCATAATCTAATGTAATTTGAAACGGAAATTTGTAATCTAAGAGCGTGTTTGTTGCTTGGAAAGTATAGTTTCGCACATTTACATTCAATGTGGTACATGTGTGTGACTTTTTATCCTTCTGAATTCCAAAAAATGTGCTATTTATTCATGTATTTTTAAGATTACTGTGCATTATCAAAATGTATGAGAAAACCAACAGTTCTAAAGACAGGACAAAAAAAAGAAATATATGAGTGTGTAGATTCCCATTGCGTATGTATATGTTTGCAGGTGTTTAAATATTTATTTACACGACTGTTTATTTATAAATATAAATTTGCTAATAATTTTGGTTATATTGCTAGTTTATTAATCGTATATTATGTCATTGACGCACTAATAATTGGCATTGAAAAAATAATGTTTTTCGCTTTATATATTACAATTCCCAATTTAATGTTAGAAGATTTTCATATGGCTGCTGTATGACGAATAACTTTGACAATGTGCGACAATACAAAAATATTATTGTTATCATTCCTTTAGTTCCTACTATCAAATGAAAAAAACGATAGTTTATTAGATTGAAAGAGAGTTGGAAATTATTGCAATCGTCCTATAGCTCGTGTATTTTGTGACATTTTATTAAAGTTTATAAATATAAAATGTGTACATACTCCTAATTGTGAAGTGATAATTTAAAATTTGAATGACAGAGAGACGTTTATTACTTTTATTTGTTTGGCTGCGGTGCACGGAAACTACAATTTATATTTTTATGACATATCGATAGATTGGGTTTGATGAAAATATACTCAGCTGTTGAATGTTTCAATGGAATTGTACGAATATTTTTTTGCTAATATTTGTTAAATTTCCTAACCAGCTGCAGCTCGGCCTTTTTGTATTGTTTAGTTAAAATGCATAAATTATAAATGGAAGTAAATTGAATATTCACTACTTATTTTCTTTATACAATTATATAAAATATTTTGTAATAAAAACTTAAGTTTCTGAAAGTGTAATACATGTAACTTACCTGAATACTTTTTAGATAACTTGTTGATGAGTGTATACAAATGAATTGTTTATTGTTATTAACATTTATGAACGGTTTTACTAGCATTATTTGATTTATTGTTTTTCAATTAATTGAAGAAATATTTTTAATATGTTCAATTTTCATTTCCACAAAACTTTATTATTTTCAAATAATTATGGTATGGTTGAAAATATTTTTTACTTCGACATTGTTTTTTTTTAAATTTCAAGTGATATTGTGGTTTATTATTATATCAACGTTTTCTCATATTGTGTATTTTCATGTCAAAACGAAAGAAAATTATAAAAAATTATAAAATATTCCTATCGTTTTTAAACTTTTTTCAAAGTATTTCAAATGGATAAAGAGTAAACATATCAATAAATTTATCATCTTATAACAAAATAAATATATTTCTGGGATACAAATTTATAACGCTTCGATCCATTCTTGTTCGTTGTATATATTTTATAAATATTTTTTACTCTCATCACTTCTGACTCCCTGATAAACCGCAAGTGTCGAGCAATGAAAACGTCATACTATCAAAATACCAATCACTCACGCCCGAACATTTTTGTATTCATAGAAAAACCCCATCTTTATAAAATTCTGTAGTAGTACTTATTTATGCCTTTATATGGACTCAAATATGCAAAACATAACCAATCAATAATTTACTCATTTCAAGATAGAGAAAATATCGCCAAATGGTCTTCAAGGACTTAGAGGACTTATGTCTGACTAAACGAGTATCACTGAACTCTGAGTTTATTATACCTCTCTTGAATTTTGAGGTTGGGTTTGATGTATATCTGTTCTGAGATTTACCACTATGTTAGAACGATGAATCGGACTATTTAACCAAATAAGGTTTGTAATAAAATAAAAATCTTATGGAGTTTTTTGTATTGCTGCGCCTGTTGAATGGAATAGTCCGCTTGTGAAGATACGTTCGTAGGAAAGTCTGAAGGCTTTCAGAAAATTTGAACACGTTTCCGTATACGAGAACTCATTAAGGTTCCATTATGGTATTGTAGTTTACTGCCATTAAACGGCGCGATGACTTAATCATAATCAGTGTCATAATCAAAGCACATCACTATTCGCAGAGAAAACAAATTTCTACTTATTCGTATCGTGACAAATACTTTTCATTTTCGGTTCTGCTATATCCCTTTTGTCGTTAGATTGTCGACCCCCGTAGCCCAGTTTGTAAGATGCTTGTTTTTCAATGCAAGTGTTGCGGGTTTGAATTCCCATTTGTGTCCAGATTTAAAAAAAAAAGGTTCCAGTCTAGTGTTTACTTAAGGTTTGTTTAACCTTTCTGATTGGTTACAAGAAATGGCCACGTAGCCATAAACCCGCCAAATTTACTGTTAAAAACGAAACTATAATACCATAGTACAATTCTCTTATGTATGGTATATACTCATGAATCTGTAAAATGATCGCAGTGTTTTTATTTAGTATTTTCGTTGTGAATCTTTTATTTTACTGATATAAAATATCTCTTCAATCTCATCTTAAATATTATATTTCTTTGCAATTCTAAAATTGGTAAGAAATGTAAGACTCGTAATAAAATGATTATTTTATGAATGAAATTGGAAGTTGTTTGAAAGCAAAGTTAAATGGATGCATTAGCTTCGCTATATGTCATTTTATTTTGCGGAATTCCTAGAAAAGATAATTAATATGCCTAAAAAATATCTATCTTGTAAAATTAGTCAACGGAAAAAAGTCTATTCTAGAAATGATGTTGTTAAATGTTTACTTGCATTTGATGTTTCAAGACTTAAATTCAAGACTAAAACTTCCAAGAAGGGAAAAATACTTATACCATAATGACGGATTATAAATGCTGTTTTTGTGAGAAAAAAACATTTATTATTAAAAATATCAATCATTTGGTAATAAGTTTTTTTAATTTGATACTTTTGCTTCAAGCAATAAAACCATAAGTTTACGTTATTGTTAAAACATATGAATCAACATTATTTTCATAATTTATTTGTACTCAAAGTGTTAAACCCAGTTAATGATATATTTTTTTTATAAAAATGTGAAAAAAAGTCATAAGATAAACATTGGACAAATCTATGTGTCGAGATACCCGCACTTAATTCTTCTCTAATTTCAAGGGACATATCTGAATTTACTGTCCAAAACTCTAAAAGTATTTCGAATATTTTACACTCTCTCCTTTCCTTCAAGTTTTCATTGATACGAAAAATCTTCTATAAGATGGAATGCACACTGAACTAATAATAATAATCGTGTAGTGTAATTTTTTATTTTATTTATTTTATTAAAGTTGATGTGTTGAGTAAGATGACGAAGAGCACGCTGAGAAGGTTTGGGCATGGGGAACGAATGAATAAAGGAAGACTAACAAAACATATATAGTGCAAATGGCACTGAAAGGTGTGGGAGAGGAAAATCAAGGAAATTATGATTGAATCTAGTGAATAATATTCTGAGAGAAGGAAACTTAGAAAGTCAGAGAAATCGTAAAAGCTGTAAGATAAGGTGTATGGATGTAGAAGAGACAAGGGATATGTGTCGAGATAGGAAAGTCTGACGTCCTGTCATCTATGCCTACTTCAACAGGAAAATGGTATGTAGTTTTTAAGTACTTTCATTCAATAAGAAAAAATACAGTACTGTCATTATCTGACAAAATTTTGATGACATACACTGCTTTTCTTATTACAAGGGTTGAATAAATAATATATTTTATATTCGACATTTGGAAAAAAATATCTGACATAAAAAGGTTTTGTGGTTTAGATTTTTCATGCATATGTAAGTCCAATGGAATTCAGTAGTGTGCAGTGTGCTCACATTGCCCACGCTCGCCGACTATGCTGTGGAGCCGTCATATTGCTCGACTCAGCGAAATCCACTCAATCAATTTCATGCCTCCGCGAGCACTCGGATCGATCTCTGGGCTGTCTGTGGCAAAATGTCATGCAGAAAGCGGATTATTTGATATGTCAAAACTTATACCTGATTTATCGTTGTGTTCCTACCGTGAGGGAGAAAATATTTGTTAAGTTTTTTTTTTTTTGAAAAATATACCTACCTGATGTTTTTTCTATGTTTTTTGTGCTTAAAACAGTTTTTTGCATACATATTTCATGTTAACTTTTCTTTCCTCTTCTTTTGAGCCTGAAGATAAGAGGTATTATTTTTGGTTTACAGTTTTTGTATATGTTTATTTAAACTAACCGCATTGATATTATTCCTTGTAATGTTCGTTTTCTGTACATTTTTTTAATGTTTTTTTTAATATTTATGATATGTAGTCTACTCGGGGTCTTTAAATACAGAGATAGAACCTTACTCTCGGACCGTACACCCAATCCGTATTTATGGAGAAGAAAACATTAATTGGTCAATTGAGATAGAAAAGGAATGAGTAAAAATAATTTATGAAGTATAAGAATAGGCTTGTTGTGGTTGGGGCCATTAGGTTTGATCCATTACCACGTAAATGTATGCATAAGTCTATAGACAATGTGTGCATGAATCTAAAAACATTACATAAGAAAAAAAATTAACAGTGTAGTTTTCTTCTATGAGACATTTAAAGGTGTATACATTTTTTTCAAATACGAGTACAAAAAATGGTTTTCACTAAGTCATGTGTTATACTTATTTAGTATAAGCATAATCAATATTTTATTTACATTTTTATTTTACTGAGAAAATAGAGTAGGTATACGTAAAGGTTTTTTGTTTTATGATAATCTGTCAACCTCAATGAAATCCGTTAAATTATGCAGTTGTTAAAAATATTCTAATGTTTAATTTAAAGTACATCATGTTACAAAAGATAAATTCGCTTGGTTTTTTTTATACAAGAAAACACTTTTATCATGTTATTAAATTTTGTATTTATTTTAAATTGACAAAAAATACCTTCAATATTTTTGTAGCCAATTATTTATCATTTGTGTTTTCATTATCATTTAAGTAAGACAATATTAATGTAATTAGTTTATTGGTAGTTTAATTAAATGAATTGTAATCGTAACTGTAAAATCATAAGATGTACAAGTTACCCTTTTTGGGTGTTCCATCAATCTACACAGAAATAATGTAAATCATTGCTATCATTTTACATTCTATTAAATTTGATTTTGATTATTGTAATCAAACGATGCAATACTTATTTAACACTCCATTTATTCCGTCATGATACGACATATATTTAATGCCAAAAAACGCATTAATTGAGGTTTGTCCTCAACCTGACATTTCTCGTTCTCTTACTTTTAAAGAGTAATGAGGATATTCTTATCATGGCATCGGTAGAAAGTGTAAAGGTTCTTAATTGTAGGGATCCTAGAGGTTAATAATTCTGCACAGTTATTTGTGGTATTGTCAACATGTGACTAGCACTTTCACCGTCTCACCCATATCGTTGTGTTAATAGCCTTCTTCATAATTATTGTTCTTAGACACCCGTCCTCATATTTACATAATATACCTTAAAGCTATTTTCATTTTAAGGATGCTCACGTGAAGAGCGAAACATGTTAAATGGACGAAAAGTACGTGGAACGAAATCAATAGATTTTTCATGGAATTACACCAAATAATATCAGTCAAGAAGTAATTATCATTGTAATTTACTTTATCAAACACTGTTTATTCCACTTTTGTGACGGTATAACCCTAACGGTTTCAAGGCTTTCACATCATCATCAAGAGAACGCAAACAAAAGTTTTGTGTGTGCTCCCCTGATGATGAGATGTAAGCCTTGAAACCGGTAGGGTTATACCATTATAAAAGTGGAATAAACAGTGTTCGATAAAACAAATCACAATGTCTTTAACCTCCACAACGTTAATGCCTTAACTATAAACAATATATAAATAAGTAATTATCAATTAAAGCATACCAATTGTAATTAAGTTTTACTATGGTTTTAAACTGAATTTTATTTGGAAAATTATCTCTTCTATTTTAATTATAATTTGCATTAGTTTTATTTTGTTTCTCGTGAAATATTGTAACTGCTTTATAATTCAATAAAAGTGTTCATAAGAAAAACAGAAATAAGTATATTCAGTTGTGTATTTTTTTCCATCTATATTCCCTTTTTCTTCTAAGAATTATTGACTGTCAATATTTTTTCCACGTATTTTTTTTACCGGAAATCCGAAATACTAATTGAACTATTTTTGGTAAAATAGAGCTTGATTTTGATGTCGACATACATTGCTGATTTTTGTATTCAATATTTCTGTGCTTATATTGTTATAAACTAAATTCTTTGAGTATTTGTCATGTCACGTTTAAAGAAAGAAATATGTCAAACAGGTGAGACACGTTAACCCTAAAAAGGATATACACAACAAACTCATTTTAAAAAGTTTATAGAATTTTGTTTTACTATTCACAATACATTTAGAATTTTATTTGTTTTAAAAGGGAAGCAAACCGAAGAATGCACAAAACTCATCATTATGAGAACATAAATAACCATTTCATTAGGCAAGGCATATGACGAAGTGGTCTCATTCCTTAAATACAAATTTTATATATTTGTCCTAAATACTCAGGTGAAATATTCACACTCTGCATTCACATTGTTGCACTAAATTAAACATTTAGGGTTCACACACACGATAGTTCAACTGCATCATCATTTTAACAACCACATCAAAATTATGTTCAAATCTCTATCACATATTCTAAATTCGCATAAGTTATTCACTCGCATGGCGATGTGGAGATTCACAAAAGTTTTTTCCACCTCATTTTGTCCCTAAAATGTTTAATAAATGTAACTCTTAAATATTACTCTTCATTTTAAATATTTAGGCAAATAATACTAAATAAAAAATCATTTATTATCAACGGGAGCTGCTGTAGAACCTTAGATGTGGGCAATGTAAATTATCCCACTTCCTGAGCACCTTCATTTTTCCACTGAAGATGTTTTTGTGAACTAAAAATGCAAGGCTTATTTAACATTGAAAGTAAAAAAATATTTCAAATAACTTAAAAAGTCTTTTTGTCTTTTTTTTCATTAACTTTGCTGGCTTAGAACTTTTCTTTTGAACCTTATACATAATAAACTAAATATTCCTTTTTTTTTTAAGAATACTTTTTCAATATTCTTTAAATCGTGATTTAAATTTTAAGTATTCAATTAAACGAGAATTTTATTTACTTTGTGATAAATCTGAATTTATTCTTGTCAAAATATCTTGACTTTCACGGAGCCTCAAACCATTGGTTTTATAATACCGGTGATTGATCAAATGCAAAAGTTGGCAAAAGCTTTATCATTTCCACTTGATCGACTTACGCCTTTGATATTTGAGAGATCTCTTGAACAAATTATAATTTACTCTCTTCTTGTGATATTCAATTAATTTTAATCAAAAGTCAAAATTCACACAGAAATTCCAAGTATTTTTCGTTTTTCAAATATAATGTTACAATCAGTATGATATTTAATAGGTTTTTAAGAGCACTGGGCTGAAAAAAGTAACGGTTTTTATCTATTTCGTAAAAAATCACATTAAGTAATGACCTATTAAATGTTTGAAAAATAAATAAAACTTACCAATAATTTTGAAAGACCATTATTTCTGTACAAAATTCTTTTTTAAAGCAAGCAAATAATTCAATGAAGATTTCAAGCACAAAATAATAAACCATATTGATAATTTTATTTAATTTGCAGTTCAAAATTACACTAAAATAACACGAAAACGAACACAAATATAGTAAATTATAATAAATAATTATTTAAGAACGTCTAGTGCTCTCTTTTACAGTGTGAAATATGATAAATACGAGTATATGGGTCTTTCTTTTGGAACATATTTAAAATAAACAAAAGTATTAAACTAAAATAGCAATTTAATGTTAGTTTCTTATATGTTATACATGTTTGAAGAGCGCTTTTGGAGTAACTTTCTTAAAGCTGCTTTATGAGTAGTCAAATATTTTTTTAACTAATAAAACACCGAAGAACTCTAAGTTGTTATATTTTTTTCAAACCACCATTTCAAGGTTTATAGGTATAAAGTAAAAAATAAACTTTATGGTGGAAACAATTGTAAAGATAAGATTAATATACTCGTAGATCGTTTAGCCTAAAGAGTCATTTTGCAAAAGTGTGAGTAACACTCTGTGTATTACATAACTTGTAGTGGTATTGGTTTTAGAATGGCACACGATTGGGTCGCGCAGAGCGCATGTTTGTATTGTTGTTAAAATACTCGGTGATTAGAAAAACACTACCATGTAAAGGGAAAGGGAAAACCACTTTCGGGCCAAGCAAATGAGACTATTTTAAATTTTGGTAATGATTGATAATAATTAGGGATCGGTCGAAAAGGTGCTGCAATCATTTAGTGCGATTTTTGTCTAATGTAATATATAATTTAAAAAAATTCGAAAGCTTAGAATGCACTTTGTTATAACTTAAAGTTTCCTAGAATTTAGTATCAATCCATCCACTATTATTTAGCATTGTAATTATGATCAATTTTAGATAAAATTTAAGCAAATTATTGAAATGTGTTAGAAATTTATGAAGAAAGATTTAAATATAAAATTGCTGTGTTCCAACATTATTGAGCTATTTGGTAAAATAGTTGTGTTCCAAGAAGGTTACGAGTGTGATTATAAAAATATAACAATTGATCGCCGTCACTCTTGAAGTTTTTTTCTTCTAAAACGCTATTGTTACCTCTCCACGTAAGGTTGCCTTGATAACTTCGATGATTTTAAGCCAGAAGGCTCGATTAATAAGACAAAATGCGATGTTGCTTCAAAATGTTATCTTTCAGCAATGCTTTTCAGCATGATTGCATCAACAATCTGGATTTTTCGATGTGTAGGTATGACTAATTTTTTAATATTTCATTAATATCTGTAATTATATTTATCATCGATTGATCCGATATATTGACACTATTCGGTTCTCACACCTCTACTAGAAAAACGTTTATACTATCCAAATGTATCGAAAGTAATTTACTTTGTAATTCATTAATTATGAAAATACATTCAACGTGTGGTGGATATAAACAATTTAGGTGTTTTTGATTTCCGGAGGGCCCTTCTACGCTATTTCCTTAATCTAGCACATGACTAAGACTGGTTATTTGATATTTTATTTTCATTGTATCTTATGTTCACTTTTGTGATTTTTTCTATAATTTCATTTTCTCGTTGCTTTTAAGAGAGATTAACCTTTTACAAGTACTACTGAAAACTTATTTGAAAAATTTTTTTTTTTGTTATACGAGTATATGGTGATGAATTGTTTTACTCTTCATGTTATTATATTGAACAAAGGTTTATTCATGGATCACATTTTAAAAATATATATGTATGTTATTCTAATATAAATTGGTTTATGAGAGTGTTCCAATATTAGCCTCTATCAAATTAGATTATTCTGTGCTTTCGTTTCCATAACACGTCTAAAATCTAGAAATCCTTATTGATGAAAATCTGAACTGGCGTCATATCTCAGAGTTAAGCCGCAGTATCTTAATAGGGTTCGTAATTTACTGCCTGTTTTGAGTCTAATACTACTATGATGCTCCCATTACTTGATAAAGATGACGTGTGTTATCCCTATTCTCCTTCGTATCTTCGTAAAAAAGTTCAGTTTCTTCAGAACACGGACGTTCTTTTCGATAAGGCGATGAAGAATTCCTTTGCATTCTAACATATCAAACCACATTTTACACATCTTTATTTGTTGTTGACAACGCACAGCAGTATAACGAACTTAAATGATTGATCAGATGTGCACCATCCTAATTTACGTTTAAGAAAGCATTGAATAAAATATTACATCACTCAGAATATCCTTTCATCTTTATTCTTCTTCGATTCTCTTATTTAGCCTTAGCGAATTCCTTATCTTTAGTTTTACCATTATTTATTAAGGTTAGTTAGGTATTTATTCGGTGTTTCCACTCTTTAAATTAACGTAAACGAGTATATTTTTTGTTTTGTTTTATCAAACCCTGTTTATTCCACTTTTTTTTAACGGTATAACCCTACCAGTTTCAAGGCTTTCACCTCATCATTAGTGGAGCACAAACAAAACTAAATTAGGTTCGAGCTGGTACCGAGATACACGCTTCTAACGGTAAATATTCGGGTTGGGGACTGGACAGGCAGTCTTGTTCAGAGGAGCTCCCCTGATGATGAGGTGAAGGCCTTGAAACCAGTTGGGTTATACTGTTATAAAAAGTGGAGTTAACAGTGTTTGATAAAACAAATTACAATGTATTTAAGCCTCCACAATGTTAATGTCTTAACTATAAACAATATAGAATATGTTTTTGCGTTGGGAATTCTGTCATGGACTTAATATATTCAAGATGAGCTGGATGGTTGCGAGAAATTGCTGTGTAGCAATAAGCCCGCCAGCTGTACATTGTTTGATGTACAAAGTTAAATTTAAAAACGAGTTTAATTTAAGAAAAAAAATTAATCCTAATAAAGTACGAAAAATGCTTTAGTAATATTTTTTTTTTATGTGTTATTTTTTTGCCGGAAAAGGATTAGAATTTCAAAGATGGCAAAACTTTTATAATTACATGAAAACTTTTCAAAATAAAACCAAAGAGCTTCAATGGTAGTTTTACAAGTAAATGAAATCAAAATTCGAAACATATAATAATAATTCAAGTACTAAATTGTTTGAGAAAAAACTTTCACACTGACAATGTTTTTTTTTAATTTCATGGCTTATTTGATATGAACCATTTGTAGAATGTATTCCCAATTTGAAAATTTTAAAACAAGCGCCTCGGTGGTTCAATTGTATATCAGTTATAAAGTAATACATGTTTAATACGTCAAAAAACGATAATTATTTTTTGTTTGTTTTTGACTTCAAGAGCAGGAGTTTTACGAACTGCTTGCGTTGATGTTTTGAATACAACTCCCGTTTTACAAAGTACAGTCTAGATGGCTACAATAATTTCAACATGACAGTTTTTTACAACGAAGCAAATATATATTAAAATGCACGTTTAAAAAATACGCTGAATTTTATTTTCATGCCATCGAGAATTGGCCCCAAAAACTGAAGTAAACTAAAAACTAAATTATTTTTTGTAACAAAAACTTAAGGAAATGTTTAAATTAAGTCAATACTAGCCCATTTTTATGTTCATCGATAAAATATTTAATTTTCAATGGTTAAAAAGCTTCTTACTCGACTCAATTCCAAATTTATTATTTGATATTTTTAACTTTTTTTTCCACTTGTAACTGTTTTCTTTTCTACGTGATGTCGACTTTTCGGGACAATTTGATTATCTTCTGGCACCTAGAGAATGTTTGTGTGAACTGAGAAAGTTTTGAATCAAAATTGATGTCACGTATCTAGCAAACATCTCCCGTAATATCACGTCCTGTGTATAAGGAACCAAATAAAAATTCGGGACCAAATACATTCCGAAAAAAATGACAAATTGTTAAAAAGACTCGAACGAAAATTACTACGCAGTATAATTTTCTAGCGCAAATCACGGAGAAATATGGAAATTTTACCAGTAACCAGCTATTTTCAAATAAATCGGAAGTAAACTTCAAAACGACGAACGTTGAATAAATTTGAATTGTTTAAACTACGACTAAGCATTGATAAAACCCAAAAAAGTATATTTTTTCAAATACTTATCGTTTAACCATGTATTTGTGTTTCATATTTAATTAGTTTACGGTTGTGAGTGCGGGTAATCTAAATATGCGCAATAATCATGGTCACTATATTAAGTAATGTTTCTACCTTGAAAATGATTAAAATGCATTCAAAGCGTTACTCATCTTTTTAACCAATCAATTAAGAACAACAATTTTCTTGTATTTATTTCGGAAGTATATTAATTGTGTATTTTTGTCATATTTTTATTCAAACCTAATAGTTTTTATTTATGAAATGTCTATATTTTGGTTTCTAACAACTCCCCTTGTCGGTGACCATAATCCAACAGTAAACATTCACGCTTTGCTCATGGGACCTCAGGTTCATTCCTGGTGTATTCACATTCAGACTGGTTTTGACATGTAACATATTGATTAATGTTTTACCTTAGCATATAAGCAACATCTAAATAGTGATGTAAAAATCAGGCATATAAATATATGCAAACCTGCCACTTGACTTGAACTTTTAGTCTCAATACTATGGGAACTTTGAGCTTGATCTCCCTAATTATTAGCGTGTTTTATTGCATAGGATTGCAATATGAATCAATATATACATAGAGTGGCTGACAATTAATCAATATACATTGTTTCATTCACAGTGTGACTGACAATCATACTCGATGGCTTATATGTAGTTAGTTTATCATCCAATTACAACTCCACAGAATATCCAACCCATCGTACACATCTAGGAACACAGAAAACTCTCGAAAAACTGAAACAGGTTTACGCAATTTGCCTCGATGTTCCTAATTGCTGTATATATTACGTATCTCAATGTTCAACATTGATGTTAGTTTGTTTAGTTAACGTCTAACTTATGAAAAATCAAACTTAAGCCATTGTAATAGTAAGTATAGGTTGGACCACGGCGTAGAGGCAGCCACATAACGTAGAGGCCGACACATAACGTAGAGGCAGCCACATAATGTAGAGGCAACCACATAACGTTTTAATAATATTTCAAAAGATTAACTCTTATTAAATTTTTGAGTATTTCCAAAATTTGGCAGTTTCTATGGTGTTGAGCTGATATATATTTTTCTTAGAATTGTCAAATATAACAAGCGATTGCAGCTCATACTTGTTCGGGTGTGTTTATATGTTAATTTTGCAGGTGTAAGTCAGCTTTTTAGGACAGAAAATGACCTTTAATAAATGATTAAATAGTCCATTTGTTTTGTGTAGAACTATGTTAACTTTTATTTAAAATCATGTTATAATAATTAAGAAATGTATTTTTATCCTGTGTATGATAAACACCATATCATAAAATTAATGGCATTTTTAAGTTTAGTAAATAAGTTTTATACGGGGTTTTTAAAGCAATTCGCCTAAAAATAAAATTAGTTTTTTGTTGGATTAGGCGAAGACAAAAAAATCTAAGAGCTTTCGGTATTGTAACATTTGCTTTAAAACTTCTTCAATTTACTCTATTAAATAAATTTTTGGTAATTAATTAAACTTGATAACACTTCACACTTTTCAGTGTACTAAATTTTCATTTATCCTTCCTACTTTATTTAATATTAAACTTTTATGTTCTGTTTTTGCAATAAGAATAAAAGAACTTTCTCAAATCGGAAAAAATATTCCTGTGTTAAACCAATTAAATTCATTGAACATTTTTTAAATAAATCTTCTATTTTTAATATTTTCTACATACTAAACCACCAACAAATATACCTCTGCAATTTCTTTAACGGGGAACATTTTCCACTATCTACATTTATACTTTTCTTTCTGATCTTATAAAATGTATAAACAAAAAAAATACTTGTTACTGAAGGTTTCTCGTGTTACCTTTCGTTACAGTGCCTTTTTCGACTGGACAGACTCAAGGGCCCACCCTCGTGGTGGAGCCGCCCGGAGTGCTTCGGTTCAGCAGCGAGAGGGGCGCCCGGGCGGACTGTGCCGCCCTTGGCAGTCCCCCGCCCAGCCTATCCTGGGTGATGCATGACGATACGCTGGTCACTAACATTCCCGGACTAAGGTAAAGTATTATATTATAATATTTAAAACTGTAGTAAAGGCAAAGTATATTCAAATATTACGTTTTATATCAAATACAACACGATGAAATATTAAGAACATAGAAATGTTAAGGACATAGAAATGTTAAGGACATAGAAATGTTAAGGACATAGAAATGTTAAGGACATAGAAATGTTAAGGACATAGAAATGTTAAGAAAGATGATTTAAACCACTTTCATTTTCATAAAAGTTGGAAAGAACTGAAAATAAATCTTCTACGAAAAAGAAAAACGTGACCTCTTTTCAAAAACATTTCAGCATGAAGTTTTTGAATATTAATCCATAAGTAAATTACAAAAATCCACTATTGTTTCTGAAAATTTTATCTGAGATATTGTAATAAGACGTTCCGCATAAAAAAACAAGCCACGGAGAAACACATCTTTAAAATTTAAGAAATTATTTTTGTAATATGAAAGTTGTGATTTTTTTCTTTGCGTTGAAGTTTTCTACTAACTAATAAATTGCTTTGACGAGAATAAATGTAGAATAAACAAAAATTACAATTTCTCAACTTAATCAACCCTTTTTTTATATCATTCCTTTACAATTCACTTAGGTTGTAAGATATTCTTTTTAATTTGTGTATAACTTAAAATAAGTAAAACAAATTTGAATGTAACGAATAATTGATATTGTATAGATTTACACGGCAACGAAATAATCTGGAAAAAAAACAGCAATTTCAAAAAGAGTTAGGTAATATGTTCTAGTTGTTTATTTTAATTTTTATTTTCGATGTGATTGTAAAAATAAATATATGCACATACGAGTATGTCTTTTGACAGGTTTTGATGCGCTTAGGCAACGCACATGGAGAATACAAGAACGTATAATGTGGACTGACAACTCATAAATTGGAGTTATTGAAAGTCACTAATTTTCATTGCGCTGTTAAGTGAATGCGTTTAGCGTTTACATAAATGTTGAATGTCACAAAAACTGAATTAACTTAACAGAATATTTATTTGTTTTACTGTATTGCTTTTTATTTTTAAATTTACTCACTCTGTGCGTTTTTTGTGCTTATGTGTGTTTTAATGGATTTTGTCGCATAACATATTTGCTGAAATAAATTAATAGTATCAATAATGTTATTATTATATTTTTTGGATTATTACATAGATACACATTTCATTATTGTAAATCTTATGCATTGAATGAAAAATCTCTGAGAACATCTGATTTTATTTGTATTTAATAATTAACTACCTAGAGAAATCTGATTTTGGAATTATTTTATTGATAAAAGTAGATACACTCGTATTTCAAACTAAATTCGCCCAAAAAATGTCAAATCGGATCAGTAGGGGTTATGTTACAATATTAATGTGAAATCGAATCAGTCAAGTTAGTTTAGGACAGCTATCAATAATGAAACACATATCTCAATTATTCAACATTTTCTCAAAACATATTTTACCGAATGAAAAAATAACATCTGTCAAAATTGTAATATTCCAAAAACAAAATGTCACTCTTTTTGAATTTAGAATCCATAGACTCTAACATGGAATGCGCCCGGCCAGGCCGGCGGGTGGACCTATCTACTGCTACAGTGCTCCCCCTCTAGTGTAGCGTACGGTGCGTACCTACGCGAAACGTACGGGTTCTTTCACTATTCTCCCACTACGTGTAGTGTAGCAGGGTGTAGTGGCTGGTTGATGTATTTTCTCCGTCGTCTCCGTTGCGTTATTAGTGCTAGCGATGTAAGCGGGCTTGAGGCGGTCCATTGAGACGTTGACCACTCGTCCAGGCAGCTGCAATGTGAACACCTTGTTTTCCCTTCCAAGCACGGCATAGGGTCCGTCGTTTGGCGGTTGGAGCGGCTTCCTTACGGCGTCGTTGCGCAGGAACACGTGGCTACAGGTCTGAAGGTTTTTGTGGATGAATGTTTTCCTTCCACTGCCGTGGGCTTCTGTGGGTGCTGGGCGTAGGCTGTGTAAAGTGTCACGCAGCTGCTTCACGTATGTGCTGTCCATGGCCCCTTTATGCGACGTTTCTTCAGCGAAGAAATCACCAGGGAGTCGCAGGCTTCTTCCATATGTCAGTTCGGCGGCGCTGACATCCGTGTCGGATCTGACTGCGGCGCGGAGTCCGAGGAGAATGACAGGCAGCTCGTCCATCCACTTTTTGTTATCCGTTAAACGCACTGTGAGTGCGGTCTTCATTGACCTGTGCCAGCGTTCTATAATGCCGTTGCTTTGCAGGTGGTATGGTGTCGTTCGTCTTTTCTCGACTCCGAGCAGTTTCATAAGGGCGGAAAATAGGTTGCTCTCAAATTGCCTTCCTTGGTCGCTGATGAGGGTCGTAGGGCATCCAAAGCGGGATATCCAACCTTCCAATACGGCGCGGGCGACGGATTCCGCTGTGATGTCCACGAGCGGAACGGCCTCGGGCCATCGTGTGGCTCTGTCGATCATCGTGAGCAAATATCTTTCGCCGTTCCGAGATGTAGGCAGGGGTCCGACTATGTCGATGTGCATGCATTCGAATCGTTTTGCAGGTGGATACGAAGATACGACGCTGCTCGTGTGACAGTGAATTTTTGCTTTTTGGCACTGCATGCACTGCTTCGCCCATTTTCCGACGTCCGCATTCATCGATGGCCAGAAATATCTTTTTCTCATCATTTTTCTGGTGCTTCGTATACCGGGGTGGCTCAAATCATGTAAAGCGTGGTACGCCTGTAGTCTGAATTGGATTGGTAAATAGGGCCGCATATTTGCTGTGGATGTCTCGCAATATATTTGCTTTTCAGATCTAGGTAGAGCAGTTTTTTTTAATTTTAGGTTCGGCCGATTTAGTTGCGTTGGGATGTCTACGTCACTCTTGTGAGCGTCGGCCAATTGTTCGTAATCCAATACGGCCGCTCCTACGAGTGTCTCAATTCGCGATAAGCTATCTGCAGCTACATTTTCTCTCCCCTCGATGTGTCGAATGTCGGTCGTGAACTCGCTTATAAATGTTATATAGCGAGTCCTTCGGGCTGATTCGTTGTCGGATGGTTTTTTTGAGAATACGTAAACGAGTGGTTTGTGATCGGTGTAGACGGTCATTTGTCTCCCCTCGTGGAAATTCCGGAAATGTTTCACTGCCATGTATATTGCCGTTAGCTCTCTGTCATATGTGCTGTAATTTTTTTGCGCTGCGTTGAACTTTTTCGAGAAATACCCGAGTGGTTGTCAGGTATTGTTTACCTTTTGCTGTAAAACTGCCCCCATCCCTGTGTCCGATGCGTCGGTTAAGAGGGATAGTGAGACGTTGTTATGTGGGTGGTTTAGTAGAGCTGCGTCGCGTATGGATTGTTTGCATTTATTGAATGCACTGGTCGATTCTTCAGTCCACTTTATTTCCGTCTTGTCTCGTTTTTTTGAATTTTGCAAAAATGCATGTAGTGGATTTTGAATTTGGGCGGCATTCGGAATACACTCGCGATAATAGTTTAACATTCCTAGGAACCTACGTAACTGCTCGACAGAATTTGGTTTGGGGAAATCGTCAATAGCTTTAGTCTTTATCGCGGGCGGTTTAATTCCATTTTTGTCGACGCTGTACCCGAGAAAGATTACATTATTTTTCCTTAGCACACATTTTGCTGGATTGATAGTTATCCCATATTCGTTGAAACGGTTTAAGATTCTCCGCATATGTTCTTCGTGTTGGACTTCGTTTTCAGATGCGATTATTACGTCATCGATGTATGGAAATGCGAAATCTAGGCCGGAAAGTACTTGGTGTATAAATCGTTGGAAAGTTTGGCCTGCGTTTTTCAATCCAGGGCACATTCGAGGGAATTCAAATAAGCCAAAAGGTGTGATGATGGCTGTCTTTTCGATATGTTTGTCCAGGACTGGTAGCTGTTGATAGGCTCGGTTTAGGTCTAGCGTGCTGAATATTTTTTTTCCTGCGAGCTGGTATGTGAAATCTTTCATGCGTGGTACGGGGTACCTGTCGGGCTTTGTGACGGAATTTAGTCGTCTGTAGTCGTCGCAGAATCGTAGTTCGCCGTTTTTTTTTGGTACGACAACAAGTGGGCTTGCCCAAGGGCTCTTGCTGGGGCGGCATATACCTTGAAGCATCATCTCCTCAAATTCTTTTTTGACTGCTTGATAGCGGTGGGGTGGTATTTGCCTTGCTTTCGCATATAATGATGGGCCAGTTGTTTCGATGTAATGCTCCACTTGATGTTTAGAGGCTTCCTTGAAAGGTGATGGTCTTGTGACGTCGGGGAATTCTGCGAGAATTCGGTGGTACTTCTGCTCCATATCAATCGTTCGTACTGTTGGTTGTGCATAACTGTACATTGGCGCCCTGACATAGAGGTTCGTCGTTTGGTCCATGAGGCGGCGTCCAGCGACGTTGACGAGGAGTCTATGATGCGTCAGGAAGTCTGCTCCTAGTATCGGCTTCGTGACGGCTGCCATGACGAACTTCCAACAGAATGCTCTTCTAAGATTTAGGTCGAGCTCCATTGTCTTTTCTCCGTATGTACGGATAACTGTGTTGTTCGCAGCGTACAGGTTGAAAGGAAGAGGCTTTGCGTAACCTAACGCTCTTGGTATTACGGAGATGTTCGCTCCGGTGTCGACCAGGAACCTCATTCCTGACATTTTGTCAGTTACGAATAGGCGGTTGGTGGTTCCATAAACGCCGGGTTCCGCCGAGGCCAGCGTTTTTGTCAGTTTTCCGCTTCCCTTCTTGTGTCGAATGTCGGTCGTGAACTCGCTTATAAATGTTATATAGCGAGTCCTTCGTGCTGATTCGTTGTCGGATGGTTTTTTTGAGAATACGTAAACGAGTGGTTTGTGATCGGTGTAGACGGTCATTTGTCTCCCCTCGTGGAAATTCCGAAAATGTTTCACTGCCATGTATATTGCCGTTAACTCTCTGTCATATGTGCTGTAATTTTTTTGGGCTGCGTTGAACTTTTTCGAGAAATACCCGAGTGGTTGCCAGGTATTGTTTACCTTTTGCTGTAAAACTGCCCCCATCCCTGTGTCCGATGCGTCGGTTAAGAGGGATAGTGAGGCGTTGTTCTGTGGGTGGTTTAGTAGAGCTGCGTCGCGTATGGATTGTTTGCATTTATTGAATGCACTGGTCGATTCTTCAGTCCACTTTTACTTTTACTTTTACTTACTGCTACATTAGTAACATAAACTCCATAATACTTGCATGTGAGTGAGCAGATATTGGGGTTATGTTACAATATTAATGTGGAATCGGATCAGTCAAGTTAGTAACATAAACTCCATAATACTTGCATGTGAGTGAGCAGATATTGGGGTAATGTTACAATATTAATGTGGAATCGGATCAGTCAAGTTAGTAACATAAACTCCATAATACTTGCATGTGAGTGAGCAGATATTGGGGTTATGTTACAATATTAATGTGGAATCGTCAGTTTTTAAATGTTTTTGTCATCGTTCGATCAAAGCTGTTTTTACGTTAAATGTAAGTTGTTTAAAAACATTATATATTTGTTTAAGAAATACAGTGACATTTAAATAATTTCATATTATTAAATTACATCATAATACCTTTTTTGGGTACACACATACATCATTTCCCATTTGGGACAGGACAGAATATAGACCGCAAAACAATCTTATCACGGCATACTTCCTTCGCCTCCTTTAAATATTTTTGGGCACTAAAATTGTCAAAACTTAAGTTGAAACCTACCCAAAAAATATTTTTCTATCTTTATTGATGGGAACCTGAGAAATAATGTTTTCTCTGAATATCAAATTGGCTGATAAATACTTTGAAATTAAATAATATGTTACATGTCTTCTTTATGTTTCAAATGGAAATAATACGATGAATAACAAATATTTTTTGTGTGTTTTATAATTTCGAGAAACAAAAGTCTCAGATATTATAATAGATATACGACCTCCGTGGCCTAGTAGATAAGACGCCTGTCACCCAGCCCAGAGGTTGCGGGCTTAAATTCCGTTGGAACCCAGATTATTTAAAAAAATATTCCATCCTGGTTTTCCGTTTAACGTGTTTCTGGTTGATTGGTAGAGATTTCAGCATGACAATAAGCCCGCCAGATTATACTGTATACAACAAATTGTAATACAATAGGGCAAAATTATTAGTTGTTTAAATACTCGTAGTATCAAAATACCTCTTTACGTAACAAATTTTATACAATGATAATTTCACATACTTAAAATAAGATCACAAAATAACAGCTTTTTGTTTAATTTTTCTTTAAATTGCGTAAGTAGACGATAAAATTGAACATTTTTTTGTCCATAAAAATATCCAATTTACACCCATAAGCTCTTAAAAATCATAACTCAGTTTTATTTAAAAAATATTCTATTAAAATAAACTTGTAAGATTGTAAATAAAGTTCTGTATGTGAACTTGAAAACGTCAATTAAGAGATTAATATTTTGTAAAATTTACTTAAATTTACCTAAAGACCCAAATGCTTTTTGAAAACCACAGATGAATTCAAGCAACCTGATGGATTATCTTGGGTCAGAATTTGTACAAATTTCTCTTCAAATTATTATCATTAGACTTTGAGTAGAACTAATTACAAACCAGACAGGATCCACAAGTTTACCAATTATCGTGATTAAGTTTCTGGGGTTTTTAATAGATGTAAAGCATGTTCAATGTAACACGAGCGGAATTAGAGTGTTTTCATTTGACCATTTAGGCTTATATGATTTCCAATATATGAAAGTTCGGCTGTCTTGCATTTAATAATAATTATTTTGAAATGTATTTTGTAAGAAAAATATGTTTAATAAATTTTCGATACGTTTCAACATGTTTTAATTTGTTTGATTTAGTGAAATGTACGATCAAGAACTTCGTACATATATCATGGTGTTTTAAAAAAGTAAAATTGACAAAATATATTGCGTCTCCCTTCAATGACATAGCGCGTTTTTCTTTGTTTTATTGCCCTCTTTTTCTTATCTCCCTTCCCTTCTACTGGCGATCTTGTTAACTAAGTTCATAGTTGTTAATAATCTAAGTATTGCATAGTTTTTTTCTTTGTACACATATTTTTCTGTAAGATATCCGACTTGGAGATTATTAAAAAGCGTGGCCGGGAGGCAATATTGTTTTCAGCCCGTTATTTAAGCCATTGGACTGAGAGCTGCTGTAGTAGGCTTCCTTCGACAATGCATCAGAAGGGAAACAAATTAATAGACAACGTTCAAATCTTACAGCTAACCTTAAAACAAAACATGTCGTCTACCTTTCATTTTTAATTTCAAACTGTGGCACTAAATTAGTATTTAATTTTTTTACCCTTTTATGTGAAACGAGAAAATTCCTCATAGCTTATGATATTCTTCGCACCCTTCGACCACTGAAGACCGGCCGGGGACTACGGACAATTTCAGTGTTATTTCCTAGCATGATGGTTACTGCTGGCAGATAATGTGGTAGTCCACCGCTGTTTTCCACATCGCAATGTTAGTCACATTTGTGGAAAAAATGGTTACTGCCTAAATCTTAAAATGCCTTTCTTCTGCGGAATATATATTTTTTTTCAATTTCTCATTTCCAATTGTCTCTGTCTGTGATGTTGTGTTGTCTCTGTCTGTGATGTGATACCGCTATTTTTCCTACTCCGCTATGGCGCCAGACAAAGAGGGGCTTTCCTTTGAGGACAATATGACTTTCATCAAAGTATATCTATATCCAATTTTCTCACAAGTGCACGATTGCATTTTAAGGGAAAGTTATTCGTTTCATGAGACAGTGTAGGGGAAGGAAGAGCAAAAAAAGTCATGGACATATGAATACAATACGTTAATTAAAGTCGTTCCGTCAAGTGATTCGATTTTGGAGTTTTACTTTCCTAGACAGATTTTCTTCTTTATGACTCAAAGGGTCCATCTTCACAGCGACTGACTGTTGACTATGGTTATTTGATCTCGATATTTACTCACCATGTTATGTACATTACCGTCCTTGGTGTATATGCTAACAGTGCCACCGCGCCGCCAAATGGCGCTCAACTTTTTATTGGTAATGTCACTGATGTATTGTTTATTATTATTATTTGCACCCTAATCACGAGTTAGCCGTTGCATACCAGAAAACTCACCGGCTACACCGCTATACTGGATCCGATGGCACACCGAAGTGAAAAGATCGGAGAACAACATCATGTTTTTTTTTTCTTTTTGAAAGAATATATATGTCCGAAGTCAAAGGTTTTCATTAAACTTCCAAAAACAAGGATGAAAAATGTCCGTGTCATTCGAAAGGAGTAGCACAGCGCTTGATTCAAACCAGCAATCTTACGCAAGGAAGTTCTATACGTTACTACGCGGTCATGCACCTCTCTCCTCCATCGCTGATGAGCAGACCAGCAAGTGCAAAGATTTTTTTAAGCTTTCGTATATTTATAACGTTTAATTAGGCATGTTTTACATGGTATATAAAAGTTATATTATAGGTATCTTACAACGTAAATAATACATTTTAAATGAACTTTTGTTTTGTTTCCTTAATATTGTTAAAATACGAGTAGAAATATTATTTTCGAAATATTTTTTAATCAAAAAAATCAATCAAGATATTCCAAATATCAAACATTTTATTCTTAGTGAACCGGAAACTGAAAACCTTGTAATGTCGACTGTAGCAGCGACTCTCATTAAAATCATTTTGATCTTATCAGAAATAATTGCGTTCTACGGTGATTGAAGCATCTTTTGATGTATTTTGAGTGTCAGCAAGTGTAAATTTCAAACCATAAACTGAAAATGTTACAAAGATGAAATTTCTTCGACAGTGATTGATGAAAACTCGTAACATGTTATTTTCGCATCTTTAAAAAAATCATTAAAAATTAAGTGAAACCATGTACGCTTTTTATAAAGAAAAATAATGAGTCAAGCATATCTGGAGTGAAAAATATATTTACCTCATATTAGTCGCGAGACAAAACTGAATTGAAACACAAAGCAAAAACCTTTGTTCAAATGTGAAATGAGAATTATGATAATTTCACAATGTTTTCAAATCATTGAATGAAAATATTTTAAACACCCTGCAAACATATATATTTAAAAAAAATATATTTAAATGATTATGAAAGAAATTCGTTGATTCGTATATCAACCTTCAGGTCATTGAAATCAACCTTCAGGTCATTGAAGATAAAAACATACACGTGTTCCTTTAGATTTTAAACAAACCGTAAATACCAGGTTTTACATATGAATGGTGGAATTAAAATAGGCACTAAGTACCAAAAAAAAAAATAAGTATGCAGTTTCGTTCTGTATGTCATATATAATGAAACTGCATACTTAATTTTTTTTGTTTTTTTTTTTGGTACTTAGTGCCTATTTTAATTCAACCATTCATATATAAAAAAGTGGATTCTAACGGGAATCGAACCAGTTAACATCGGGCTGGAAGATCGGTGTTTTACCAACTAGGCCACGGAAGTAATCAAAGACATCGTATGTGATTAAATTTTTATTTTGTTTCAGTATAATTTAGCCACATATTTTTTTTACAAAGAAATATAAATGATTTATCAAAAGGCGACTGCACGCAAACAATAATTGCTTTATTCGGCGAAAAATAATTTAATTTACGCTCCAATTGAGTTTAATTTCAACCCTTTTAATTTGTGGTTCGGTTAGGATCTTCATTTTATAGCAGGTCCTTTTGTATAAAAGCCATATTTTATCCCAGGCGTTTACAAAGCTGCCAACAAGTTTTAATACACATATTGTGTGTGTATGTGTGTGTTGGGGATACTCTATAACTATAGCTCTATCCGTAAGCTCTAGCCCGGCAACTATAGTCGCTGGACCCCTAATCCATTTAGCATTTGGTCGAGTACAGTGCAACACCTTAAGCCACTTTAACTTTATCAAGTTACTAACATTGTTGTATTTATGACAACTTCAACACAGAACATATTTAAAAGCTAAAATGATTCTTATAAAAAAAAACAAAAACCAACCAAAATTAATTCCGTGAAATAGGAAATTTCAAATTATTTTAAGATTGTTTTGAGTTGATTTTTTTATTATTTAATTAACAACTTCCGTGACTTAGTTGGTAAAGCGCATGTTTACAAGCTTGGGGGGGGTTGGGGGTTGCGGGTAATATTCCAGTTGGTGCTTTTTTTTTAAAAAGGTTTGATTTTCACATAGTATATTTTGATAAGTTGGAAGAGAGTGTTACATGATAATAAAAAGCTTTATTCTTTATAACGAAAGTGTAATATCATACAATTCATTAATTTTTAAAGTGGAAAATTATTTAGCTACTCTCAACAACTAAAAATCTCTCAATTTATTTACAATGTAGTCATTTCAAAAGGCGTCTACTTAAGGGGGTATTCTACTTAGGAAATTGAAAAAAAAAATTTTTTTTGCATGTTTTTAAAGTTTAGACTTTTAAAACTATGTTCTCAAAAGGAAATTTTAAAATTCATTATTTATAAAGTTATAGCTATAAATGAAGCAGCAATGAAGCCGCACCGGTGTGACTCAGATAACAATCTCAAAACTTTAAACGCGTTTTTCTCGAAACTACTTTTTTCGACCCGGTCGACATAAAATCTCAAGTTTTATTCAACTGATTGCCTTCAAATTTGGCATGAAACTTTAATAAATTTTTTATATCGTCCCTACCTTGTAAAATTGTAAACAATTTTATTTTTCTATTTAAAAAAAAATTAAATATTTGAAAAAATTGTAAAAAATTAATTTTTTTTCAGATAGCCGCCATTTTACAATATTTAAATTTTTTTTCTTTGGTACCATACCGACATTATATATATATATATATATATATATATATATATATATATATATATATATATATATATATATATATATATATATATATATATATATATATATATATATATATATATATATATATATATATATATATATATATATATATATATATATATATAAACATTATATATACCGAACTATAACGACATTATTTTTAATCAAGAAACTGTGTATGATTTTTGTTTCAAATTTACGAAAGGGCTTTAATCATGTCGATCAGCTAACCCCCTTTTTTACGACAAGATATAACAGCTGATATCATCTTGAAGTTTTTTTTCAAAACAAATTTTATACATTCTCAAATCATCACTAGAAAAACTGTACACAAATGCATACGAAAAATATTTGTAGTTTTTTTTTATTAAGTCTGAAAAAACGCCCGAAATCCACTCCTCTAGAGTGGAATACCCCCTTAAGAAATTGTTTTAATGTATTTTGGCTTAAAACTTTGAAGGATAAAGCCCGTTTGATAAATATGATTAGGCTGAAAAAAACTATTTAGATGGTTATCTCTGAAAGTGAAATCCATTTAAAAGTGACGCATCATTTGTTTCCAAAATATCTAAGTGTAAAGTGAACTAATGTTTCAATGAAAAAAAGGCAGGATAATTTAAACCGATACATTTAAGTTTGTAATTTAAAATGGTTATATTTTTGAAAGATTTGACTTTTAATTAAAATTTTAACATTATTGTCAATACATTAAAATTAATTCAAATTCTTTATTTTCTTAAGCTAAATTTGCCTTCTTGGTATATTCAATTACTATAATTTAATATGGAATGGAAATGAAAACAATCAAAACTTTGTTTTTTCATTACTATTGTGTTGAAGATTGTTTTCGAGTTACATCAAGAAACATTCGTAGAACAATATGAAGATATCTCTTCTATAGAGAAACTCGTATAAAGTTTCGAGTTGATAAGAACTTGAAACAGTCAACAAAATATCCATGAGTTGTATATAGGGTGACTCATGATACTGAATGCAACGTATTGTATTTAATGATATTATATCCATTTTATATAATTTAACGTCTCCGAAAATGGATAATTAATTATTATTTTATGATAAAATATATGGTGAATATTAAAATCGAATGAAGTACTGAAATATCCCTATTAACGGAATATCTACACGTATACTACTCGTACAAAGTAAGATGGAGAGAAATACTACCTTGATCAAAAACTTTTAGCACTTTATTCTTAAAATCGAAAATACAAGTTTATTCATCAAAATCGATATGGTCCCCTTTAAAGTACTCCCCATCGACTGCAACGCACTTACGCCAGCGCTTGATCCAATCCTCGAAACACCGCTGGTACTCAATTTTCGGTATGTCCATCAGAGTCGTCTTCGATTTTTTCATGACATCCTTTCGGGTGCTGGAATGCGTTCCGCGAAACGGTTTTTTAAGTCGGTTGAACAGGAAAAGTCGCAGGGAGCCAGATCAGGTGAAATCGAAGGCTGCTGGATAGTGTTCGTGTTGTTTTTGGTCAAAAATTCATGGAAATCATGTCTTTCGCGATTTCAACGCGGTCCTTTTTTTGCATGAAATTGAGGTATTTCGGCACCAGTTTTGCAGCGACACGTCTCAGGCCCAAATCAGTAACCAAAATGTCTTGAACGGATCCATAAGCGATGTTAAAGTCCTCTGCCAGCTCTCTGATGGTCAATTTGCGGTTTTCGGCCAACATTTCTTTGATTTTATCGATATTTTCATCAGTTTTCGACTGCCACTGCGTTCATCATCCTCGACCAACCCACGACCACTTCTGAAGCGTTCGTGCCACCGAAAAACACTTCTCCAACATTTTAAAGGTCTGTGAACCGTTAAATCCGTTTTTCACACAAAATTTAATGCAAACTCGTTGATGCACAGTGGATGCCATTTTCAAACTTGTAAAAAATCGAAAACACGCACAAAGGTAGATCTACTCAGTACAGCGTTACTTTTACAAATGTCAAGCTATGACACTGAAATTTAGAGGGAAGTGTCAATGATATATGTGGTAACCTAACAAAAAAAAATCGAATCGGGTGACTGAGAGCGCCACACGGTGGCCGGTCCAAAAACTTTTTGATCAAGGTAGTATGTGTGCGGCGAGATGCAAACCTAAATCTTTACTTTCTAGTGACCGATGCTCAAAGGCGGTCTACAAAACCTTGAGGTAACCGTAAATGACATGAACGTAGGTTGTCAAATACTAGAATATATGTATTTGCGAGCTGAACGGAGAGCAAAAGTGCCTCTCAATATTCTGATCGACATAGCAAGAAGAACAAAATACTAAACATATGGTGCAAAAATTTTCTATGACCCTTATTTGTAAAAAATGCGACATTTTTATAATATTACTAGTTGTACCCCGCCACGCGTTGCTGTGGCTCAGTCTGGTTAAATGGAAAAGAAAGAAAAGAGAAAAAACACGTTTCAGTTATGTTTAATTTCACAATGTTTGTGGGTATACAATATTTTTTATGTCTTTCAGCCACTCTCAGTCTGTCGCGTTTATCGCCGTACTCGTAAATGATCGCGTCCCTCCAAGAGGTCAATTCACGATATGATTTGAATTCAAATGAAAGATTGATTGCACTGAAAAAGAAGAAAGAAAGTTAAAACATATAAAATTGTGAAACATTAAAAAAGGAACTGAGCTGCGTAAAAGTGTGTTTTAATTTTCAGGGTTTTTTGGCCATAGTTCCACGGGTACTTCTTTTTTTTTTTTTTTTTTTTTTTTTTTTTTTTATTAAACAAGTAAATTATTATACAAACATTTGTTGAGGCTATACCTATGTACAAATTTATTACTTAACTAATCTTAATTATATGTTATAATTTATGAACTTATTTAATCTTATTTTCCTACATATCATTTTATTTTATTTATTCAATCTTAATATATGAGATCTTAGAAATAATTAACACCTACATACTACTTATAACTAGATAACAATTTTTACACTAATTATTCAGCAAAAACAAGTCCACTCGTTCAGGCTACTTGTATTCCATCACATTCACTCAGACCTTGGTCGTCCCAGCTAATACTGAAGGTGGACTAGTCAGGCAACAGATAATGCTTCGGGAGCTTGTGCTTATAACGGAAGGGTAGGTCGGATTTACTCTCGTAAGCCCCCAGGGCAGCGACTAAGGGATTTCTGTGATTTTGTTGGCTTTTATAGAACTTCACGGTCCAAGCGAGGATGTGGTGTTGTAGGGTTTCTTCTCGCTGTTCAGCGTGAAGTCGGGTAAGATTTGTTCTGGGATGGGTGTTAAAAGATATCTTGAATGCCTTGTTCTGCACTCTCTGGAGTTTCAGGTGATCCGTGTTGCTCACACTACCCCAAACGGGTGCAGCATAGGTCAAGATAGGACGAATAAGGGTTTTATAGAGGAGGAGCTTATTTTTGGGTGAAAGGAAGCTGCGTCGATGAAATATCGAACTGATAGCCCCTATGCCCTTGTGACCCTTCTGTCTGATGGTATTCAAATGGGTTTTCCACGTCAGTCGCCGGTCAAGGTGCAGGCCGAGGTATTTAACCACGTCCTGCCACTCAACCAGGCAACCACCGATGAATAAGGGCATCGATGGCACTCTTTCCTTGATTTTTCGGGAGAACATGATGGCCTCAGTTTTGGCGTCATTGATTTTGAGCCTCCAGTCCTGGTAGTATTTCTCAAGGATCTCAAGAGCAATCTGAAGACGGCGACCAGCTCGATCCACCTTGAGTGACGATGCGTAGCATGCCGCATCGTCAGCAAAGAGTGCGAGTTTACAGTTTGGGGGAGTAGGAATGTCGTGTGTGTAAATGTTAAATAGACATGGTCCAAGTATACTGCCTTGGGGGACACCCATAGGGATGGGCCTGGCGGATGACGTAGAATGATGAGTGGTGACTGTGAAACTTCTATTGGAAAGGTAGGATTGAAGTAGTTTCACGAGATAGAGTGGAGTGCCAGTGAGGAGAAGTTTGTGAAGAAGGCCATCATGCCAGACAGTATCAAAAGCCTTCTCAAGGTCCAGCAGTACCATGCCAGTACTTCTGTTCCTATTGAAGCCCATCGACACGTCTTCCACGACACGGGTAAGTTGCTGGACCGTGTTGTGTCTTGTTCTAAATCCAAATTGCTCATGAGGGAATGTATTATTGGATTCGTGATGGAACACTAGCCTTGAGGCAACCACTCTCTCAAGGATCTTGCCAAGACCTGGAAGAAGGCTGATGGGCCTGTAGCTAGTTGGATTTTCGGTAGGTTTATTTGGCTTGTGGATAGGAACAATGTTGGCTACTTTCCAAATACTCGGAAAATACCCATTAAGGAGTGAGGCATTTATTATTTTAGTAAGAAAAATCCTCGCTTTGAGTGGTAACTGTTTAAGAAGGCTATTGTGTATATTGTCGGGACCGGGTGCTTTTCGTGTTTTAAGTCTGTCAAGGATACGACCAATTTCGGACGGGGTGCAAAGTTGCACCTCGTTTTGGTTGGTCGGGGAGTAAGCAAAGCTGGTGAGAGTGTCCTCGACAGCTTTATTGACATCAACATTTCCAAGGTCGGAAGTGATTGAGTACGTATTCTCATAAGCGTCCGCCAAGGCATTAGCCTTGTCACTGCCAGAAACAGCCAACCCTGAGGCTGTGCGCAGAGGTGGTATGCTTTGAGACGAGCACTTGATACCCTTGACGACTCGCCAGAGAGTACCGTTACCCGGTTCTAGAGCTGCCAATTTTCTCTGCCATAGCTGGTTTTTAAGTAGGCGGATTTCTTTTTTGATTTCATCTTGGAGGACGTTTAGAAGTGTTTTGTCACGTTTGTCTAGTGTACGTCTGTAGGTCTGTCTTTGTTTGTTTTTTAGAGATATAAGGAGTTTGATATGAGGAGTAAGAGTTATTTTGTATGGAGTGACAATTTTGAGGGGAACATTTTCATCACGGGCATTATGGATGAAGGTGGAGATGGTATCTATCGCGGTATCAATGTCCTGTGGGCTCACCAGAGTTTCTGGTGATAGGCAGAGCTGGTTGTGGAGGTAGGCTTTGTAACCCTTCCAGTCAGCATTGGCGTAGTCGTACTGCTCCCTGAGGCTAGCAATCGGCCTCACTCCCAATGTGAAGTAGACTGGGAGGTGGTCTGACGAGAGAGCTTCTAGAGCAGTCAAGCCAGAGATGTTAGGGTAGTTTTTGACTACGGCAATGTCCAGTGTAGAAGGGCTACGGGGGTTGGTGAAACAGGTATGTTGATTTGGATAGAGTATTTGACAGTTGTGGTTTTCCATATAATTGTACAGCGTCGTTCCGTTCGGGTTAGCTCTCAAGCAGTTCCAGTAACGGTGCTTGGCATTGAAGTCCCCGGCCATGATGACCTTGGGCCCCAAGGCCAGCACTGCCTCGATGTCCTTTTCCAGAAGTGAACGATAGCCGGTACAATATGCTGCCACAATTGTGACTGTCTCCCTGTCAACCTTGAGGCTGATGGCAGTAGCCTCCAAGTTTGTCAGGGCGGGCGTGAGGAGTTGGGTATGATGGATAGTGTCTCGGATGAGGATCGCGGTGCCTCCACCTCTACCGGAAACGCGATCCGATCTATAGATGGTGAAGCCACCGGTGCCTCTCACACGAGATACAGGTTTTAACCAAGTTTCCGTTATAAGCACAATATCTATACCTGAATTGTTCACCAACAGCATCAGCTCCTCGATCTTCTGCTGCATGCTGTAAGCATTCCAGCAGAGCACTTTCATTCCAGAGAAACTCGTCATCACGCTTATCCTACGAGCTGCTCAATGATCTCGAGGTAGATCATAGTCTTCTCGAGCTTAGTGGTGCAAGAAGCGAGCCTGCTCCGGGCTCCGATGACAAGGCGCATGATGGCGAGTAACTCGCTCTCTCCGTTTGTGAACGTGTTAATCGGGGGCGGGGGCAGGGGCTGAGCACGAGGAGGGTGGAGTGTTTGAGTAGAAAGGGGGGCTATAGGAGAGGCTGGTAGGTGAGGTGGTGAGGCTGGAGTACCGCTGGCTACCTGGCTCCACGAGCGATGGTCCATCCGGGGAGCCGGTACGCTGCGTCTCTTATGTAGGCTGGATATGTATTGTTGGCGGCGGGGGCAACCACCATAGTTGGCCGGATGAGCACCCTCGCAGTTACAGCAGGCCGCAGGGGTGTCCCGCTCTTTCTTGGGGCAGTCGGTAGTGGCATGCGCCATCAAGCACTTCACGCATCGGACTGTGTGGTTACAGTTCGCCGATGCGTGGCCAAAGTTTTGACAGCGGTAGCACTGGGTGCCTACCCTGCCACCGTTCTTGTATTTCTCCAGGCGGACGCGACAGTAGTTAATCACTGTCACTTCCGTCCGAAGAGCCTCAATGTTTGTGGCATTTGGGAAGAGTACCGTATAGAGCGGGGCACCCTTGGTCTTCATCCTGAAAACTCGGAGAGGCTTGTACCCTTGGGCGGCCAGATCAGCCGCGATGTCCTCTACCGGGAGCTCTGGGAGGCCCCTGATGACGGATCGCTTGCTGCGCTCCACCTCCGCGGTGAACGTGTGGAAGGGTGCCTGGGTCTCTCTCAGGCCAGCCACGAGAGTTTTGTGGTCCTCCAACGTTGAGCAGTTGACAGCTGCACGGTCTCTGCCTCTGTAGGAGAGCGTGATGCCCGCCTTTGTAAAAGATTTGGCCAGATTTATTATCTGGCCATGTGTTTTGTCCCCTAAGGTAATAATTACCGGTGGGATCTTCGAGGTAATCCTCTTTACTGGCGCTCGGAAGCCAGGTGTTCCAGGGGCGTCTCCGACCTCCGGAAGTGCCTCGAATCGGTTTTGGTTCGGTAGCGGTTGAGCCGGGACTGGAGTTGATTGTTTAGCTCCATTGCGTGGAGTGATCCACGCACTGGAGTTGCTGGTGCTGGTGTTTGCAGCTACACCAGGACAGGAGAGGGCGGAATTCTTCCTCATGGGGGTGGCACGTGACTTGGCGTCCATGATGCGGCTCGAGTTTGTTCCCGAGGATTTCGGGACTTTTGTTCTTAGAACCACCATGTGTGTTAACAGTTAAAAGTTAAGCACTAAAATTAACATTTCAAACGACATTTTAAATAATAATATAATAGAAAGAGTCCTCGTAAATAATTTCAGAACGGAATTTTAAATAATATAATAGAAAAAGTACTCGTAATTAGAATGAACGTTATACAATAAAATGAGATAGGGCGGTAACGTACTGGTGTATGGACCTCGGCAACATATGTTGAAGGGACAATATATATGAGAGCCACAGGGTCCGGATACGAGTCGGCACGGTCAATTCCCAGAAATTTGGGCACTATCCTGACTGGCCCAAAACACTTCACTTCACAACGAGAATATATCGGCTTCAATTTAGGAGCGGAGACTAAGGAAACACGTGTGTCTTGTATGACATGACGAGACGAACTGACCACGGGTACTTCTAATATACCACCAAATAATTTATTTATTTAATTAACGACACAGCAGTGTCTCTATATACAAATGAACATGTGACAGGTTATACAAGTACTTAAAATTATTGACAAATAATGCAACTTTATCTTAAACTAACATGACGATACAAAAAACAGTAGTAATAATAAGTTAGCCATTGTTTTAAAATTATTTAATAATTATATTTATATTTAAGTTCAATATATGTTATGTATGTATACCACAGGAAAAATGTTTCCAGTTTGAGTATAATATCTTTTCCCTGTATTTCGTTTAATTTTTCGCACTTTTTGGATGTATGTGTCACCATTTTTTTCTCTGTTGTTATCTATATAGTATTTTCATCCCCTGATGACGAATATTGTTCTACGATTATCATTCTTTTTCGATTTTTGTTGAAATAATTACTTGTTACAAATTCGTCTTCACTCTCTGAATTAAACAGTCTTGTTGTTTTATTCTTTCCAGTGGGTTTAATAATTTCTATAATTTTATATTTTAAATTTAATGGTAAGTGCTTTATATTTTAAGTTTAAATTCAATTGTAAAATTGATTAGACATAGGTACTGATTATTCTACTAATGCAAATGTCAAAAAAGTTAGGTTAACTTTTTTAATATGAATCAATACTAGTTAATTAAAATTACCTTCATCACTGCCCTCAAACATTTGAAAATCCGCATTTTTGGACATTGTAAATAATGGATTGGACTTAGGTAACTTTCAAAATAATGTTTTTAATTTTGAAATAACGGCTAAAACTTACGAGTACGTGTCAAAATTTATCGTATACTCTGAATAAACTTAATAATGCTGAAATACATCCAACTAAAATTATTTTGTAACCTAAATATAATCTCAACAACTTACCACAATCACTGAAGTAAATTTTATCACAACACAACTATTTTTTATTAAAATTTAATACAAATGTATAACGTTTTCTTCTAAGCGCTACACAAAGGACGCTCTCGAAATAAAAAATGGCCAACATAAACTTTATTTTTGTTTACGTCAGCTCATTGGGGTTTGTGTCTCGACTTTTCTTCAATAAAGGTTTTTGAAAATTAAAAATGTATTATTTATAAAATTTAGTATTTATTATTAAACATGAAATTATTTAGTATTTTATTTATATAGATTTAATTATTTAATATTAATTCCGAAACGTCGAAAATGCAATGTGACATCTGTCAAAGTTTAATTTCAGCTTGTCACTGCAGGATGCGCAAACGTTATTTTTTCTGATTTCTAAACTTTTTTATATACACCGACATATAAATAAAAATATATAAGCATTTCCGTATACGAATGTCAACTTTTGTCAAAGTTTCAAAGCGATCGGTAGAGAACTTTCGGAGATTAGTACGAACGACTATACGAACATTTACATTTTATTTATATAGATTATCAATAATATAATTAAAATAGTAAATAATTAAATAATTATTTAAAAATAATTAATTTAATAATTAATAATTATATAAAAATATTAATGTATTTAATATTAAAAAATATAAATTTAATTTTATTAAGTGTTTTATATTATTATAAAAATTATTATTTATTATTTAAAATATATATTTTTTTATTGAATTAAGAGAGACTTTCTTGAATTAAATTCCAAAGAACCATTTTCTAATCCTAAAATCCAGGGCTGTGGAGTCGCTTAAAAAAAAACACGACTCCGATTCCTATATTTACCAACAATACGACTCCGACTCTACAACTCCGACTCCACGACTCCGACTCCACAACTCCGACTCTACAACTCCGACTCAAAAAAGCTCAATTTTAGCAGGTTGTTTCCTACCTTTGCATATAGCCATTTTTTCATGTTATAGGGATAAAAATAAAACAAGATCAAACTTTAATAATTATTTATTAGAATTTATTCTTAAAAACAACATTGCTTCAATTAAATCTGTATTCGTAGAGGCTCTCAAATCAGAATTGAGAATTTTAAGAGCGGAAAATAACCGCTCTACGGATACTTGGGTTGGAGGTAATGCTGTAACGATCAATGCTGAATCTTTTACGATTTCTAGATACCGCTGTACTGCAATTTCAACATTTAATTTATAAGTTCGGTCAATCTTTTCCATTACTTTCAATGCATCATAAAATTCAATTTTAAATTTTGAAATAGAGTCTCCTTCATCTATATTGGGACTGTGATTCAAACGAGGACGTTTTAGTTTATCTTGTTCATTGAGATATTTTTCAAAATCGTCTTCAGATTCAGCGGTGTCGGATGAAGATGATGATACTTCGTGTACGCTGCCTGCTGTCGTCTCTTTTTCTAGTCGAAGGCCTTTCATACGAACGGTTAATTCAAACAGAGCGTTTTTCGCTCTATTTATTTGTTCTTCCGTCAATATGGATCGAACCATGGGGTTAACATAGACCCCAGCCAACAGAATTTTCTTTCGACGTGAGAAAGAAAGGGAACAAACACATTTTCGTAAACTTTATGCATTAAATGGATCTCGGTGATTCACCATATTGGCGCGACTTGCGCCTGCAAGTTTAATATTCGTGCACAATACACATTCATTATAATAATTTTAAAAAAAAAGTATTTTAAATTTTAACGAAAAATTAGTCGGAGTCGCTCGTTTTTTACGACTCCTACTCCGACTCCGGCCCAAACACCGCGACTCCGCGACTCCGCGACTCCGACTTCAACTCCAACTCCGACTCCACAGCCCTGTAAAAATCATTAACAAATGGAAAAAAAGCAATGCATAAAATCAACTTTTCCTAGGAGCTAAGAAGTTTCTCTTCTACCGCGCGAGAGTCTCACGCATCTGCTTTTTCATACATATAAGTTATATTTATTTTAGCGATCCTCCTAATATTTCATTATAACCCACAGTTCGTGAAACGATACTCGAAATATTTCAAAACAGATAAAATGTTAGTTGGATATTTTTTACAAATTTAATATTAATTCTGCTAAATATATTTCCTATTCAGCCATATTAAGATTTTTCAAGCTGTTATGACACAATGAAACTTATCCTTATTAACACAAATGTCATTTTGACGTATCTCGTTTCTAACCTATTTTTCGTCTGTAATAAATATATCGTAGAATTATTGTTTAAAAGATAATATTTATTATTTATTATTAAACATTAAATTATTTAATATTTTATTTATACAGATTTAATTATTTAATATTTTATATTAATTCCGAAACGTCAAAAATGCAATGTGACGTAAGTGTCAAGATAAGTTCTTCTGTGTCACTGCAGGAGGCGCAAACGTTATTTTTTCTGATTTCTAAACTTTTTTTATCTACACCGATTTATAAATAAAAATACGAGTATATAAACATTTCTGTATACGAATGTCAACTTTTGTCAAAATTTAAAAGTGATCGGTAGAAAACTTTCGGAGATTAGACATTTTCTATATTCGAACATTTACATTTTCATTTAAATAGATATTATATAGATATTATGGTATCGTATGCATATCATACATGACAATTCCCTATTGAGGCTGGCAAATAGGATACACTGCCAAACTTCCCTACCCTAACATACTTCCTTCGCCTCTTTCACATCCATTTATCTTCTCGTGTAGTTCGTTCCGTTTTTCTTACTCCTTATCTTTCACTTGGTACGATTATACGTTTTTGGCCTTCCTCTACCATGACTTCCCCTTATGCTTGCATTATAATTTACTGAATTAATCTTTCATCATCTATTCGTTCAACATATCCAAACACAACAGTATTTTAAATGTAAACGTATCTTTGATTTGTTACGTATTTTAAATGTAAACGTATTTTAAATTAGTTACGTCAAGAATCGTCCAGTCTGTAAATAGTATGCACTATTTTGTACTAACTAAATACCTTGTGATGTTTGTTTTCAGAAAATTTGTGATCAATATTATAGTGTCAGAAGTCTCTAGCTCCATTCCCTACAAAGTGTAAAGGATAACTGATGTCCCATGGCTCCCGGCCCCCTGTAGGTTAGCCCCTCTGCTGGTATCTCGGTTTTCCTTGTTACAATGGTAATTCTCCCTCTACGGTACTACCGCCTGAAACTTAACCCAATTGTCAAGGAATCAAACATCAAGTAAAGTGATAGGGCTGTGAGGCTTAATCTGGAGGTAACTACCTAGTTGCATATTCATGATGTTGTTAGAATAATTATTTGTGATTTTAAAAATATTGTTCCCTAAAAAAAAGAAAAATACAATTTAAAATTAATTGATTGATGTATAAGAAATATTACAATAAATGAAAAAAGGCAAACTTAGGACAAGATGAGTCCGACACAATAAAATATAAAAACTTATATAATTTATTTATTTCATCCCCGCGAGTACAATTTCATTACTTTACTCTTCTAAGTAGTCAAAGTCATATAGTTGTCTATACTGATGTTCAATTTGTATATAATTGTTATACAAACGTTTCTAAAATAATTAGTCGTACAATAATTTTACACAATTGTGAAATAAAATATTTTATCTGGTAGGACTGGCCTACAAGGAACGTGTATCTTGAATGACTGTAATACTTTTAGATAATAAGAAGTTACACAGCCATAAATGACCTTTCTTTCTAAAAGTTTTTTATGTACATTTTATTGTCAGTATAAAAAAAATTTAAATAATATTTTAACAATTAACAAATTATCCTTCAATATTGAAACAAAAGATTTTTAAAGATAAAAGTTATTGAAGAATAAAAATATATAGTAGATTACATTAAATCATTTTTTATATTAAACAAGTATTTTCACAGAATTTTAAAAGCTATTTATAAATGAATATATTTACTGATTTAATGTAATTTTAATTGTCCATTAATACCATTGCCACCAAACTGTACCTACAAAACTCAAAACACTTTTTAAACCCTCAATAAATCTGTATTTTTTGTTAAAAAGCATATGTCATAGCTAAAGGAATCGAATGTTTTATAAAAAATAGTAATATGATATTAAACTTCAAAATCGTCAAAGTTACTCAAGAAAAACGTTTAAACTCAATTGTTTGACGGCCTAATAGCCTAGTTGGTAAAGCGCCTTTCTTTCAACCCGAGGGTTACGAGTTGGTACCTAATTCATGTTAATGGGTTTCAATCTGATTTTCACTCCAGATCTTTTTGAACATATTTCTGGCTGGTTCAGAGATATTGACACGTGGCAATAAACCTGATACTTTTACTTTTCTGGTAGCATTTAGTGACCAATGATTGATTCAAAGGCGTCTTTATTATTATGTTCCATCCCGTCGTGTAGCTCATGACTGAGCATTGAAACTCCCATAATAACCTCTGACGACTTCTCTCTATCCATCCCTGCACTCCGCGGCTCGAAAGGCAGTTGTTAAGGGTAGTCCAGTTGCGTCTCTCACTTAGTGCAACGCATTGGGATTCTTCCTCTCGTCCTTCCACGTATTCAGTAACCACAAACCTCTCTAAAATGTCTCCTTGGTCACGATCAAGGGGCAAAAATCATCGGAGGGCTCGACGTAGGCATGTTGTCGTCAATCTGTTGGTGATTCTCACTTCTTCGCGAATGGAGGCGTTAGTTCGCCTTGCTGTTATGGAATTTTTAACATCCTTCTCTAGTGCCACATTTCAAATTCATCAATTCTACGTCTCTTGCTTGCTCTTCGAGTCTAAATCTCGTACAGTATATGAATATTGCAAAGAGGACAGACTTAACTAGGCGCATTTTTGTTGTGGTGGTGATAGTTCTGCTCTTCCATGTCATTTCCACCTTTGACAACGCGTTATCATTCTATTAGTGTGATACATTTTTCTTAAACTGCAAACTTTATATTATTAATGTTGTTTTCCTTTCTCAGCAGAAAATCTCAAAAATGGGATATAGTATGTAATGGCGCGTTTCTTTGAAATTATAAATGAATTAAAAACCGTGATATTTTAAAAAATGTGGGATTTAATTGATTTTATTTAAATACGTTTTACTTGGCATTATAAAAGTTTAAAATATCATTTTCCAATAAATAAATACAATGCTTCCATACATTATTCTGTTTTTTTTGCACAATAAAATAACTCAAACGTGTTTCCAAAACAAAGCAATGTAAATGATAAATAACATGACCTATTTAATTTCATAGTCAAAACGCTCTACACCTGTGAACCGCAATAAAAAAGTATATGCCGCATACATATTATGTTTAGAAACAAAGCGCGACATTTTCGCATAAAATCTGCACTGTTCAATTTTCAAGCAATGTCTTAAACAATGCCCTGTCGCGCATTAGATAGAAAAAACAATCTTGAATGTTTTGTATTGTATAATTTTAAACCTCTATTTATTATAACCTATTCATTTGCATGATACTCTATATTATATGTGCCTTAAATATGCGAATATGTTGAAGAACGTAGCCGGGACACCACGTTGTTTTCAGTTCAATGTAGAGCCTTCTGATTTAGAATGATATATAGTTGATATTTAAATCATTATTCATCGTTATTATCTACAAGTACTCCTACCATAGACGAAAAGCTTATTATAACAACAATGTTGACGAACTTTCAACTTTTTTAGGTACAATTGGGAATTTATCTTTAACATCCGGGTAGAAGTCAAACGTATTGTCGACTCAAACATCGAAGTCGGGTATTTATCTCTTAGATTTTGATACAAATTATTTTCAAATATCTACATTAAATCTTCTTTTCCATAAATTTTTTCAAAATCAAACAAATCAATTTCCTTAATTGTGTAAAAATATGAGTTAATTTTTAGAAAACCCCTTTTTTGAAAAATATGACATAAATATTTATTTAAAACTTATGACTTTCTCACTTATTAGTCTTGTTAATGCTCGAATAGTTTCAACGTGTGAATTCGACATCGTCTTCATGGAGACTAGCGGAAGACTTCGCGGAAGCGTTCGTTCCATGAAGATGGTCCCCGATTAGCACGTCGAAACTAGTCAAGCATAAAAAAATACTAATACAAGATAAAAACCTTAACCTTTTAATCAACATATTAAATATCCGCAAACAATTCAAAGGCAATAAATATAACATAGTATATATGTTATATATAAATCTTCATATTTTTAGTTTACTCCCAAATTTCGACCATAACTCTATTGGGAGCGATTCTTCTTCTTTGTACGCTATAGTTTCTTTTGGATATCGTTCTTTGACAATACATTTACTTGTATTATTCTACGTCGTTATGAAATCTTAGTTTTTTTTAATCATCGCTATTGATGGTCAGTCCTATTAAATTTATTATCCAATGTCATTGTTATGTCATATCTGCCCAACTATAAGATATATTATTATTATGTATGGCAGTAGACTGGTGGCAGTGAAAAAGATAGCTTATTCATTGTTGTCATTCCGATTAACTTGTAAAACATACTTTCAGATATCTTTGCACCTGACTTTATAGCGATGCTTATGAAATGCCTTTCAATAGTCTTGAAGCTATATTTTATAGCAAAAAAGTACTTCAGTTATCAATTTTTGTTTAATATTTTTTTTAATAATGTATTGATATCGGGCAGCCGCGGTGTTACTGTAAGCATTCATGTTAAGCAGGCGGACGCCCAAGATTGAATTCGTGGCGGATTCACTTTCGGATTGGTTTTACTCTTTTTTTTTGTAGTTTATATGTTGTTAATCATAATTTATGAAAGCGCTATTAATTTAAACAGCACTATTTAAAACTTTCAAGAACAGCACTATTTAAAACTTTCCCTTTAGCAGATTAAAACTGCTGATAACCTTCGGAATTTGATCTTCGTGTTATTGGAACTTTGGGTTTAATTTCTCAAGACTTGAATTAATGTAGTGAAAAATCTTGCACACTTTAAACCAATACACGCTCAAGGGTCTTCCGTCCACATGATATCCGACAGTCATACACGATTTTAAGGAAAAGTGTGTCGTATCTTATTGATAAAAAAAATGATATTCTTTATTTTTATAAAGTTGTCAAGAACTAATAGAAAAGAAAAATCCATTTAAACCACGGATTTATAAAAAATGTATTCTTAAGCCATTAAATTGCTATTTTCGGTACAATGTATGCCGAAAAGGTAGAAGGGCATGTGAGAGCCGTTCACGTTTTATTGGGAGCGTCATACTGTCGATATGAGCTCCTGATCGTTTTAGGGATCGGTCCTTTGGGAATGAGAACAATTGATGAATTATTTTGAAGTGTTCCCCGATTATTAATCACTCCCTTTATACAAGGGTTAAAATAAACGCAAGGTTACATAATTTGACGTGAACAAGATATTTCCATATCTAGCGTGTTTCGAACAAAATTAAATTCTTCGTATATAATATTGGGCAGACAAATGTCTTCTAAACATTGGACAATATACGGGTAAAATTAAAGAACTAATCTGCATGAAAATAATTAATAACAAAAATGTTATATTTACTCGTATTAATTAAAATGCTCACATAATTCTACAAAAGACTATCAGCTGCCTAACAGATGACTTACATCCCCGAGATTCACAAATAAATATTTATAAATTATTCAACTTGTCAGACTGCAGCTTCTCGGAAGATTTAATAACTCTTAGCCAAAAAAAAAATATTAAAATAGATAAAAAAATTGTTGAAACATCCAAAAGGTTGGCTAAAACATTAAACTCAATTTGTTATAAAAATATTAATGAGATAAAATGTTGTAAATAATATGATGCTCCCTGCGCCAAATCATATTTTTTCATTTGCAAATATATTCAGCTTCTTTAGTATGATAAATCAGATTAAAAAAAGCTATTTTAAATATTCTATTTTATGTCATTTTTAATGAGGCATTGGATAAAGTGATTGAATAATCAATAACATGATATATTTTGATGACAATATTCTTTTTACGGATAATTTATAGTCTGCAGGTGTTACTAAAGAAGTTTATCACAGCTTGTAATGCGAGGGCCATAAAATTGAACATATCAAAAACAAAGTTTATGATTGTCAGTAAAAAAAAGAAAAGGATACCTCTTGGTATGAATAATGAAATTGTTAGAAAATAAATATCTTGAATTTTGACTGGAAGATCAATGCAACCAGTCTCAAGGGGTCATAGTAAGTAAGGAGATGGCACGAAGCTGTGTCTTCAGAATGCAATATTTCTTCTACAACAAGGATTGCAATCTCGCATTACATATGCAAGTTTTACATTGCTACACATTCTGTATATTTTTCTATGGTGTTGAAGCACGCACAATTACTTAGCCCACCATGAACAAACTAGAAACTTCAGAAATGCGTTGCTATCGAACAATGCTGAAAGCCTTATGATGACACGCAAAACAAAATGAGTAAAATAATATAATTTGTATCCACCATTAAGGAAATAAAAAAAAACAAAACGCTTATTTATATACATACTTATCGAATTAAAACATAGAAAACCAAAATGCCAAGTTTCCTCTGGATGTATGTTTGATAAATTTGTCAAATATTGTTCCATGGAGTACAGTTATCATATAAGTATCAGAATCGCATAGAGCACTATTATATTTAAATTAGCTCCAGTGCGTATCATATACGAGTACAGTATAAATAAATTTGTCAAATATTGTTCCATGGAGTACAGTTATCATCTAAGTATCAGAATCGCAAAGAGCACTATTATATTTAAATTAGCTCCAGTACGTATCATATACAGTATAAATAATTATTTTTATTTCTTTATAAAAGAAACGAAATCAAAAATGAAATAAAGGGTTTGAACCCATTTAAAACAAAGTTTACTCCTCATGATATCAGATAATATTTTTAACAAATAACAAAAATGATCGTTCCTTCACTATCTTCACTCGACACATACAATTTTTTTTTTATAAAATACTAGCTGTACCCGGCCACGCGTTGCTGTGGTTTAGTCTGGTTAAATGGAAAAGAAAGAAAAGAGAAAGCACACTTTTCTTATATGTTTTATTTCACAATGCTTGTGGGTATACAATATTTTTGATGTCTTTCAGCCACTTTCAGTCTGTTGCGTTCATTCTCTTGAGAACGAAGCAGATCTGAAGCTGCAGAACGCGATTGCCGTGCTCGCAACCGTGCATCCTCAAGTCTGGCTGCACGTCGCTCTTCTGTTTCCTTGGCATTTTGATGAACTAAAGCAGATCGATTGCACTGAAAAAGAAGAAGGAAAGTTATAACAAAAAACATATAAAATTGCGAAACATTAAAAAAGGAACTAGTTAATATTGTTAAGTTCGTAGACGTCTTTGTTGTTGGCGGCAAGAATAGCTCGTTTACTCAGCCAATCGTGATTCTTATAATTGATTTGAATATTGGGAAATACTTTTTCCACCAATTTTTCTTTTGACGCCACTAAATTGCAGACAAATTTGCTCCAATACGTTTAATATTTGTAACGACGTTCAGTAATTTTAATTATTTTATCGACTTTAATATAAGGCTCGATTCTAATAAATAGCAAGTTACATAGGTAAATACATTACAAAAAACTTATAATAATGACAAATTAATACATCTTGTTACAAATTAGCAAAAATTTGGCAGTTCGTTAAAATTAAATATGACGTGTGTCAAAATGTATATACCAACATCACGCCATCTCTCTGAAGCACACGATCGCGTCACTCCAAGAGGTCAATTCACGATATGATTTGAATTCAAATGAAAATCAATCAACGCAATTCAATTTCACCGCTTATTGAACTGAAAAATAAGTTAAAAAAACTAAGTGAAACACATCTTTTTTTTGGAGCTACATGTCAACGACGCACACATTACAAAATGACACATAACTTTTTTAGTATTGCGAGTGTTTTTACGTCCAAGCAGATGGCGCTTTTTTCGAATAAACGTATTTGAAAATTTAATATTTATTATTTTAATATTTATTATTAAATATTTAATTATTTAATATTTAATATTCAAAATCAAAATGGAACAGTCAAAATTTCAAAGCAATCCGGGAATAACTTTCGGAGATTGAAGATTTTTAATCAACGAACATTTACATTTTTATTTATATAGATATTTAATATTTATTATTTAATATTTAATTATTTAATATTTAATATTAATTCCGAAACGTCGAAAATGGAATGTGACAAAACTGTCAAGTTTATTTTGCGTGTGTCGCTGCAGGAGGCGCAAACGTTATTTCGTCTGATTTATAAACTTTTTTATATACAACTGTGTATAAATAAAAATATACAAACATTTTCGTATAAAATGCAACATTTCGTCAAAATTTCAAAGCAATCGGTGAAGAACTTTCGGAGATTAGAGATTTTTAATATACGAACATTTACATTTTTATTTATATAGATATTGAGAACAAAGTTAACTTCTTAAAAAACTATCATCACCTTGGTGTGAGTGCTTTGCAATATATACGAATAAATACATTTGAATTTTTATTCGGTATATAATGATTGTATTCACATATGTTCCTAAACCAAAAATTAGGTAATTTAAAACTCGTATATTAAAATAATATTTTTAAAAATCCAACTCAAGGTACTGCAGCTTAAAGGTTAAACGAATGACTTTCATCCACAATTGTGATTTATTAGATTTTCGGCGATTCTGACGCTGTACACCATATTTCATTAGGTTTATAGTCTAGTATTTCTTGATTGATTTTAGTCGTAACAGTGTATTTTTTGCCCTTTTAACGTTTTAATTTTGCTACTGCAAAAGTTATATTATTATCGCGTAATATTTAATTTATTGGTGATCGTTATTTATTATTAACGTTCGTTTTGTCAAGTAATATTCAAATTGGATTGATCTTTCTCAGCCTCTTGGTATTAGAGATATGAGTGGCATGTGCAGGTTCAGGAAGCAATTGCGATAAAGACAACCCTTTTTGGGAAGTCTTATCAAAATCTATAATTTTATATGAACTCTTAGCACATACACTACACTCCACCTATAACCGAAAGTGTTACTTTAATATGTCGAAGATCTGAAAGAGCTTTTTGTGGTTTGTCTTTCCTTAGTGAGCTTTCTTACTACATATGTTTTTCTAAACCCATGCAAATGCGAGGAAGTTCCTAATCTAATATTCGCAGCCACTCAACTTGTTTTTTGTAATATTTTTAATTTATCAATGAGCATTTGTTCGAATCCCGAGTTAGAGCGCCCTAGAAAAGAGTCAGCTCTCTAAACGACGCTGTACAAATTGTCCTTATTTTCTCGAATTAAACGTATATGTTAAATAGTAAAAAAAACTATCAGAATTAAAAAAAGGTTTTTTTTTTTAATTTTGATAGTAAGATATTATATTATCTGAAACTGCCGTGAACCGGGCGATAGTTCAACTTTCTGGACAAAAAACGATTGTTAACTCGTCACAGCTACATAAATATTCTTTACTTAATCTGTTTTTTGAGCAATGTCGTTTAGTTATTCCTTTATTTACATTTGTCAAATGAGCAAGTCAGCAAAAATTAAATTATTTTCACATAAAATATACGTTGTTTTGAATAAATTTTTTCCACGATAAGAATTTTTTTTAAATGTAATCGTAGATCAGAAATTTATTTGAATGATGTTAAAAAATCTTCACCAAAATAATATTATAAATCTTTTTCGTAAACAACACCCACTATGTTAGTATAAAAGTTACTCTTTATACGCACTGAATTTGTGTGCCGCAACTTTGTTAAGAATTGTTTGACTAGGAAAGTTCTTAATGGAAGTTCCTTGTATTGAAGTGTATGCACATGATAGATTGGATAATATTCTAGTCGTTGTTTACTTCATACTTTATTTTAAGACAAGTTTAAAATAAGTATAGTATAAATATACATATTTAAGTTATTTAAATTCTTCATTCTTTCGGAATAATTTAAATATTTGTGTTTACCTTTTTTAACACATTTAATCTAAGTCTGGTTGTTTTGAACTCAAAATCGTTGATTTTTCAAGGAAAAAGAGTTTTTCTAATGATTTTCAAATTTAATTATAAAAGGTCAATAAATACTGTTTAAAAAATTTGGTTTTTGGCTCATTTCTTAACCATATATGAAAAAATACCAATTTTACAGAATTACCCTATCATGTACGATGATCTTCGCAGCTAAGTGTTAAGATACCTGTGTTCGAACTTAGAGGTTACGGATTCGATTTCGATTTGTACCAAATTTTACTCAAAATAATTAAAGTCTGGTTTTTACTTCAGGTTTCGTTGACTGGTTGATTGAAAGAGATAACCACATGACAATAAATCTTCAGGTTGAACTATGTACAGCAAAAGTTCATATAATGAAAAAAAAACACGTTAAGAAAAATAAAGTATTTTTATTTATTACACCAATTTTTTTCAATTTTATCAACACAATATTGCTAATAAAGAAATTGTTAAATTTAATCCAAAATTTTAATTATAGTATAAATAAATATTTAAGGTTTTGATCTCGAATAAAAATTTCATGAGTCTGGTGGATATTTTAATTTCTTATACAAAAGAAAGATTAAAATTGATGTGTTTTAAGTTTGATAACATTGCTGTCAATCGATTTTCAAAGTTTGTATTCACTCTTAGGAAGTATTAAATATGACGGCTTTGTTTCCATCCCCAAAGGAAATAAATCTCACTTTAAGATCATCACAGGAAACTATTCATCCATCAGTCTAGCATTTGAGAAGGATACTCCGAAGGAAGGCAGCTCCTTCAGGGGCGAAAGTCTCGAAGCAATCGGAAATTGTTTTACGAAAGGGACCAAGGCGTGGGACAAAAAAACAGACGAAAATGAAACTAAATGGGCAAATATTAAGGTAGATTTTGCCTGACAGTTTCACGAGGGAATAATTCTTTCTGCCAATTTGTTTCCGTCCCCTGTAATAACTGGCGAGAAACGTGCTTCTATTAGCAATGGAACACCTTCTCGGCACCCAGTTTACTCGGAATGACATACGATATAATATATTGTTTGGTTTACAACGAACTTATCTTTAAAAAATGATGACGATGGAAGCTTTTTTTATTTTAAAAGACATTTGAAATTTTACTTTTCGGTATGATTCTACTATCTTTAAATGCGTTATACGTGTAGACCGGAATGACATACGATATAATATATTGTTCTTGATTACAGCTGTTTTCTCTTTATAAACGACGAAGAACAAAGTCTATATTGGTTTTAAAAGATATTTGTATTGATTTAAATTTTAACAATTTGACAGGATTTACCACCCAAAATATGAATTTTATACAAAAATCAGAATGACTTCGTGTATTGTACGGTTACCAGCTTACATACCATTATAAACGACGATGAACAAAAATTTTATTTTTAAGTCATTTCAAATTTTACCATTTAGTATGGTTCTACTGTCCAAAAATAAGTTAAACATACAGACCGGAATAATACGAGTATGTCATATAATATATTTTTGGTTAACAGTTTACTTATCTTTATAAATAAAATGAAGAAAATTTTTGTGTTTTTTAAATGATTTTGAATTATACCAATTGATATTATTTTACTATCGAAAAATAAGTTATACACATAGATTGGAGTTTTATATGATATGTAAATCAAAAGCAGTTGATTATCTGAAAAATACTGTAAATATGTTTAATTTTAAAGATGCTATGGATCTTTATAATTATAAATGTATATAGTAGGAATATGGACAGTGAGATAGAAGGAAAGACAAATAATAAATACCTACGAGATGTGGTGTTGGAGGTATATGTTCCGTTTTGTAAGGACTACTAAGGCACACCACGTCTCCATCATCCAAGAATTCTAACGTATTTTGAGCATGTTGTCAGAAAGAATAACGAAAATTTGAAGAATCTGGTTATAAAAGGGACAGTTGAGGTATCTATAAGATGAACGGGTCAAATAAAAGAGTTAACAGAACCCTCTTTGATCAACATGATCCAGGACTAAGAAAGACAAACAAAATTGTCCCAACCTGTTCCACCGAAGGTGTACAAGTCTCAGCATTAAGCAAACTATGAAGATTGATCTTACTACATCGATTGAAAATTATATATAAAATAGCAAACCTTACTTTCATCAATATATGTTACTTCTGTTTGATACACACAACATATATAATATATAGGTCATTGGAAATTGAGGTTGTTTGCAGTGTCTTATTTATGAACAGAACTTTTACGAACATTCCTAACAGTACATGGCATGACTTTATTAAATATATTCTCATATACCTACATTCTCCATTTTTCGGTTAGTAGTTTAAGGAATGAGCATCTTAATGTCTAAGTTGTCATAACCAAGGTACTTCACAGTTCAAAAAAGGTATTCAAATGAATATTAGGTTTTGACTTTTATACAACTTTTATTTATATTATTTGATATGATACTAGCATTTAACCACTAACCCGATAAAACTAATTTTACTTAAACGACATATCTACCAAAATAAATTTTTAGCCATTAAATGTATTTAAGGAAAACCCATCCATTAGCATCAGTGATCTATGTAGCGTGTTTTCTCTAATTTTCGTTGTACAATCCCACCACTGACCCCACCTAACATCCTTGCTTTCACCCGGACACTTCCTTCTCCGCCCAATATTATCAACCCATATTACTACATTTTGACCCCTCTCTACTACCCTTTTTCCTCCAATTTCGACCAAATCTTTCAAACGATGCTTTTCGCTAGAAAAGTAATTTGTATTGCGGATAAACTGTATTGATATTATTTCATTCGGTTTGAATTTATCTTATATAAACTTAAAAACTCATTAAGCGCTATTTCGTTACACCTGTTTTTAGAATGAATTCTACATTTGAGATCAAAGTATTTTTAGAATGTATGTTAGATAATAAATACCTTTTACTCTTTGATATCAAATATCACCGAACATTGCACGATTGTAGACGATTGGAAACATATTTTATCGTCGGTCCATAGTGAGACGTTTGTTACAATATTTATTTATTTTTAACCGCCGCAGCATCATCAAAACTTGAACGCACTATTGAAACGGAAACAAAATGTACAAACCAGAAAAAAAATAAAGCAGAAGTACATTAAAATAAAAAGGCATAATTGCGCTTTTATAATTAAAAAGTGCTTTAAATTCATCACGATTCATTTAAAATAAAAGTTAATAAAAATAAATGTGGCATAAAAATGTACGAGTAGAACGGAATTGTCAATAATCTATTGCATGCTGATGACATAGTGATGTAAATGGAGAATGATCCTTAACTATACCTATAGGTTAAATTAATTGTGAATAAAAATACTTGAAAATGAATGTTACAAAATCCAAAATCATTCCCTTCATCAGAGAACATACTTCCAACGTAGCAGAATTTTTCAACTCGTTCTAATATTTCATGGTTCGGCCAAATATCTCATTTACGTTTCGTTCAACTGTAATTGTTAAAGGTTTAAGGAAAAGTAAATGCAATATTTGGGCGAGCAATGAAATTTTAAAATGAGTTGAAGAATTCTGCTCCTTATGAAGTATGCTCCCAGATGGCGGTAATGTGGAACGAGATGTTGAATGGCGAGTTGCAATAAGAAACAAAGTCAACGAGACTCTTCAAGATATGTATTTAAATTGAGACATGTCGAAATCAGCTGAAATGTTTGATACCAACGCAACGCATCAGTGTCAACATTGATGTAAAAGAGTGAAACGTAAATATGAAAAGGGAATAAAAAGACATATTGAGATATCTAAAATATTTCTGATTTTACCTTTCCCTTAGAGCAACTAAATGCGTCTACATCCATCGTGTTCCCTAGTTTATTTTCTCTAATTACAAATGTGTTTTCTCAAACAAGGGATGTATTTGAAATCAAAAAAATATATCAAATGAACATTCACTATTCCAGATCAAATTAAACCAAACAACCCCATTTCTTGAAATAAACAATTAGTGCAATTACTTATCACTTCCAAAGATTGTATTTGCGTGGTATTATCAGAACGCATAGATCTCTTTTTAGATTCTGAAAAATGTACTCCTTTTTAATTTCTAGTTTCTAAGAAATTGAGAAATCTTTAAAAAATCATTACTTTTTTTATCAAAACGTGTTTTCAGATTTAATTTCATTTCCTTTCATAAAGATTTTATAAGAAAATTCCTTTGTTTGTAGTTTTTTATCAAACAAAATATAAAAAAAACGTAGTTTTAGTTTTTTTAAATTTCAATAGTATAATTATATATTATATTACCTATATTTATAACAACATTAACTATAATTTTGTAAAATTATTCAATAAATATGTTTTATAATTCAAGAGGCAAAATGAATAAGTATTTACATTTTTTATATGAATCAATATATAAGAAATCTAAATTTAATAAACCAAATGTATTTGAAAAAAATAATGTTATGTATCATATGCCAATTTCTTATTTGAAAAACAATAATTTGTTATTAGTTATTTATGTAAACTTATTGAACACACCGTTTTGCGAAACGCGAAGAAGTGAATGTATTTTTTTGTAAATGAGTGATTAAAAAATCAGCAAACTCAAGGTTTTGTAGCCAACAATGTACATTCCTCATTTCATGTATAAAAGCTATGATACCTCATGTAATAGGTCAAGATTAATTGGATTAATACAATCAGACGACATAATGCACTAAAAAAAGTTTCATATTCATGAGATTCTAAATTTTTTGAAACAATAGAATAATTTGATATTTTTTAAAATTTATCGAAACAAGTTACTGTAAAATACAATAACTTACCGTACGGCAATTTCTTTCCACCTACGAGACTGGGGTTACGCAGATTAGTGCAAATTGCTGGATGTAATGTTACAACGCTATTTTAAAAATACTTAAGTACATTATACCTAAAGAATTAAAAAAAAACAACTTATTTGTTTTTTTAAGTATAATGTTTTATTTGTTTTTAATTTAAAAAACAAATCATTTGCGAATGTCACCAGACTGGGGAAGGAGATGGAAGAAGAGAAAGAACAAAAAAAGGGAGCTATGGAGGAACACAATTTTGCTTTTGAAAATAGAGGTATTATTTTTGATGTCGCTGTTTGAAGCAAACCAACGGCCTTAATGTAAATAAATATATTTTGATGATGATTAATATAATTTACGAAAAATCTTTAAACTCTACAACAAGTAATGTAACTGAAATGAACTTGTTCGAGTTTATCTTTAAAGTTTCATAGATACATGTAAATTATGCCTTTTGAATACCTACAAAATGTATGTTTATTTAAATTTAAGTTCCCATATTTAAATACTCTTTAGGATCGCCATTGTTTGACATCGGATAATAGACTTGAAATATAGACTCATTGAAATCGTAACTTAACAAGATGTTCAAAACCTATTTGAATGGGTTATTTGTCTAAGTGGTACGAAAAGGTTTTAAGCTGTTTATAATACATATATGCAAAGGCATGCTGTGCCCCAAAATATCGCCCGGTCATCGATTTGCTCTGCGCACCGCACCGAAGCCGGTTAACGATCTATCACCCTGTCAGCCCCTATTTACGCTCCGGCACACCGGCCTCGTTACCGGACACGACCGTTATATTAGATTTACAGGACGGCCGGGAGATGCGCGCACTGCCCGGACGGCCATACGACCGAATTGCCATGTTCGGTGCACAGTGATGCTATTCGTGTAAAAAATTAAAAAAAAAACGCCCAGAATGCACATACTAATGACTGGAATATTAAGGACTTTTTATGAAATAAGTTTGAAGCTAAGATCAATAACAGACTAATATAAACAGCCAAAATATAATTGGTTGATAACATTTTATAATACGAGTACTTAATATATAATATATATTTAATATAAATAATATAATAGTATTTATCATAATGTAAGTATAAGTACATATTATGTACTTATACTTAGATGAGGATAAATTCTAAAATGGAAAAATAATTATTTTTCCAATTATATATTTTTATGAAAGCCAATTATAATTGGCTTTCATAAAAAAATAGAGACAAATTATGTGTTTTAAATAATACACTTGTTAATAGTGCTTTTATTTTTTTTAATATTGTTGTCAATTATTAACAATTGAACCAAAAAATCAGGTTCAACCCGATCCAGAAAAAAATCACAAATTTTGAAATCTGTGAACAAAGAAATAATTATACCTAAACAATCCCTAAATAATAAAAATACGAGTATATTATTTAAAAGCCAGTCATAGATATTAATTGCACATTAACCGCGAAGCGTTTCTTTCAATCATTTTATATTTTATTTTAAGTAATGACTAGTTAAAATTTTATCAACTTTTTGGTGCTTCTGGTAGTTTTGGTGCTTCTGGTAGTTTTGAAAAATATTGATACTATCCAGAAAATTACGGCATTACGAACAAAGAGTGTGAAAAAGAGATAAAAAAAATTTCCTTAGATTGTTTTTAGTTTGCATATATAGTAAATAAAAAGAATGAAAAAATATGACTCTTACTTGCTGAAAACTATTGTCACTTACATTGGCCCTAGTGCTATTGCTGGTTGACTGTGAATGGCATTTAAATAATTATATTTTTTAATTTGAAAGTACGTACATGATAAGAAAACCCTTTTTTCTTCATGTATTAGACAACAAATTTTATCCTAGTGCTATTTGATGAGAAATGTCTGTGCGGCGTTTCGCTAGTACCGTTACGTCCGGGTATTTGGCCGTGTCGTTGATGCGGACGGCGGGCGACGGACGTAGGGAGAGCCGCCCGGAAAACCGGTGGACCGAGCGGCAATGGGAAAAATTGATATTTTTATTTCGTTTGAGATTTATTATGTTATCATATCCGTTGCTGTAAAATTTGAGAGTGAAAATTATTATTTTTCGTCCAGACTGCTTTTTTTACAATTCCTTTTTTTGTCAACCGAGGCTAACCGAAAGTGATCACTGTGTTATTGCCACATATTACGATGCCAGAGAGTACAATAATATAATATGTACACCACAATTTCAAAATATCAATGCCGAATGTTTATTATATAAAAATATAACGAATCATTTAATTTGTTGCAACTTTAACGGTGAGTAGGTAGGGATTAAACTATGGAATCACAATTGTACTGATTTGATATTTTGCGCACACAAGAATGCTTTATGATTCTTGATTTTTCAAATAAACCAAAAAATAGTTTTTGTAGGCTGGATAATTTTGAAAATTGGATGCTCATTTATTTGGTTGTTATTTTAATACTTTGAACAATCATTGTCATCACAATATATTAATTTAACACTTAACTGCAAAAATAATCTGGCGGACTTATTGACAGGTAGTAATTTTCTGCAACCAACCAGAAAAATAGTAAATAAAGCAAGTTACATGGTCGCAAAAAACATTCAAATGATTATTCACCTTTATGAAATTTATGGATATATACCGATCAAATCTGAAGGAACGGATGGTGGAGAGGAAAGAAAAAACAGGAATGAAACACATTATATTACTGACTAGAAATGAAGTTTTTCCAGTCACTTCTTAAAGCATGCCAATGACGAGGGGAGTCTAATATTGGTTTGTAACTGGTTCCAGAGTCTCACTGTATGGACAAGAAAGGACGACGTAAAAATACAGTAGTGATAAACTGGGATAGTTACAACATACGTTCCATTAGAAACATATGGATATCATATAACGTATCTATCCAGGTCGCCCACATCTCAGCACTCCACATCCTGCCATGCCATGCCGAGACTCTAAATTTCCCTAATGTAATGCCGGTGCATATTATAGGATGAATATACAATTTGTTGAGTCCAACTCTCGGTCAAAAACGGGGGATATTTTCAATACATGTCCTTACCAGCGCTTAACCTTTCCTGTGGTGGTTATAGGATGTTGCTGCATCCAAAGATAAACCGTTTAATTTATCACGTGTTATACACCCATCATCCTCTTAAGGCATCTGTTATGAAACCTTAAAAGTATTTCTCTTTAAATACCTATTATTTGCTCTCTAAATACCAATCATACTCTTAATAAAGCTTCTGGGTCCACCTTAATAAAATATACAGACAACTTGATGTTTTTTTCTCGTTTTATACATAATGACGAAGGGAGCAAAGATTTGGGTTTAAAATAAATCTATATCTCTTATTTCTACAATATTATTTTTTGAGTCACTGTATACATTATGTTTTTCGTATTATTAATTTCTGGATCCTCTTGTTAGTTGTTTCCTCACAACTGAGAATTTTGATCTTCCTGAGGTGCATGCACCAACACCATGCATAACTCTTCTCCAATTGTATTTAGATACAACTGACTGGAGCGCTGACATAACCGAAGATCATGTCGCAGTTTTTACTTGATCAATCTAACGTGATTATGATACTTCCCTTTCTCATCTTTCATTGTTGCTGCCAATCTCAACAATTCTGTCGAGAGTGTATCATTTTAGTTAGAGCTGGAGATAAGTAATTTTGCTTATATCTCAGGTGTCAAGATTTGGATTCCCGACGAATCCCCTACCTGTGCTTATTAAATACGCTTAAACTATTACACTTAAATTATTTGAGCTTTCTTGGTTTGACAGGTGAGGTGACATAACACATAATAAGTTCCAGAGTTGTTTTTAAATATTAAAAAAATGCAGATAACAAATCATATGTTTGATACATTTTTGGATGTTATCTTATTTTATTAATGAACTCAAAATTAATTAACATTTTTTTCATTAAGAGTAAATTTTATTATATTTACTTTTAGTTCCAAAGTTAATGTATTATTCACATCAAAATAAATATTTTTTTAACGTAAATTCATTTTATTTTTATGTGAAACTTCCATATTTTAACAAAATTGTCACAAAAGGATTTTTCCCAATACCCACATAACGATAAATAAACCTCAGCAAAAGGACAAAATACCAAAGGTACAAATTGATTTCAGACAGTTGATATTGTGTCGAAAGACCGCGCATGATAACTTATTAGAAAAAAATCCTTTGTGATTGAAAAGGATTAGAAATATACAATAAAGAGACTCGGAGAAGACTTGTTCAATTGTAAAGGGAAGTTTGTAAGGTTCTTCTTGATAACTTATTGTCAGAAGAGTCAAAAATATAAAGGGTTATTTATTGATTGATTAACATTTGTTAGTCGGGTAAAATAATTATATTTTTGACTTAAATGCCTTGAAAGCCTCGTTTCATGTGAAAATAATGAAGTATAAATATATGTTGAAAGTATTTAACTTAAATGATAAACTTTTAGGTCGTAGATATTATTCATATAGATATTTTTTGCTTTTTATGTAATGAAACTACTAAAGATTACAACAATTTTGTCCATTTTGGTTTGGTACTTGTATTTTTTGTAAAGTAAATAATGTCATTTAACAGTGTAAATGTTTTTATCTTTGTGAATCAACTCAAACCCTGAAATTAACGTCAATCGATATCTTATAAACACGTTTGTTTAATTAACTGTATTTTTTTATTTGCGTTAAAGCGTTTATTAATAAATCGTAGATCTATGTGAATTAAACAAACTTTTCATTTTAGAAAAGAACTTGAAATATCCCAGATTATAAATAATGAGATATAAAATCTTTGTGTTAAATTGTATTAAGCTTTCGTTATACACAGTGTTTATATTGAAATGTGTACTGCATATTGACCGTACTGAAACACGCTTGAATTAAACACAGAAGCTCGCCGGCTCAAGCCCTAAACGAGAATTGTGATAATTCTCTTTGATAAAATGAAAATTTTCCCCTTATTATTTAAAGGTAAAATAATACGAGTACATATGAATTCGGTCCTCACAATCCAGAGGGCTATTTGCTATGTTAAATTGATAAAAAAAATCGAGTAAGAAATATATTAAAATGTCTGCATGTGAAATAAAAAATTGAGTGGGATACAATTCTGGCCATATCACAATTGGAACAATCACATATTGCTCCTTTCTGTTGAGTCTAAAAGTAGACAAAACAATGTTTGTTCCATTTATTTCTACAAAACGTATACTCCAGATTCTGAATTACAAATGAAATTAAATCACTTTAAAAATGTAATAAAGTGACTGCGCTTTGATATTGAAAGCATCAAGGTCTACATACCTAGAAATATCAATCGATGCACAATAATCAAATGGAAAGTATAGCTACTAGAATAAAGGAGTAATTTTTTTATCTTTAAACTAAGTTGAGTGGCTGAAGTAAATCGACTGAAAACGCTATATTTTGTCAACCAATTTAGAATATGGGAATATGACCTGTGGCGCTGCATCACACAGTAATGCAAAAATAATTATGCTCTCACAAAGATCAATTTTGAAAGTGATGTACTGATATCAATGAAGAATGAACACTTATTAGGTATTTCGCCAGACTGTAGATATCTTGTCAACAAGTTGACGCCGAATATCTTCGTCTAGCATTTCCAAAAGATTGTGAAATGGAAATATGCATTTAAGGAAAAAACATCAAATATAAATATTTCTTAATTTATTTATTTAACACTTTCATGCAAATAAATCTGGTATGTTCAAGGCTTTAATGTTATTTCTACAATCAGCCAGATTTTTTTTCATAACAATTATTGGTATCCCTTGTTTTTATGAAAACAATTATTTAAAAAAACTGATTAAAATCAAAATTAAATACAATTCTGAAGAAGAAATAGGATGATAATTGTATAGGAGTTCAGGAAGAGGAATATTAGAGAAAAATAATGTTTTATCTATTCTAAAATATCCATAAGGATGTGGGCGATTGAGCTAGGAAGATTGTTTCAAAGTTATTTGATATTACCTAAATCCACGAGAGATATTAAAATAGTCGGTAAATATAAAACTGAATTTAAAAAATGGCTCATAAAAAGCAGACCAGATTATGAAGAGATAATGTATACACAAGATGAAAACTCAAATATGATGAAAATGGAGAAGTATTTTATGTACAGCTCCCTCTAGCTTGAGAATTTATGCGTCCTTTTTTGTGTCTACAAATCAGTGAATTATCATTAGTAACTTTAATGTTCTGATTTAAATATTCATTGCTAGTGTAATGTGATTATGGTGGTATTTCATTCGTCTTTTTTTAAGTGGGAATTTTCATTACTTGGACTACTTTACATATGTTTCTTTGAATCTATCTGCTTAAGGACGGGCATACGCTTTATTAGGCAGGATAATATTTTTTATATACGAGTATTTAGTAGTAAAATATAAAATTCCAATTAATTTTATTAAAAAAATAAGCCACGGCTGGAATACGAGTACATATGGTATTTGTATATGTAAGAATGTTAATGTTTAGTTTGAATGTTTAAACGGAATATATGATAAAAGTATTTAATCATAATAATCACTTCTCATTCGTTAGATGGTAGAACCATCTCACATCCATCATCCTTCTAAGATTTATATTCTTAAAACTGAGAAGTCTTCTTTTTTGGGTCTAGGTAACTTCAGTATTATTGTAAAATGTTTACGTTTTTAGAAAAAAAAATTGATAATGATCAATATGATAATGATCAATAAGATCGCCAATCAAAGACCTTGTCTGGTGACGTGGATCTCGTTATATACTCGTAACATGCTATAGATAATTTACTTGTACTGGTCAGTTTACTGTGCTACGCTCAAACAAATGTCATAGTTAAAATCTATTTTGGCTAATAGAATTTTTTTAAGAACGAGCACATAAAACCATAATATTAAACCTATCTGTATCAAAAGTACTACTTTCAATACCAAAAATTGAATATTTAGAACAAGATTTAAGAGAGAAACAACTTTAAAGGTTTTCAAAGTTTGATTAAAAAACGACATTATACAAAAAAAATTGAAAATCGTCGTGCGTTTGGTGTTAATGTATATTAAACTATAATAAAATACATTTTCATTAAAAGTATTATGTGACTTTTTTTTAATAATCTTTAAATACATATGAAAGTTCTAAATTGTGCATTAATAGAATTTCTATCAGATTTGTACCAAATTTTGCAATAGGCATAAATGACCGGATAGTGAAACGAAATCCAGTTTAAATATCCACTAACTGAATGTAGCTGTCGGAAATAACTCGGGTAATTACGGTGAAACGTAATTTCGAATTTCATAAGTGTACACACTATTGATTATTGTATATATTTGCCAGTTAAAATTAACCAGTATAACATCAAATATATTTCATTCTATATTCAGAATATCAATACATAAATTAAGCATACACTCGTACCAAAAATAATTAGAAAACTTGACCAACAAAGAAGTACACACACAAACATGATACATACGAGTATCATGTCCGTTTTGAGTTAGATAAAGAAAAAATACATACACGCATACAGGCTTGCAAATTCCTTATCCATACATCTCTTCATGCATACTTTTATGTTATTCATACTTCTTACTTTTACCTCAATGCATTTTTTTCCAATAGTCGTATTCCATTCTTTCATCAATATTCCTCTGTATCGTTTTTTTTTCTTCAAGTTTGATAGATTTATTTGTTTTGTAAGTCGTTTGCAACTCATTCTCTCAATATGGTTAGCCAACCTTAAGATATTTTTTTTACAATCACAAAATGTAATATAGTTCTTTATTTGTTGTATCCATTGCATATATTATCGTATAATTTCATTCTCTATAATAAATTATAGCACTGCATACTCTTCTCATCATATTTTTATTGGGCTTTTATACTATTTTTTAATGTCTTACATACCTATATCAAGGTATCCACTGGCACACCACTGCGCTCAAAGAGTTTGAAGATTTTGCGATTGATTTATAGACGGGTATAATTTTTTCGCGTACGCTTCAAACTCTCCCTCATTTTTTCCATACCATCAGAAAGTTTGGTTTGGATGCGATAAGTTTTATCGTGACCCAAAAAACTGTGCAACATCTTAAGGAAGGTCGATTGGATCAAACATGCTTCAAATTACTGAGTTGCGATTTATACGAGTATTAACCAACATAAATTAAGAAAACATTTAATTTGGTTCCAAACAACTTTTGGTCAATAACTAATCAATAAAGTTCTTTAAAATGAATTTGATTGTTTTATATCCATTCTCATTCTCTCACTGTATTATAAAATAGTATTGATTTTCCAAAAAATCTTAATATTCAAATTTTTCTAAAATCAATCCATACATGAAGGATAATGATATCGATTATATTGGATATTTTGACCAAGAAATCACGCTCATGATAAAGTTCAATTCATTATTTATCAATCATGAATTACTTTTGCAGTGACAGTGTCATAAAGTTGAATACAATAACCGTTCTATGAGGAATCTAAAATCATGTCTCAATAAAAAAGTCATAGTATATTGTAATCATTGCAGGTATAGCAGATTTATTTGAGGCCGTTTTTTGACCAAAACATGAGAGCAATTTTATGGAAATTTGTTTTCATATTCCCCTTGCCTTAAAATTCTATAGCGCTTACATAAGAACCTACTGAAACATATGGTTCTTCCAAAAAATGCGTTCCTTATGAACAAAATACTGAATTATTAATGAACGGGGAATCCCCTTGACGCTGAAGGCTGCTGCTATTCCAGCTTTGATGAAGACCATAACTTGTCTGGATTAATTTTTGAACTTTTTGCGTTCGTACTTATATTTTTTGAGAAAATTGTTATAAAAATTCATTTTATGTGTAGTTTTTGACTTATGATATTTATTGCTTGAACTTTTGATTGATGTTATAAGAACCATATTGAAGTTTATGTTAAACATAAAAACATATTTTGAAGTGACTCAATATTTTTACTTTTTAAAAACTTGTTTAACAAGAAGGAAACAATCTATTGAAATTAAGAAATATTTTCAATTTAGAAACACAAAAAAATCTTTATTTTCTATATGCAAACTATGATGTTTAACTTGTCAAAAATGGATCCAACTGTCACACCTTTTTCCTATTTATCAGAAACAATAATAAGTTGTACACAATTGATTACATAAATCAAGTTCACCAATAATCAATCTTACCAAGGTGGGACACGCCTGTTCAGCTCAGCCGGCTTCTTAAAGAGGCAAGTACTCTTTAGATCTCAGGGGTTGGTTGGATTCCTTTAACTCTGAGTAACTCTTTCTCAATTCTCAGCGGGACAAGGTGACACAATTAAACAAGATATAATTTTAAAACAAAACAGTTTATTATATTAATGGATGAAAGAAAAAAAAAAGAAAAAAAACTTGAACGTATGTCAAGAAAAAAGTTTAAATGGCTCGAAGACCGTGTTGTGAAATCTAGCAAGGGGGATTACAATCAATTAGAATTTAAGTTGCCAGGGTTTAACGTCCTGACGAAATCCAGCATTAAATACAAGGAATAATTTTCACCCATAATTGAAGATGTCGTCCTGAAACGTCTGTGACAGCAGAGGAAGTCAGCGAGAAGAATACGGCTAGTATTCTGTGTCAGCACCGTTGGAGCAACGTCCGTACCTCAGCGCGTTCCGAATGAAAGAGGGTGCTGGGAAGGCATCCTTCCCCTGAGCAAGGAAATCCCGAGAGAGAGACGACAATTCTTTTTATCTCTCTCACCAATACGACTGGCGCCATAGTGAACAAAAATTGTACTTCACAATGTTGTCATTGCAAAAAAATGTACCTGGCTGCCCAGACAGCTACCCTTTTTTTGTAGTTTAAAATATCCCATACCTCTATTTAAAAAGACAACGACATCGGTATTCTTTACAATTATTCCACAATGGGTTTGGAGTCTAGACGGTATTTATTATTCCATCCCGAACCGTATGGCAACAACTACAAAGTGATCCATCGATTTGCCCACGCGGTTTATAAAACATGACATATCGATGATTTAAAATATCGAGCACGTGTACTATGTAATTTATCAAATATAGTCCTCACACAACATCTATGATTAAAGATTCATTTAAATGCATTTCCTTGATATATGTATGCTCGTTGATAAATATAACGTTTGTGACGTATGTAAGGAAAAATAGATTCCTACTAAAATAAGTAAATTAGATCATCTTAAAGGTAAGTTTTCTTTTAAAAATTTAAAAAAATGTAGTGAGATTTATTAAAACCAAATCTCTTTGTGCAAGCTGAGACCTGAACACTTAATTAAGAACGTTTATGGTTTGCTGCTACATCTTATATTTCATATATGGAATGGAGGCATAAACACTGCACTAGGAAACATCACGCAGGATCGAGGCTTTTGAAATCTGAATCTCCAAACGTGTCTTCAAGATTCCGTGGACAGATCGTGTTACAAATATGTAAGTGCTTGCTAGTTCATACACGTACCGAGCTAGGACGAGTATATATACGAGTATATGGACTGCTTAAAACTGGAAAGATTTGCAATTTACAGTGTCTCGGTTGCGTAATGAGAGGCAAAATGTACATTTTAAAACAACTGAACATCCAGAAGAAAGGAATGGCAAACTTGACAGAGAAAGATGCCGTATCTTTTGATATAAGAACTTGTTTGGGCGTAGCTTTACTGAGTTGTTCTGGGTTGCAAGGAACATGATAAGGGTAGTGGACATTTTCCAATAGAAGACGGCTCCACGAGAAAAGTCACGTCCTGTATACTGTCTACTGTAATATTTTCCATCAAGCGCTTAGCACCTTTAACAATTGGAATCCTTAATGAGACATATATTTTTTTGAATTACTCAATACAATGCGTTCGCTAAATGAACAAAATGCATACGCGGCAATGTACGTAGTGTGACCTCATTTAAGGGAGTCATTGCATCGCTCGGTTTATGGTACATTGCAATTCAATCAAACGAGTTGTTCAAGGGCTTACCGTATCTTCGCCAATTGCACTGAAAAGCCCGCACAGTATTAACGGTCCAAGGGATGCAGCTCAAATTGCATTTGATGGCTGCTTAGATAATTTTATCAATGAGCTACAATGTTATTAGAGGAAAGTTAGTTCAGATGTTTGCATGATTCAAAACAAGGTGCATTTAGAATCAGTTTATTTTTCAATTTTTTTTTCTTTCGTATGATAACTTCAAACTAACTTGAATAGCTGATTAAGACATATTAAACTGATAATACTATCACCCGTAAAGACATTATAAAACACATAAACGAGAATCAACCTGACAAACTGTTTTACGATTCTGAGACCCGTTTTTTTTATTTTACCCAAAGGTACCATCGAGAATCGAATCAAAAATCCCGGGCTGAACACAAGCGTCTTATGAACTAAGTTAAAATTAATCACTATTTTATTTTCCAGAAAAAAAAAATACTCACTGCTTTCAATAATTTTATAATTGTAAAATAAAGGTATTAAAGCAAAGCATAATAAGTCAAAGGAGAGGGCGACTAAAATAAATTCCGTAGAAATATGATCGTAGAAGTTGAAAGAAAGCTTATGATTGAGTAGAAAAATGCGAATTTTAATAAAATATAGGATATAATTTTAAAAATGAGCATTGAGATGATAGGAGTGATGTGTCTGCAGTAATGGGAGTTCTTTATCTCCCGAAGTCACCATAAATTTCAAACTAATAAACCTTCTTCTCAAAACGTTAATGCGTCAATCGCACAATCAAATAATTCTTATTAAATTTAATATTTTTTATTAGCAAACATATATCGTTATTGATAATACATTGGACCACATCAAAAATATATCGAACTTTCTAGGAATCGTTAATTTTTATCATCCTAGAAAAGGTCTTGAATGAAATGAAATTCAATATCTCCAAAATTTATGTTTTGTTCACAAATTTTCTGCAAACATTTTAGCTTTTTTTTCAAAAGAATTTGGATTTTAATGAAATATCTTTTTGGATGGTTTTCCTTTGTTGCTGTTTTGAATCCAGTTAATTAAAAACTATATTTAACTTAACAGTCTTTCTTACTTACTTCATCAGCAAAGTAAACCAGGTAAACAAAGCAGATGAAATCCATTTAAGAGGTTATTTATCTAAGTAAACTTTTGTAAAAATATTTTTTTAGAACTTTCAAGTAGAGTTCCTTATACACATTTAAAACACATACATACTCGTATGTTTTCAAACATTTTTTAAATAGGTAGGATTGACAAAAAAAAAGAAATTTTTTATTTGAGTCTTAACGTCTCGGTAACGATTATCATATGTATTGTTTCATATACTTTTTACTAAGCAAAATAAAGATTCTTTTTGACAATGAGTACACGATAAATTTTTTTAAATATTTCACAAAAAATTTAAACAAGGAAAAGCTATATTTTAAGGGGAAAAATAATTCCATTCCATGTAACCATGGTATCTAACATAAGAATAGAAAATAATTAATACAATACCCACGAAATATTTTTCATTGATTTAAATTAAAATTGTGTTAAAGGCAATGTACATATATATTGGTATATACGAGTAGTTACACAACATTATCCAGTAACACTTTTAAGCCCGTGGATATTTAATGGGAATATCCATTCAAAGAAATTACTTTAAACGAATTGTCATGTCGGTGGTACAGAAAATGGTACAAACAATGTAATTGTTTTCAAATTAATTCCCATTGAATCCATTTACCTGTGCTACAATAAAATTTACAGGTTTTAATTTAAATTTTCAATCGCTTCACTTACTTTTTGTTAAAACAGTTGATTGTTCATGATTTAAATTCTCTTTAAAGAGTCTTTGAATGCAAATACAAATAAAATTTAATTGAACGTAATTCTTTCTCAAATCAAATTATTTTTTTTACGAAGAATATACCTATTTAATAAATTAAGAGGGTAACATTTTAATCTTTTGACAAATCTTTGTTGCATATTTTTATTTTCGAAATAACAATTATAAACTTAATAAGTAAGATTCTTAGAAAATTAAATTTTGACTTTAAGATTTACATGTAGTCTATGTATGGTATTTTAAAGTATAATTAGGTGAATGTTCCTAAAGATTACCTTATAAACTCCTTCGTCCTAAACAAATCAACTTATAAGTAAGCACTTGAAGCTATTAGAGCACATCCACCGTGAAAAACTATCGTTTTGTTAGTAAATGCACTTAATTTACCTCCTTCAATACACCATTGAAATTTTATAAAGCTGCAAAGGATACGAGAAACGTCGAGTCCAATTACATAACCATTCTGTCGTGTAGCTCATGACTGAGCATCGTGACTCTCGTGATAGCTCTTGACGACTTCCCTCTATCCATCCCTGCATTCCACAGTTCAAGGAGCAGTTATTGAGGTTAGCTCTGTTACCGTCTCTCACTTGGTCACTCCAACGCATTGAAGCTCTTCCTTTTGTACGTCATCGTTCCACATTTCGAGTTATCACAAGTCTCTCTTAGCCGTTTGTAATGTGTCCAAAGAATCGTAGGTCTCAAGCATATTGTCGACAATCTCTCAGTGACCCTCAGTCTTTCGGGAATAGAGGCCTTAGTTGCCCTTGCCATTCATGCAAATTGTAATATCTTTCTCTCGAACCAGAAGTAGGTACATACCACTGCTTAAAAATCTCCATTTTGTGATTTTTGAGAACCATTTCATTAGGCAACACCTGTGACAAAGCGGTATCATTCCTTAATGACAAATTTTATATATTGGTTCTAAAAACAAACACACTCCACTGAAACATTCACACTCTGCATTTATATCCTTACACAATTCAAAGATGTCGCACTGTCGTTTAAATATTTGTTCATCCATATAAGGTTCATTCCATTTAAGTACAAAAATTGAAAAGTAACAATCAAAACAGTAAATAAATTATGTTTTCCCTAGCATGAAAATATATAGGTCACCGTTAAACACCAACAATTTCATCAAATGAAACAATTAATATCATTGGATATGACTTTCATAATGAAAAAGGGTATTATTTATATTTTGTCCCATTCCTGTGTCCATGATATCCATGACAATTTATCTTCAATGAAAAATGGTGACGAGGTGAAAAGTAATTAAAAATTTATCGCTGTTATATAAATATTTCGTAAAATGGACGTTAATCCTGAAAGGGACTAGTGACGGAAACGAAGTGGAGGAAATAATCCTGAATTGATGTTTAAAATTAATCTCTTTTGTTTTAAGTATCGGCATTTCTTTTCCAGTCTAAATAAATTGTATCGTACAACAAAAATAATGAAAAAAAGTGACAAAAGAATGTCAACTCTTTACTATACATTCATCATCAGTTTTCAGCTGTTGTCAATCCAATGCAGGATTAAGGTCTCTCTCTATGACGTGACGTCCCATTTCTTTTCATTTCTCATAATTCTCTAATCACCATGCACTGTTGAACATCAAAATATTCAGGGATGTTGGATTGCTATCATTGTTATAGTCATGCATATTAATCGTTGCAGTGCTAAAACCAATTATGTAAGTTTAGTATCTCCTCCAACTATTTGGTCTTCAAATATGTCTGCCCTTTAGATACCCACCTTAAAAATATGGTACGCTCCGATCGTCTCCCTTCGGTGTGTCATCGAATCCAGTACAGGGGTGTGGCCGGTAAGTTTGCTGGTACGCAACTGCTCGCTTACTTAAAAAAAACAAATTCCATGGCACAGCTTCACTTTCCAACTGATTTGATGTTGGAATGGGGAGAGTGAATGAATCAGAAATTTTGAATAATTCTTTGGGCAAAGACTCTCTTTTTCGGTGTGTGTGATTATTTTGGGTGTTTCCAAATTTACATTATTAAAGGAAATATAATTTAATGTTTTATACAAACTTTATTTTTGAAAAAAAAAAAAAAAAAACACAAGTTTAATTTTTGAGTTCTTGCTGCAGAATTTTCATCAAGTAACATATTCCCTTCTTGTTTCAGAGTTTTCATTACTTTTGAAAAAAAAAAACTTTTCTTTCTAGAAATTTGTTTCAATTAAAATTCGTTAGCTCAAAACTCCCCAGGAACAAAGGACATCTCTATATGTGCACAGGTAATAACAAAGAAAATTCGTTATTCTGTGACGTAATAAAAATGTTACGGCTTCACGGCAAATGAGAAAATTTACGGCTCGTTGTATTTTTATTTTATTACGGCGCTCAGTCTCCCCCGGAGACCAAAACAACTACAATTGATTTTATTTTGTGATTTTTTAAACTTTCCTTCCAAGAACTGCTTAAAATTTGTTTGTAAACATTACCTTTTTAAATATGTATTTCAACAAGTCTTTTTAAAAACGATGAATTTTTCACTCGGTTTTTTAATTATCTTTCAATGTACGTATAATGTTGTTTGTTTTAGAGTCGAACCAGTCTCTTCATTTAGAATTAGAAACCTTAGAATATTAAACAGTTATATTAATACAACTTTCACAGCTTCAAAACAAAAAAGCTTTTATGAATTTAAGTGATACCAAAGGTTAACCATCCATCGATAGTTTCTTTGCGTTTTATAATTTCATTCTCGAAATCAAAATTTACTATAAAATGATACATCACTGATTTGACAAGTTTCTGGTCTCAAATGCAAATTATTCCTTTGATAACTAATGATTATGAATGCGTAAGGTTGTAAGTGGAATAATATTTTGTAATAAAACTTGGATTTTAATGTACTATTTTATTAAATTATTTTCTTCCTTTGTCTCCTAATGGCATGTGAACGGCCGGGACTGAAGACTATTTCTCTGGTTGCTGTGAAGTCTTACAACCATGACACCCTATTGAGACAGCAATTGGTGTACACTGCTGTGTCGTGTGCTGTCACTTAAGTCTTACTCAATTTTCAACCTTGACTCATACATTACGTTTCTACTCCCCCAAAGTAATCTCCCTCCAAAGAACACGTGGTGTGGTCCAATATTTCCAGTCCAAGGATATAAAATGAAGTTGATATTTATTTTGATTTTGTCTTCTATCTTGAAACACTTGCTCTCGCACTTATGCAACTGTTTCTGGATTGAATGCTTCTTTAAGTCAGCATAAAACGAAACAACATGTGTTCTACCGGCTTTAGTTGACATACTACTGAGGATAGAGGTATCAAGTTTTAACTGTAATGTAACATTACCTGACCGTGCATTGGCCTTAACTGGCGTGGTATCTGCCAAACCTAATATGGTGGTATGCCCCAAGAATACTCTTCTTAACTATAAACACTGTAAAGGAATTCATGTCCCTTTTGCTTGCATAGGCGCTGACCACTGAGGAATTTTTTAAAGTATCGCACTTATTTTGATGCAACATGAACACATTTTAACTATCTTTGCAATTCAACCACAATTCTAACGAAAAAGCTTTCGTATCGTATATTTTATAACAGCCTTCCAAAAAAGGATTTCTTCTTATTTTTTATGCATTTTTTTAAATACAAGTATACTTGATATAAACATAATTTTACTAAGCATAGTGTAATCGTATAACACAACACCTGGCTGTGTTTTGTGCATTGCAGCATTATTTCTATAAACAAATAGTCTTATTAACCTTTAGCTTATATCGAATACCGACCAAGACAATATCATTATTTGTTGGTAGTTGTATGACAGTAGATAGTGTTTTATACGTCTGAAAATTTAATTTAAATGATATTTTTTCTGTAAATGTGTACAAACCTTTAATAAAAATGAACTTTTTATTCGGTTAGTATTTTCAGTCAAGTAATAATGTTGATTGTAAACTCTTCCTTCCCTGTGATGTGTAACTAGTACATATTGCTCCTAAAAACTCTAATATCTCTATAAATATAATAAATACTGGGTTCAGATTTTAGGTATTCATCCGTAATACATTTACGGATTGAATGAAAGAAATAATAATAATAATAACTAGCACTTATCGGCCACATCAGAGATATTTTGTGAAAATCGGGAATAAATTCACCTATACAATCAAACGTATATGAGTGTGTGACGTAGGTATATTCATTCTAAAAAGTCGCTATGGGTGAGGAAACGACACTATTTATGTCTCACTCTCACTCTACTTCGGTGTATGGGAACGCAAGAAATAGAATCTCAGTTCGCTCGCTTCAGTAGATTTCGGGCATCCATTTGAGGTGGTCGCTTCGCCCGTTTTATGAACGTCGGCCGATGTTTTTTTCACGTTTTCAGCAATTAAATTTCAATTATTATCACTTTTGACTTCAAATTTAATTAATTTAAGCGATTGGCTATGAATATTCTAATTTTTCCGATTTAAAATCGCTCATTTTTACATGTGTATTGAATACACAGCACCGGAAAGCGCGGATTTTTTTTAGCACAGAAAGGGAAAGGTTAGCGAATAAATCAATCATTATCACGTAATAGTGAAAAATATTTTCACAGTTTCTTTTAATATATGAAATTGAATTTAACAGCGGTACCAACTGTAGCTTGGGTAATAATAAAGCTTTACAAATTGTAGCTTTGTTATTAACGCTATAGCGAAGTTTTGTTTTTCACTTTTTTGAATACCGTTTAAATGCGTTTTAATAAAATTACTTTTATTATTTCTATAAAGCTATAATAAAATCGTTTTAAAGTTATTTCATGTTTTTAAAAATATTTTATTGCTTTGAACTTATATATTTATTGTTTTGAAATCACACACCAGAAACGTATGCCCATATTGTTTTCTGTATTATTACCTTATCAAATATTAAATTATACTTTTGTTGTAAACAAACAAATTCATTGTCAAGTGAAAATCTCTTCCATTTTTTTTTAGGTTTTTCCGTTGAATAAAATTGTTAAGAAATTTGTACATCAACAAGAGAGAGTACCTGCATTATGCTATATGTGAACGATATGCACATTGCATTATATTTTCTAATTAAAAAAAAATATGTTTAGTTAAAAAAAAATTTGTTTTATCATTTTAAATTTAAATTCCGCAACTTACTAAATAAAGAAAGCGATTGTAAATATTTTTTTATGTTTTGGATCTCTAAGGAATTCTTCGTTTTGCCTTATTATAAGCACTTAGTTTGCTCAATATTATTCCGAATTACTCTGTTATTCCGAACATCTCAAGCAGCTTTATCGGAATTAATGGTTCTATGTCTGACTTGTTATTCACAACTAACTTCGAGCGGGTCTTGCCGTTGTTATTTTTAGAATTTTTCATTTGAATTTGTTGTTATTATGCCACTTAGGAGCTGCCTCACATAATTTCATAGGAGCTCTTCGAATGTCAGGTAAATAACGCCATTTAAACTTTAACGTATTTCTCTCGAGCAAGTCGAGGCAATTTTGTATTATGGAAAATAATCAAATCAAGATATTGAAAGAAGATAAACATCAGGCAATCAAGTGAATGTTGGATTATACAGTGTGTTTGCCGATTAGATCATTATAAGAGAAGCAAAGCTGGCTGCTCATAATGGAATATAAGACCTAACATTATGATAGGATATGCAAACAATATTTGAATGTGGCTAAACAGTGATTTAAGCTTAAAACACTAGAAATGATAGCGTAGGTGGAATATGTAGGAAAAATATTTATGAGAGAACAAGGAATGAGGACATTTGGAAATAATGTCTATTGAAAAAATGTGGATGAAGAAAAGAGCATTGAGCTAGTTCAGCCAAGTATGAAAGAATGAATTAATTATGAAAGTTGCATTAAAAAATAATCTGGACGAGTTGAATGAGAAGCTTGTGAAGAACTTATAAATCTAATTCTGAAAAAAAAACATATAAATCTAATTCTGAAAGGGGAAAGAGTAAAAAGCTTTAAAGATACGAAAGCATGCATGACGCGGTGAATGAGCATAGGAGGGATTTTTTTTTAGTATCTGTTCTTTCTGCCTAACCCAATAGGGGTAATAACATGGTATACTAGTGATGGTGATATATGTATCTTCTTTTTTTATATTCACTTATAATGTACCTGAATGTATGCACTGGCAAATGTAAGCAACCCTTAAAAAGTCATTAAAATTATATTGCCTAAGTTAGATAGTATTGCAAAAAACTGTACTAAAAGAATATTTATTTGTTATAATAAATTAATTCAATGTCACAGAGCAATTAACAATAAAGTTTATTTGTGGTTAAAACTTCATAAACTGTTTTTGTACGAGAAATGATTCGATGTACACGGATTTAATTGTAATAATGTTTGGAAACCACTGTTTAACTTGTTATATAGTTTGGGCACAATTCGCAACGAACGTGTAAATAGTGTGGCATAAATTTTATTAATTATATTATATATAACATTACAAACATACACTTTGGCTTAGAGCTCTCACTTATTACGGCAATGGCGCTGTTCCCAATTTTAATCACCAAGGGATAATTGGAATTATAATTTACGAATAATGGATGTATTTTAACTCAAAATTTTGTGATTTAATTCGCTAATTGGCTTAGTTTTGCCACTCTTGAACAAGTTTCGTTTTGTAATCAAGTAAAGATAATTTTTTTAACTTGTTCGAAAAGTGTTTGTTTTATACGCACTTCATTCTGTTTTGTTTTCAAGGATTCAATGTCTTTAATTTTTTTGAGTGTTTCATTTTCGAGTGTAAAGTAGACATTCTTAAATATTTTGAATGAGAAGAATAAAAACAGATGTTTTTGTATCTCATCTCAAGAATTTCTCAAATTATTGTAGCGAGCTGAAGAATTTAATTAAAAGGAGAATCGAACCTACATTTTTTAATACTCAAATTACTGTTGTTGAGTTAAATTTATTTCACACTTTCAAGGTATAAATTGTGGCGGATTTATTGCTTCAAAGTAATTTCATCTAACCCACAAGCTTTTCTTTCATAAAAAATACTGGTATCCGTGACCGTGATCATATCTTATATATAATATACGAAGATGAGATTTGAGAAAAGCTAAAAGGAAAAAGGATAAGAATAGGAATTGTTTGAGAGTTAAGGACACGGAATATTTTGAGATATATAATGCGTCTTTAGTTTATTATAAAATATCAATGAGGATTCAATGTAAAATATCAATATAAAATATCAATGATAATGTAAAATCTCAATATAAAAATTAAATGTAAAATATCAATATAAAATATAAATGATATCAATGAGGACATCTAATAATGCCTAAATGATTGTTCCAAAGTTGAGCCGAGTGAACTGCATACGAAGTATTGAATGATTTGTAATGCGTTGGTACACAGGCCACGCTTAATTTTTTTTAATTTTCACGTAGATTCAAAAGACAGCTTAGGTTGCTCAACTTAGCGATTTCTTTGCTGTTTTATTTAAAGCCTACTCTGGTATATAGTTATATTTTTTAGGTTGAAAATAAACGGAACACAAATACTTTGGAGTCCATCCAATAACTCCTTAGTAGCATCGAAATAATAAACGTCCGCATAGTCCATTTAGCGATTTTCCATCATAATAATATATATGATATGTAAGTATAATAAATATTTTTACATATCGTTTAACTTTACATCATTTTTTGTCATACATTATTCTTGATTGACCTTTGTGTATTCTACGGTGTTTAAGAAAATCTGCTTTGAGTTAATTAATTAATTCATATGATATTCCTTAGCATATTTGTACACGTGATGAGGATACGTAAAGAGATTGTGATATCCCTGAAAAATATTGTACAGAAAGAGATACATGGCTGCGCGGTAATGCGTAGGACTTCCGTGCGAAAGATAGCACGTTCGAGCCCCGTGATATACTACTCCAATATAATAAATCAATATTTTTTTCTTCTGTATTATTCGGCTGTATAAGAATACTTTTGACTTCGGTCATATCTTATGAAAGTGCCTTCAGTTCCAATAGTCGTGCATTTACTTTTTGAAACACTGGTGTACTCACTTAACTAGCAGGTAGTGATAGTTAATTGTAATCATTATTACAAAAGAAACATTAGTCATAGAATTCATACTTGAAATCAAATGGGGTCCATTTTTTGGGTACTATCAGAAATCGAACCTGACACCTTCTTTGTTTTTTTTTACTCCACAGATTGTCTAGTTATTAAGATGCATGTTTTCCAGCCTGGAGGTTGTAGGTTTCCCTTAGTGTCAATTTCTTTATTATGGTTTCAGTCTGGTTTCAATTTAATGTCTATTCATCATACTTTTGGTTGGTTTGAAGAAATTGTCACACAGCAAAAAGCTCATCAGGTCGATGTATCGTTGTCTACAATATAAATGAAATACGAGGCAAAACTATAAAATATTCCTAATAAATTAAACCAGATATGTCGTCTAGGCTTTTATACGTTCATTAACTCGTGTTTTCTAAATTGAGTTATCACACATATTATTAAAAACATCCAAATGGACAATTTTAACCGAAACTGTGTATAAATAATATGTAAGTCTATCTGACACTATTTTGTTCACCGCAAAAAAGCAAGATACTCGTTAATCCATGAACAAAGTATACTTTTCTTTGTAAAAAATAAAACCTTTGTAAAATATTTACTGAAATCCTCGAATTATTTGATCTTTAAAACTTGACTCATCTAACATCTAAAAAGAGAACTCTTTTCAAAATGTCTAGCAGAATATATATTTTTTTCAATATTTTTTTATACACTTTCAAAGAACACATGTTTCAAATTGTAAAATTCATGTTTATATTTTAAAAGATCAGTGCCCACATAAAGTACACTTGTTGAGAGTATTTTTCTTTACATATTATAAATTTTACAAATTAACAAAAAGCATTTTTGCATATATTATGTTATCAAAAAAAATATAAGAATTAATTACGTTCATACATTATATTATCAAAATAAATATAAGAATTAATTCTAGTCTCCCTTCAAAACGAATAAATCTTACGCCTTTTACCAAAGATTTCCGTAGAGGGGGACATTCAAATGAGTCTAAAAAAACATTAGAATTAAATGTATGAAAATTGTGAATCTTCTGAGGGAAATATGAATATTGGAAAATCGGAAGTTTAGGTTATGAGAGAGAAAATAGATTAATCGAAATTAAAGTGAAAACTAAACATTTGATCAAACTGAAGAATGTTTGTGCCTTAGAAGCATATGTTTATGCAAATCGTATTATTGATGAACGAAGAGTAGCAGTAGGCCACAAAGGGAACGGTCGTTTATAGAATGTGTTAACCAACCGAAACATACCAAGAAAAGCAAAGCTGACTGCTATAGTAGCATCTTGGGAAAATCTTGGGAACACCTAGAAAAAAGTAACATGATCAAATAAATCCAATTCTGGAAGAGGGATGTGTATAAAGCTTTCATAATACGAGAATTTGTATGACGTAGCAGAAATAAAAGATTGTTTATCAGGATAGAAAAAAATAGAGATCTGTTCTCTCTGCCTATGCTAATGGCGACAAAGGGTGATGATTTTTTAAATTATTTGAATGCATTTTTTAACTTTTACGGGGAATCAATGATATTTATACCCTTATATTTAATAGTTTTTCTGTATTATGAACACATTATATTTACAAACTCCTTAATTTTAAAACATGCACATAGACTCATTCACAAACCTATTAAAATATTGATTCAAATGGAATTTATATACAGTTTAGAACCACGCATTGAAAAGTCTTATCAACTATTTTTAGATTAATAAGTCGCTAATTTTTCAGTTTTATGTAGAGTAACTTTATAATTTTTTAAAGGCAGTAAACTGAGGTCTTTCTTTGTATTTTTTACTTATGAGTTTATTTATTAATTTATTCGTAGTATGCATTTTAATATACCTTAATTGATTATTCGGGCGTATTGAAGGACATTTCCGAAATACAATGTTGTTTCCGGCACCATTCACTAAAAACCACTGGAGTAGGCGCATTTTTCGCTGTTTGTCAAGGCTCGTATTGGTAAATATTACTCCGCAAGTAATCAGACAACAACTCTTACACACGTCTAGTACTTGTGAGTATTACAAAACTAATTATTTTACCCTTTTTTATAATTTATATCGAATACCACCGAGCGAAAGTTGCGCATCTTACCTACTAGGCTACAAATAATTGTATTCAATTCAAGTTTGATAATATAGCAAATATTTTATTGAAAGTCTATTTTAATGTTCTTTTGCGCTTTTAAGTGACAAAAAACTGCCACCAAAATCCCGTTACCATTTTTTAAGATACAGCAAAGGCCTCAATTTCCTTCTCAAATTCAATATTTTTTTTCGAAGCGCACGCCATTGAACAAGGAAAGTTTTAAGTGACATGTGAATCTTTATGGATTAATTTTGCCTTATTTGAGGTGATTGATTTTAGTATGAGAACTCAAAGCTCAGTGAAATCATAGTAACCACTTGTTTATTAGGTTCAAGAAAAGTACATAAAAACATTTTTATACATTTTCAAGGTAAATAACACCATAAATACAATAGTTCCTCTCTTTTTCATAAAACTAGAGATTGCAGTTTCACAAAAAAAAACCTGGCTTAACTTTAAAAAAAAAACATATAACTACATTGCTCTAAAAACGGAGTTCTATAAATATTATATATCAACAGCTGTATATAATTTTCATAACTGTTAATTGAGTACTCCGGTATAAAACAAGACGTGCAAATATATCAAATTATATTATCGTATGGTATTACTCTTCTGTTGTATACAGTGGTAATCTCTTCTGACCAACCAGGAATATGATATGTAAGAGGCCTGAAGGGAAAGAGACTGAAAAACTTTAAAAAAATTCAATGGGAATTTAATATGCAAGTTGGGGGACAACTGTGTTATCAACTAGAACGTGGAGGTCGTCTATTTATTGCAGACTATAAGTAGTCTTTTAAAAAATAGTCAAGAAAACAAATGTCAGTTTTATATATATATATATTAGAAGTCACGTAAAAACTAGAATGGAAGCCATTAAAAATGATTTGGGTTTCAGCAAGAATCAGGCTAGAAATCTCAGGCTGCAAAACAGGCGTCTTATTCACTAGGCCATGGAGGATGTCAATTCGTATAAGAAGAAAGAGTGAAATTTTTTATGTATGTCAAGATAGATGTAATTGGAGATTTTTTCGTTCTGTCTACATTCGTTCGGACATCGAGTGATTATAACGACGAACAATTTAAATTTTACATCATTTTTCCATTTACACATCTTTCAACGTCACGAGAATAAAATGATCAATTATATAATTTCATATAAAGTTATGACACGATAATTCCTCCCAATAGCAAAATTTTAATGTGACACCCCGTCTATCCGGATCAAATTATATCATCAAAATAATTACTTTTTGAGCCCACACAATGTGCGGGCTTTAGTTGTGACAATGATCGATAGCGGAAAAATGTTCACAAAATATGAAAACCACTATGCGAAATCTTGCTAATAAAATTCATACAATATTTTTAAAATTATACACTAAATTGTGATATTTATTTATTTTGTATCTAGTCAAATTATTCATATTCCATGGATATTTCGGTTACTGAAAGTAAATACAAATTAACATATTGGTATTTTTCCTTAATAAAGTTTTCAATTCATACTTAGTGTGAGGATATTTTTATTTGTTTAGAGATAATTTAGATCTGTAAATGAGTGTGTGTTGAGATATACAAGCGTGTTCATTAAAATGTGTTGACAAAGTTTATTGTGTTGTTTTTAATTTATTTCGGTTAATGTTTTCATAGAAATGTATATTATTGGAGGATCTTGTATTTCTATGTTCATTCACACCATGAATTTTGATTGAGTCGTCTAAAAAATGTTGACTGTCGCGGATTATATTAAAAGGCTATTAACGAGATCACGTTTATAGAATGGATAAGTCCCGGATTTTAGTTATAGTTTCTTATGGTAACTCTACACGAAGCTGACTAATGCAGACTACATTCCAAAGAAGGAAAAAAACAGATAAAAAATCCATTGCAAGCAGAAAAAATGTTTTGTAAAATACGTACATATTAATTAATAAAAAAATAAGTCTCAGTAAGGGATTATACTTGTTTTGAACACCCGTTTTGCCAATAAATGTTTATTTGAGATCTATACATGAGTCCCTTATTTAAGAATTCTTTTAAAATACTAAACAAAGTCTCACATTACCAGGAAAACTTTTACCATCATCAATTGTCACCTAAATCTAAATATTGAAGGATTAAATTTTCTTCAATACTTGTTTTATGTATTTAAGTTAAATAAATCAGATCATTGGTCACTCGAAAGAGTACTTGTTTTCACAAATGACGACCTATGTAGCCTTGTTAATAACCGCCTGTCTCCCAACCTGAAGGTTGCGGAACACAGATTTTTTTAAAAAGAATTCCAGTCTGGTTTCCACTTCAGGTAGCTTTAACATCTTTCTGGTTGGTTGAAAGAGATTGTCACGTGGCAATAAGCTCACCAGGTTGTAATATATGCAATGAAAGTTCAATACATTACAATTAACCTCATTTGAAGTTTAAGCATCATCTGAAGGGTTACAGACAATACATATTTTTAAAATAAATTAAATCAGACGTTTTATTACACCATTTTACACGGTTATCAATTGTGAATTTATACTGTTGAATTCAAATGAATATTTCATTGTCTTGTTCTCTAATATATAATATTTAAAAGATAGTACTTTAAAAAAATCTCTTCTGATGCCAACTGAAAAAAATCAACAATATTTTTTAAAGTCGGGCTGTCCTTTTCTATAACTAATGTATTGGATGTTAACATAAGTTGTGTGCATTTTTTTCCAAATTTAAAAATGATCACCAAAAGTAAAACAAAATGGTAAAGTAAATATTCTGCTCTACAAGATATTGTGTTTGCTTTTACGTTACATATATTATTTTATTTGATTACAAGCCTTCAAAATGGAACGTCAAGTAGACGAAAGTGAGCATTTTCGACACCTCCTTATGTTCGCGTTCAATCGAGGGAATAAAGCTGCCAAAGGTGCTCGCGATATTTACTAAATGTACGGTGAAGATGCTATGAATGAAAAGACAGTTCGTCGATGGCTTTTGCGTTTCAAAGACGGTAACAGACCTGAAAAATATTATTCATGAAGATCTCCTTCAAACCACCGTAGAATTGGCTAAGCAGAGGGGTTGTAGTCACATGACTGTATACCGCCATCTTAAATAATTGGGAAAAGCCCAAAAGTTTTGCGCTTGGGTTCCACATGTTTTGAGTAAAAACAACAAAAATCAACGTTCGACAATTGATTGGTTTGAAGAAGATCTTCATGAATAATATGGTTTAAGCGGTCCTCATCGAAGTCCACTGTTCGTCCGGAAAGCTCCATGTCTTTCAGGTCGAAATTACCGTATTTGGAACGCAAAAACCATCGACGAGCTGTCCTTTCATTCATAGTATGTATATTCACCGTACACTTCGCAAATATCGCGAGCAGCTTTGGCAGCTTTATTACCTCGATTGAACACGAACAGAAGGAGGTGTCGAAATTGCTCACTTTCGTCTACTTGACATTCCATTTTGAAGGCTTGTAGTCAAATAAAATAAAATAATATATGTAACGTAAAAGCAAACACAATATCTTGTAGAGCAGAAAATTTTCTTTCGTATGACGTATAACCTTTACCATTTTGTTTTACTTTTGGTGCTTATTTTTAATTTGGAAAAAAACGGACACAACTTATGTTAACACCCAATATATAGTAATAATACATTTGCAATACTACGGTTATTCTCAAAGCATTTTTGCTCCAGTAAATTGTCTGAAAAAAAAATTGGCTTAAACCCGATACATGTGACGCTGGATGAATAAGATATAACAAAAAATAAAAAAAAAACGTTAATAAAAATGGTTCATACGTAAAGGTATTCAAGATTTGTTTTTGTAATTATTATAATATTTTACATAAAAACCATTAGGTTGGTCATATCACAATAAGATCTGTTATTTTAATTAAAATATTGTTTTTAATTATAAAACTTAAATAAATTTTGAAACGTAGCAACTCAATGTTATCAAATAGATTATTGAACGTTTTCCTTATTTCATTTATGTGTTGTTTACATGAGAAGCATTGAGCTTTTAATCTGGGAATGTCAACAGAGTTTGAATGTATTAAATTGTTTTAATTTAAATACAATATATAAATTGTATAAATGCCTAGATTCCTGAAAACTCACCTAATCCAATGGTATGAGAGCTAAGAAGCTGGATGATCATAATCAGATCACGTTCATATTATGCATACTCTTCTTTTATAACTTTTCAACCGTTACTCTTTAAAGTTGAACTCATTTAAGAATCAAATGAATTTTAAAAACATGTTTCGACTGTTTTGGTTGTGCAGTAAATTTATCTAACATTTAAATATTTGGTTTTAACACTTCGACTTTTTAATTTAAAATGCAACATCTAAAAAGGTTCACGTTTTTATTTGGCAAAACTACTTAATTTTACATATTTTGAAGTATTAATGTAAAATAAGTCTATTCTGAGTCTATTAATAAGTCTATTCAAGGTAACAATAGGTGAGCTCAAGCCTTTATATAATATTAAAAAACAGGTTACTTAAAGGACATATCTAGAAAAAACCTTATAACAAAAAACTTTCGCTCCAAAAGTTTCGCAGAAAAGATAACAATTGTACCAAAAAAAATTAATGACATTTATGAAATCATTATTATTATTTACAATATCACATATTGAATCTTCAATAGAATTCAATAGTAAGAAACAATTAATTCAACTTAGGAGAAAAGCACTTTCATCGTAAAGTATAACTGATATCCAAAACGAAATATTCGACATTGACCTGCAGTCTGGTTTTCACTTAAGACCTCTTTGATATATTTCTGGTTGCTTGGAAGAGCTGGAAGGTTGCTTGTTAGAGTTGCTAAGTTTAACTGTTTACAGCGAAAGTATAATATAACTAGACGATTAACCGATGTCATGCACGGGTCATTGCAGAGTTTTTTATAACGTTTCTGAACAGGTATATATGTATTATATTATACAACGGTGCTTTCATATATACTATTTTTTTAGAATTAAGTACTTTCTTCTCTTGGAAACACATTTAAAATATTTTTTTATACAAAAAAAAAACACTTATTGAAACAACAACACCACTCCGACATATAAACTGATAACTGAATGTCAAAACAATAAAATTTTCACTGACATGGTTTCAAATTTATTATTGAGTAATAACAGAGTGCGTTTTATTTTGTTTACTTGAGTAAAAATAATGCAACACCTGTTATTAAAAATTAGAAAATCTTAAATTATATTCGAAAAAAATGTGCTGTTTTGAGATTTAACTTTTTTTTTTCATTTCGGTCAAACTTCAGAGCGTCTCGGATAGAATTTGGTGTCTATTATTATAATACGAAAAAATACAAAATTTCAAAGTATCTTAAATAAAACACATACTTTGACACTTTAATTAAATTCTTAAAAAACAATAATGTCGAAAATAAAACTATTAAAGCGTTCATTAGGATATGTGAGAATGGATGTGGGTGGATGGTGTGGAGGACGAAATTGGTAGTTAGGAAACATGACAAGGAGAGACAAAACCCGAAAAGCCAACCCCACGTAGTTAGATGGAGCTTGGAGAATAAGGAAGAATATTTGTAAATAAAGCAAAAATCTTATAAACATACATCCTAGTATACCATTAAATGAATAATTATTCTCTATAACTACTCCAAAACATGTAATTATGGTAATGATGACAAGTCTCACTACAATAACAACAAAATTCTTATTTTTTTTATTAACTTTGTTATACATAAGCTAAAATGGTGGGTTAATTGCCTAGTTACAATATTTCTAACCAACCACACAATTATTATTCAAGTTTCAAGGAAAGGTGTGAAATTTATATTATTGATATAGAAAAAAAAAACAAAACGATGCAATCACAAAACAAGAGAAACAAAAAACCCAAAATAAAAAAAAAAACAGATGAAAATTTAACAAATTCATCAACGATCATGAAAAGGACACTGAAAAAAAGCATAATAAAAAACTTGGTAAATAAAGTGTTCTAACATAATTCGCTTTTTGAAGAAATGTTGACGGTGGTGCAATGAATCATTATTAAGTTTTATTCCCAAATATTTCATTGAACATATTAAAATTAACGTGTTTTTTTTTCAACTTAAAGAATCTCAATAATATTGATGCTTGTCACTGAAAATATTTGAAGAAGTAGATACTTAAAAGTTCTTTTACTGACCACGAACATTTCAGAATTTCAATTAGTTGTGATATGTTTTATGAATGTTCGCCGGGTTGTTCAGCAAAATACTTGAATAAATTTGAAATGGTAAAAACATCGAAACAAATATGTTTAAGCAGATTGGAGTATTTCTTAGCCAACATTTTAAAAGTTAAGGCGCTTTAAGGCAACTTTCATCATAATATATAATTAATTTTGGTTACCAAACTTTCAGCGAGGTTTTGAAGTTGTCCTCTAAATTTTTAATATCTTGTTTCTTTTTCAAAATGTCTATGCTTTATTATAGAATGCAAGAATAAGTTAAATAACACAAAATTGTGTATATTTTTTATTAAATCCCAGTAAAAAATAACTTATCTTGTATCTCAAAATATTCAATTGTTGAATAATTTTAAAAAGTCTTGATAAATTCTTGCCATTCAAAACAACGGCCAATAACTAATTGAAATAATATGGTTTGATAAACTGGCTTACAATTTTTCAAATAGTTTTTTTAACAGCTGTATCATTTTTTCTGTTATTTGAAGTTTAATATAAATCTTAACACAGCGATTAAATTGTTTATTTTAATTATATATATTTACATACATATGTATGGTTCTTTTAGGCACTTACCAAAACCAGTTGGTGTTAGAATAGGCTTTTGCTTTTTCAAAATGGTACTATTTGAACAAAGTAATTATTATAACTGCAGCCTGAATGGAATCAAATGTTTTAAAAACAAGCAATATTTATATTTAAAATTTCTTAGTAAAAAATATAGGGTTTAAGTGATCATTCTGTATTTAAAAAAATGATTGTGTTATTTCCGGTACACCATAGACTATCCCTGGTGATCAAATAAGACTATCAGTCACCGTGTTAATGAAAAAGGCTTGTTCGTGTATTGGTTTATTATATGCAAGTCGTTGCACTTCATCAAGTACACAGTCTTGACAAATCAAACTTCAAGTTTCGATGGTAAGGAGATTCAACTTCCAAAACAATCACCAGGTTTAATCTGCTGCAGCCTTTCGTCAGACAAAATTTTGTATGTTGCGCTATTTATCATATGTGTATTGTTTCATTGCGCTATAGGAATAAACGATTAATAGCACATGATGTACAAAAAACTAAAATTAATGTGATAAATGACCTAAGAGTAAAATTTGTCCGGAAGTGAATCCGCCAGAAATGGAACCTGGGGCTCCCGGTTGCTTAACGTGAATGTTGACGGTTAAACCACGACCGCCGAGTATAATAACAAAACAGGTTATTGAATATTTTAATATGGAGTTCCACATATTTAAAGTAGAAACCTTTGATAAATTGACAGCTCTACAGGTTGCGCCGTAAAGAGTGAATCACACTTAGGGCGATGATATATTCATATATTGGGTCAAGACCTAACAGAATATCAAAACTTGACCTGTGTAAAAACCTTACCATTTTGGTCCTTTGATTCCTAAAGTTTGATTCCTAAAATGGAAAAATAATTATTTTTCCAATTATATATTTTTATGAAAGCCAATTATAATTGGCTTTCATAAAAAAATAGAGACTTATTATGTGTTTTAAATAATACACTTGTTAATAGTGCTTTTATTTTTTTTAATATTGTTGTCAATTATTAACAATTGAACCAAAAAATCAGGTTCAACCCGATCCAGAAAAAAATCACAAATTTTGAAATCTGTGAACAAAGAAATAATTATACCTAAACAATCCCTAAATAATAAAAATACGAGTATATTATTTAAAAGCCAGTCATAGATATTAATTGCACATTAACCGCGAAGCGTTTCTTTCAATCATTTTATATTTTATTTTAAGTAATGACTAGTTAAAATTTTATCAACTTTTTGGTGCTTCTGGTTGTTTTGGTGCTTCTGGTAGTTTTGAAAAATATTGATACTATCCAGAAAATTACGGCATTACGAACAAAGAGTGTGAAAAAGAGATAAATAAAATTTCCTTAGATTGTTTTTAGTTTGCATATATAGTAAATAAAAAGAATGAAAAAATATGACTCTTACTTGCTGAAAACTATTGTCACTTACATTGGCCCTAGTGCTATTGCTGGTTGACTGTGAATGGCATTTAAATAATTATATTTTTTAATTTGAAAGTACGTACATGATAAGAAAACCCTTTTTTCTTCATGTATTATACAACAAATTTTATCCTAGTACTATTTGATGAGAAATGTCTGTGCGGCGTTTCGCTAGTACCGTTACGTCCGGGTATTTGGCCGTGTCGTTGATGCGGACGGCGGGCGACGGACGTAGGGAGAGCCGCCCGGAAAACCGGTGGACCGAGCGGCAATGGGAAAAATTGATATTTTTATTTCGTTTGAGATTTATTATGTTATCATATCCGTTGCTGTAAAATTTGAGAGTGAAAATTATTATTTTTCGTCCAGACTGCTTTTTTTACAATTCCTTTTTTTGTCAACCGACGCTAACCGAAAGTGATCACTGTGTTATTGCCACATATTACGATGCCAGAGAGTACAATAATATAATATGTACACCACAATTTCAAAATATCAATGCCGAATGTTTAATATATAAAAATATAATGAATCATTTAATTTGTTGCAACTTTAACGGTGAGTAAGTAGGGATTAAACTATGGAATCACAATTGTACTGATTTGATATTTTTGCGCACACAAGAATGCTTTATGATTCTTGATTTTTCAAATAAACCAAAAAATAGTTTTTGTAGGCTGGATAATTTTGAAAATTGGATGCTCATTTATTTGGTTGTTATTTTAATACTTTGAACAATCATTGTCATCACAATATATTAATTTAACACTTAACTGCAAAAATAATCTGGCGGACTTATTGACAGGTAGTAATTTTCTGCAACCAACCAGAAAAATAGTAAATAAAGCAAGTTACATGGTCGCAAAAAACATTCAAATGATTATTCACCTTTATGAAATTTATGGATATATACCGATCAAATCTGAAGGAACGGATGGTGGAGAGGAAAGAAAAAACAGGAATGAAACACATTATATTACTGACTAGAAATGAAGTTTTTCCAGTCACTTCTTAAAGCATGCCAATGACGAGGGGAGTCTAATATTGGTTTGTAACTGGTTCCAGAGTCTCACTGTATGGACAAGAAAGGACGACGTAAAAATACAGTAGTGATAAACTGGGATAGTTACAACATACGTTCCATTAGAAACATATGGATATCATATAACGTATCTATCCAGGTCGCCCACATCTCAGCACTCCACATCCTGCCATGCCATGCCGAGACTCTAAATTTCCCTAATGTAATGCCGGTGCATATTATAGGATGAATATACAATTTGTTGAGTCCAACTCTCGGTCAAAAACGGGGGATATTTTCAATACATGTCCTTACCAGCGCTTAACCTTTCCTGTGGTGGTTATAGGATGTTGCTGCATCCAAAGATAAACCGTTTAATTTATCACGTGTTATACACCCATCATCCTCTTAAGGCATCTGTTATGAAACCTTAAAAGTATTTCTCTTTAAATACCTATTATTTGCTCTCTAAATACCAATCATACTCTTAATAAAGCTTCTGGGTCCACCTTAATAAAATATACAGACAACTTGATGTTTTTTTCTCGTTTTATACATAATGACGAAGGGAGCAAAGATTTGGGTTTAAAATAAATCTATATCTCTTATTTCTACAATTTTATTTTTTGAGTCACTGTATACATTATGTTTTTCGTATTATTAATTTCTGGATCCTCTTGTTAGTTGTTTCCTCACAACTGAGAATTTTGATCTTCCTGAGGTGCATGCACCAACACCATGCATAACTCTTCTCCAATTGTATTTAGATACAACTGACTGGAGCGCTGACATAACCGAAGATCATGTCGCAGTTTTTACTTGATCAATCTAACGTGATTATGATACTTCCCTTTCTCATCTTTCATTGTTGCTGCCAATCTCAACAATTCTGTCGAGAGTGTATCATTTTAGTTAGAGCTGGAGATAAGTAATTTTGCTTATATCTCAGGTGTCAAGATTTGGATTCCCGACGAATCCCCTACCTGTGCTTATTAAATACGCTTAAACTATTACACTTAAATTATTTGAGCTTTCTTGGTTTGACAGGTGAGGTGACATAACACATAATAAGTTCCAGAGTTGTTTTTAAATATTAAAAAAATGCAGATAACAAATCATATGTTTGATACATTTTTGGATGTTATCTTATTTTATTAATGAACTCAAAATTAATTAACATTTTTTTCATTAAGAGTAAATTTTATTATATTTACTTTTAGTTTCAAAGTTAATGTATTATTCACATCAAAATAAATATTTTTTTAACGTAAATTCATTTTATTTTTCTGTGAAACTTCCATATTTTAACAAAATTGTCACAAAAGGATTTTTCCCAATACCCACATAACGATAAATAAACCTCAGCAAAAGGACAAAATACCAAAGGTACAAATTGATTTCAGACAGTTGATATTGTGTCGAAAGACCGCGCATGATAACTTATTAGAAAAAAATCCTTTGTGATTGAAAAGGATTAGAAATATACAATAAAGAGACTCGGAGAAGACTTGTTCAATTGTAAAGGGAAGTTTGTAAGGTTCTTCTTGATAACTTATTGTCAGAAGAGTCAAAAATATAAAGGGTTATTTATTGATTGATTAACATTTGTTAGTCGGGTAAAATAATTATATTTTTGACTTAAATGCCTTGAAAGCCTCGTTTCATGTGAAAATAATGAAGTATAAATATATGTTGAAAGTATTTAACTTAAATGATAAACTTTTAGGTCGTAGATATTTTTTGCTTTTTATGTAATGAAACTACTAAAGATTACAACAATTTTGTCCATTTTGGTTTGGTACTTGTATTTTTTGTAAAGTAAATAATGTCATTCAACAGTGTAAATGTTTTTATCTTTGTGAATCAACTCAAACCCTGAAATTAACGTCTATCGATATCTTATAAACACGTTTGTTTAATTAACTGTATTTTTTTATTTGCGTTAAAGCGTTTATTAATAAATCGTAGATCTATGTGAATTAAAGAAATTTTTCATTTTAGAAAAGAACTTGAAATATCCCAGATTATAAATAATGAGATATAAAATCTTTGTGTTAAATTGTATTAAGCTTTCGTTATACACAGTGTTTATATTGAAATGTGTACTGCATATTGACCGTACTGAAACACGCTTGAATTAAACACAGAAGCTCGCCGGCTCAAGCCCTAAACGAGAATTGTGATAATTCTCTTTAATAAAATGAAAATTTTCCCCTTATTATTTAAAGGTAAAATAATACGAGTACATATGAATTCGGTCCTCACAATCCAGAGGGCTATTTGCTATGTTAAATTGAAAAAAAAAAAATCGAGTAAGAAATATATTAAAATGTCTGCATGTGAAATAAAAAATTGAGTGGGATACAATTCTGGCCATATCACAATTGGAACAATCACATATTGCTCCTTTCTGTTGAGTCTAAAAGTAGACAAAACAATGTTTGTTCCATTTATTTCTACAAAACGTATACTCCAGATTCTGAATTACAAATGAAATTAAATCACTTTAAAAATGTAATAAAGTGACTGCGCTTTGATATTGAAAGCATCAAGGTCTACATACCTAGAAATATCAATCGATGCACAATAATCAAATGGAAAGTATAGCTACTAGAATAAAGGAGTAATTTTTTTATCTTTAAACTAAGTTGAGTGGCTGAAGTTAATCGACTGAAAACGCTATATTTTGTCAACCAATTTAGAATATGGGAATATGACCTGTGGCGCTGCATCACACAGTAATGCAAAAATAATTATGCTCTCACAAAGATCAATTTTGAAAGTGATGTACTGATATCAATAAAGAATGAACACTTATTAGGTATTTCGCCAGACTGTAGATATCTTGTCAACAAGTTGACGCCGAATATCTTCGTCTAGCATTTCCAAAAGATTGTGAAATGGAAATATGCATTTAAGGAAAAAACATCAAATATAAATATTTCTTAATTTATTTATTTAACACTTTCATGCAAATAAATCTGGTATGTTCAAGGCTTTAATGTTATTTCTACAATCAGCCAGATTTTTTTTCATAACAATTATTGGTATCCCTTGTTTTTATGAAAACAATTATTTAAAAAAACTGATTAAAATCAAAATTAAATATAATTCTGAAGAAGAAATAGGATGATAATTGTATAGGAGTTCAGGAAGAGGAATATTAGAGAAAAATAATGTTTTATCTATTCTAAAATATCCATAAGGATGTGGGCGATTGAGCTAGGAAGATTGTTTCAAAGTTATTTGATATTACCTAAATCCACGAGAGATATTAAAATAGTCGGTAAATATAAAACTGAATTTAAAAAATGGCTCATAAAAAGCAGACCAGATTATGAAGAGATAATGTATACACAAGATGAAAACTCAAATATGATGAAAATGGAGAAGTATTTTATGTACAGCTCCCTCTAGCTTGAGAATTTATGCGTCCTTTTTTGTGTCTACAAATCAGTGAATTATCATTAGTAACTTTAATGTTCTGATTTAAATATTCATTGCTAGTGTAATGTGATTATGGTGGTATTTCATTCGTCTTTTTTTAAGTGGGAATTTTCATTACTTGGACTACTTTACATATGTTTCTTTGAATCTATCTGCTTTAGGACGGGCATACGCTTTATTAGGCAGGATAATATTTTTTATATACGAGTATTTAGTAGTAAAATATAAAATTCCAATTAATTTTATTAAAAAAATTAGCCACGGCTGGAATACGAGTACATATGGTATTTGTATATGTAAGAATGTTAATGTTTAGTTTGAATGTTTAAACGGAATATATGATAAAAGTATTTAATCATAATAATCACTTCTCATTCGTTAGATGGTAGAACCATCTCACATCCATCATCCTTCTAAGATTTATATTCTTAAAACTGAGAAGTCTTCTTTTTTGGGTCTAGGTAACTTCAGTATTATTGTAAAATGTTTACGTTTTTAGAAAAAAAAATTGATAATGATCAATAAGATCGCCAATCAAAGACCTTGTCTGGTGACGTGGATCTCGTTATATACTCGTAATATGCTATAGATAATTTACTTGTACTGGTCAGTTTACTGTGCTACGCTCAAACAAATGTCATAGTTAAAATCTATTTTGGCTAATAGAATTTTTTTAAGAACGAGCACATAAAACCATAATATTAAACCTATCTGTATCAAAAGTACTACTTTCAATACCAAAAATTGAATATTTAGAACAAGATTTAAGAGAGAAACAACTTTAAAGGTTTTCAAAGTTTGATTAAAAAACGACATTATACAAAAAAAAATTGAAAATCGTCGTGCGTTTGGTGTTAATGTATATTAAACTATAATAAAATACATTTTCATTAAAAGTATTATGTGACGTTTTTTTAATAATCTTTAAATACATATGAAAGTTCTAAATTGTGCATTAATAGAATTTCTATCAGATTTGTACCAAATTTTGCAATAGGCATAAATGACCGGATAGTGAAACGAAATCCAGTTTAAATATCCACTAACTGAATGTAGCTGTCGGAAATAACTCGGGTAATTACGGTGAAACGTAATTTCGAATTTCATAAGTGTACACACTATTGATTATTGTATATATTTGCCAGTTAAAATTAACCAGTATAACATCAAATATATTTCATTCTATATTCAGAATATCAATACATAAATTAAGCATACACTCGTACCAAAAATAATTAGAAAACTTGACCAACAAAGAAGTACACACACAAACATGATACATACGAGTTGTCCGTTTTGAGTTAGATAAAGAAAAAATACATACACGCATACAGGCTTGCAAATTCCTTATCCATACATCTCTTCATGCATACTTTTATGTTATTCATACTTCTTACTTTTACCTCAATGCATTTTTTTCCAATAGTCGTATTCCATTCTTTCATCAATATTCCTCTGTATCGTTTTTTTCTTCTTCAAGTTTGATAGATTTATTTGTTTTGTAAGTCGTTTGCAACTCATTCTCTCAATATGGTTAGCCAACCTTAAGATATTTTTTTTACAATCACAAAATGTAATATAGTTCTTTATTTGTTGTATCCATTGCATATATTATCGTATAATTTCATTCTCTATAATAAATTATAGCACTGCATACTCTTCTCATCATATTTTTATTGGGCTTTTATACTATTTTTTAATGTCTTACATACCTATATCAAGGTATCCACTGGCACACCACTGCGCTCAAAGAGTTTGAAGATTTTGCGATTTATTTATAGACGGGTATAATTTTTTCGCGTACGCTTCAAACTCTCCCTCATTTTTTCCATACCATCAGAAAGTTTGGTTTGGATGCGATAAGTTTTATCGTGACCCAAAAAACTGTGCAACATCTTAAGGAAGGTCGATTGGATCAAACATGCTTCAAATTACTGAGTTGCGATTTATACGAGTATTAACCAACATAAATTAAGAAAACATTTAATTTGGTTCCAAACAACTTTTGGTCAATAACTAATCAATAAAGTTCTTCAAAATGAATTTGATTGTTTTGTATCCATTCTCATTCTCTCACTGTATTATAAAATAGTATTGATTTTCCAAAAAATCTTAATATTCAAATTTTTCTAAAATCAATCCATACATGAAGGATAATGATATCGATTATATTGGATATTTTGACCAAGAAATCACGCTCATGATAAAGTTCAATTCATTATTTATCAATCATGAATTACTTTTGCAGTGACAGTGTCATAAAGTTGAATACAATAACCGTTCTATGAGGAATCTAAAATCATGTCTCAATAAAAAAGTCATAGTATATTGTAATCATTGCAGGTATAGCAGATTTATTTGAGGCCGTTTTTTGACCAAAACATGAGAGCAATTTTATGGAAATTTGTTTTCATATTCCCCTTGCCTTAAAATTCTATAGCGCTTACATAAGAACCTACTGAAACATATGGTTCTTCCAAAAAATGCGTTCCTTCTGAACAAAATACTGAATTATTAATGAACGGGGAATCCCCTTGACGCTGAAGGCTGCTGCTATTCCAGCTTTGATGAAGACCATAACTTGTCTGGATTAATTTTTGAACTTTTTGCGTTCGTACTTATATTTTTTGAGAAAATTGTTATAAAAATTCATTTTATGTGTAGTTTTTGACTTATGATATTTATTGCTTGGACTTTTGATTGATGTTATAAGAACCATATTGAAGTTTATGTTAAACATAAAAACATATTTTGAAGTGACTCAATATTTTTACTTTTTAAAAACTTGTTTAACAAGAAGGAAACAATCTATTGAAATTAAGAAATATTTTCAATTTAGAAACACAAAAAAATCTTTTTTTTCCATATGCAAACTATGATGTTTAACTTGTCAAAAATGGATCCAACTGTCACACCTTTTTCCTATTTATCAGAAACAATAATAAGTTGTACACAATTGATTACATAAATCAAGTTCACCAATAATCAATCTTACCAAGGTGGGACACGCCTGTTCAGCTCAGCCGACTTCTTAAAGAGGCAAGTACTCTTTAGATCTCAGGGGTTCGTTGGATTCCTTTAACTCTGAGTAACTCTTTCTCAATTCTCAGCGGGACAAGGTGACACAATTAAACAAGATATAATTTTAAAACAAAACAGTTTATTATATTAATGGATGAAAGAAAAAAAAAGAAAAAAAACTTGAACGTATGTCAAGAAAAAAGTTTAAATGGCTCGAAGACCGTGTTGTGAAATCTAGCAAGGGGGATTACAATCAATTAGAATTTAAGTTGCCAGGGTTTAACGTCCTGACGAAATCCAGCATTAAATACAAGGAATAATTTTCACCCATAATTGAAGATGTCGTCCTGAAACGTCTGTGACAGCAGAGGAAGTCAGCGAGAAGAATACGGCTAGTATTCTGTGTCAGCACCGTTGGAGCAACGTCCGTACCTCAGCGCGTTCCGAATGAAAGAGGGTGCTGGGAAGGCATCCTTCCCCTGAGCAAGGAAATCCCGAGAGAGAGACGACAATTCTTTTTATCTCTCTCACCAATACGACTGGCGCCATAGTGAACAAAAATTGTACTTCACAATGTTGTCATTGCAAAAAAATGTACCTGGCTGCCCAGACAGCTACCCTTTTTTTGTAGTTTAAAATATCCCATACCTCTATTTAAAAAGACAACGACATCGGTATTCTTTACAATTATTCCACAATGGGTTTGGAGTCTAGACGGTATTTATTATTCCATCCCGAACCGTATGGCAACAACTACAAAGTGATCCATCGATTTGCCCACGCGGTTTATAAAACATGACATATCGATGATTTAAAATATCGAGCACGTGTACTATGTAATTTATCAAATATAGTCCTCACACAACATCTATGATTAAAGATTCATTTAAATGCATTTCCTTGATATATGTTTGCTCGTTGATAAATATAACGTTTGTGACGTATGTAAGGAAAAATAGATTCCTACTAAAATAAGTAAATTAGATCATCTTAAAGGTAAGTTTTCTTTTAAAAATTTAAAAAAATGTAGTGAGATTTATTAAAACCAAATCTCTTTGTGCAAGCTGAGACCTGAACACTTAATTAAGAACGTTTATGGTTTGCTGCTACATCTTATATTTCATATATGGAATGGAGGCATGAACACTGCACTAGGAAACATCACGCAGGATCGAGGCTTTTGAAATCTGAATCTCCAAACGTGTCTTCAAGATTCCGTGGACAGATCGTGTTACAAATATGTAAGTGCTTGCTAGTTCATATACGTACCGAGCTAGGACGAGTATATATACGAGTATATGGACTGCTTAAAACTGGAAAGATTTGCAATTTACAGTGTCTCGGTTGCGTAATGAGAGGCAAAATGTACATTTTAAAACAACTGAACATCCAGAAGAAAGGAATGGCAAACTTGACAGAGAAAGATGCCGTATCTTTTGATATAAGAACTTGTTTGGGCGTAGCTTTACTGAGTTGTTCTGGACTGCAAGGAACATGATAAGGGTAGTGGACATTTTCCAATAGAAGACGGCTCCACGAGAAAAGTCACGTCCTGTATACTGTCTACTGTAATATTTTCCATCAAGCGCTTAGCACCTTTAACAATTGGAATCCTTAATGAGACATATATTTTTTTGAATTACTCAATACAATGCGTTCGCTAAATGAACAAAATGCATACGCGGCAATGTACGTAGTGTGACCTCATTTAAGGGAGTCATTGCATCGCTCGGTTTATGGTACATTGCAATTCAATCAAACGAGTTGTTCAAGGGCTTACCGTATCTTCGCCAATTGCACTGAAAAGCCCGCACAGTATTAACGGTCCAAGGGATGCAGCTCAAATTGCATTTGATGGCTGCTTAGATAATTTTATCAATGAGCTACAATGTTATTAGAGGAAAGTTAGTTCAGATGTTTGCATGATTCAAAACAAGGTGCATTTAGAATCAGTTTATTTTTCAATTTTTTTTTCTTTCGTATGATAACTTCAAACTAACTTGAATAGCCGATTAAGACATATTAAACTGATAATACTATCACCCGTAAAGACATTATAAAACACATAAACGAGAATCAACCTGACAAACTGTTTTACGATTCTGAGACCCTTTTTTTTTATTTTACCCTAAGGTACCATCGAGAATCGAATCAAAAATCCCGGGCTGAACACAAGCGTCTTATGAACTAAGTTAAAATTAATCACTGTTTTATTTTCCAGAAAAAAAAAATACTCACTGCTTTCAATAATTTTATAATTGTAAAATAAAGGTATTAAAGCAAAGCATAATAAGTCAAAGGAGAGGGCGACTAAAATAAATTCCGTAGAAATATGATCGTAGAAGTTGAAAGAAAGCTTATGATTGAGTAGAAAAATGCGAATTTTAATAAAATATAGGATATAATTTAAAAAATGAGCATTGAGATGATAGGAGTGATGTGTCTGCAGTAATGGGAGTTCTTTATCTCCCGAAGTCACCATAAATTTCAAACTAATAAACCTTCTTCTCAAAACGTTAATGCGTCAATCGCACAATCAAATAATTCTTATTAAATTTAATATTTTTTATTAGCAAACATATATCGTTATTGATAATACATTGGACCACATCAAAAATATATCGAACTTTCTAGGAATCGTTAATTTTTATCATCCTAGAAAAGGTCTTGAATGAAATGAAATTCAATATCTCCAAAATTTATGTTTTGTTCACAAATTTTCTGCAAACATTTTAGCTTTTTTTTCAAAAGAATTTGGATTTTAATGAAATATCTTTTTGGATGGTTTTCCTTTGTTGCTGTTTTGAATCCAGTTAATTAAAAACTATATTTAACTTAACACTCTTTCTTACTTACTTCATCAGCAAAGTAAACCAGGTAAACAAAGCAGATGAAATCCATTTAAGAGGTTATTTATCTAAGTAAAATTTTGTAAAAATATTTTTTTAGAACTTTCAAGTAGAGTTCCTTATACACATTTAAAACACATACATACTCGTATGTTTTCAAACATTTTTTAAATAGGTAGGATTGACAAAAAAAAAGAAAATTTTTATTTGAGTCTTTCTTCGGTAACGATTATCATATGTATTGTTTCATATACTTTTTACTAAGCAAAATAAAGATTCTTTTTGACAATGAGTACACGATAAATTTTTTTAAATATTTCACAAAAAATTTAAACAAGGAAAAGCTATATTTTAAGGGGAAAAATAATTCCATTCCATGTAACCATGGTATCTAACATAAGAATAGAAAATAATTAATACAATACCCACGAAATATTTTTCATTGATTTAAATTAAAATTGTGTTAAAGGCAATGTACATATATATTGGTATATACGAGTAGTTACACAACATTATCCAGTAACACTTTTAAGCCCGTGGATATTTAATGGGAATATCCATTCAAAGAAATTACTTTAAACGAATTGTCATGTCGGTGGTACAGAAAATGGTACAAACAATGTAATTGTTTTCAAATTAATTCCCATTGAATCCATTTACCTGTGCTACAATAAAATTTACAGGTTTTAATTTAAATTTTCAATCGCTTCACTTACTTTTTGTTAAAACAGTTGATTGTTCATGATTTAAATTCTCTTTAAAGAGTCTTTGAATGCAAATACAAATAAAATTTAATTGAACGTAATTCTTTCTCAAATCAAATTATTTTTTTAACGAAGAATATACCTATTTAATAAATTAAGAGGGTAACATTTTAATCTTTTGACAAATCTTTGTTGCATATTTTTATTTTCGAAATAACAATTATAAACTTAATAAGTAAGATTCTTAGAAAACTAAATTTTGACTTTAAGATTTACATGTAGTCTATGTATGGTATTTTAAAGTATAATTAGGTGAATGTTCCTAAAGATTACCTTATAAACTCCTTCGTCCTAAACAAATCAACTTATAAGTAAGCACTTGAAGCTATTAGAGCACATCCACCGTGAAAAACTATCGTTTTGTTAGTAAATGCACTTAATTTACCTCCTTCAATACACCATTGAAATTTTATAAAGCTGCAAAGGATACGAGAAACGTCGAGTCCAATTACATAACCATTCTGTCGTGTAGCTCATGACTGAGCATCGTGACTCTCGTGATAGCTCTTGACGACTTCCATCTACCCATCCCTGCATTCCACAGTTCAAGGAGCAGTTATTGAGGTTAGCTCTGTTACCGTCTCTCACTTGGTCACTCCAACGCATTGAAGCTCTTCCTTTTGTACGTCATCGTTCCACATTTCGAGTTATCACAAGTCTCTCTTAGCCGTTTTTAATGTGTCCAAAGAATCGTAGGTCTCAAGCATATTGTCGACAATCTCTCAGTGACCCTCAGTCTTTCGGGAATAGAGGCCTTAGTTGCCCTTGCCATTCATGCAAATTGTAATATCTTTCTCTCGAACCAGAAGTAGGTACATACCACTGCTTAAAAATCTCCATTTTGTGATTTTTGAGAACCATTTCATTAGGCAACACCTGTGACAAAGCGGTATCATTCCTTAATGACAAATTTTATATATTGGTTCTAAATACAAACACACTTGTCAGGACTTGGGTACGGCCGACCAATTAGTTTATTGTAGTTAAAAAATAACCATTAAAAATAGTGAACCAGAGCAGTCAAAGGGAGATCTTGCGTCATTTTCGAGAAGGATTGCTTCCTATTGTTTCAAACTTAACTGCCTCGAGTGGCTGGCTTGTCTTCCCATTTGTATAGAAATACACGACACTTTATGAGGATCGGTAATTAGTGTTCCGTCTGCGATCTGTTTTATTGCAGTCACAGATAACTATTGTTACTAAGAAAAGAAAATAAAACTTTGCGCAAGATATATTTCGAGGGCGAAGGCGCTTTTATGACCGCGATTGTCATGCGAGAGAGAAAAAGGGGTCAAAAAATTTCTCTTCTCCTTTCTAAAGAAATACGTCGCGCTTAATTTATTACGGACATAGTTAAATATTGAAAACAACGGCTGAGAATAACAATTCACTCGAGATACATTAAAAAAAGAAGGGTCCAGTATTGTCTCTTAAACAATAAGTTTCACCGGATGTTATACAAAAAGGATTCTCGACTTAATTACGCTGTGAAAGTTTAAATAGACTATTCATTGGCAAAATAACGAAAAGATTTATGATTTTTTTAACGGTCGCGAGGGACTTTCTATAGAGTTCCAAAATGGCGGCGCTAGGCTGAGATCCCTTAAATTAAGGGACCGCGATCTTCCGACCTCATTCTCGCCACGAAGTTATCAAGTCAACATCATTCTCGTCTTGACGCTGTTCGCGAACTTGAACAAGCTTTTCTCACATTTGATTGTTCATTCTTATTTGATACAATTTGTCCGGTAAATTCCCGAGGAACTGAGTCGTGTGGGTGTATTACGGCACGAATTGGCGGTCGCCAACCACTGAGGGAATTTCTTCACATCAGCGGCCCTGTAGTAACAGTATAAGGTCAGAGGGCCATATACGAGTCGACCTGGTCATACACTTGAAGCGGATCTGGGATAATACATTTTGTCCTGTATTGGAGTAAGATCAACCTTATTTATCCTCTTTTGCTTGTCATTTTATGGTGATATTTGAGTATTCTAGAGATTGGCGAGATCTAATCTTTGAGAATTGACACATTTCCGCAACGGACTGTTGTGTGATAATAAATTACTTCGACTGCCTGTCCATCTGAAAGGTTAGCGGAGTAGCAGAGAGAAATCTGCCCATTTGATTTTCCTGACGGAGTATCAGCTCGTCAGGATTAAATATATAACCAATTAACAGCAAATATGTGTTTCATTATGTATTTATACCTACCCAAGCACTGACGAATGCCTACCTCTTCCCACGACATCTTGAGATCTTATTGAGCCTTGTTTTACCTATACTGAGCTACCGGAGTAAGAGTCATACATTGTAACATCCAGGCTTTTAGTAATCCAACTTAATTAATTAAAGGGCTAAAAGTCTGAAACTGACCGCCCTTCAACGTGGGGCGTCGAGGTACGTCATCGAGCTTGGACGGTATAATTTGTATTTTTATGTTTTTTTCCTTTCTTTCTTCTTTTGGTACTAATTTGTGCATTACTGTATTGTATACTGTGTATTTGAATTTTATGTTTTTTTCTTCTTTTTTTTCATTTTTTCGATTTGAATATCTTGTGCATTACTTTATTGTATACTGTGTATTTGAATTTTATGTTTTTTTTCTCTTCTTTTCTTTTTCGATTTGAATATCTTGTGCATTACTTTATTGTATACTGTGTATTAGAATTTTATGTTTTCTTCTTTCTTTTCTTCCTTTTTTTTGATATTCGAAATGTTGTGCATTATTGTATCGTATACGGTGTATAATTTTGTTATATTGTTTTGATTAACTGCATATAACTCGGTAAAGAATTGAAGGCAATTCAGGACCGCTAAAACGACAAAGCATAGGCTTTGTACTTCGGTCAAGTCGGTCGGGCGGAAATTGATTCAAATACCGTTTGTTTGGCGGTCATTTTGTGTATAAGTTGAGGATTTTATTTAATAATTAAATAAAATATAATAACCAACTAATAACGTGCGGCTGATAAAAGCTGTGCGAGTGTAGGTAGTTATTTTCTAAAATTAGAAAAAAATCGAGTTGAGCGTAGTTTTACGAGGAGTATAATCTCGAGTTTGGCCGGTAATCGGATAGGCAGAGCTAGTGGAACGCCATAGTTTCTTGTGATTGGCCGGGTGATTAGCAGCTGATAGAAGTTCCTTGTTGCATTGGCAAGGAATAATTCGTTACGTTTTCCTTCTGGTTGGATAGAGTTAGTGGCGTATTCCGGAGTTTGGATCGCTTTGAAGATTTTTAAATCATCAACAAAAAATAGAATATTTAGAGCACTAAGTTTGCCAACTATAACATTATTCGTTCAGAGCCGTCCGGCTGTTTCGCTAATTAAGTTTGACGAATATTAGCTGTCGTACATCTGGTCGGCGAGATTAGTAGTAGACCGGTGTTATAATAGCGTGGCCGGGTGATCGAACTTATTGAATTATTCTATTTTAGGCCTTTAAGGTAGAGTTGTTTTCTTCGATTACATGCGATTGGAATTTCTGGTGAAGGCTATTCCTGAGATTGGGAACACGTATTAATAACAGCGTGGCCTAGAGTCTTTGGGATTTCTAATCTTTCAGATAGAACTCTCACCCTGCTAGCTGAGGATAAGTCCACAATGAGTCCTATTGACAATATTACGAGTGCAACTAAGGAGAGATTGATTGGGGAATTGATGGAGAGGGGAATCACTCCGGGTAACAAACTCCCCAGGTTGCGTCGGCAAGCATGGAACTACAATCGTGGCCTCGTTCGCTCTCCTACAGAAGAGGTTATATTGCCTCAAAGGTCTAAGGCACATGTTAATTTGCGAGGAGCCCCGGAATTTTCTATGGAACTGGTTTCCGGAGCGACAGCCCCTCGTTCGGACTCTTCCTTGCCATTTACCGGGTCTTGCCCTTCAAGAGACTTGGAAATGTTGCCGTCTCATAGCGCTAGAGGTAATCAATTACCTCCATTAAATATCAATTTTTCATCGTGGCCAGTGGATCCGTTTAATGGCTCGGGTAGCGTACGTCAGTTTTTGGTTAGGCTCGAGGAAATAGCACACGCACGTAGGTTCGATGTAGACTCTCTCTCTCCCGTCCTACCTGAATTTTTGCGCGACAGAGCCCTGACCCTTTTCAGGATTACGTATAGGAACCCTATGAGATGGGCTACATTGAAGGCACATTTTTTGGAGAGGTTCGAATCGGAGAGTTTTATGATAGATAGAAAGCTGGATATTTGGGCATCCAAGCAGGGTCACGAAGAATCTTCCACCGATTATATCTCCCGAATTTTGGAGGTAAACAGTACACTGGACTCTGCCTTGACAGAGGTGGAGCTGTTACAGGTGTTCAAGAGAGGGCTTCACGTTAGGTTTAGCTCAGTCCTTGTCAGTGCGCGGCCTGCGTCAGTACGAGAGATGGAAAGAGTATGTGCCTCTTTCGAACAAATGAACAGGAGTGGTGAGGTATCACCCCGGCCGCTGCAGATGCAGCCAAGGGTAAGGGCACGTGTGTCATCCGTCTCACAGAAGGTTATCGGTAGAGGGCCGACCTTGTTGAGGTGTTTCTTGTGCAATCTTCCGCATCATATTGCCCGCGACTGTCCGCACAAACCACTTATCCAGAAGGAACCGGATAAGTCGCCAAGTAATCGCGTAAGGAGTCGTGCCGAGACTTCTAGACCTTTTACTTTGCTGACGGATACTTCGCGTCCGCCGCCGAGTTTTGTTTAATTCCAAAAACAGATAGAGGACCAACCCGGTCAAGGTAATTCGGAACTAGGGGGTTGGTCAAAAACAATGGAATTAGGAAGTAATAACCGTAACATTAAGTGCCATAGAAATTTCAAATGCAAGGGATGAGAGACCCTATCTTCATTGTGAAATTCAGGGCTCACCATTTAGGCCGTTGCTAGATTCAGGTGCAGCAATTAACGTAATAGGTGGTAATCTGTATAAGAATTTTAAGGACTTACGGTTTATTATGCGAACTACTGAGGGAGTCGTTCACACGGCTGATAGTCAGGGACATCGGGTGCTGGGTACGATCCAGTTGCCCTTACACTATGATCACCAAACTGTGTTGGTGAAATTCCAGGTAGTTCCTTCTTTAGATACTTGCTTAGTGCTCGGCATTCCCTTTTTGAAGCGTTCCGGGCTTTCGCCGAAATTGTTTTCTCATTCGAGTAGGAGTTCATGGCTCAATAATGCCTCCATTGTTCCGAAAAAGGATGATTCTGCTCGAATTTTATTGGACCTCGCAAACTGAATTCGGTGACGCAGTCGGACTGTTATCGGTTACCGAACGTCAACCGAATTCTCGACAATCTTCGAGATACGCGCTACCTCACTGCTTTAGATCTGAGCCATGAGTTTTGGCTAATGCCATTAAGCAAAGAGTCTAAATGTAAGACGGCATTCCTTGTAGAGGGCCGGGGACAATATCGGTTTGTGGTCACCCCATTTGGCTTAAAAAACATTCCTGCTGAGATGCAACGAATGATGGAACAATTGTTCGCCGATCAGGGTGACCAGGGTTCTGTACCATGTTGGTTTAATAATATGCAAACAGGACTGAGAGTCTTGGAGATAATTAATTATTGACTTTATTGATCTCAGGTAAAGGCTTGAGAGTTATAATTCTTGTGTGTTTTTCCGTATGTGATTATCTGCCATGCATACATCTTATTGTCCTGAATTGTAATTTTTTTTTGTTGCATTAATTATATTTATAATTTCATTTCTGTTAGTATTGTATTGTATTTGTGCCTATGTATTGTATTTGGTATTGTGTTCCTTTGAGGTTGCCTTCTAGACGTACGGCTATAATTGTTTGTGCCTGTGCGTGTATTAGGAAGCCGTACTACAGGGTTATACAAATCCGAATTTTGCGATGACGCATGCAAATGTCTAGGTCATCTTACGTACCGAGACGAACTCCGCAGGGTTCCTAGTAGAGAGTAATGCTGTAGAAGTTTCATAACCAGCGGCATGGTAAATAAGTTAGAATTTTACTCGTATTACCCGTATATTGTAGTTAGTTCAGTTTAGTTTTCGAAACAACGCCTAGCCTTGCGGTAAGCTCGCCAGCCATAAGCTTCATGATACCGCAGATGTAATAGAAACCTAGATCGCTGATTAATTAGTACAAGTATGTCACCAAAGGGCGAAAGAAAACTTTGATTTGTTTTTCTATCGCAAGGGTATTACACACCCTGATTTTTAGAACGTCTACATATATAACGCGTTGTGACAACCTTAATGTGCTCGGGCAGGAAATCAGAGACCTTAGGGCGCATGTCTGTATACAAGCGAGCGAGTATACCATGCAATATTGAAGCAACATGTTCGTTTAACCTCCTTCATCGGGAGCGGAGCATGTTTTCACGATGCTGGCCGTAGTATAAAGTTGGCAAGTTGTTTAAACTTCATCGTTGAGGTGGCGTCATCGAAAACTATTAGTTAAAGGTATATGAGGAATAAATATCCCCGCCATGATCCGCAGAAGACTAGTATAGGAGAGGTTTAATTCCTCATTAATTACGTGTTCGTCAAGTGGTTTAGAGTAAACCAATGCGAGTGATGCGAACACCTAGGGAAGGATTGTTCATGCCTCAATGATACTGTGAGAATAGCAAGATGAGTTCACCTTTCTTCTCATCGCCATAATCTCTACCCTGCCCCATCATGGATCGTTCTCTGAATAGAGGGGGCCGTGCGGAAGAACGTTTTGTTCGCACTTTTTGCAATAACTAATGGTATAAGGCAAAGGGAACAACCTTTAGGTTAAAAGTACAGATAGGTTGTGGCAGGCTGGAAGCTAAGCGCTGCTTGGTGTAGTTTACACCTAGGTTATAAACCACCTAGTTGGACAGGTGGTATGGAGAGGGTATTCTAGCCAATCAAACGCTGGGCGATATTTCAGCAACAAATTAGCGCCCCGATTTGTCAAGTGTGTGGTCACAAGGTAAATTTCCGACACAATATATGAACTGTCTGACCTGAAGGGGAAAGTGGCAGGTAAATTTCGCGTCAAAGACATCGCCAAGGTGGAATAAAGGCTCCATTACGGTGAATTGACGCGAGAGCTGCCGTGGCACTTGTGGTAATTCAGTTTTACCAAATTAGGTTTCCATGTTCCAAGAAAAAAATATGGTGGCGCTCAATAGACCATGTGCTGGACAATGAGTGGGGATTTTGCTGATAGCATAGCATTTGTATGCGCGTCGTTTAATAGAGCGTCGGCGCTCACTTCCTCATGATGTCACATTGGATACATCCTTATCAATTCCTTATCCTGTTCTATCAAGGGTCGCTCACCTGGCACTAGGTCGTATAGGTTGAATGGAAGGCAGCTCTATGATAGAGAATGAGTGGGGTTGCTACAGGGGTTTTTGAAGTGCTGCTGGGAAGTATGAATGAAAAGGATTTGGTGCGTGCCTTGGTGGGGGGGCTTTCGATGGGATATCCTTAATTGTGAGGCTTCGGCCAATGATTTTTATTTTTTCTTTTTCCATGTTTTTATTGTTTATTGTCAGTCCGGTCTAGGTGGGCAGGCGTCCGTGACGCCATCGGTACACGGAGGTGCATAGTATGGTATGACTACGTCATGCGCATCTTGGCTCCGCCCGTTGGTTCTGCGGCCGTCGCACCGACGACAGAGGTGGGCGCTTGTGGACCATTGGTACGGGGACATCCATGGTTGTATGTATGGACTCCGCCCTTTGGGCCTGCAGGCGTGACACTGGTGACAAAGGTTTTATTGTCAGTCCGGTCTAGGTGGGCAGGCGTCCGTTGGTTCTGCGGCCGTCGCACCGACGACAGAGGTGGGCGCTTGTGGACCATTGGTACGGGGACATCCGTAGTAGTATGTATGGACTCCGCCCTTTGGGCCTGCAGGCGTCACACTGGTGACAAAGGTTTTATTGTCAGTCCGGTCCAGGTGGGCAGGCGTCCGTGACGCCATCGGTACACGGAGGTGCATAGTATGGTATGACTACGTCATGCACATCTTGGCTCCGCCCGTTGGTTCTGCGGCCGTCGCACCGACGACAGAGGTGGGCGCTCGTAGACACCATTGGTACAAGGACGACCGTAGTTTTGTGCGTGGACATCATGTACAACTTGGCTCCGCCCTTTGGGTCCGCGGGTGTCGCACTGGTGACAACGGTTGTGGAGTAGGCTCCAACCAATCAGCGAAAGGCTTACGGATGGCCTATATACATCCAGTGGAGGCTTACGGATGGCCTATATACATCCAGTGGGGGTTGTTGAGTGTGACTCCAACCATGGGCGTCATGAACCCAAATTGGCATATGCTCCCGGTCTAGGTGGACGCTCATGGCACCGTCGGTGCCCGGATAACCATGGTATTTTATGGATCATGCGAGTTTTGGCACCGTCCGTGATGTGTGTGGGCGTTGCACTGACGACTCTGGCTAGCACGAGAATTGGCACTAAAGGGATGACGATCCCCGAGGTGATGATATTATAAACACATATTTGCTGTATTGTATAACCAAGTGTAACTGTTTCTTGTCAGTTTTTAGACCTGGAGGAGGCCTATGGTCAGATGTCGCCCCTATGAGTGGTGTCTCAGGGCCGTGTAATGGAAAATCGTATGTTAAATGTGTCTTATATAGTCTCATTATTGATATATCGCCAGACTTGTATCTTGCAATATCAAAGATCACCAGACAAGCGGGAGGAAACTCTCCTTGCTTCCTTAATTTAAGTGATTAGGTTAAGAAACTAAATCAGTGCCCCTAAAAGTGCAGACTATCGGATCCGGTTCTGGGGAAGCCGTTGTGAACTAACATAATTACTATTAAGTAACTTGATCTGTTTTTGGGCATTACTCTTGTGAGTGTGTTGCCTTTGTAATCTTAAATGTTTGTACATTTTTCTATTGTAAATTAATAAGAATTATTATGTGTAACCATGCTGTAGAGAAGGCGATAGTATCTGTTCTTGAACATTACTCTTGTGACTGTTTTGTCTTGTTATCCTAAATGTTGTATGTTTCTTTTTTTTGTAAAAATAATAATAAGACTTATTATGTGTAACCATGTTGAGGGGAAGGCGATAATTGATGTTCTCCTGTATTGTGCCTTGCTCTATAAAATGTTTAACTGTTTCCAGGTGTTCTTAGATAGGGAAGCCCTGAGAGTTAGTTTTTCGTGGTTTCCTACTCTTTTCGCAAATGCAGGGGCTTATTAAATCGTCCACGAGCGTATCCGGCATGACCCAGTAACGTCATGCCCTTTAGCATAGTATCTAATCCTTGTTTCGGCAAGCAGGTGTATGACCTATTGACACAGGGCCGTAATCAGTACTTGAATTATTATTATTTTTTTTTTTTTTTTATTTTTTTTTTCTTCGGTAACATAAAATGGAGTGTCAGGACTTGGGTACGGCCGACCAATTAGTTTATTGTAGTTAAAAAATAACCATTAAAAATAGTGAACCAGAGCAGTCAAAGGGAGATCTTGCGTCATTTTCGAGAAGGATTGCTTCCTATTGTTTCAAACTTAACTGCCTCGAGTGGCTGGCTTGTCTTCCCATTTGTATAGAAATACACGACACTTTATGAGGATCGGTAATTAGTGTTCCGTCTGCGATCTGTTTTATTGCAGTCACAGATAACTATTGTTACTAAGAAAAGAAAATAAAACTTTGCGCAAGATATATTTCGAGGGCGAAGGCGCTTTTATGACCGCGATTGTCATGCGAGAGAGAAAAAGGGGTCAAAAAATTTCTCTTCTCCTTTCTAAAGAAATACGTCGCGCTTAATTTATTACGGACATAGTTAAATATTGAAAACAACGGCTGAGAATAACAATTCACTCGAGATACATTAAAAAAAGAAGGGTCCAGTATTGTCTCTTAAACAATAAGTTTCACCGGATGTTATACAAAAAGGATTCTCGACTTAATTACGCTGTGAAAGTTTAAATAGACTATTCATTGGCAAAATAACGAAAAGATTTATGATTTTTTTAACGGTCGCGAGGGACTTTCTATAGAGTTCCAAAATGGCGGCGCTAGGCTGAGATCCCTTAAATTAAGGGACCGCGATCTTCCGACCTCATTCTCGCCACGAAGTTATCAAGTCAACATCGTTCTCGTCTTGACGCTGTTCGCGAACTTGAACAAGCTTTTCTCACATTTGATTGTTCATTCTTATTTGATACAATTTGTCCGGTAAATTCCCGAGGAACTGAGTCGTGTGGGTGTATTACGGCACGAATTGGCGGTCGCCAACCACTGAGGGAATTTCTTCACATCAGCGGCCCTGTAGTAACAGTATAAGGTCAGAGGGCCATATACGAGTCGACCTGGTCATACACTTGAAGCGGATCTGGGATAATACATTTTGTCCTGTATTGGAGTAAGATCAACCTTATTTATCCTCTTTTGCTTGTCATTTTATGGTGATATTTGAGTATTCTAGAGATTGGCGAGATCTAATCTTTGAGAATTGACACATTTCCGCAACGGACTGTTGTGTGATAATAAATTACTTCGACTGCCTGTCCATCTGAAAGGTTAGCGGAGTAGCAGAGAGAAATCTGCCCATTTGATTTTCCTGACGGAGTATCAGCTCGTCAGGATTAAATATATAACCAATTAACAGCAAATATGTGTTTCATTATGTATTTATACCTACCCAAGCACTGACGAATGCCTACCTCTTCCCACGACATCTTGAGATCTTATTGAGCCTTGTTTTACCTATACTGAGCTACCGGAGTAAGAGTCATACATTGTAACATCCAGGCTTTTAGTAATCCAACTTAATTAATTAAAGGGCTAAAAGTCTGAAACACTCCACTGAAACATTCACACTCTGCATTTATATCCTTACACAATTCAAAGATGTCGCACTGTCGTTTAAATATTTGTTCATCCATATAAGGTTCATTCCATTTAAGTACAAAAATTGAAAAGTAACAATCAAAACAGTAAATAAATTATGTTTTCCCTAGCATGAAAATATATAGGTCACCGTTAAACACCAACAATTTCATCAAATGAAACAATTAATATCATTGGATATGACTTTCATAATGAAAAAGGGTATTATTTATATTTTGTCCCATTCCTGTGTCCATGATATCCATGACAATTTATCTTCAATGAAAAATGGTGACGAGGTGAAAAGTAATTAAAAATTTATCGCTGTTATATAAATATTTCGTAAAATGGACGTTAATCCTGAAAGGGACTAGTGACGGAAACGAAGTGGAGGAAATAATCCTGAATTGATGTTTAAAATTAATCTCTTTTGTTTTAAGTATCGGCATTTCTTTTCCAGTCTAAATAAATTGTATCGTACAACAAAAATAATGAAAAAAAGTGACAAAAGAATGTCAACTCTTTACTATACATTCATCATCAGTTTTCAGCTGTTGTCAATCCAATGCAGGATTAAGGTCTCTCTCTATGACGTGACGTCCCATTTCTTTTCATTTCTCATAATTCTCTAATCACCATGCACTGTTGAACATCAAAATATTCAGGGATGTTGGATTGCTATCATTGTTATAGTCATGCATATTAATCGTTGCAGTGCTAAAACCAATTATGTAAGTTTAGTATCTCCTCCAACTATTTGGTCTTCAAATATGTCTGCCCTTTAGATACCCACCTTAAAAATATGGTACGCTCCGATCGTCTCCCTTCGGTGTGTCATCGAATCCAGTACAGGGGTGTGGCCGGTAAGTTTGCTGGTACGCAACTGCTCGCTTACTTAAAAAAAACAAATTCCATGGCACAGCTTCACTTTCCAACTGATTTGATGTTGGAATGGGGAGAGTGAATGAATCAGAAATTTTGAATAATTCTTTGGGCAAAGACTCTCTTTTTCGGTGTGTCTGATTATTTTGGGTGTTTCCAAATTTACATTATTAAAGGAAATATAATTTAATGTTTTATACAAACTTTATTTTTGAAAAAAAAAAACACAAGTTTAATTTTTGAGTTCTTGCTGCAGAATTTTCATCAAGTAACATATTCCCTTCTTGTTTCAGAGTTTTCATTACTTTTGAAAAAAAAAAAACTTTTCTTTCAAGAAATTTGTTTCAATTAAAATTCGTTAGCTCAAAACTCCCCAGGAACAAAGGACATCTCTATATGTGCACAGGTAATAACAAAGAAAATTCGTTATTCTGTGACGTAATAAAAATGTTACGGCTTCACGGCAAATGAGAAAATTTACGGCTCGTTGTATTTTTATTACAGGAGCGGCGCTCAGTCTCCCCCGGAGACCAAAACAACTACAATTGATTTTATTTTGTGATTTTTTAAACTTTCCTTCCAAGAACTGCTTAAAATTTGTTTGTAAACATTACCTTTTTAAATATGTATTTCAACAAGTCTTTTTAAAAACGATGAATTTTTCACTCGGTTTTTTAATTATCTTTCAATGTACGTATAATGTTGTTTGTTTTAGAGTCGAACCAGTCTCTTCATTTAGAATTAGAAACCTTAGAATATTAAACAGTTATATTAATACAACTTTCACAGCTTCAAAACAAAAAAGCTTTTATGAATTTAAGTGATACCAAAGGTTAACCATCCATCGATAGTTTCTTTGCGTTTTATAATTTCATTCTCGAAATCAAAATTTACTATAAAATGATACATCACTGATTTGACAAGTTTCTGGTCTCAAATGCAAATTATTCCTTTGATAACTAATGATTATGAATGCGTAAGGTTGTAAGTGGAATAATATTTTGTAATAAAACTTGGATTTTAATGTACTATTTTATTAAATTATTTTCTTCCTTTGTCTCCTAATGGCATGTGAACGGCCGGGACTGAAGACTATTTCTCTGGTTGCTGTGAAGTCTTACAACCACGACACCCTATTGAGACAGCAATTGGTGTACACTGCTGTATCGTGTGCTGTCACTTAAGTCTTACTCAATTTTCAACCTTGACTCATACATTACGTTTCTACTCCCCCAAAGTAATCTCCCTCCAAAGAACCCGTGGTGTGGTCCAATATTTCCAGTCCAAGGATATAAAATGAAGTTGATATTTATTTTGATTTTGTCTTCTATCTTGAAACACTTGCTCTCGCACTTATGCAACTGTTTCTGGATTGAATGCTTCTTTAAGTCAGCATAAAACGAAACAACATATGTTCTACCGGCTTTAGTTGACATACTACTGAGGATAGAGGTATCAAGTTTTAACTGTAATGTTACATTACCTGACCGTGCATTGGCCTTAACTGGCGTGGTATCTGCCAAACCTAATATGGTGGTATGCCCCAAGAATACTCTTCTTAACTATTAACATTGTAAAGGAATTCAAGTCCCTTTTGCTTGCATAGGCGCTGACCACTGAGGAATTTTTTAAAGTATCGCACTTATTTTGATGCAACATGAACACATTTTAACTATCTTTGCAATTCAACCACAATTCTAACGAAAAAGCTTTCGTATCGTATATTTTATAACAGCCTTCCAAAAAAGGATTTCTTCTTATTTTTTATGCATTTTTTTAAATACAAGTATACTTGATATAAACATAATTTTACTAAGCATAGTGTAATCGTATAACACAACACCTGGCTGTGTTTTGTGCATTGCAGCATTATTTCTATAAACAAATAGTCTTATTAACCTTTAGCTTATATCGAATACCGACCAAGACAATATCATTATTTGTTGGTAGTTGTATGACAGTAGATAGTGTTTTATACGTCTGAAAATTTAATTTAAATGATATTTTTTCTGTAAATGTGTACAAACCTTTAATAAAAATGAACTTTTTATTCGGTTAGTATTTTCAGTCAAGTAATAATGTTGATTGTAAACTCTTCCTTCCCTGTGATGTGTAACTAGTACATATTGCTCCTAAAAACTCTAATATCTCTATAAATATAATAAATACTGGGTTCAGATTTTAGGTATTCATCCGTAATACATTTACGGATTGAATGAAAGAAATAATAATAATAATAACTAGCACTTATCGGCCACATCAGAGATATTTTGTGAAAATCGGGAATAAATTCACCTATACAATCAAACGTATATGAGTGTGTGACGTAGGTATATTCATTCTAAAAAGTCGCTATGGGTGAGGAAACGACACTATTTATGTCTCACTCTCACTCTACTTCGGTGTATGGGAACGCAAGAAATAGAATCTCAATTCGCTCGCTTCAGTAGATTTCGGGCATCCATTTGAGGTGGTCGCTTCGCCCGTTTTATGAACGTCGGCCGATGTTTTTTTCACGTTTTCAGCAATTAAATTTCAATTATTATCACTTTTGACTTCAAATTTAATTAATTTAAGTGATTGGCTATGAATATTCTAATTTTTCCGATTTAAAATCGCTCATTTTTACATGTGTATTGAATACACAGCACCGGAAAGCGCGGATTTTTTTTAGCACAGGAAGGGAAAGGTTAGCGAATAAATCAATAATTATCACGTAATAGTGAAAAAGATTTTCACAGTTTCTTTTAATATATGAAATTGAATTTAACAGCGGTACCAACTGTAGCTTGGGTAATAATAAAGCTTTACAAATTGTAGCTTTGTTATTAACGCTATAGCGAAGTTTTATTTTTCACTTTTTTGAATACCGTTTAAATGCGTTTTAATAAAATTACTTTTATTATTTCTATAAAGCTATAATAAAATCGTTTTAAAGTTATTTCATGTTTTTAAAAATATTTTATTGCTTTGAACTTATATATTTATTGTTTTGAAATCACACACCAGAAACGTATGCCCATATTGTTTTCTGTATTATTACCTTATCAAATATTAAATTATACTTTTGTTGTAAACAAACAAATTCATTGTCAAGTGAAAATCTCTTCCATTTTTTTTTTAGGTTTTTCCGTTGAATAAAATTGTTAAGAAATTTGTACATCAACAAGAGAGAGTACCTGCATTATGCTATATGTGAACGATATGCACATTGCATTATATTTTCAAATAAAAAAAAAATATGTTTAGTTCAAAAAAATTTTGTTTTATCATTTTAAATTTAAATTCCGCAACTTACTAAATAAAGAAAGCGATTGTAAATATTTTTTTGTGTTTTGGATCTCTAAGGAATTCTTCGTTTTGCTTTATTATAAGCACTTAGTTTGCTCAATATTATTCCGAATTACTCTGTTATTCCGAACATCTCAAGCAGCTTTATCGGAATTAATGGTTCTATGTCTCACTTGTTATTCACAACTAACTTCGAGCGGGTCTTGCCGTTGTTATTTTTAGAATTTTTCATTTGAATTTGTTGTTATTATGCCACTTAGGAGCTGCCTCACATAATTTCATAGGAGCTCTTCGAATGTCAGGTAAATAACGCCATTTAAACTTTAACGTATTTCTCTCGAGCAAGTCGAGGCAATTTTGTATTATGGAAAATAATCAAATCAAGATATTGAAAGAAGATAAACATCAGGCAATCAAGTGAATGTTGGATTATACAGTGTGTTTGCCGATTAGATCATTATAAGAGAAGCAAAGCTGGCTGCTCATAATGGAATATAAGACCTAACATTATGATAGGATATGCAAACAATATTTGAATGTGGCTAAACAGTGATTTAAGCTTAAAACACTAGAAATGATAGCGTAGGTGGAATATGTAGGAAAAATATTTATGAGAGAACAAGGAATGAGGACATTTGGAAAAAATGTCTATTAAAAAAATGTGGATGAAGAAAAGAGCATTGAGCTAGTTCAGCCAAGTATGAAAGAATGAATTAATTATGAAAGTTGCATTAAAAAATAATCTGGACGAGTTGAATGAGAAGCTTGTGAAGAACTTATAAATCTAATTCTGAAAAAAAAAACATATAAATCTAATTCTGAAAGGGGAAAGAGTAAAAAGCTTTAAAGATACGAAAGCATGCATGACGCGGTGAATGAGCATAGGAGGGATTTTTTTTAGTATCTGTTCTTTCTGCCTAACCCAATAGGGGTAATAACATGGTATACTAGTGATGGTGATATATGTATCTTCTTTTTTTATATTCACTTCTAATGTACCTGAATGTATGCACTGGCAAATGTAAGCAACCCTTAAAAAGTCATTAAAATTATATTGCCTAAGTTAGATAGTGTTGCAAAAAACTGTACTAAAAGAATATTTATTTGTCATAATAAATTAATTCAATGTCACAGAGCAATTAACAATAAAGTTTATTTGTGGTTAAAACTTCATAAACTGTTTTTGTACGAGAAATGATGCGATGTACACGGATTTAATTGTAATAATGTTTGGAAACCACTGTTTAACTTGTTATATAGTTTGGGCACAATTCGCAACGAACGTGTAAATAGTGTGGCATAAATTTTATTAATTATATTATATATAACATTACAAACATACACTTTGGCTTAGAGCTCTCACTTATTACGGCAATGGCGCTGTTCCCAATTTTAATCACCAAGGGATAATTGGAATTATAATTTACGAATAATGGATGTATTTTAACTCAAAATTTTGTGATTTAATTCGCTAATTGGCTTAGTTTTGCCACTGTTGAACAAGTTTCGTTTTGTAATCAGATAAAGATAATTTTTTTAACTTGTTCGAAAAGTGTTTGTTTTATACGCACTTCATTCTGTTTTGTTTTCAAGGATTCAATGTCTTTAATTTTTTTGAGTGTTTCATTTTCGAGTGTAAAGTAGACATTCTTAAATATTTTGAATGAGAAGAATAAAAACAGATGTTTTTGTATCTCATCTCAAGAATTTCTCAAATTATTGTAGCGAGCTGAAGAATTTAATTAAAAGGAGAATCGAACCTACATTTTTTAATACTCAAATTACTGTTGTTGAGTTAAATTTATTTCACACTTTCATGGTATAAATTGTGGCGGATTTATTGCTTCAAAGTAATTTCATCTAACCAACAAGCTTTTCTTTCATAAAAAATACTGGTATCCGTGACCGTGATCATATCTTATATATAATATACGAAGATGAGATTTGAGAAAAGCTAAAAGGAAAAAAGGATAAGAATAGGAATTGTTTGAGAGTTAAGGACACGGAATATTTTGAGATATATAATGCGTCTTTAGTTTATTATACAATATCAATGAGGATTCAATGTAAAATATCAATATAAAATATCAATGATAATGTAAAATCTCAATATAAAAATTAAATGTAAAATATCAATATAAAATATAAATGATATCAATGAGGACATCTAATAATGCCTAAATGATTGTTCCAAAGTTGAGCCGAGTGAACTGCATACGAAGTATTGAATGATTTGTAATGCGTTGGTACACAGGCCACGCTTAATTTTTTTTAATTTTCACGTAGATTCAAAAGACAGCTTAGGTTGCTCAACTTAGGGATTTCTTTGCTGTTTTATTTAAAGCCTACTCTGATATATAGTTATATTTTTTAGGTTGAAAATAAACGGAACACAAATACTTTGGAGTCCATCCAATAACTCCTTAGTAGCATCGAAATAATAAACGTCCGCATAGTCCATTTAGCGATTTTCCATCACAATAATATATATGATATGTAAGTATAATAAATATTTTTACATATCGTTTAACTTTACATCATTTTTTGTCATACATTATTCTTGATTGACCTTTGTGTATTCTACGGTGTTTAAGAAAATCTGCTTTGAGTTAATTAATTAATTCATATGATATTCCTTAGCATATTTGTACACGTGATGAGGATACGTAAAGAGATTGTGATATCCCTGAAAAATATTGTACAGAAAGAGATACATGGCTGCGCGGTAATGCGTAGGACTTCCGTGCGAAAGATAGCACGTTCGAGCCCCGTGATATACTACTCCAATATAATAAATCAATATTTTTTTCTTCTGTATTATTCGGCTGTATAAGAATACTTTTGACTTCGGTCATATCTTATGAAAGTGCCTTCAGTTCCAATAGTCGTGCATTTACTTTTTGAAACACTGGTGTACTCACTTAACTAGCAGGTAGTGATAGTTAATTGTAATCATTATTACAAAAGAAACATTAGTCATAGAATTCATACTTGAAATCAAATGGGGTCCATTTTTTGGGTACTATCAGAAATCGAACCTGACACCTTCTTTGTTTTTTTTTACTCCACAGATTGTCTAGTTATTAAGATGCATGTTTTCCAGCCTGGAGGTTGTAGGTTTCCCTTAGTGTCAATTTCTTTATTATGGTTTCAGTCTGGTTTCAATTTAATGTCTATTCATCATACTTTTGGTTGGTTTGAAGAAATTGTCACACAGCAAAAAGCTCATCAGGTCGATGTATCGTTGTCTACAATATAAATGAAATACGAGGCAAAACTATAAAATATTCCTAATAAATTAAACCAGATATGTCGTCTAGGCTTTTATACGTTCATTAACTCGTGTTTTCTAAATTGAGTTATCACACATATTATTAAAAACATCCAAATGGACAATTTTAACCGAAACTGTGTATAAATAATATGTAAGTCTATCTGACACTATTTTGTTCACCGCAAAAAAGCAAGATACTCGTTAATCCATGAACAAAGTATACTTTTCCTTGTAAAAAATAAAACCTTTGTAAAATATTTACTGAAATCCTCGAATTATTTGATCTTTAAAACTTGACTCATCTAACATCTAAAAAGAGAACTCTTTTCAAAATGTCTAGCAGAATATATATTTTTTTCAATATTTTTTTATACACTTTCAAAGAACACATGTTTCAAATTGTAAAATTCATGTTTATATTTTCAAAGATCAGTGCCCACATAAAGTACACTTGTTGAGAGTATTTTTCTTTACATATTATAAATTTTACAAATTAACAAAAAGCATGTTTGCATATATTATGTTATCAAAAAAAATATAAGAATTAATTACGTTCATACATTATATTATCAAAATAAATATAAGAATTAATTCTAGTCTCCCTTCAAAACGAATAAATCTTACGCCTTTTACCAAAGATTTCCGTAGAGGGGGACATTCAAATGAGTCTAAAAAAACATTAGAATTAAATGTATGAAAATTGTGAATCTTCTGAGGGAAATATGAATATTGGAAAATCGGAAGTTTAGGTTATGAGAGAGAAAATAGATTAATCGAAATTAAAGTGAAAACTAAACATTTGATCAAACTGAAGAATGTTTGTGCCTTAGAAGCATATGTTTATGCAAATCGTATTATTGATGAACGAAGAGTAGCAGTAGGCCACAAAGGGAACGGTCGTTTATAGAATGTGTTAACCAACCGAAACATATCAAGAAAAGCAAAGCTGACTGCTATAGTAGCATCTTGGGAAAATATTAAGATATGCAAGTAGATGTTGCAATGAAGTGATGATAGTAAGAAATATTCGGTAGAAATGTAAACGTCGAGGAATGATAAAATCATAAAATAATGCGGTTTGAAAGAAAACACATTCTTTAAGATAAAATAGTGTTGAGATGGTTAAGCCATGAAAAAACATGATTGATTTATAAAAATAATCTATTCGATTCTAATAAGGAACGAGGTGCTAGAGAACACCTAGAAAAAAGTAACATGATCAAATAAATCCAATTCTGGAAGAGGGATGTGTATAAAGCTTTCATAATACGAGAATTTGTATGACGTAGCAGAAATAAAAGATTGTTTATCAGGATAGAAAAAAATAGAGATCTGTTCTCTCTGCCTATGCTAATGGCGACAAAGGGTGATGATTTTTTAAATTATTTGAATGCATTTTTTAACTTTTACGGGGAATCAATGATATTTATACCCTTATATTTAATAGTTTTTCTGTATTATGAACACATTATATTTACAAACTCCTTAATTTTAAAACATGCACATAGACTCATTCACAAACCTATTAAAATATTGATTCAAATGGAATTTATATACAGTTTAGAACCACGCATTGAAAAGTCTTATCAACTATTTTTAGATTAATAAGTCGCTAATTTTTCAGTTTTATGTAGAGTAACTTTATAATTTTTTAAAGGCAGTAAACTGAGGTCTTTCTTTGTATTTTTTACTTATGAGTTTATTTATTAATTTATTCGTAGTATGCATTTTAATATACCTTAATTGATTATTCGGGCGTATTGAAGGACATTTCCGAAATACAATGTTGTTTCCGGCACCATTCACTAAAAACCACTGGAGTAGGCGCATTTTTCGCTGTTTGTCAAGGCTCGTATTGGTAAATATTACTCCGCAAGTAATCAGACAACAACTCTTACACACGTCTAGTACTTGTGAGTATTACAAAACTAATTATTTTACCCTTTTTTATAATTTATATCGAATACCACCGAGCGAAAGTTGCGCATCTTACCTACTAGGCTACAAATAATTGTATTCAATTCAAGTTTGATAATATAGCAAATATTTTATTGAAAGTCTATTTTAATGTTCTTTTGCGCTTTTAAGTGACAAAAAACTGCCACCAAAATCCCGTTACCATTTTTTAAGATACAGCAAAGGCCTCAATTTCCTTCTCAAATTCAATATTTTTTTTCGAAGCGCACGCCATTGAACAAGGAAAGTTTTAAGTGACATGTGAATCTTTATGGATTAATTTTGCCTTATTTGAGGTGATTGATTTTAGTATGAGAACTCAAAGCTCAGTGAAATCATAGTAAACGCTTGTTTATTAGGTTCAAGAAAAGTACATAAAAACATTTTTAAACATTTTAAAGGTAAATAACACCATAAATACAATAGTTCCTTTCTTTTTCATAAAACTAGAGATTGCAGTTTCACAAAAAAACCCCTGGCTTAACTTTAAAAAAAAACATATAACTACATTGCTCTAAAAACGGAGTTCTATAAATATTATATATCAACAGCTGTAATATAATTTTCATAACTGTTAATTGAGTACTCCGGTATAAAACAAGACGTGCTAATAGATCAAATTATATTATCGTATGGTATTACTCTTCTGTTGTATACAGTGGTAATCTCTTCCGACCAACCAGGAATATGATATGTAAGAGGCCTGAAGGGAAAAAGAGACTGAAAAACTTTAAAAAAATTCAATGGGAATTTAATATGCAAGTTGGGGGACAACTGTGTTACCAACTAGACCGTGGATGTCGTCTATTTGTTGCAGACTATAAGTAGTCTTTTAAAAAATAGTCAAGAAAACAAATGTCAGTTTTATATATATATATATATATATATATATATATATATATATATATATATATATATATATATATATATATATATATATATATATATATATATATATATATATATATATTAGAAGTCACGTAAAAACTAGAATGGAAGCCATTAAAAATGATCTGGGTTTCAGCGAGAATCAGGCTAGAAATCTCAGGCTGCAAAACAGGCGTCTTATTCACTAGGCCATGGAGGATGTCAATTCGTATAAGAAGAAAGAGTGAAAATTTTTATGTATGTCAAGATAGATGTAATTGGAGATTTTTTCGTTCTGTCTACATTCGTTCGGACATCGAGTGATTATAACGACGAACAATTTAAATTTTACATCATTTTTCCATTCACACATCTTTCAACGTCACGAGAATAAAATGATCAATTATATAATTTCATATAAAGTTATGACACGATAATTCCTCCCAATAGCAAAATTTTAATGTGACACCCCGTCTATCCGGATCAAATTATATCATCAAAATAATTACTTTTTGAGCCCACACAATGTGCGGGCTTTAGTTGTGACAATGATCGATAGCGGAAAAATGTTCACAAAATATGAAAACCATTATGCGAAATCTTGCTAATAAAATTCATATAATATTTTTAAAATTATACACTAAATTGTGATATTTATTTATTTTGTATCTAGTCAAATTATTCATATTCCATGGATATTTCGGTTACTGAAAGTAAATACAAATTAACATATTGGTATTTTTCCTTAATAAAGTTTTCAATTCATACTTAGTGTGAGGATATTTTTATTTGTTTAGAGATAATTTAGATCTGTAAATGAGTGTGTGTTGAGATATACAAGCGTGTTCATTAAAATGTGTTGACAAAGTTTATTGTGTTGTTTTTAATTTATTTCGGTTAATGTTTTCATAGAAATGTATATTATTGGAGGATCTTGTATTTCTATGTTCATTCACACCATGAATTTTGATTGAGTCGTCTAAAAAATGTTGACTGTCGCGGATTATATTAAAAGGCTATTAACGAGATCACGTTTATAGAATGGATAAGTCCCGGATTTTAGTTATAGTTTCTTATGGTAACTCTACACGAAGCTGACTAATGCAGACTACATTCCAAAGAAGGAAAAAAACAGATAAAAAATCCATTGCAAGCAGAAAAAATGTTTTGTAAAATACGTACATATTAATTAATAAAAAAATAAGTCACAGTAAGGGATTATACTTGTTTTGAACACCCGTTTTGCCAATAAATGTTTATTTGAGATCTATACATGAGTCCCTTATTTAAGAATTCTTTTAAAATACTAAACAAAGTCTCACATTACCAGGAAAACTTTTACCATCATCAATTGTCACCTAAATCTAAATATTGAAGGATTAAATTTTCTTCAATACTTGTTTTATGTATTTAAGTTAAATAAATCAGATCATTGGTCACTCGAAAGAGTACTTGTTTTCACAAATGACGACCTATGTAGCCTTGTTAATAACCGCCTGTCTCCCAACCTGAAGGTTGCGGAACACAGATTTTTTTAAAAAGGATTCCAGTCTGGTTTCCACTTCAGGTAGCTTTAACATCTTTCTGGTTGGTTGAAAGAGATTGTCACGTGGCAATAAGCTCACCAGGTTGTAATATATGCAATGAAAGTTCAATACATTACAATTAACCTCATTTGAAGTTTAAGCATCATCTGAAGGGTTACAGACAATACATATTTTTAAAATAAATTAAATCAGACGTTTTATTACACCATTTTACACGGTTATCAATTGTGAATTTATACTGTTGAATTCAAATGAATATTTCATTGTCTTGTTCTCTAATATATAATATTTAAAAGATAGTACTTTAAAAAAATCTCTTCTGATGCCAACTGAAAAAAATCAACAATATTTTTTAAAGTCGGGCTGTCCTTTTCTATAACTAATGTATTGGATGTTAACATAAGTTGTGTCCATTTTTTTCCAAATTTAAAAATGATCACCAAAAGTAAAACAAAATGGTAAAGTAAATATTCTGCTCTACAAGATATTGTGTTTGCTTTTACGTTACATATATTATTTTATTTGATTACAAGCCTTCAAAATGGAACGTCAAGTAGACGAAAGTGAGCATTTTCGACACCTCCTTATGTTCGCGTTCAATCGAGGGAATAAAGCTGCCAAAGGTGCTCGCGATATTTACTAAATGTACGGTGAAGATGCTATGAATGAAAAGACAGTTCGTCGATGGTTTTTGCGTTTCAAAGACGGTAACAGACCTGAAAAATATTATTCATGAAGATCTCCTTCAAACCACCGTAGAATTGGCTAAGCAGAGGGGTTGTAGTCACATGACTGTATACCGCCATCTTAAATAATTGGGAAAAGCCCAAAAGTTTTGCGCTTGGGTTCCACATGTTTTGAGTAAAAACAACAAAAATCAACGTTCGACAATTGATTGGTTTGAAGAAGATCTTGAAAAATGGTTTGAAAATGGTGATGAAAAAAAAATGGCGATGAAAAATGTTTGAAGGGGGTCTTCATGAATAATATGGTTTAAGCGGTCCTCATCGAAGTCCACTGTTCGTCCGGAAAGCTCCATGTCTTTCAGGTCGAAATTACCGTATTTGGAACGCAAAAACCATCGACGAGCTGTCCTTTCATTCATAGTATGTATATTCACCGTACACTTCGCAAATATCGCGAGCAGCTTTGGCAGCTTTATTACCTCGATTGAACACGAACAGAAGGAGGTGTCGAAATTGCTCACTTTCGTCTACTTGACATTCCATTTTGAAGGCTTGTAGTCAAATAAAATAAAATAATATATGTAACGTAAAAGCAAACACAATATCTTGTAGAGCAGAAAATTTTCTTTCGTATGACGTATAACCTTTACCATTTTGTTTTACTTTTGGTGCTTATTTTTAATTTGGAAAAAAACGGACACAACTTATGTTAACACCCAATATATAGTAATAATACATTTGCAATACTACGGTTATTCTCAAAGCATTTTTGCTCCAGTATATTGTCTGAAAAAAAAATTGGCTTAAACCCGATACATGTGACGCTGGATGAATAAGATATAACAAAAAATAAAAAAAAAACGTTAATAAAAATGGTTCATACGTAAAGGTATTCAAGATTTGTTTTTGTAATTATTATAATATTTTACATAAAAACCATTAGGTTGATCATATCACAATAAGATCTGTTATTTTAATTAAAATATTGTTTTTAATTATAAAACTTAATAAATTTTGAAACGTAGCAACTCAATGTTATCAAATAGATTATTGAACGTTTTTCTTATTTCATTTATGTGTTGTTTACATGAGAAGCATTGAGCTTTTAATCTGGGAATGTCAACAGAGTTTGAATGTATTAAATTGTTTTAATTTAAATACAATATATAAATTGTATAAATGCCTAGATTCCTGAAAACTCACCTAATCCAATGGTTTGAGAGCTAAGAAGCTGGATGATCATAATCAGATCACGTTCATATTATGCATACTCTTCTTTTATAACTTTTCAACCGTTACTCTTTAAAGTTGAACTCATTTAAGAATCAAATGAATTTTAAAAACATGTTTCGACTGTTTTGGTTGTGCAGTAAATTTATCTAACATTTAAATATTTGGTTTTAACACTTCGACTTTTTAATTTAAAATGCAACATCTAAAAAGGTTCACGTTTTTATTTGGCAAAACTACTTAATTTTACATATTTTGAAGTATTAATGTATAATAAGTCTATTCTGAGTCTATTAATAAGTCTATTCAAGGTAACAATAGGTGAGCTCAAGCCTTTATATAATATTAAAAAACAGGTTACTTAAAGGACATATCTAGAAAAAACCTTATAACAAAAAACTTTCGCTCCAAAAGTTTCGCAGAAAAGATAACAATTGTGCCAAAAAAAATTAATGACATTTATGAAATCATTATTATTATTTACAATATCACATATTGAATCTTCAATAGAATTCAATAGTAAGAAACAATTAATTCAACTTAGGAGAAAAGCACTTTCATCGTAAAGTATAACTGATATCCAAAACGAAATATTCGACATTGACCTGCAGTCTGGTTTTCACTTAAGACCTCTTTGATATATTTCTGGTTGCTTGGAAGAGCTGGAAGGTTGCTTGTTAGAGTTGCTAAGTTTAACTGTTTACAGCGAAAGTATAATATAACTAGACGATTAACCGATGTCATGCACGGGTCATTGCAGAGTTTTTTATAACGTTTCTGAACAGGTATATATGTATTATATTATACAACGGTGCTTTCATATATACTATTTTTTTAGAATTAAGTACTTTCTTCTCTTGGAAACACATTTTAAATATTTTTTTATACAAAAAAAAAACACTTATTGAAACAACAACACCACTCCGACATATCAACTGATAACTGAATGTCAAAACAATAAAATTTTCACTGACATGGTTTCAAATTTATTATTGAGTAATAACAGAGTGCGTTTTATTTTGTTTACTTGAGTAAAAATAATGCAACACCTGTTATTAAAAATTAGAAAATCTTAAATTATATTCGAAAAAAATGTGCTGTTTTGAGATTTAACATTTTTTTTTCATTTCGGTCAAACTTCAGAGCGTCTCGGATAGAATTTGGTGTCTATTATTATAATACGAAAAAATACAAAATTTCAAAGTATCTTAAATAAAACACATACTTTGACACTTTAATTAAATTCTTAAAAAACAATAATGTCGAAAATAAAACTATTAAAGCGTTCATTAGGATATGTGAGAATGGATGTGGGTGGATGGTGTGGAGGACGAAATTGGTAGTTAGGAAACATGACAAGGAGAGACAAAACCCGAAAAGCCAACCCCACGTAGTTAGATGGAGCTTGGAGAATAAGGAAGAATATTTGTAAATAAAGCAAAAATCTTATAAACATACATCCTAGTATACCATTAAATGAATAATTATTCTCTATAACTACTCCAAAACATGTAATTATGGTAATGATGACAAGTCTCACTACAATAACAACAAAATTCTTATTTTTTTTATTAACTTTGTTATACATAAGCTAAAATGGTGGGTTAATTGCCTAGTTACAATATTTCTAACCAACCACACAATTATTATTCAAGTTTCAAGGAAAGGTGTGAAATTTATATTATTGATATAGAAAAAAAAAAACAAAACGATGCAATCACAAAACAAGAGAAACAAAAAACCCAAAATAAAAAAAAAAACAGATGAAAATTTAACAAATTCATCAACGATCATGAAAAGGACACTGAAAAAAAGCATAATAAAAAACTTGGTAAATAAAGTGTTCTAACATAATTCGCTTTTTGAAGAAATGTTGACGGTGGTGCAATGAATCATTATTTAGTTTTATTCCCAAATATTTCATTGAACATATTAAAATTAACGTGTTTTTTTTTCAACTTAAAGAATCTCAATAATATTGATGCTTGTCACTGAAAATATTTGAAGAAGTAGATACTTAAAAGTTCTTTTACTGACCACGAACATTTCAGAATTTCAATTAGTTGTGATATGTTTTATGAATGTTCGCCGGGTTGTTCAGCAAAATACTTGAATAAATTTGAAATGGTAAAAACATCGAAACAAATATGTTTAAGCAGATTGGAGTATTTCTTAGCCAACATTTTAAAAGTTAAGGCGCTTTAAGGCAACTTTCATCATAATATATAATTAATTTTGGTTACCAAACTTTCAGCGAGGTTTTGAAGTTGTCCTCTAAATTTTTAATATCTTGTTTCTTTTTTAAAATGTCTATGCTTTATTATAGAATGCAAGAATAAGTTAAATAACACAAAATTGTGTATATTTTTTATTAAATCCCAGTAAAAAATAACTCATCTTGTATCTCAAAATATTCAATTGTTGAATAATTTTAAAAAGTCTTGATAAATTCTTGCCATTCAAAACAACGGCCAATAACTAATTGAAATAATATGGTTTGATAAACTGGCTTACAATTTTTCAAATAGTTTTTTTAACAGCTGTATCATTTTTTCTGTTATTTGAAGTTTAATATAAATCTTAACACAGCGATTAAATTGTTTATTTTAATTATATATATTTACATACATATGTATGGTTCTTTTAGGCACTTACCAAAACCAGTTGGTGTTAGAATAGGCTTTTGCTTTTTCAAAATGGTACTATTTGAACAAAGTAATTATTATAACTGCAGCCTGAATGGAATCAAATGTTTTAAAAACAAGCAATATTTATATTTAAAATTTCTTAGTAAAAAATATAGGGTTTAAGTGATCATTCTGTATTTAAAAAAATGATTGTGTTATTTCCGGTACACCATAGACTATCCCTGGTGATCAAATAAGACTATCAGTCACCGTGTTAATGAAAAAGGCTTGTTCGTGTATTGGTTTATTATATGCAAGTCGTTGCACTTCATCAAGTACACAGTCTTGACAAATCAAACTTCAAGTTTCGATGGTAAGGAGATTCAACTTCCAAAACAATCACCAGGTTTAATCTGCTGCAGCCTTTCGTCAGACAAAATTTTGTATGTTGCGCTATTTATCATATGTGTATTGTTTCATTGCGCTATAGGAATAAACGATTAATAGCACATGATGTACAAAAAACTAAAATTAATGTGATAAATGACCTAAGAGTAAAATTTGTCCGGAAGTGAATCCGCCAGAAATGGAACCTGGGGCTCCCGGTTGCTTAACGTGAATGTTGACGGTTAAACCACGACCGCCGAGTATAATAACAAAACAGGTTATTGAATATTTTAATATGGAGTTCCACATATTTAAAGTAGAAACCTTTGATAAATTGACAGCTCTACAGGTTGCGCCGTAAAGAGTGAATCACACTTAGGGCGATGATATATTCATATATTGGGTCAAGACCTAACAGAATATCAAAACTTGACCTGTGTAAAAACCTTACCATTTTAAAGTTATTCCGACTTTTGTAAAATTTCGTAAAATCCCCAGTTTGCATCAAATTTTTTGCTGCATTGTGTACAAATTACCATTTTTGTATTTTTTTAAAATATGAAATACCTTTGAATAGTAGCCTTATGTATTGCATACAAAATGATTTCTAAAATTATTAGGGGTATACAGAAATTTTACAAAAGTCCGAATAACTTTAAAACGGTAAGTTTTTTACACAGGTCAAGTTTTGATATTCTGGTAGGTCTTGACCCAATCTATCATCCCCCTAAGTATGATTTACTCTTTACGGGAGACACTGTATACTAAAAAATGATTATATCATGTTCTGTAAAGCATATAATCATTAATTTCGAAATATGTAAAACAAATAAAATATTGAAAAAAACAATTATCTTAACTAAGTTGAGCAAACAGTTAAATGTGTAATAAGAAAATAAATTTCTTGCCTACGAATCCACATATTTGTAGTTAGTGACAAAGGTACAGGCGTCGACTTAACAAAGACGGTATTGTAACGTGTTTTGATGTAAATAGAGCCATAGAGCTAAATGTTTGATGTTTCTTCTGGCAAAAGTAATAAGGGACCAAAATATGTGTTTACATTAAACTTCGAAACGTAATTACTTTGAGTGGTTTAATACATGAGCTTTTCATTTAAGACACAAAATAGTTACATCATTTTGCTTCGGGACTCAAAAGGACCGACGACGCTTGTTAGACAGACATCGAATGGCGGTTTCTGGTGAATTATTTATTGTACAGAGGCAAACCTTAAAACTAGATCGATATGTTGTTATATTCCATGAAATTAACATATTTTCCGGATAAGATTTCATTGGTCATTTTTGTTTCATCCGTTGAAACGTGTTGAGTGTATTTATTATTGTATATTAAATATTACGTTCTCACCTAACGTTGGAGATGGTAACCAACAAGTTGTATCCCTATATTATAGATTTCAGTTAGTTAATTATAACATTTTTATTATTTGCAGTACATCTCACAGTATTTGGCTTTTATGTTTAGATTTTTTTGTTTATTATATTAGATTAGACTGATGTTTATATATTTTTTAAATTAAAAGAGTGGCAATTAAATAAAATAATCTAACACTTTTAACTCTTTAATAAGAAACGTATCTCAAGAGGTACAAACACTTTATTTATTTCATAAGAAGTATTCATATCATTTCTTTTATCTTTGCTCTTACATTTTCAAAAATAAATAATGTAAAAAAAATCAAAAGATGAAATATAAATACATGTAATGAAATAATCAAAGTGTACCTCCAGAGACAGGTTTCAAATTAAAGGGTTTACTAATCAGAATATAATTTTATATTTAAATAATTTTGAATAATACCATGAAGTCAACAGGACACAACCTCAACCCAAAAATTAATAAAAGAAGATATGATGCCGAATTTCCTACAAGAACTTAACCTTATAAAATCTCGAATCCTCGCAACCCTCAATTTCTCAACCATCTAATCCAGTTCCCACAAGTTACCAACCTAGTGATAATGAGGCACCTGTCCTATACCTTCTCTCTGTACCGGGAAATTTTATGGTCTTTGTACAAGACAAGGATCCTAGTAAATTCCTTCACCCAGTGAAATTTGGGAGCCTGTTATATAAGTCTAAGTTATCTAACATAGCTTTGGGTAGTACAGTCAGAAGGAGGGAAAATATATCAATCAATTTCACGAGGTCTTATGCCACCAATCATTTCTTTAATGATTATTTCTTTCACTTAATGAAGTCAAAGCGTATATGTCGATATTATAAATATCTAGAATGAATTCTAACTGACTTAAGTTAAAAAGAAATAATTCAATTAAAAAAATGTTGAATTATTATTGTTAAATAACAGCTGTAAGATGGTATAAATATAAAATTTAATTTACAAAAAAAAAACATTAAAGTTAAATAACACCTACCATATACTATATAATACAAATAATTTTTATATCATATAGGTGTTTTCAAAATAGGTAAGTGTTTTAAAATTGAAAATACTATTGAATCTGAAATATTTTGTACAATGTGATAAAATGTGTCTGAAGAGCTTATTATCGAAAAAAATTTTATAATACCCTTTAAGAGAACACCCCAATATTACAAAGAACTTTTATATTATAAAAGTCTTCTCAAAACGGGAAAATATTTTGAAATCTTATATAAAATTTCGTCTGAAATTTTGAGTAAAATGGGATAAAATCTGCCTGCAGAGCTTTTATCATGCTTTATAATACAAAACACCTTAATAATAAAAATGTTATTTTCTTTTATATAGTTCTAAAAATAGGTGAACACTTTTAAAACGAATGTACAATTCTATGAAAAATGTCAAGTAAAATGTCACAAAATCTCCCTGACTATCTTTTAATCAATTTTTTTCAAAAAGACCCGTTTATAGAATACTTTTTACTACAAAGGTTGTTTGCCTTCGATAAGTAAATGGGTGAATGCTTTAAAATAGAATATACAATTTCATCAGAAATTTCGACGGAAATTGTTATTCAATTCATGTAAATCATTAAATGATTCACTTTCCGAAAAACATTAATAGTACGATGTGTAAATTTGATTGGCGTCCCGCTTGAAAATGTTTTATAACTGAATTCTGATACTCGGGCTATTGACATTGACAAGGGCTTGGGCCGATCCCCCTGTTCCGTCGCGTCAAAATTGTGTATGGTACGTAGCTATCTGCCCAGTGTTGTAATTATTCAGCCATTTTAGGATGCGGGTGAGATATTTGAACATTCACAGTTACGATTGTCCCAGTTAACTAACTAAATAAGTTAAAAAAAATAATTCTAAAACAAACCCATTGTAACATATTTACGATGACTACTATTGCGTAGACCACTTAGTTTCCATTCAAAGATTTATATTGTTTATAAAATATTTTGTTCACTACCTTACAGTGGGTTTATTGTCTTGTCTTAAGCATTTTTTTAATACCACTGAATTGAGATATGTCGTAAAAACCAGGGCTATGGAGTCGGAAAAAAAAAACACGACTCCAACTCCGACTCCGATTCCTATATTTGCCAACAACACGACTCCGACTCCACAACTCCGACTCCACGACTCCGACTCCAAACTCCGACTCCACAACTCCGACTCAAAAAGCTCAATTTTATCAGGTTGTTTCCTACCTTTGCATATAGCCATTTTCTCATGTTATAGGGATAAAAATAAAACAAGATCAAACTTTAATAATTATTTATTAGAATTAAATAGAATTTATTCTTAAAAACAACATTGCTTCTATTAAATCTGTATTCGTAGAGGCACTCAAATCAGAATTGAGAATTTTAAGAGCGGAAAATAACCGCTCTACGGATACTTGGGTTGGAGGTAATGCTGTAACGATCAATGCTGAATCTTTTACGATTTCTAGATACCGCTGTATTGCCATTTCAACATTTAATTTATAAGTTCGGTCAATCTTTTCCATTATTTTCAATGCATCATAAAATTCAATTTTAAATTTGAAATAGAGTCTCCTTCATCTATATTGGGACTGTGATTCAAACGAGGACGTTTTAGTTTATCTTGTTCATTGAGATATTTTTCAAAATCGTCTTCAGATTCAGCGGTGTTGGATGAAGATGATGATACTTCGTGTACGCTGCCTGCTGTCGTCTCTTTTTCTAGTCGAAGGCCTTTCATACGAACGGTTAATTCAAACAGAGCGTTTTTAGCTCTATTTATTTGTACTTCCGTCAATATGGATCGAACCATGGGGTTAACATAGATCCCAGCCAACAGAATTTTCTTTCGACGAGAGAAAGAAGGAGACAAACACATTTTCGTAGACTTTATGCATTAAATGGATCTCGGTGATTCACCATATCGGCGCGACTTGCGCCTGCAAGTTTAATATTCGTGCACAATACACATTCATTATAATAATTAAAAAAAATGTATTTTAAATTTTAACGAAAAAGTAGTCGGAGTCGCTCGTTTTTTACGACTCCTACTCCGGCCCAAACACCGCGACTCCGCGACTCCGACTCCAACTCCGACTCCGACTCCACAGCCCTGGTAAAAACTAAATAAATAAATCTCAAAAAAACACAACAGCATTTTAGAAAGCTAACAGTTTTCAAGAAAATGTTATAGTAATAAAACATGTTGTATTTAAGTCAAGTAAAAAATATGATATGGAAGTCAAATAAGAATCTGCAGATTATACAAAATTAATGTAGCTGAGTTTTCTAACGAACCAGAAATATGTTAAAAATCCTTTGTGAATAAAATACCCTTTTTGTTTTGGACTCCTTGGACAATTATCCGTTATACTACCAGGTCACAGAGTTTGTCGGAAGGATTTCGTGATCCATCAACATAGGTGCTTACAATACCTTCCTGGTTAGGTGGCAAAAATACAAAATTTTTATTATCCCTTCAATTTGTTTGGTTAACAATGCAATTTTGTAAAAACTTATCTTTCTGGCATTGTTAGTTCGAGACTAGATCAGAATAAAACAGGTTGTGTGTATTTCTTTATAATGTATACACTTGACTGCATGCCGATTCCAAGCAATTCATATATCTTTATTGACGACATACGTGTAAGTAGCCTAATCGGTAAGACGCTTCATTTCAATCGAGGATTTCTAGCTCAATTCTCGAAGATTCCCGAAAAAGGGTTCTAATTTGAGCGAGTTCGACTGGTAACAATTTTTATGTACACTAAGCGTATATGATAGTTATAGCCTCTTCATGCATGATAGCATCGTCAATAAGTGCGATTATGAACAGCGAGTTCCATGCCTACTCCAGTGGCCCTAAACATGAAGGAGCGATGAATAAGGCTGAAGAGAATGTGGTCTCCCAGTCACGATTTTCAATACGACTATGTCCACATTTTCTATTTGATTACGCCAAAGGGCACCATACGAAGGAATTATAAATGTATTTTAGTATTTTAATTAATTAAAAAAATAATCATTTGATAGGCCTGAATTATTTCTCAACTATTTACTTTTCAAATATATTTTTAAGAATCTGTTAAACAGCACATACCCGTCTAATCTAGAATAATATCAGATAATCGATTAAAAAAATTAAAGCTGATTTTTTTTCTTCGTAATGATTTATTAATACACATGTAACTTTTTTAAATTACACTATAATTGTTACTGTCATTCGATCTTGTACGTTGTCCAAATAATATTGTATCAGTTTTTTTTGTAAACTTTCGCCTTACTTTTCACTGTATCTCTAAAGTTTTTTAAATTCTTAAAGACTTTAGTATAAATAAAAAATACAATTAATAACCAAACAATGCAATCTTAAAAAATATATTCTTTGGGTAAATATACCATACACAATTCCGATGTAACGTGACACTAGTTGGACCTAAGTATTGCTATCGTAACGAAATCAGAATCATTCCGCGTGAACACTCTCAAGATAGAAGGAGAAACACTTGTCGAAGTTATTAACGTAATAGGTGGAATAACAATTTAAATTATGAAATATTCTAATAGGAAGTTTATAAAGGAAAAATCAAAACCAGTAATAAAATTGATAATTAATTCTTTGAATTAATTTCAAATGATCATTAAATAATATTTTTTCCCTCTTAACCTAGGTTTATTTAAACCCATTATTCTTTTTTCTGAAACGTAACGTTGAAACAGGAAAAATATCCTAGCCGAATTACCAATAAAATTCAATTGAATTAAGTTCACACGTTTTACTTAAAAGTCACCAAATTTAATTAAATTAAATTCACACGCTTTACTTAAAGAAACGAACTCACACGATTTCACAGGCACTTTTTATTTGTAAACTTGGACATTTTATTCTTCTAGGACATTTTATTCTTCTAGGACATTGAGAATTCAAAGGCTCGCTTTATGAAAGAGATAGAAAGGGAGAGAATGACGCAGACCCATTTGACAAAGGTCCGCATTGATCCATGGAAAATTCATTCGGATCGCTTAGCAATTGCTTCAGTAATTTTTTATTCGCCAGTAGGTGTATCATTGATTTCACATTGTTTTTTGTCAGATTGGTTAACGAGAAGAACATTGGCAGTTTCTCCTCTCCAAAATTTATCGTTATAAAATATCCTAATTCAGCGTCGAAAGAAATTTGACTGTTTATTTGTTACTTTTAATATAATTATGTATAGAATAAATATACAAATAAAATTAATAGGTTTTTTGTTTATACACAACAAATAAAAAATACTCTTAAAAATAAATTAAACAAGTGTTAAGATTATTCCATTTCGTGACAATAATAATTTATTCACTCCTTAATCGCATTTTAAATGGCGTAGCATACTCGTATATTGTTGTTGTTGTTGACAAGCAACAATAACAACAATGTACGATGTATGAATTGTTGACTAGCAAAAATCCAATTAATGAGTTGTCAGTTCGTATCACTCTCTCATGTATTCTGCACATGTGTTGCCTAAAAAGTGCATCAAAACATGGTAGACGATAATAAAAGTAAAAATTTCTAAAGAACTACAATATCTTGCAGTCCAAATATGATTCTGTATGCATCGTTGTACTATAGTTTGAGTGCTATTAAATAGCTGGACATTAATTAATCCAACGTTTGTTTGAGTACAATGATATAAAATTTGCCTGAAACAGTTGCTTCTTTATTCCATTACTGTATCCCCTAAAGCGTCTTCCTATAATATTTTCTTTTACATAATGAACACCTTTGTTGATATAATACATATCTCCATTATCTGTCATAGTAGAGGAAATAATGTTTGATACTGGCGGTATAATATCAGTTCTTATTTATATTTAAAAATAACAATTTCAGATTTTTTGCGTTGTACTTAAGTTGACATATTAATACACGATTTACATAAACCTTTAGTAATTTTCACACTCCTGAAATTAATGTGCCCAACAAAACAATAAAATAACAAAATCATTATCAATAATAATTATTTTTTTATCATTAACTATTATTAACTATTGTTGATTATTTTTATGTTTATCAACGTTCATGCTCAACTCCTATGAGTTGGTATGTTTGTATTTTAAGCATTGAGGTATTTTTCAAGTGGCTAAAGCTCGACAAGGGTTGTATAGCCCTCTGACAAAGTGAATGCAGGTTCTTAAAAATACGTCAAACAATAAAATTTCCACTTCACTTGTAGAAAAAAATGAACTTGCATATATTACACTGACAATTAATTATACAGGAAAAAAACGTTAAATAAAAAAAAATTAACGCCAAAGACACGACAAATAAACTACATAGCAGTGGTGTATGTGAAATAGAATGTTGAAAACTGTTAAACATGTATATTTATATAGTAATATTACATTATTATATCACTTATCTTGAGGCTTTCTTCAGACGGAATGATCCCGGCTTGTAAGGAAAAAGCAATGTTAAATAAAATGGAATTGGCGGAATAAGATTTTTTTTTAAATAATAGATATGATCGAAGTCATGTGTACCTTATAACTAATAGGCGGAAAAAGTTCCTGTGTCGTTAGAGGGGAGAAGCACAGCACGGGGTTCGAACCGTCGACCTTCCACACAAAAGCCCAGTGCGTCACCGCGCGGCCATGCACTTCACAATTATAAATTATTTTTAATATTCTAATATAGAATTCCATAAACTTTAAGACCACTTTTGATAAAATGTCTATTATTTGTTCACATTAACTTATTTTCAGTGCTTGTTTCAAGATATAAGACTAAAAATAATATTCCTAAAACTTGATTCTGCTCTCGTAAAAATTATTCGCATATACAAGTATCCGTACGCGTTTGAAGATAAATCCCCAAGTGTTGGTCTTCATAAGAAACAGTCTTTAGACTATATTAAAATAACTAAGTAAAAATATGATTTTATTATAATAAAATAACCTGAAGCAACATATTTTATGTTAAAGGAAAGCTCTGAATTAAAACCGATTTAAAAATGGCTTCCAAAACTTTCGAATTAAAGTATTGATTATTCGGAAAGTTATTTACTATTTTTATGTCAAATTCTAAAACTAAATTGCACCAAATGCTCGTGAACGGTGGTTTTCAATTTTTTAAAGTACTTCAGCGATCTCTTGTGTCGTATAACGCTGGTTCTTCTCGACCGAATCCTTGATTTGGTCGTCGACAGTAATAATCAGCCTTCCAGAGCGGACTCCATCTTTAAGTGTATATGACCATTCCAGAATTTTTTAAAACACATTTGATTTGTTTATTTTATAAACCACTCAACATATCTTATTTTGTTAGTGTTGCATTTTTTCCTTTTGCATTATTAAAAAAGCATCACTCCTAAAAAAAAAAGCTAATTTTATTCCATTTTCAAAACAAGATCCAATATACGCTCAAACAATTTGGGTAAACTGGCAGAAAATGGCAGAAAAATGCACTTTTACCTTATCTAATGATATACATTCAGTACGTTTGGAATTAATTATACGAAAAGTTGTTTTTTGACAACATATTATACGTATATTTGAATCCTTGACGAACACTAAGTTTGTTTTCATCCTTTACTAACCATTCTAATTCTTGATCTATATTTCTTCTCACGTTTGGTTCTATCTGTGTTAGGTACTCCGCTTATTCAACCATGCATATGGCACAGCTTGATGTGTAGCAAAATAGATCTCTCGATAGTTCTTCTTTTTTCTACGCTGTCTTAAACCTTTTACCCTATTGGGGTCTGGACATTGGTTTCGGATAGACAGTTCACCTGTGACATTTTTTAAACGTTTGATGAAGGGGCAGATTCGAAGCGTGCCTATACCGTTGAGTTGTATTTCTATTATTTTCTCCTCTATGAAGGTAACTCTTAAACTCCCTTAAATATGTAAGCTTTTATTTATTTCTCGAGTATTCGCTTTAATACAGTTCTAACATATCTATCTCTACATCACCGAACCATTCGCATTGATACAGTATTTACTCTGCACTTTAACCCGTAGAGTAGAACTGATCTGACAAATGTATAAAATATTTTTTCCTTTGGTTTAATTTGTATATTTTTATCACATATAACTCCAGTCATATATCTTGATTTGAACCTTTCCAGGAACAAAGCGTACATATTCCGCAATTTTTCCAAATGAGCGCAAAGTGAATCAATCAAATGCCACAC